>OX579661.1:1200000-1947988 GCA_951230895.1 Carpatolechia fugitivella
ATTTATTACAGTGATTTTTGAAAGTTTCAACACGTCTGTCTATTTCAAACGATTTCTCATATGGAGATTATATGGCGTTACTTGCTTGTGACGTCACAAGTGGGTATGTGCCTCTCTGTCTAATCTTGAATTTCAAACCTTTATAACTCGGTCCATTTTATTATATTCTTTATTGCAATAGTACACTATACAGAAATGATATTATTAATAGCTGTAGCAAAGGCGAGCTTATCTCTAATTCTCTATTTTAAAGATAGAGCAAAAATTATTTTAGTGTTCGATAGCAGGAACTAACAAGTTTGGATTTATAAAATAATAATAAAAAGTAGTCAAATACCCTATTGTAATTGTATATACAATATACATAAAATTGTATATATGTCAAATTCAAGTTTCAAGTTAGATATGATATGGTGGTATGGATAAGATTAAATAAACAAGACTGATCAAAATTGCATTAAAATTTAATAAATTTATTCATAATTAAAATTATAACGATTAACAATATATTGATATGACAAGATCATCGGATGCATATATTTATTTATTGCTACGAAAGTGTGGAAGGGGAAAGTTTTTATTTTCATGGACCGAACTCGGCTACGGGTATTTTTGTAACACTGTATTGTCGTAGGATGATTTGATAATTTGAATTATTGAATTAATAGACAATGGTGACAACATTTCTCAATCTTATCTGGGAAAAGATAGGGTTTTTGCAAAAACACGAGTCGCTCTAGTGACATTGAATATCCTTAACTCTGATTGGCTAGATTTTTGCTTTTCTGATTGGTTCCTAGTTTAACCCTGTCGTCAACGTCAACCAATGGGAGAGGAGGCCTCGTCATGGGTCCGACCGACCAATCAGCGTTCTTATTTCATAATAGCTAACGTTTCGTTTCGCAATGTTACTAGAGCGACAATTTTTTTTAAAACCCTATCTTTTTCTAGTAAATTGAGAGATGTTTTCACCATTGTCTAATTATTCGAGTTTTCGCAATATCCCTAGGGTTATCGCGAAAATTCGTATTAAAAAATTCGAATTATCAGTCGAAACACTTTTGTATTACTACTATACTAATATTAAAGACTCGCTGCACGTTACGCCATAAATCATCGGTGCGCTAGGGAGGGACAGCCGCATGCGCTGTCCTTCTCTAGCGCACTACGCTTGCCGTAAGTGCGACAGAGAGCGCAACAGGCGGCATCCCGTTCCTACATTTTATTGCCTCACGGGCAGCGAGGCTTTAACATTAGCGCCGCCATTCATTTCATAGATATATTGGTAATACTGTGGATATAAACTGCGCGTTGTAAATATGCTTCCGATGACCGCTCACTTGTCACAAATCCCGTTACCGCGGGAACACGAATGATTTCATTCAAAACAAGATCTGTTTTTAATAATTCTGTCTACTCCTGAGAGAATATATCTGTTAACTAGCGGTCCGCTCTTGTTGTATATGATTTTCCCGTGGGAATAAGACTTTTTTCCGTAAAAAGTATCCTATGTCTTAATCCAGGTTGCAAACTATCTCTATTACAAATTACATTCAAATCCGTTAGGTACTTTAAGCGTGAAAGCGGAACAAACATCCAAACATCGAAAAATCCAACATCCAAATGTACTTAATATTCACATTTATAATAT
The DNA here is from genome assembly GCA_951230895.1 of Carpatolechia fugitivella. Lineage (NCBI taxonomy): Eukaryota > Metazoa > Arthropoda > Insecta > Lepidoptera > Gelechiidae > Carpatolechia > Carpatolechia fugitivella. The sequence goes on from OX579661.1 coordinate 1,201,652, forward strand.
TAGTGATACATATTTTTCCTGAAATTCAATTTAAGTGACGGTTTTGCGGTTTTGATTATAAAAAGAATCCAATAATTGATTTTTTATTACTCTTTTCAAATTAACAATTCACTGCATGCTGATTTTTACACGACTGCCCAAAAAAAGGAATGTGTGTTTAGGATTCATGTATGTATGTATGTATGTATGTGAGTTTCTTTATTCCACCATAACTTTTCGTTTCAGCTTGGCCAAAATTTCTTTTGTATGTCCATCTGTCTGTTTGTTCCACTCTACAGGTCGCGTTCCTCAACCGATTCTCGTGAAATTTCGTGAGCGGGTTCGATAAATATCTATCTTATTTTTTGTCGAGTAAATTTTTGGAAATTAAAAAATGTTGCGGAGTCAATATAGGGTTGAAAACCTGTTATTCCATTCCGACCAACTAAACGGATCAACTAGAAACTGTTCAAATATTTTTCTTCGGAACGGCTCAACTATTTGGTTGGTCAGTTAGGAACTTAAAGGATCAACTATTTTTCTTCCGAACGGCAATATAAATCGGCCATTTTGAAAAAAAAAGGTCTACAAGCTCACAGAGCCACTAGTTTTATTTTAGATGGTGTAGTGTGCGAGTCGCGCGCCGCGGGGCTCACTTCATGAGCGCGCGCACGAGCGCGGGCGCGTTGAGCGCCTTGAGGTCGGCGTAGGTCTGGCCGGTGCCCACGAACACGATGGGCTGCCCCGTGATGTACGTCATGGAGATGGCCGCGCCCACCTGCGCGCATCACACGGCATTGCACTATCGCTCAGTCAGTACAGCTCGGCAAAAAACAGTTTGGATAAATGAGGGCGCTTCTATCGCACTTGTGGCCACCTCGTAGTCAAATAGGAAAGGAAAAATTACTTAATTTATAAAATATTGTAAAACAGCGAATAAAAGTAAAATACAACCCAGCATGAATGGCAGCAAACTAAATATTTAGTTCTACCTTTCACCGCGCCAAACTCTTTTTTGTCAAGCTGTACACTCCGTTTTTCGATATTTCGAAAGTGAATTAAAGTACGAGTGAATCAAAAATGCATCTCCGGGACATAATAGAGAATATGCACATTTTTTAAAAATTAATCGAAATAATTCAAGTTCCGGATAAACACATAAAAAATAATTTTCCAAATATCTTGCTCAGAAACAAAGTTATAAGGCTTTTAAGTCGATGGTTAGACAGAGAGGTCCGACGTGACATGTGACGTCATGTCACGCGGGCCATACATCCACCATAGAAAATTTTGTTTTCGTAAGAGGGACAGATATATTTGTTTAATAATGTTGTATCTAGTTTGTTTTTCGATCAATTTAGATTCTGTTTTGACTTATACTTTCAGATGAACTATGAAAAAAACTAATATGTTTTTATGCATGTTCTCTACTATCCGTTTACCTACCTATCACTTATACACGGTTATATAAGGTCGTATAGAAAAAACAATTAAGACTCAAACAACGAAAAAAAGGCGAAGATAGATCATAAGTGATCAAGGCAAACGGTGTTTTAACATGGCACAAAACTTACAAGGACGGCAAGTCTAAGCATAAGTGCGAAAAAGAGACAAAGCGACGCGTGACTAAGTTCAGGTTGGCTAATTAGACAACTTTTTTGCCGCTTTTTGAGCGCGTATGACTTATCTACGCCTTTTACCTAGTATATCAATGGACTCAAAATATTAGTTTAGCTCACCTTATCATCGATGGTATCGAACTTGGTGAGCACGATGCCGTCGATGTTCCTCGGGCTGGAGCTGAAGCTGTGGTCGGCGAGCGCCTGGTTGAACTTCACCAGCTGATCCACCGCCTCGTTGCCGACCAGCGCTTCGCCCACGAACAACACTAGGTCGGGCTCGTTCACCTGCAATGGAGAACACCGATAGGTTCTTATTTCACATTAAAAATGCCTTATATTAAAGTTTAAATTATGTAAATTACATTACTTTTTATTTCACTTCAATACATACAATATTACCAAAGTTATGACTGCGAGAAGTTCCGAGCGTGTGACGTCATAATATGCAGGCGGTTGCGGGCGGTGTAGTAGGAACGTTGCGTGCATATGACGCCACAGCTACCACTCGCCTCGTGCGGAAGTGTGCACTTAGATCGCTAATAACTCCATTTTTAAAGATATTAAAAAAATAAAAACAGTATTTTTTGTATTTTTTATAGAACATTTTGGCATTTACAGCTAAAATCGTCAGACCTATTCGAGAGAAAAACTTCTTATCTTATTTTTTGCATTATATGCTGAGTCGGAACCCTTTCCTTGGTGCAATACAGCATTCACAACCATGTTAAGTCTTAGTTTTATAACAACAGTTATTTGTAACTACTCCTGATTTTTGTTTGTATTGTGATTTTTTTCAAGGAATAAATGCTTTTCTATGCTATTCTTTTTTTTATTATTGTCACAAAAGAAAAATTAAATTACAAATATTCGTCATCTTCATGATTTTCAGCCCACATCCACCCACTGCTGGGTATAGGCATCTTCTCGACTGCGCCACTCCAAATTACAAATATTGTTATTATTTAATTACATTATTATTATTTTTTTCACTTTATAGTAGATCACATGGTAGGCCTAAAAAGCGCTGGCTGGACGTCGTGAAAGTGGATATGGAGAAGAACAATCTCACACTTAAGAATGCCGAAGATCGGGAAAAGTGGAGAAGATTGAGTAGGAAAGCCGACCCCAGCACTGGGCCCGGAAAACGCTAGAACTAAGAAGATGGTATTTCGCCAGTATCAAGTGGTTTTGCTAAGTAACCTTGAGAAACATATACAGCCCTAATCCTAAGACAAGGGAGCTGTGTTCGGTGAAGGACTCCAGTAACTTGATAGTAAAATTACAGAAGCCACGTGGAGCCGCTTGACACCACCAGTGTGCCAGTGTGTGTGTTACCCTGACAAGTCCAAGTTACCTTGATCAAGTATGTGTGTTACTCTGACAAGTCACCTTGATCAAGTGTGTGTGTTACCCTGACAAGTCCAAGTTACCTTGATCAAGTATGTGTGTTACCCTGACAAGTCCAAGTTACCTTGATCAAGTATGTGTGTTACCCTGACAAGTCCAAGTTACCTTGATCAAGTATGTGTTACCCTGACAAGTCCAAGTTACAAAGTCAAAGTCAAAATAATTAATTTCCATAGGATGTTATTACATCACTTAGATTCGTCATTACATTTTTTTGGGTGAGTTCACTAACACAATGGCGGAATCTGTGGAGAAGAGTTCACCGAAGAAACTCCACAGTCGTCGCATCTTTTGCGTTTTCTTTTTCAAATAAAATATTGTTAATTACAAAATTAATGCTTATTATATATCGAAAAAGCCTGCTACTCAAACAATCTATTCCCATGGACATCTGTCTTCTAAGTAATCAGACATCCTATAGTAACCTTTTTTATACAATTTCTGTTTTATAATTATTTTAAACTTGTCTAAAGGCAAGTTTTTAATATCAGTAGGGACCTTATTGTAATAGCGTATACAATTGCCTTTGAAAGAATTACTAATTTTATGTAGTCGGCTGACATAAGCAACCAACTTGTCTTTATTTCTAGTATTAAAGTTGTGTGTGTCACTGTGCTTCTGAAAATTACTTATATTTCGTTTTATATACACAAGATTGTCATAGATATATTGAGACACAAATGTCAGAATATTGATTTCTTTAAACTTTTCCCTCAGTGACACTCTAGGCCCTAATCTATAAATTGCACGAACAGCCCGTTTCTGCAACATAAATATACTATTAGCATTCGCAGCGTGACCCCACAATAAAATACCATAGGTCATTAGACTATGAAAGTAACTGAAGTAGACTAGTCTAGCGGTGTCTACGTAACTGCGAACGCACATACTTGATCAAGTATGTGTGTTACCCTGACAAGTCACCTCGATCAAGTGTGTGTGTTACCCTGACAAGTCCAAGTTACCTTGATCAAGTATGCGTGTTACCCTGACAAGTCCAAGTTACTTGATCAAGTACGTGTGTTACCCTGACAAGTCACCTTGATCAAGTGTGTGTGTTACCCTGACAAGTCCAAGTTACCTTGATTAAGTATGTGTGTTACCCTGACAAGTCCAAGTTACCTTGATCAAGTATGTGTGTTACCCTGACAAGTCCAAGTTACCTTGATCAAGTATGTGTGTTACCCTGACAAGTCCAAGTTACCTTGATCAAGTATGTGTGTTACCCTGACAAGTCCAAGTTACCTTGATCAAGTATGTGTGTTACCCTGACAAGTCCAAGTTACCTTGTTCAAGTATGTGTGTTACCCTGACAAGTCCAAGTTACCTTGATCAAGTATGTGCGTTACCCTAATAAGTTCAAGTGTGTGTGTGTGTGTGTGTGTTAGTTGATCAAGTGTGTGTGAGGAGTCCAAGTGTTGGCGCGTTACCTTGATGAGCTTGGCGAGCGCCCGCATGAGCGGCTCGTTGTCCTGCATGCGGCCCGCGGTGTCCACCAGCACGACGTCGGTGCGCGTGTCGCGGGCGGACTTGATCGCCTCCATCGCTATCCCGGCCGCGTCCTTACCTATTCACACGACAAATATTATACGACGTGTTAGTTAAGTAACGTAACACTTCGGTTAGGACAGCCCACGAAACTTTTACATGAACAATGGGGTAATTTCTGACAGCTCTTTAAAAATAAAAATAATAGTTCTAATTAAGACGATATGGCGCCAGGTGTACTTCGTGGATTCTTTTTTTTTAATCCTTTTATGGCCCTGGGTGACTCACCTCACCGGATTTCTTCGGATCCACGAATTGTCAACTCCATCTATCAAAGTTTTATGAACTATTTTTTTTTAATTGGCTTGCGGAAAATCCCCCATTTTACCTGTACTCAATACTCAATTTATTGACAACAACAAGCTGCAAGTCAAAAGAAAAGAGTCTGTAGAATTTTAGCTTTTGTATGATACCTTTCTTAAACATTTTATATTAATTTTTTAGTACTTGTTTTCTCACAAGTGTATTGAAAAGCGTCGTACAACACACGGGTCTTAGATTTTAAAACAAACTCGTGACATTATGAACCCTCGATATTCCACTTACGATCCTCGAATCGTAATGTACTATTAATACAGTCACCCAATAGGGAATTGCATGAAAAAATATTAGTTTTTTTCATAGTTCATCTCAAAGTATACAAAAATAGAATACTGACAGTCTAAACAGAATCGACATTGATCAAAAAACAAACTAGATACATTATTAAACAAATATATCTGTTCCTCTTTACAAAAACAAAATTTTCTATGGCGGATGTATGGCCCGCGTGACATATGACGTCACATGTCACGTCGGACTTCTCTGTCAAACCATCAACTTCGAAGCCTTATTATAACTTTGTTTCTGAATAAGATATTTAATCATTATTTTTTATGAGTTTATCTGGATCTTGAATTATTACGATTAATGAATTTTAAAAAAATGTGCAGATTCACCATAGCCCTTCTCGTAGAGCGTCACCATGGTCCTCCCCTTGTGCTGGGCGGGCGGGTGCAGCGCGTTGAGGTGCCGCACGTGCGTGCGCAGCTGCTCCACTGCGCCGGCGCGGAACGTGTCGCACGCCGCGATCAGCACCGAGAAGCCGTTCTCGATCAGCCAGAAACAGATCTTGGCTAGGTTCGTGGATTTGCCCACGCCGTTTACCTGGGGAACCGATGGCAAGTTATACGACGTGTTAGCAAAATAATGAAGCTCTCGGGTGGAAGGTCAACCAGTGCAACTGAACATCTTGTGCTCTGAAACTTATCCGAAAAACAGATTGGTACGTGTTGGGAATCGAACCCGCGTCTCTCGGACGGAAGACAGCTGCCCTAACTACTAGACCACCGACGATCTGTTTGGTTTGAATTATGAATAAAGAAAATAAAATATTTAAGTAATTATGCGAACAAGTTGAGACTCAAAACACAACTAATACATATCTAATGTGTTGTTTTAGGTTTAAAGATTCTTTATTCTCATAAAAGAACATACATAGTCACTTATATAAAAACAGGTACAAAAACAAAACAGCATTTCATCAATAGCAAAACCCACCACCCTTCCGAGATAGCAAAACCACCCTTCCGAGATAGCAAAACCACCTTTCCGAGACAGCAAAACCACCCTTCCGAGATAGCAAAACCACCTTTCCGAGTCAGCAAAACCACCCTTCCAAGACATTAAAACCACCCTTCCGAGATAGCAAAACCACCTTTCCGAGACAGCAAAACCACCCTTCCAAGACATTAAAACCACCTTTCCAAGACAGCAAAACCTCCTTTCCGAGACAGCAAAACCACCCTTCCAAGACATTAAAACCTCCCTTCCGAGATAGCAAAACCACCTTTCCGAGACAGCAAAACCACCTTTCCAAGACAGCAAAACCACCTTTCCAAGACAGCAAAACCTCCTTTCCGAGACAGCAAAACCACCTTTCCAAGACAGCAAAACCTCCTTTCCGAGACAGCAAAACCACCTTTCCAAGACAGCAAAAGCTCCTTTCCGAGACAGCAAAACCACCTTTCCGAGTTTAGTTTTTATGCTACGTACCCCGCAGAAGGTGACGACGTAGGGCCGCTGCTCCTGGCGCGCCTGCAGGCAGTCCCGCAGGATGTCCACGCGCCGCTTGGGCGACAGCAGCTGCACCAGCGCGTCGGTCAGCGTGCCGCGCACTGTACGCGCGATCGACTCGAATGTGCCCAGCACCTGCAAGCGTTTTCATTTGTATATGTATTGTTTACCAGACTATTAATTTACAATCAATCGGTTAGCTATATGTACCTAATAATATGTTATTAAGCCAAAGAATTTAACAAAAAAATCAAAACACCTTCCAAGTTTATGTTTTGTAAAGAATAACAGAAATATGTTTAGGAATATTGTCAAATGTCGTTTAATAGTGAGTAAAGAATAGGATTTGAAAACCTCATATTACTATTAAATTTTAAACGACATTTGACATATATTGCTAAATATACACATTGTTCTGTTATTCCTTACAAAACATAAACTTGCAAGGTGTTTCGATTTTTTTATGAGAAGTGTATTTTCAAACAGTCGGGACCCCTTACATAGAACTATTTTTTTTTATTTTCGTTTTGTCGATGTTATGGGGGAGGATGTTACAAGATAAATCAGAACAAATTATAATTTACTTCACTGATAATTTACAATATACTACTTTATCATCATCATCAACAGCTCATAAACGCCCCCATCGAGGGACTCGAACCTACCCTCAATTAGGGCGATCAGGCACTATTAATTAGAATCAATTTTGTAAAAAAGCACAAGGGCGGTAAATGAGTTTTTAACTGGAGTGTTTACAGACCTTGCCCTCTAGTCTCGCGGCGACGGAATCGCAGAGTTTGTTGGCGATGTCCGACGCAACGTTCTTGCCGATCAGGTGGTCGCGCAGTTTGTCCAGCACGGGCCGCATGCTCTCCTCCGTCAAAGCCTTCGACCCCACCAGGCCTGGAGATCTCAATCACACCAATATTATAAATATGAAAATATATTTGGATGTTTGAGGGATGTTTAGATGTTTGTTCCGCCATCACGCTTAAAGTACTCAACGGATTTGGATGAAATTTAGAATGGAGATAGTTTGTAATCTGGATTACCATATAGGATACTTTTTTCGCGAAAGTCTTATTACTACAGGGAAATCTTACATAACGAGAGCGTATCCGCGAGCAAACCGCTAGTGGGAAATAATATTTCAAACTCTAACACACACACACGCACACACACACACACGCACACACACACACACACACACACACACGCACACACACACACGCACACACACACACACACACACGCACACACGCACACGCACACACACACACACACACACACACACACACACACACACACACACACACACACACACATACACACACGACTTAAGTGGGATAATCTATGTTTTGTTATGTTTTTGTTACAGTGTAATTTCTTAATAACATTCATTCTTTTTTCTTTTCTTTTTTTAGACCCGTTAATACATATAAAAAAAATGAGTTTAATTTCTTGTGTAACTGTTTACTTTTAATTTTTACTTTTTATAATTCAACTATAAATTTATTTTATCCTTTGTTTGTATTATTTAACTGTAAGTTTTCCAAATAAAGTAAAATAAAATAAATTTATAATTAGTAAAGTTATAGTTGAATAATGTTGTTTTCTCTCACCCTTGAACATGCTGAACATGCCCCCACTCTTGCTGGTGTGGTTATCTCCCGGCTGCGGCTCCTCGTCACTGGACTCTTCATCTTCATCAGATTCCACCTCCAGGTTCCGAATAGCGCCGGTCATCTGACCCACCAACTAAAAACCACAAGCATTGAGAAACTACCCCGAACTTATACCATACAGACCCCAAATCTTCCCGTAAGTGAGTCAACTCATCATCAACAGCTCATATACGTCCCCACCGAGGGGCTGGAGCCTATCCTGATTTAGAGTGATTAGGCCTTAGTCGACCACGCTGGCCTAGTCTGGGTTGGTCGACTTCACACACAAGCTTATTCCTTCGCAAGAGTGTGCAGGTTTCATCACGATGTTTTCGTAAGAGTGTTGAATAAACGTACATATGAATTCGAAATTCGAAAACACATTGGTACGTGGTGGGGATCGAACCCGCGTCTCCCGGACGGGAGGCAGCGGCCCTAGCCACTAGACCACCGACGCTCTCGAGTCAACTCATCAAAGTAATAATAACGATAAGTGCGTCAAGTTGAGTTTTAAGGCTCTTAGTCGAGCTGGTAGATACTGAAGTCAAGTTAGACAAAACACACCACTAGCCTGATGACGATGACAACGGTAAAAGTGACGATAACAAATAACGATGGATGTAACGATGATGGAGATGACGGAGACGATGATGAAGGTAATGATAATAACGATAATTTTTACCTGTGTGTGTGTCGATGTTGAGTAGGCTTGATCGGTTCTTTAGATTCAAAGTTAACATTTTTAGGTGTTCGCGGTTGTTAATATTAATAACCCATATGACCAACAGGTTATTACCACGATTTTTTAGTTAAAATAAAATCGAATGATCGTGATGGTAACGATAACGGAGATGACGACAACAATAATAAAGGTGACGATAATAACGATAATGTTTACCTGTGTGTCGATGTTGAGTTCATTAGACTGGTCGTAGGCTTGATCGGTTTTTTAGACTAAAGAATAAAGTTAGTCAAAATTGAATGATCGTGATGGTAACGATAACGGAGATGACGACAACAATAATAAAGGTGACGATAATAACGATAATGTTTACCTGTGTGTCGATGTTGAGTTCATTAGACTGGTCGTAGGCTTGATCGGTTTTTTAGAGTAAAGAATAAAGTTAGTCAAAATTGAATGATCGTGATGGTAACGATAACGGAGATGACGACGACAATGATAGAGGTGACGAATTGTGTATTAATTTTGAGTTCCTTAGGCTGGTCGTAAGGTTGATCGGTTTTTTAGACTAAAGAATAAAGTAAGTCAAAATTGAATGATCGTGATGGTAACGATAATAGAGATGACGACGACAATGATAGAGGTGACGAATTGTGTATCAATTTTGAGTTCCTTAGGCTGGTCGTAGGGTTGATCGGTTTTTTAGACTAAAGAATAAAGTTAGTCAAAATTGAATGATCGTGATGGTAACGATAATAGAGATGACGACGACAATGATAGAGGTGACGAATTGTGTATCAATTTTGAGTTCCTTAGGCTGGTCGTAGGGTTGATCGGTTTTTTAGACTAAAGAATAAAGTTAGTCAAAATTGAATGATCGTGATGGTAACGATAATAGAGATGACGACGACAATGATAGAGGTGACGAATTGTGTATCAATTTTGAGTTCCTTAGGCTGGTCGTAAGGTTGATCGGTGTTTTAGACTAAAGACTAAAGTAAGTCAAAATTGAATGATCGTGATGGTAACGATAATAGAGATGACGACGACAATGATAAAGGTGACGAATTGTGTATTAATTTTGAGTTCCTTAGGCTGGTCGTAGGGTTGATCGGTTTTTTAGACTAAAGAATAAAGTAAGTCAAAATTGAATGATCGTGATGGTAACGATAATAGAGATGACGACGACAATGATAGAGGTGACGAATTGTGTATCAATTTTGAGTTCCTTAGGCTGGTCGTAGGGTTGATCGGTTTTTTAGACTAAAGAATAAAGTTAGTCAAAATTGAATGATCGTGATGGTAACGATAACGGAGATGACGACGACAATGATAGAGGTGACGAATTGTGTATTAATTTTGAGTTCCTTAGGCTGGTCGTAAGGTTGATCGGTTTTTTAGACTAAAGAATAAAGTAAGTCAAAATTGAATGATCGTGATGGTAACGATAATAGAGATGACGACGACAATGATAGAGGTGACGAATTGTGTATTAATTTTGAGTTCCTTAGGCTGGTCGTAGGGTTGATCGGTTTTTTAGACTAAAGAATAAAGTTAGTCAAAATTGAATGATCGTGATGGTAACGATAACGGAGATGACGACGACAATGATAGAGGTGACGAATTGTGTATCAATTTTGAGTTCCTTAGGCTGGTCGTAAGGTTGATCGGTTTTTTAGACTAAAGAATAAAGTAAGTCAAAATTGAATGATCGTGATGGTAACGATAATAGAGATGACGACGACAATGATAGAGGTGACGAATTGTGTATCAATTTTGAGTTCCTTAGGCTGGTCGTAGGGTTGATCGGTGTTTTAGACTAAAGACTAAAATCAAAGTTAGTCAAAATGTAATGATGGCGATGATAGCGATAACGGAGATGACGAAAACAATAGGGCATTTGACTGTTCCTAAATTTACCATATATCTTGTTTACCTGTGTGTCGATGTTGAGTTCCTTGGGCTGGTCGTCGGGCTGGTCGGTGCTGAAGTCCAGGTTAGCCAGGTCACGGTTGTCGCCGCCCAACGCCCAAACGCGCGGCTGCTTGACTCGCTCCTTGCTCTCCACTTTGGGGCTTTTTGGGGACTTCCTGACACCAAAACAAAAAAGGAACTCAAATACGCGTAAGTGAATAATAAAACTTCAAAATATACTCACCGGCACAACAAACCGCCCACCCTTCATTTCAGGGAATACTCGTGATTCTTTATAATTCTATTAGTTACAACTTACAGCTGATGTTAGTTAAAAAGTAGTTAATTTAACGTTTATTTAAGTGTGTTTAATTTATCGTTAAATTATCAATAAATCTATTGTAATGTATAACAATAAGCGTAGTTTAAAATTAACCCGAAATACAAGGGTGGGCGGCTAGATGAGCCGGTGAGTGTAGCTAGTATGTACTGGTGGATATTGGCTTCGATTCGGGATGTCATTAATAAATAAATAAATAAATATGTGGGGACATCTTCACACACGGCCATCTGATCCCAAACTAAGCAGAGCTTGTACTATGGGTACCAGACAGCTGATATACATTACATAAATAGATAAATACATACATATATAGATAAACAACAACCAGACACAAGGCAAACACAAGTGCTCATCACACAAATGTTTGGCCTGGGCGGGATTCGAACCCGCGACCCTGTGCGTCGGAGGCAGATACACTACCACCTGGGCTACGGAGCTCTAATTCTAATTTTAAAATCCAGCTATCGTTTTCGTTTTTATGACCAATGAAAGAGAGGTGATGAACGAATGATATTAATTTGAACGAATGATAACCTAAAATAAGGGCGTAGCTGTCAGTTTAAGAGATTTTTAAGTCGCATGTCTCTAAAATTGTGCAATCGACACGGCCATAAGGTTCAAATTCGATGTTTGACAGCTCTAATATTAGAATGGCCATCTCCTGTCCCTTTTCAATCTTTAAAAGGTAAAAAGGTCAGACTAACTTAAATTAGGGATTAGAGCGTGACAGTGTGAATCGGGGCCATTTTGACCGCCTTATTTTAGATAATTTTTATTGATAGAAAAATAAATATTGTAAAATTTGTTTGATGTCTTTCTGTCTTCATGGAGTGCACGCCACTGCGTATGCGTTTTTGAAGATGAACAAATCGTAAAAAGAAATAATAATAATAATAATAAAAAATTCTTTATTGATCTAAAAGTGCGTTACATGTGTGCTTGGAACCCTGTAGCCTGTGCTAGTTGGATAACTGTGTTACAGGCTACAGTGACTTCCCCTTATTTAATTAGAACATAATCTGGCACTAGTATAGTTTTACATAAACAGAAAAGCAGTAAGGCAAACAAGTAGCTTAAGATATAACTATTAAGACAGTCTAAGATCATACTTGAATGAAAATGAAAATTATCTTTTGATAAAACATCGTAAATCTTGAGAGGCTGACAACTGGGTAAAGAAAGGCTGCTGAAACACATCCATTTTAAAATTCTACTCGATTAAGAATTTAATTTAGGATATATTCTGTTAGCATATTTTTTTTTACATTTAATACAGACTATAGATAATTTGTTACATTTATAGCATCAGTAGAAGTGCTAGTATTTGATCGTCAAGGATTCGACTACGGGTGGTATTTCCGAATAACTTCGACTTTACTCAGTCTTTTAAATTACTAACTTTTTGTGCTTAGGGGGTCGCCAGAATTTCTCAACCTGTAAAGGAGTAGCATTTCAAAAAGATTGAAAGACAGTGTTTGGACCATTGCCGTACTCACTTGGGTTCCTTCTTGCCGCGCGCGAGTTTCTGTGCGAGCCGCGCTCGATTGGCGGCGATGGCGTCCCCGTCGTAATCTTCCTCAGGCTCCGACACTCCGTTAGTCACGTTCTTAGTCTCCACTATCTTCACTGGAAACCAAATCATCATCAACAATCATCAACAGCTCATATACGTCCCCACCGAGGGGCTCGAGCCCACCCTGAATTAGGGCGATTAGACCTTAGTCGACCACGCTGGCCCATATGTTTTCCTTCATCGTAAGAGTGTCGAATAAACATACATATGAATTCTAAATTCAAAAACATGTTGGTACGTGGTGGGGATACTACAGGGCTAAATACCTCGGTCAAACGAGGGACCTTCCAGGGATAACCGGTAATGTAAAGACATTCAAAGGAAGGTCCCTCGTTTGACCGAGGTATTTAGGCCTGGCTTACTGGGTTTCCTGGAAGAGTTGGGTTGGTTCGAATGACACCGCATTCCCACCCACACGCAAAATAGGCGCATTCTAATAGACGTCTACGTCGAGTTGCGGAAACCAGCCCGTAATGACTAATGACTAATGACTAATGTGGTGGGGATAGAGGACCGGAGGCAGCGACCCTAGCCACTAGACCACCGACGCTTTAAACTTATTGGTATTTTACCTGACTTCTTTCCTTTCTCTTCTCCTTTCCTCTCAATCATTGATGCCACTGTCTTTTTTGACTTCTCCGAGTTTTCAAATGTCCTCATCTGTTTTGGCAGTTTTGCCTGTGACTTAGCTAAAAAAGTTAATATAAATATAAACATATTGAATACGAACAGTTGCCAACTAACAAAAATATAAAACCAAAAATTATTGTATGTTTTTTATGGTGACTTGCATAATATTACTTATTGTAAAGGTTAACATAAAATATTTCTGTATCCATTGATCAAATTCATTTTAAAGGTTTTTTATCGTCGATTTTATTTTAACAATTGTTTCAATATTAGACATTTATTCATAACAAATTAAAACTTAAATAATAAGACATTAACAAAATGGTTGATTTAGAATTTAAAAAATTAATAAATCAAATTGCTAGAAAGAATAGAGGAATTTATTGAATACAAAAATTAATCAACAAATAGATGGACAGTTAATTTGACTCTTTAGGTAGAATCCACCATCTGCAGATATTTCTTCATTAAAAACAAAACACAAACAAACAAAACACATTAAGGACACTTTCGGTATGGAAAATAAAAAAAAAACAATGATACTTGCCCCAACTCTCACATTCCTTAAGCACTCTCTGGAAGGAGGACATGAAGTCGAAGTTAAGGATATGCTCTCCAGCAGCAAGTTCATTCTTGTACTTGTCACGGAACTCCAAATGGACATCATTGAGGAATTTGTCCACGTAAGATAACTGCAGAATACGCTGGTAAGCCACCACAAACACCAGCTCAAACTCATTGTCTAGCTTGTACTGCAGCATCAGGGATTGGTGGCCAAAAGAATTGTTTCCAGAACGCTCCTGTTAAAATAATTTATTTATATCTCAGACCATATCATCAACAGCTCATATACGTCCACACCAAGGGGCTCAAGCCTACTCTGAATTAGGGCGATTAAGCCTTAGTCAACCATGCTGGCCCACTGTGGAATGGTGGACTTCACACATAACTTTTGAATTCCTTCACAGAAGTGTGTAGCTTTCTTCACAATGTTTTTCTTCACCATAAGAGCATCTAATAACATATGTATGAATTCGAAAACACATTGGTATGTGGTGGGCTTCTTCAAAACTGTTGGTCTAGAGGAGGCTATTTAACATCGAGGGGCTGACTACAATAGATCCATCTCCGGTCGCAGCGGTCATTGGGACATAATTTGCCCGATCCCTTCTACCTAAATCATAAATCATGTGGTGGGGATCGAAACCGCATCTTCCAGGCAAAAGACAGCGGTCCGAACCACTAGACCACCGACCGATAGATAGAAATACTTTCACATTTTCCTATTTTGGTCATCACCCTATTTCTTCATAGTAGGTAAGTTGTGTAAGTCTAGAACCACAGAATTACTATAATCAAATATTTATAAGAGAGCTAAATAATATGCAATTTATCAGTGTAAATAGGATGGAATAATATCAGTCTCAGAAAATTACTTCTCCACTGACAAAAATACATAAATATGTATAAACTGGTAGGTTCAAAGTTCATCAGCTACCTACTACCTAAACTGCCTACTAATAAAATATGAAACAATGGTATAGAAACACAAACATTATACCTATTAAAAAGTATTTTAATAAAATATGAAACAACGGTATAGAAACACAAACATTATACCTATTAAAAAGTATTTTATGTTGTAAAAAGCGAAACAATATTTAATTTAGCTGGAGAAAAGATGACCCTCTAACCAGATAACAAGAAAATAAAAGTTTTTAACAACAACAAACTTCAACAAAGTGAGTGATAATAAAATTGAAGTAAATTAATTATTATTCTACATGCTTCATTATACTTGCAAAGACTTTGATCCCAGTTATCACAGATAATGGTTGTAAAGGCCTTTATAACACCTAAATTCTATATTAACAGAAGGATACAAACTTGATATAACCTTTTTACTGAGAAGCATGCATTAAGGGACATGATAATCTAAGAATGTGCTCGAATTGTCCCACGTTGCGAATTACTAATTGCATTATTCAATGCCAACTAGGCTTTGAGAATTTTAAACGACTTACTTGTAATATCACGCTGCGAATCAACGCGTTTACAGACGGCGTCAAGAAGTCACCAGTACTCTGAAAACACCATAACACAATCCCTCCTTTGCTGAAGATACTGAATAGGTCCAACATTTTGAATAATAAACAAAAAAAATTGTTTCAGCTGTTTTGAGAGTTCAGTTTTCTGCTTTCGTACTACTTGCGCTACTGCCTGCCTACGGTGTGCAAATGACACTAATGACAGAAAGATGACAACTCACTACATACGACGGACACACAACACGCGTAGCGTAGATCCTATTAGGGCTATCGCACATCATACCCCACCACCGGGCTGGCAACCCGCGACCAACACCGCCTCAAGCTCAACTTGTTGTGGTATAAGCTGTGCTATCTATATACGTCTTATAAGTGAGTCGTTTAGTATTTAATAAACACTTTCAGGTTTTCGCGGTTAAAATTAATTTCGTTTAGTATTTATTTATTTATTCTGTATTAGGAACAATTTTTTATTATTATTATTATTTTATTATTTAAGCAGGCAAACGAGCGGACGAGCCACAGTGGTGGTAAGTGGTCATCGTTGCTCATGGACATTTGCAACACCAGGGGGGTTGCCAACGCCTTGCCAGCCTTTGAGAGCCCTATATACTCGCCCCTTGAAGAACCCCATGTCAAAGCACAAAGGAAACACCTCAGGGGGCAGCTTATTCCACATCCTGCAGGTACGCGAAAGGAAAGATCGCGACGCCCGTACATTTTTGGGATGCCAAGCATCCAAGACGTGAGGAGGCCCTGTGGTGGGAGGTGCGGTGATAAAAGCGTGACGGTGGCACTAAGTCAAACAGCTCATCAGAACACTCCCCATTGTACAGACGGTAGAACACATACAGAGAGCCAACGTCTCTCCGGAGACTGAGGGTGTTTAAGCCGTCTGTGAGTTTTGGATCGTCGACAATACGAACTGCCCGGCGTTGGATGGAGTCAAGTGGAAGGAGTTGGTATTGGGGCGCTCCAGCCGTACCTACTCCATATGGGAGCAGTACCTACTCCATATGGGGCCGAACTTGAGCTTTGTAAAGCAAAAGTCTGTGCCCCGTTGTGAAGTACCGCTTCGCTCTATTGAGCACCCCAAGCTTTTTTGAAGCTAACTTGGCTTTATCCTCCAGATGACCCCGAAACTGGACCTCGCTCGTAATGTCGACACCAACAATCCCAATACTCGTGGAGATGGTAAGAGGAGTGCCCTGGAACTGTGGCGCTGAGACAAATGGGGTTTTCTTAGCGGTGAACGCGCAGACTTGTGTCTTAGAGGGGTTGAAACGGACAAGATTTTGTCTACCCCATTCAGAAACCCGCTCCAATGAGGTCTCGATTTCAGACACAAGCCTCTTTCTGCAGTCTTCCACCACGTTACGAGGGATGTTTGCACGACCTGTGTAATACGCGTCGCCAGTGCTGTCATCTGCATAGCAATGGATATTGCGCGTTTGCAACATATCATTGATATGCAGAATAAACAGAGTAGGTGACAGCACAGATCCTTGGGGAACGCCAGCATTTATAGGCATGGTGTCCGAGCATAGACCGTCGATGACAACCTGTATGCTCCGCCCTGATGAGAAGCTGGCAACCCATGTGCAAAGTTCCTCGGAAAGTCCGTAAGATGGCAGCTTCGACAGAAGTGCCTTATGCCAGGCCCGATCGAAAGCCTTCGCAATGTCTAGGCTGACCGCCAACGCTTCCCCCTTACTCTCGATAGCGGCTGCCCATCGGTGAGTTAAGTACACAAGAAGGTCACCAGCACCGCGACCGTGACGGAAACCATATTGACGGTCGCATATAAGCTGGTGCTGTTCGAGCTACCCAAGGAGCTGGGTGTTTATCACTCGCTCCATCACCTTGGAGAGCAAGAAGGTTATTGCGATAGGCCCGTGAGTTTGACGGGTCTGTACGGTCCCCCTTCTTGGGAATAGGGTGAACAAAGGCTACCTTCCATGAAGACGAAACTTGTCCAGTGGCGTAAGACAGCGAGAATAGGCGCGTTAACACCGGAGTCAACTCAGGGGCACACGTCCTTAGCACAATTGCAGGAATACCATCGGGCCCGCTAGACTTCTTGACGTCGAGGCAAAACAGAGCACGTCGTACCGCGTTTTGGGTAAAACGTATTTTGGGCATCGAGTGCTTACAACGTGGGATGTTAGGCGGTGTGGAACCCCCGTCGTCAAGAGTTGAATTCGACGCAAAGAGAGAGCAAAGGAGATCGGCTTTCTCCTTAGCGGAATGAGCCAGCGAGTCGTCAGGTTTGCGCAGAGATGGTAGTGAGGGTCGATAGAAGTTCCCTTGCGCAGCTTTGGCAAGAGACCAGAATGCATGACTCCCAGATGGGTGGCTAACTAGTTTCTCGCCAATGCCGCGCGTATGTACAAATTTTGCTGCGGCAATTTGTTTTTTGCAGGACCTAGAGGCAGCGTTAAAACGCTTCTTCAGATCGGGTGTCTCGGGATCCTTAGCTTCACGTGCAGTGGCCCAAACCTGGTAGGCCTCCCGCTTCAAGTTACAAACTTTAGCACAAGACCTACCAAACCAGGGCTGAGACCGCCCACCAACGCGCACCACTGAGCTAGGAATGAAACATTCCATACCCAACAGGATCACATCGGCGACAGCCTGCGCACAAGTACTAGAATCGCCCGATGGGAAACAAAGCTGCCTCCATGGATAGGATGCGAAGAACTCGCGCAATCCATCCCAGTCTGCTGACCTATAATGCCAGACACGACGAGTCCCAGGTGGTCGGGGACACTCGTTCCGGCATGTTGGGGCCGCGGTTCGGACCAGGCAATGGTCAGAGGTTCCTAAAGGAGCATGACGGGAGACCTTCTGGGTTTGAAGTCAGCAGAAGGTCCAGCAAAGAAGGGGTATGACCCTCAATATCCGGTATTCGGGTAGGACCATCTACCAGTTGTGAGAGGTCATACGCCGCATCAAAGCTGTAGGCAGCTCTCCCCGCATAGTCGGTGGTCTCAGATCCTAGCCACTCAACGTGGTGGGCGTTAAAATCGCCAAGGATCACGCCCTCTGCGGAGGGGTGCTGCTGGAGTATTCTGTCGACTGTCTCCTGGACGTGCCCGATGAGTCGGTCGGTTTCAGCATCACCGCTGTGGGACCTGTAGAGGCACGCGTAAAAACGAGTGTGGCCCCCGTGATCAACGCGCGCCCATAGTAACGACAGGTCCCTGTCTTCGAAGCTGTACAGGCGACGACAACAAATATACTCCCGGACGTATAAGCACACCCCAGCCTTAAACAAGAACTTTTGTTCAAGACTATAACCGGGGTACATGAGGTAGGAGACGTCGGGCGGAGATGATATTTGTGTCTCCGTCAGGAAGAATAAGGCTGGCTTCGCCGTCTCGAGGTGGTGATGGACGACGTTTAGGTTTGAATGAAGTCCCCTGATATTGCAAAAGTCCACATTTAGTGTGGAAGGGGGTGCCGCTGTAGGAACTATATTTATTTTATTTGTGACAGTCATAGAGGTTAATGTATTAGGGGCTAATTGCGGATTGCTGCAGTTCCAGCAGTCACACCGGCAAAGACATGGCCAATCACTCGCGGTGGGCCGCCGGGTAACTTGCAACTCTGGCAGAGGGGACGGAAGGGCCCCCGATCCGACCCGAAGTCTGGTCGCCGGGTTCCACTCCGGTCTCCTAGTCCGGCACGAAGATCAGCCGGCGGGCTTTTGACACTGGCGGCAGGACAGCCTCCCTGGCCAGGATAGCCGGGGTTCGGGTCCTCTACAAACCAGCGGGCGGTCAGCGGGCAACCGTTTCATCGGGTCTCCCTGGCCCCCGTGCCAGAGCGGCAATCCCAGCAAGACAGCGCCGCAAGAATTCAGGTCCATGCAGGACCGAGGACTGCCGGGACTGCAACAGTCGGGAGGGGGGACTGGCACTCACGCGCACAGTCGAAATACACCCTAGGGTGGTTCACGACAGGTTTCGGCGTGAGGGTGGTCGCACTATAATTAATGATGCAAAACACAATGATTATTATTAGCAGTCGTCATTGGCACCTCGGATGGGATAAACTAGTGAACCGCTAACAAGCGGTTAGTGGTTCAACTTTCGTTCACCCAAGGGCATCGCCAGCCGCTGGCTCAGGAAGAGCAGGATACAAGGAAGGAGGATGGAAAAAGTATGAATTACTAACTGTCCGTCCACGGCTACGCTCGCGTTGTATAAGATTTTCCCGTAGAAATAAGACTTTTTCCTGTAAAAAGTATCCTTTGTGTTAATCTTGGGTACAAATTACTATCTCCATTCCTTGTCCAAACACGTCCAGATCCATTCAGGCGTGAAAGCGGAACGAATTTCCAAACATCGTTTATTCTCTTTTGTAGTCGAAGCCTCCAGTCTGGTGACTTGTCTCGTGATAGTGGGTAGACAGACGCCGCCGCCATCTGGTTGACGGGGCGGCTGCCGGCAGCGCGGCGGCGGCGCGGCGTGGCGTGCTGAGGGGATATAAAACATACATGTGCCATACCCCTAATAATTAGTAGCTGTCAGTCCTGTCTGTAAGCTGAAAAAAAATAAAGATTTGTCTATTCTATGCGTTAAATGTAGCCATTTAAAAAAATATTTTTAATAATGGTTATTTTCCTAAGAGCAAGCGAAAGGCAGTCTAACGCAACTACTTTCACACGAGGGCAGAACAGTGGGGCAGAACAGTGGGCAGGACAGTCTACTGTTTTTTTTTTTTTGGCATAATACTATTTGCACATTGCCACATACAAGGTGAGGAAACGTAACACGATTTAAAGTATTAGGAAACACGGAATTCGGAAAACTACTGTTCTGTGCGTTCAAACAGGAGGCAGAACAGTAGGACAGAACAGTTTAGAATGAGCGAGAGAAACTAACGTGAGTGATGGAGTGCTCATTTTGCGAAGTGCACATTCTGCGTCAGAGCCTTTTGAATGTAGGTTATTTTACGTTAGTTTTTTAAATTTTAGACATTGCAATACGTACCCATGGCCTGCATATTTATTGAGTGCGCATTGTTGGACTGCGCGTTATTACCTGCACAATATTCCTTGCACTTTATTCAAGTGCTTCAACAAAATGCAGTATACTTAGTATCTCCTTCGGTGTCTTATTTGATAAACAAACATGGCGATAAGGTGACCATAGACACAAAATAGTGCTTCCAAATAATAGATTTCATTGATTTAATTGAATGTAATTGAATTGGTGATTACAAGCATTTCAGAATATCCTATGTCGTATATCTCTTACACTAATTTGTCATCATTTACGTATTTATTGTAGTGATGGGTTAACTCGCTTTGTCTAGAGTAGGTCGAGTTGAAATGGTAGTCAACTCGAGTCGCAACTCGAGTTGACTCGACTCGAGGCGGGCGGCGGCGGCGGCGCGGCTCGTGAGTGCGACTTGGGGCGCATTCCGAATCAGACTTTCAGCACTGTCAGCGATCAGAAAAGCAAAAAGTATGAGTTATGACAGCTGACAGTAATTCGGAACGCGATTACGGGTGCTTAAATCGATTTCAGCGCGTCTCGGAACGCAGGGTTGCTAGAAGTGCGCGCGCACGTTATTTGATTTCGATCAAATCAAGACAAATTATCTACGCCGAGTCGACTCGACAAAATAATGAGCTAATCACACTGCGCATATTCGCAACGCAATTCCATCATCAGATCAGCTTTAAACAAGATACCAAATTATGATTGTTGTTATGTTACCCACATGCTTGTCTTGTAATTACAAGAACATAGTTTGCACCATAGATGAGTTTGCACACTACTTTGGCGTCGTTATCGCCAGCGACAATTTTTTTACTGCCGTTTTTGGTGGGGAAAATTGCTGCCATGGCAAATAAAATAAATAAAAAAACTATTTATTGTCGTAGGCCATAGATTTCCCTTAAATTATGTCTGATTTCCATAAAACACGTCAATTGCCGTAGCAATGGCAACACAGATAGAACGATTGATTGACCTATGAATGACCTAAAAATAAATATGAGTGAGTATGAATGAATATAAACTAGGTAAATCAATAAAAATATAAAAAGACGATTAAATTATTTAAAATTTCTTTTCACCTGGCAGCCCTGATATAAGGGGTCGCGCAAATAAAGGGATCGATGTGTCTTGCGTTCCGAGACGCGCTAAAATCGATTTTAGCGCACTCAAAGCGCGTACCGAATTACTGTCAGCAGGCGAAACCCATACATTCTGATCGCTGACGGCGTTGACAGTTTGATTCGAAAGTCACTTAAGCGTGTATCAGAACGCGCCCGTGATTCATTCATTATAACATTTAACATACATTTTTTAATTGCAATGGATAGAGACGTCACGTCTGACCACTTATTTGTCGAATCTATTTTTCTCTATCTACTTATAGATAATTTTTAAAGCCTTTCTTTTTTATACATTCATCTAGCCACTAAGCTTAGTTCTGAATACGATTAATTTACTATCTTTGTTCTTGACTGTACCAAAAACCGAATGTATGTAGAAGTTTAGAATCATTTTCTGAGTAAACGTCTCAACGAATTGAAAGTTTTTTTGCTGGAATAAGATAAACCTATTCCTAACAATTTTTTGGTATATTTACTTTGCTTGGACATACCTCCGTTTGACGGGAATCGTCTTCACGTCAAGCGTCAAGCTGGAAGCCTCACCAAGGGGGTGTAATATCTCGGCTCCTACTGAACCGATTTCGTTGAAACTTTGTATACGAGATAAACCATTTACTAACAATTTTTTGACATATAAATCATAATGATAGAGCCAGTCTATCTTGGTGAGGCTGCTAGGTTGACGTCGATCTAGAAGCCTCTCTTCTATCTATATAGATATAGATATCTTCTGAAATACAATCAAACTTTTTCTGAGACTTATAAACAAATTTAAACCTATTCCTAACAATTTTTTGACATGGTTAAAACCATCAAAATCGATGGTGAGGCTGCTCACTCAACGCAGACCATTATACGTTTCCTCCTTTTTAACAAAACGACTGTGGCTGTGCAAACCGCACCATGCCAATAAAAAAAAAAGACTGTAGCGATTTGAGAACTGCACCAATGCCATAAAAAAATAAAAATAACCCTGCGTTCCGAGACGCGCTGAAATCGCTTTAAGCACCCGTAATCACGTTCCGATTCACTGTCAGCCTGTCAGCCATACATTTTTTTGCTTTTCTGATCGCTGACAGCGCTGAAAGTCTGATTCGGAATGCGCCCCGGAGGTGGGGGAAGCCAACTGTCTCGAAAAAATAGACCGGCGGGCTATTAACTGTTCTGTCTTTGGTTACTGTCAAGACAGTACTGTTCTTCACTGTTCTGTGCGTTCAAACGGTAGCAGTACTGTCTTGCCCACTGTTTTGCCTCACTGTTCTGCCCTCGGGTGAACTACAGGCATACTGTTCTGTGCGTTCACACAGTAGCAGTACTGCCCTACCAACTGTTCTGCCCTGAAATAGGCATTACATCCTCATAAGCGCCTACTACACTCTCGTCCGAAGTTCTTCGACGAAGTGTCAAATTGGTGTCAAAGTGAAGCCCGAAACAAAGCGAAGTTGCACGAAGTGCCTCTCTATACTCTCGTCCTCGGCCTACTTTGATCAACTTCGCGAGTAGTGTAGTGGACGCTTTAGGCGAAAGGCATCATTGTACTTCTTAACTTATATTTGCATGTTTGTTTCGGCTACACGCTTAAAGTACTCAAAGGATTTGGATGAAATTTGAAATTGAGATAGTTTTGGATTAACACACTTTTTACTGGAAAAAATCTTATTCCCACGGGAAAATCTTGCACAACGCGGGTGTAGCCGTGGGTGGATCGCTAGTATTGTAATAATTTGATATTAGCCCTGCGTTCCGAAACGCACTGAATGAAATCGATTAAAGTACCCATAATTGCGTTCCAAATTACTGTCGTCAGCCATACATTTTTTTGCTTTTCTGACAGCGCTGAAAGTCTGATTCGGAATGCGCCCAAAGTCAGCTTATAAAAAAAAACAATTTTTGCTTCCAACTATTGTTATTTAATGGCAACCCCAAGAAGAAAAAGTTGTCTTGTGTCTATGAGTTGGAAAAATGACAAAATCAGATTTCGTCAACTCATGGTGTATTTGTATTTTTGTGTAATAAAAGAAAAGTAAAAATTTACAGAAGAAACAATATTTTAAACAGAGAAGATAAAATCGGAACTCCAAGATGAATATCACATCCGCAGCGGGGATAATCTCCCTGCTTGACGAACCAATGTCGGAGGTGAAGGAATTTGCACTAAAGAGGCTGGATAACCTGGTTGACGAGTTCTGGCCGGAGATATCAGAGTCTATCGAGAAGATCGAGATCTTGCATGAAGACAAAGTGTTTTCGCAGCATCAGTTAGCCGCCCTCGTCGCCAGCAAAGTGTATTACCATTTGGGTGCTTTCGAAGATTCGCTGACGTACGCTTTGGGAGCTGGGGATCTGTTCGATGTGAATGCAAGGAACGAGTATGTGGACACGACGATCGCGAAGGCGATCGACTTCTACACGGCGAAAAGGAAGGCGCAGTTCTTTAGCAGTAGTGGCACGGATATCGTGATCGATCCTCGTTTGGAAGCTATTGTCAACCGAATGTTCCAGCGTTGTTTGGACGACGGGCAGTACCGCCAATCTCTAGGTCTCGCGCTTGAGACTCGTCGGATGGACATCTTTGAGGAGACTATCATGAAGTCTGATGATATAGCTGGTATGTTTCATTAGTATTGAATGACACAAAGAAAATTACCAACTGCTTGCTAACCTATTAACTGAATTTTTTGCGTATAAATAGATGAGCCAGTCTGTCCTTGTTTTGCTATCAAAATCAGAGTCATTGACCTAAATAATAAAGTCCAGATTTTAAAAACAAACATGTTATTATTAGCTTGCTATCATGTTGTCTTTCCTAAGCATTTAGGGAGTAAGTGAGAGAAAGAAAGGTATTCTACTGGTATCACAGAGTACTATAATACTGGACCGGTATATTCAAGGTCGGCTTGTTGTAGCAAGAGTGCATTTTAAAACAGGTAAAATCATGCATTATTTGACAGCAGTCTATTGCACTTGCACTCACAGGTTTTGTAGGAAGTGAAAGAGCTCATATTGTTTAGTAACTTATTTTGAAATACACTATTGTCATCCCTAATTGTGATTGTTAATAACCCTCCATCTAAAGCAGTCGGGTAAAAAGCGAAATATTCAATTTCTATATAGTCGCTATAAAAGGCTCAACTAGTAAGTCCAAAATACAACACATGCATAAAATCCCTTTGTAAGATTCCTTCAAAATATTAGATGAAACTTAAAATCATTTTATGAACTAAAATCATTATATTTCTTGCTCAGGTTTTAAGGTTCCAAAGATCTATTAAAGAAATAATGTTAATTTTCAGGTATGCTTCAGTATGCCTTCCAAGTGGCAATGAGCCTCCTTCAAAACCGGGGCTTCCGCAGCACTGTCCTCCGCTCTCTTGTGGGCCTCTACCGTGGTCTCAACATCCCAGACTATGTCAATATGTGTCAGTGCCTCATTTTCCTTGAAGATCCCCTTTCAGTCGCAGAAATCCTCGACAAACTTAGCAGCGGACCACAGGAATCAGTTCTCATGGCATACCAAATCGCATTTGATTTATATGACTCTGCCACACAACAGTTCCTTGGCAGAGTCCTACAGGCTTTGAGGAGCACCGCTCCTGTACCTAGTGCCCTTGGAGGAAAACCGCAGCCTCAAGGTGGACCGTTCCCAGAGCCTGCTGCCATGGAAGTTGATCCAGCACCCACGGAAGAAGCCAAAAAACCAGAACGAGACATTGAAAGTTTAAATGAAGAAGAAAAAGAACACCAGAAAAGAGTAGAAAAACTTATATCCATTCTTGGTGGAGAAGTCTCTATAGGTTTACAATTACAATTCCTGATTAGGTCAAATCATGCCGATTTACTTATTCTTAAAAACACAAAGGATGCAATCCGGGTTTCTATTTGTCATACTGCAACAGTCATAGCGAATGCGTTCATGCATGCGGGTACAACTAGTGATCAATTCTTAAGGGACAACCTTGAGTGGTTAGCAAGGGCAACTAACTGGGCTAAGTTAACAGTGACAGCTTCTCTCGGTGTCATTCATCGCGGCCACGAAGGTGATTCCCTTGCTTTGATGCAGTCATACCTTCCTAAAGAAACAGGCCCATCATCAGGCTATTCTGAAGGTGGCGGCTTATACGCCCTCGGACTTATCCACGCAAACCATGGCGCCAACATTATCGATTACTTATTGACACAACTAAAAGACGCTCAAAACGAAATGGTCCGGCACGGTGGTTGCCTCGGCTTAGGTCTAGCGGCTATGGGCACGCATCGCCAGGATGTTTACGATCAGTTGAAATTTAATTTGTATCAAGACGATGCGGTTACTGGAGAGGCCGCCGGTATTGCCATGGGTATGGTGATGTTAGGTTCTCGACACGCCGCGGCCATTGAAGACATGGTAGCTTATGCACAGGAAACGCAGCACGAGAAAATCTTGCGTGGTTTGGCTGTTGGCATATCGTTTACTATGTACGGGCGCTTGGAAGAAGCCGACGCGCTGGTCGCTCAGTTGTTGCGTGACAAAGACCCGTTGCTTCGTCGCGCCGGGTGCTACACAATAGCCACTGCGTACTGCGGTACCGGCAACAATGATTCTATCCGGAAGTTGCTACACGTCGCTGTATCTGACGTGAACGATGACGTACGTCGTGCGGCCGTCACCGCTCTCGGGTTCTTGCTGTTCCGCACGCCTGAGCAGTGCCCATCTGTCGTGTCTTTACTCGCGGAATCCTACAACCCTCACGTAAGGTACGGCGCAGCAATGGCGCTTGGAATAGCGTGCGCTGGCACCGGCAACCGAGAAGCAATCGGCCTTCTGGAGCCAATGGTCAAGTTTGACCCAGTTAACTTCGTCCGGCAAGGCGCTCTTATCGCGTCCGCCATGATCCTCATTCAGCAAACCGAAGCTCTCTGCCCGAAAGTCACGTACTTCCGTCAGTTGTACGCTCAAGTCGTTTCCAACAAGCACGAGGATGTTATGGCAAAGTTCGGCGCAATCCTTGCTCAAGGAATCATCGACGCCGGCGGGCGGAACGTCACCGTATCTCTACAGAATCGCACTGGCCATATGAACATGTTAGCAGTGGTGGGCATGTTGGTTTTCACGCAGTATTGGTATTGGTTCCCGTTAGCGCATTGCCTGTCGCTCGCGTTTACGCCGACGTGCTTGATCGCTCTCAATTCCGATTTGAAGATGCCGCAATTGGACCTGAAGTCGAACGCTAAGCCGTCTCTGTACGCTTACCCGGCTCCATTGGAAGAAAAGAAGCGCGAAGAACGCGAGCGCGTGACCACCGCCGTCCTGAGTATCGCCGCGGCGCGCGCGCGTCGTCGCCAACACGGAACTGAAGGCTCCGTCGGCAGCGGCTCCTCGGCTTCCCCCTCCAAAATGGACGTCGATGAAGACGAGAAAAAGCCGACTAAATCGCCAAACCCGAACATCACCGTTCACGGCAAATCTGACAAACCGGAAGCCGGTACGTCTAAAGACGCTAAGAAGGAGGAAAAAGAAGGTGATGAAAAAGAGAAGGAGACTAAAGAGAAGAAAGAGCCAGAGCCCA
The DNA here is from genome assembly GCA_951230895.1 of Carpatolechia fugitivella. NCBI lineage: Eukaryota > Metazoa > Arthropoda > Insecta > Lepidoptera > Gelechiidae > Carpatolechia > Carpatolechia fugitivella. The sequence continues at coordinate 1,228,796 of OX579661.1, forward strand.
ATTTCGAAATACTTCAAAATCCAGCGCGTGTGATGCGGCAGCAGTTGAAGGGATTGACTATACCTGAAGGTGCACGCTACGCTCCTCTTAAGGACATCACCATTGGTGGCATTGTGATGTTGAATCACAGTGGTGATGGTGAGCAAGTCTTGGTGGAACCAGTAGCCGCCTTCGGACCCAAAGCTGAAGAAGAGAAGGAACCTGAACCCCCAGAACCCTTTGAATACTTAGACGATTGATATTGCATATTTGAATAGTATTAACGCCTATAGAGTAGGACCCATGAAAACACTAAAATGTATTGAACAATAACTTCTTATTATACTTAATTTTATTTTAACTAAAATAGAAAACTGGTGTACTAATATTCAACTTTTTGCTTCTGTCGAATAAATAATTATATGTATGACTTTCTTTGTTTGAATATTTGCATGACGCCTATAATTATAATACAGTCATCATTGTTGCACAACCGGAAGATTGACTTGCTTGGTTTGGTCCTTAGAAGTTTTTCCTAAGCTTTGCCTAAAGGTCTTGTCTTGTGAGGAGTCCCTCTCTATTTACCGTATATTACTTTGGTATATTACAAGGTACTCTGTGCTCCCTATGGGTGGCATGATCGTGGTTGGCTGCGAGACATTCGTAGGCGAGACTGACCAATCGAAACAAAAGAACAATTGCGTAAAAAGAAACGTAACAATTTGACTAGTGATGTGTTAGATGTATCGATAAATAGAATTCAAACAACCCATAATATTTAAATATTAATATCATTCAAATCAAGTACTTACTATTCTAACTCTGATAATACAATGGGGGACTTTCTGACAGCCTTTAAAAAAATATAGTTCTAATTAAGACAATATGGCGCCGTACTTCGTGGATTCTTTTTGATCCTTTTATGGCCCAGGGTTACTTGCCGGATGATCCACGAATCGTCAACGCCATCTGTCGAAGATTTATGAACTGTCGGAAAATCCCCCATTGAAGCAGCTGTTGACTGGATAGTTAAACCTAGTACTAATTACTGTAACTTAAAATGTAGTACCTACTATTTGGATAATATCCACTAAAAAATATGTTTATAAAAGAGCGGTGTCTTCTAACAGACACCGGCCACTAATTATAAAGACTGTAGTCTGTACTGTATAAAGAAATATTATTATTTTTTACCTACTACTGCGAAAACTTAAATATTGTTCTTTATGTATCACTCACATCATAGGTGTACCTACCGCCTGCTAAAAGATAAATGTGATGGGGGTTAGGTAACTTCTATATCCTACATGAGTCCAAACTCATCATAACAAATTAAACTAGCGCAAACTAGGGGGGTTTACAAGTAACCATTGAAGAGTTCCACCTTCCAGCTCCTGACTCCGTGATCAGATCAGCTCGATGGTATTAAAATTATTGTATTGTCATCCGAATGAACGGATTGATATAGATAGTTTGTACCTTGGATTAACATCCAAGGGAAAAAGCCTTATTCCTACGGGAACATCAAATCTGCAAGCAAGCGTAATTACCACTGTAAATACAACACTATTCATAAACGTCAAAATCAAATGTCAGATTGTGCGTGTTTTTTGGGATTGTTGTTGTTTTCTTTCGCTTTGTTCTCGAGGTAAAATAATTAAAAATCTTAGTGAAAATGAAGAATTTCCCAGTATTCGTGTTCCCTGTATCGTTGGATTTCTACTTGAACGCGAGGCACACCCACAAACAGTTGTTAACGGTGTACAATCCGTACGAATTCTCCGTGAATTTTAAAGGTAATTTTGCGCAGTGATTTTTTGTTCTATTTGACTATTTATTCTAGTCTTATCATGAGTCCAGCCTCTCTATGCCTTAAGCAACTTGATTATCAACTGCAATCGACATAATCACAGTTATTCATGCAAAATGTAACGTAAAAACGTTACGCATGTAACATATGGATTGGCTAATAACTTGATGAAAGTCCATCAATTAGTGCTGACGTAGCTGTAACATAATTATCTACCGCTTTCACGAAAATCTACGTAAACTTGGCTTAGGGTTGTCACCAAAAACTACAAAATTAACAATTGAAAGTCTAGAACCAACCTATAAATGTTTAATAAGATATGATATGTTATTTCGAACACAATTTTTATTGTTTACGAATAAATAAATGAAATGAAATAATTAAAAATAATAATTTTTATTTAAGTAATCATTAACAGTATACGATACCTCTGACTCCAAAACTAGTATGAACTGTATCTTGGGAGTCAGTCTCTTCCTATGTGTCAATAATTACAAAAAATAAAAATCTAGAACAAAAAAAAGTAAAATAAAACAAAACAAAAGCATTAAAAACAATTACAGCTTAAAAACTTATTTGGTGTGCCATTATGTAGTGTGGTGGGTGTGTATTATTGTGTGTTTGTTTATGTTTATATGTGTCTAGAGATGTGGTTATAAAACTCTTAAATTATTATTTTATTTAATTAGACCCAAATATGTGGACTTTTAAGTGTATGACGCACGTAATTCGCAAATTATCGCTGTGATAAGCTTGTTCAATTCAATTCAATATTTATATTTATGGCCTCTGTCAATGGTGACAATAAGCTTGTTTGAGAATATTTCTAGAAATGCTATTACTGCAAAAATATTTACAAGTTACAAAATCAATGTACAAATACCCAGAGAAGTAGAAGTAACATCCAAGGTTTGTCCTTCTTTTATAAGCAATAGAATGGACCAAAAAGATTCTTTGTATAGAAATTAATGGACCAAAGAAAGACAAAAGTTTAGTAAAATATCTTATTCGCAAAAGATAAATCAAAAACAGTTATATACTCATTATTGTTATTAGTAAAATAATTAAATTGCAAAATCATATTTGGAAAGCTATAATAATTTCAGCTCATATAAAGTCCCCACTGAAAGGTAGGTACCCCAAATAAATGATCTAATAAGTAACTTTGAAATTCGAACCTTACAATTGGCATGTATGTATGTATGTATGTATGTATGTATGTATAAGGGGGACGTCTGCGAGGAGCGCAGACGGGTGACCTGCTCCATATACAGGAACTATTTCACCCTTAATCCCAGTTTTGATGGATGCTCCTTTCATGATAGCGCCGCATCAGCTCAGCCGTATCGCGTGATACTCGTGGTAGGTGAGTAGTGTTAGGTCTATCCCTTGTTCTCTCCGCTTCTGGCATGGGGTGACCCAGTGGCCCCAGCGACTACTCAAGGAGAGCCAGCTTGGCAACGGCTATTGCTACTACCAGCCAACCCCCCCGAGCGCCGCGTGAGCCCCGGTGCCCCCCACGCCTTAAGCTTCGAGAATACCGGGTTCCCCCACACGATTGTTCTCCCCCCGTGAGATCGCAATCGGCCGGGCCTGCCATCGCCCACCCTCGGAGCACCCATCGAAGGAGTACTGGTTTTACTGTAGCTCCTCCGTGATGGCCCCCTCAAATCTGCCTGTTGCTTTGCAGTATCTCAGTATGTCCTTGAATGACAGATTGCTCAGTTCTTCCTTTTCGATGCTGTCTGTTCCTAGTATTTCCCATCTCGGCAGTGAGTACATCGGACATTCTGCCAGGAAGTGTAAGCTTGTTTCATCTTCGCCGCACTCTGGACATGAGGGGCTCTCTGCTCTCTTCATGATGCTGAGATGTCTCTGTAGCGTGCAGTGTCCTGTCACTATACCTGTGATGACTCTGACGTCTTTTTTCTTGTGTTGAAGTAGGTGCTTAGTTCGTCTGCGATCAATTGTCCTGATGAAAAGTTTAGACTGCCGGTATCCGGTGGCCTTCTCCCATCTGGCATTGGTTTCTACTCTTGTTTTCTTCTCAATAACTCCTTTTGTAATTCTTTGTGGTATTGGTAGGCGGGGCTCAGGACCTGTGAAGGTACTATCCGCTCCCTTTCTGGCCAATTCATCTGCAGTTTCGTTCCCCTCGGTGCCTTGGTGTCCAGGCACCCAGGCGATAGTAACGCTACTTTTATTTGCAAGTAGGTTAAGTGCTGACTTGCATTCTTTAACCAGCGCCGATGTTGTCACTGGTTTATCTAATGCCCTAAGAGCTGCTTGACTGTCACTGTATATTACTACAGTGTCAGTCTGTAGATCTCCCATATTTTTGATCTGATGAGCACATTCTAGTATAGCGAAGATTTCCGCCTGAAAGATGCTCGCGTACTTTCCTAGTTCTATTGAAGTCTTTAAGGACCGCTCAGGCCCAGTGACGAGGATGCCTGCCCCTGAGAGTCCTGTTGATTCTTTCCTTGACCCATCCGTAAAACATATCAACGCGTTGTCATTATGCTTTACTTCCCATGATGTTCTTGGTCCTATGTGTATTCTGTATTTTTTGTCGAATATTCTTTGCTTCCTGATCAGATCATTATTAGCTAGAATCATCGACATGTTTCCCTCAAATTCTTTAGCCACCACAGAATGTCCTGTGTCATTGGTCTTAAGACACCACATTCCGTGGGATTTTAGTCTGTAGTATTGTTCTTGTGCTCTCTTTTTTGCTTCCAGATCAAGCGGATTGTGATCGAGTATCATATCCAGCGCTGCTGTCGGAGTGGTCCTAATTGCCCCTGTTGTCATTAGCCCTGCTAATCTCTGAACTTGGGCAAGCTCTTTGTAGTTTTGCTTGATGCTTGCTCTATGCCACCATACTATAGACCCATAGAGAAGCCTCGGGAGAATAATGGCCTTGTATATCCACTGTGATATACGTGGCTTCAGACCCCAAGTCCTCCCTATAGCTCTGCAGCACTGCATCATGGCTATCTTAGCCCTTGTGCATTGTGTCTTTATGTGCGAGTTGAATTGCAGTTTGCTATCAAGAAGCACTCCTAGATATTTAATTTCCTTAACTGTTTCCAGAGCCGTCCCATCTATTGTGATTGGGTTGGTCATTGTGTCTTTCCTCTTATTTGTGAATATGATGATTTTTGTTTTCTCAGGGTTGAGATTTAGTCCTTTCTCTCTGCACCATTTTAGTGCAGTTTTAAGGCCCATATTAACGATGTTCCTCATCATATTCAAGTCCTTGCCTGTCACTAATATTACTCCATCATCAGAATACGCTTGCATGTATATGACTTTGCGAGTAATTACCCTGATCAGATCATCTAGAAGTAGACACCACATCAGCGGAGACAGACAGCCCCCCTGTGGGAAGCCTCTGTTAGCTCTTATTGTGTAAGTCTTTCCCCCTAGTTCTGCTGTTATCGATCTGTGTTTTAGCATGTTCATTATCCAGTTGCTAACCTGGGGTGCAATGCCTTCTCTTGTTAGCGATGTCTTGATTGATGTGCTAGTAGCTTTATCGAACGCTCCTTCGATGTCAAAGAAGCACCCAATTGCTGATTCTTTCTTATCTAACGTGTTTTCTATTTTGGTTACCAGATTGTGGAGAGCCGTTTCGGTTGATTTATTCTCCATGTAGGCATGTTGATTGGCATGTAGTGGCCTGGTACCTGTTTCTATGCAAAGTCTAATATGTCTATCTATCAGTTTTTCTTGACCTTTTAACATAAATGTCGAGAGACTGATGCATCTAAAGGATTTGGGATTTTGATATGTCTTCTTCCCTGGTTTGGGGATGAACACAGCTCTGACCCTTCTCCAGCTTTTAGGGATATAACCTGATAGTATTGATCCTCTGTAGAGTTCAATAAGCTCTTCCTTGATATACCTGAATGCTTGTTGTAGCATTTTAGGAAATATGCCATCTGGTCCTGCAGCTTTAAACGGTGCAAATGAGAATATGCTCCACCTAACTACATCTTCGTTAACAATGTTGTCCACACCATCAGCCATTGACGGTGCTTCCATTGTTTCGCTTTCTGTTTCATCCTTCGAGCACCCCGGGAAGTGCGTTTCCATCATAAGTTCCAGGATTTCCTCTGGCTCGTTTATGATGTCATCACCTATCTTTAGACATCCTAACTTACTTGCCTTATCATTGGTGAGCGCTCTTGCAAGTCTCGCAATTTCCGGATAGTCGGTTATGCTGTCGCAGTACGTTCTCCAACTTTTCTTGCTTTCCTTGCGACATTTATTGCGCAGGTTGTTCCTGTTAGCTCTGTAGGTGTCCCAGCTGTCTTGATCACCCTTTTTTAGGGCGACCCTGAGGGCTCGGCGCGCCTTTTTCCTGTCTTTTCTTAGTGTTTTATTCCACCATGCTTGTCCTCTGCCACTGCAATTACAATTGGCATACAAAGTTGGCACACAATAAATGGCAATGGCTCGCTACGCTTGTGCGCCAAAATACTTCCAGTGTAATTGATCGCTTTCACCTTTTTTAGTAAACATTCTATTATTACCATGGAGGAGGCCTTTGCATATAACAGGCATACAAACAGAGTTACCAATGATAAATGGAAAATATTTTTATGGAATTAGGTATTATGTAATGTCTTATATTGTAAACTGTCTGAATAAAAGGCTTTTATTATTATTTTGATTTATTCTTGTTTTTTCTCATTATTGATGTTATTATTACCATTTTATATTCCAGTACTATGCACATCACCAAACAAATTCACAGTAATAGACCCTGAAGGTGTGATAGCTGCCCAGAGCTGCATAGACATTGTTGTGCGGTACACACAGCCGTCCGTATCACACTGCAACACCATAGAGAAGTTCCGTATTACAATGTATGACAGGAACACTCAGCAGGTATGTGTTAACACAATACATTAATTATAACAATAAACCTCTACTTAAGCCCTTTAATATCATGTTGCCTATTGTGTTTCTGCTTATGGTGCTGAAACTAGGATTTTCTGAAAATTACCCAACTCTTCAAACACAAAATAAAAAATAAACATACAAAAATCTTTTAAAAGTATAAAATAAAGTCAGTTAGCTTATTTTGTTTATTTAACCCAAATGCATGATTTTTTATTTTTTAATAATACTTGGTAATTAAGCTTGTTTTTGGTCCAGAAAAAATGAGAAAAATAAAAAATATTTTTTTTTTTCGTAAGTTTTTAAAAAATACTGTAAAATAATAAATAATATTTTATTTTTTTCGGATTTTCCTTCTGTAGTACAAGAAAATTTCAACAGATGGCGCTGGAAGGTTTTCAGAACTCGGTAACAAGTAGTCGCATAGAAAATTACATATATGACCCTTTTAGTTTTTGTAAATATCCACAGATGGCGCTGGGAGTTTTTAAAAACTCGCTATTGACTTGTTACATGGATTTAATGACTACCCAAATGGTCTAACGAAATTGTACTTTTGTAGTTACACAACCAGTACTTAGCTGGCTGCTTTCAAGTTTTTGAACTCCCTCTTAAATCAGTCGTGCTAGCTTCAATCTGCTGCCAGTACGGAGTCTCCGTCGAAACGCTTGCTGTCACAGATTGTAGTTCAGAGTCTAAAACTATATACCTTGTTGTGGTTTTCACAATATAGCCTATCTTCACTGAGCTACGTTGTTTCCTTGCTCCGACGCGCACATATTATTATTATATATAAAAAAATATTTTATTCCCTACACAATACAAAAAAAAAACAAACAAACAAACTGGCAGAAAAATTATACAAACTAATTTAAAAAAATGAAAGAGTAACAAAAAAATACATAAGAGTCTGATTGCGCACAGTGCCACCTGCATTACGCGAATCAACACGGTGCTGACTCAGCATATGCCACAGTAATCAACATCAACGGCCCGTTACAGTCCACTGCTGGTCTATGAGCCTCCTCCACTTAAGTGGAGGGTTTTGCTATAATCTCCACGCTTGGCCGGCGGGTTGGAGATCGCAGATTAAAAGGTTACTGTATCAGAGAGCGCTGCTGCCCGTTCCCTGTTCAATGTGTAATCCCTAAGTCGCCTCTTACGACACCCACGGGAAGAGTAGGGGTTGGTGGCAAATGTATTCTACTCTGCCGTCACCACACGGCCACAGTAATAATAATAATAATCATGTTACACAAAAATAAAAAAAAGTAGAGGACAGATATCTATGGGAATAGATTTCTTGAATGACAGTATATTTCAACATGCATTTTGTAAATGACTACAATATTTTTATTTGACAAAAAAAAGAAACACAAAAGATGCAACGCACGTGAAGTTTCTTTGGTGAGTTCTTATCCACGTAGCCAGCACATCGTGTAGGGAACTCGCCCAAAAAAATGTAATGACGAAACTAAGAGATGTAACATTCAAAAGTTGATAAAAACTAAATATAATATCTGGGGGCCGTTTCACGAAGCTACAAGTTACAAATTACAAGTACAATTTGATGTACGTTGCGTAGACATTGAGGTAAAACTATAAGGGCTTCCAGTGGTAACCAAGCTTCACAGTTTGGCTCATCGCCGAAAGGTTGCATGTCTGTCAGTGTTTTACAGGCTGTATTTCGGGGAGTGTGCACATGGGCTGCATGAGCTCATTCCGCCATCACCTTTTTACCATCGGGAGTCCAGACGAACTGCAGCATACCATCCGCACTTGGTCGACATACCCCTTTGCCGCACGAAGCGCTTTCAATCATCTTTTATTATGCGCACGGCCAAGGAGTGGAATTCTTTGCCTGCTTCTGTTTTTCCGAGTGCTTATAACCCAAGCATTTTCAAAGCTAGAGTGAACAGGCACCTTCTGGGCAAACTCGTTCCATCATCGACCACATCTCGTCCCTCGCGGACCTGATTGTGGTCAAGAGTAAGCCCATCAACTAATAAAAAAAAAAAAAGGCTTCCAGTTTTGGCGAATTGGCTACGCAATGAATATCAAATTGTAACTTGTTACTAGTAAATTGTTGCTTCGTGAAACTTGAGTCCTGATGATGAACAAATTTTCAGGCTCTAGGCAAGCGTGATATACCCACAAAACTGTTAGAAGGGGAGCCGATTAGCACGCACCCGGAGAGTTTGCTGGGGGAGAGTTTCCATGCGCTGTCCGTCAGAACCACTCCCGTCCGGACCTTAGAAGAGTGCAAAGAGCACAGAACCTGCAACCATCCCGCTCACCACAGGTACCCATTATCACTCGCTTATTTCTCATCGGTTTGGTAAAATGGCTTTTATGAATGTAATACAAACCAGAATCCTCATCAAGAACAGTACATATTGACTACCAGTTTAAAAAAAATCTGCAATAAAAATACAAAATTACAAAACTTCAGCTACACAATAAGGGATTTTCTGACAGCTCTATAAAAAATAAAAATAACAGTTCTAATTAAGACGATAGATGGCGCTAGGTGTACTTCGTTGATTCTTTTTTTTTAATCCTTTTATGGCCCTTGGTGGCTCGCCGGATTTCTTCGGATCCAAGAACCGTCAACGCCATCTACCGAAGTTTTATGAACAATTTGTTTTTAATTGGCTGTCGGAAAATCCCCCATTGTATTTCAACAACAGTTCTGTAAGTTGTCATTGCCATACTAATCGCCGTAGTTCCAATTTTGTCTATTTCACAGATATTGTTACTACTACCCACTGGTCTGTATTACACCTTTACAATGTTATTTTTTAATCATCAACAGCTCATATACGTCCCCACTGAGGGGCTCGAGCTTACCCTGGCCCAGTGCAGGTGGTCGACTTCACACACAACCTTTGAATTTCTTCGCAGGAGTGTGCAGGTTCCATCACGATGTTTTCCTTCACCGTACGAGTCGAGTCTAGTCGAATAAACGTACTTATGAATTCGAAATTCGAAAACACATTGGTACGTGGTGAAAATCGAACCCGCGTCTCCCGGACGGGAGGCAGCGGCACTAGCCAGTGGACCACCGACGCTCTTGACGTTATTTTTTAATAGATTTTATTGTTCACAGAGAACAGCAACCAGTGAACGTAGTAGCCGTCGCGGTAAGTATATGCTGCATAGCGGCACTGTTGCTGCCCACACAGCCAGAGCCAATCACAGCCTCGCAATGGCCCGACTGGCTTCATATTGGATCTAACTTGAAACTAGTCTTCTCTTTCGTACTCGGCTTAGTCAGTATGCTGGTCTTACGGCCGTAGGAGTATCGAGATGTAATAACAATTTGTATTTAATTCCAATCTAATTTTCAAACTTTGTGACATGATAAAGTTAATGGGGGATTTTCTGACAGCTCTTTAAAAAATAAAAATAATAGTTCTAATTAGGACGATAGATGGCGCCAGGTGTACTTCGTGGATTTTTGTTTTCAAATCCATTTATGGTCGTGGGTGAATCGTCAACGCCATCTATCGAAGTTTTATGAACTATTTTTTATAGTTGGCTGTCGGAAAATCCCCCATTCCGATGGTTTCTGAGAATTTATCCTTTTTGTATAAGTACAAACCATACCAGCTTATTGTGATGTGAAGTGACCAAAATTGGAACTACGCCTCTTGCGTAAAAATGGTTGAAATATAATTTTACATAGCTACTAGCGCCGCCCTGATAAGCTGGTAGGTTTGTACGTGGTACACTACACTGTACCATACTCTGTCGTTTAGGTACTTATTCAAAAGTAAATTAAATTACCTCAATTGATAACACATTTCTAAAATAAGTTTTAGCTACTATCCGACTGTCATAATGGCCTCGATACGGGATGTCACGCTCTAATCCTTAATTTAAGTTAGTCCGTCCTTTTTACCTTTTAAAGATTAAAAAGGAGCACAGGAGATGACCAATGATATTAGAGCTGTCAGACATCGAATTTGAACTTCATGGCCGTGTCGATTGCACAATTTTAGAGAGCACTTAAAAGATGTGACTTAAAAATCTCTTAAACTGACAGCTATGCCCTTATTTTAGGTTATCATTCGTTCAAATGAATATCATTCGTTCATCACCTCTTTCATTGGTCATAAAAGCGAAAAGGATAGCTGGATTTCAAAATTAGAATTAGAGCATGACATCCCGAATCTTAAGTTACGCATACCTAATTGAGAATATAAAAAACGTATCGATATTGTTTACAAGTACCAAAATCAATAGACTTACCATTTTTATTATACAACTGCCCAAAAAAGGTAATGTATTTAGGGTATATGTATATAGTATGAACTACGAATTATTATTTTTTTGGCGGTTGAGTTAATTTGGAACTTCAACGTCAGATAGAGCGCGCTAACGTGGCGACCGTTACGACGAACGAAGCTGCAAGTTACAAGTACAATTCGATGTACATTGCGTAGACAATGAGAGAAATCGATAAAGTTTAGGCGATATGGCTACGCACGCAGTGAATAAAAAATAAATAAAGTTGCTTCGTGAATCGGGAACCTGCGCTTGGATACGCCCTGCGTTCCGAGACATGCTGTAATCGATTACAGCGCACTCAAAGCGCGTACCAAATGACTGTCAGCTGTGCTTACCAATATCTGCGTTCCGAATCAAACGAACGCACCCATGTTCTGACGTTGTACATCCAAGTTCACTGAACGGCCTTGTATAGATAAATTAAAGATGAATTTTCTAAACATTCGCAACAGAAATTAACTCTAACACTATATAATTTTGGTTTAAAATACCGCTGTTATATCACCATGATCTGATAGAATCAACTTAATACCGCTTTGTTTCAACACCATATCGTGTAAAGGTGAACCACAAGTTGATGATATTTTTGTAACTTACGAGTACGTATTCATAAGATATTCTTTTTACTTCAATTTTACCGTGGGAACACTATCGAACAAAAATCAGACTTTCCCCAAGATGGGTTAAGACATTGCAGGCTGAATCACCTGATTGTCCGAAAAGAAAGATGATTTCGTGCTTCGGAAGGCACGTTAAGCCGTTGGTCCCGGCTACTATCTAGTCGTTACCTGAGCCAGGTCATTGGCGGCTCTATAGCACTGACTCCAGGGTTTGTGAGGTCGGTTGTCGACCTTACAACCCACACGATGATGATGATGATTGCAGGCTGAATCACCTGATTGTATGAAAAGTAGGATGATTCCGTGTTTCGAAAGAAACATTAAGCCGTGGGTCCCAGCCGCTATCTACAAAAGAAGTTGTCACGCGAGCCATGTCAGTGGCCTATGCGGCTCTATAACACTGACACCAGGGTTTGTGAGGTCGGTTGTCGATCTTACAACTTAAACGATGATGATGATGATGAGAAGACAGTTGATCAGACAAGTGCAGTTTGGCAGCTATTACAGTTCAAATGCAGATCACTTTTAAGTTTTCGCGGCTGTTAATATTAATTACACATATATCTACCGGGTTATTACCACGATTTTGGTTTAAAATAAGTTTTTTACTCACTGATATTTCGACTATGTTGTGGATGCGTATGTAGTTGCGGGTGGTTAGCCGGAACATTATTCTTATTCTTAGCATATCGGTTCATACACGGCTATTAAATATATGCGATTATCCGTAGCATTGTAAAGATCCTCGCGTGTGCAGGTGTTAGGACACGCTGGGCAGGATAACATGTGTGCCATTCTTTCACACACTCACACATACACACACCCCATCCCACACACAAGCCCTAAACCTAATAGTAATGCCCTTTCTATTCATAATATTATTTACTTTCTATTAAGAATATCTATTGTTTTTCGGTAGTGTTGACCAAGTAACTTTAATATTTTTTGTAACTCGGATGATTCCCTGCAATACAGGCCTAGCCTAGTGTAGGAATCAAACACTGAAATGTAGCACGCATAAATTGTAAACTGGAAATAAATTATTGTATTGTATTGTATTGTCTGGGGAGAGACACCGCACTGGCATACACTATCCGAGCTAAAGCCCCACCTGCATAAATTTTCCTTGCTTCGGCCGACTTGGGTCCGGAGTCTGTTCAAAGACTTCCAAGTAGGCCAAAGTAGACTATGTCCAGGGGGAAGATGCTCAGAGAGCGAAGTAGGTGATGCAGTTGGGTATCTCTCTTTCCAGGTTGTCAATCGGGCTTCTTGAGCTTTTGGGCAGACATATCTGTCTACCCTCTGTCTGCAACTACTTCAGTTCTGCCGTGATCATGACCATTGCAACATAGTCGATATATCGGTAAGCTCATTAAAAACCTTATTTTAAACCAAAATCGTGGTAATAACCCGGTAGATATGTATGTTATTAAATGCAGGTCGTCTGCGTAAACCCTTTTTATTAAAGTAGATGTTCCGAAGTGTGATTCCGATTGTTATAAAAGACCATAAATGTACATAATAGTGTTAATTTTTACTTGTAAATAAACATACTCTTGTCGTGAAGCAGGGCCCCGTTTCACGAAGGAACAATTTACTAGTAACAAGTTACAATTTGATATTCATTGCGTAGTTAATTCGCCTAAACTGTAAGGCCTTATCGTTTTAAACTCATTGTCTACGCAATGTATACATGTACATCAAATTATACTTGTAATGGGGGATTTTTTGATCGCTCTTTAAAAATAAAAATAATAGTTCTAATTAAGACGATAGATGGCGCCAGGTGTACTTCGTGGATTTTTTTTATCCTTTTATGGCCCTGGGTGACTCGCCGGATTTCTTCATCCACGAATCGTCAACGCCATCTATCGAAGTTTTATGAACTATTTTTTTTTAATTGGCTGTCGGAAAATATCCCATTTATAACTTGTAGCTTCGTGAAACGGCCCCCAGGGCGATTTGTGTAAAGTAAAATAATTTGTACGGTTTAATATTTAATATTAGGATATTATTTCTTGTTGTGGTTTTTTGATCTGATATTATTCTGATCAGTATTTTTATTCGGACTCCATTTTAGGGACTATCCTATGTGAACACTAGCGCCACATCGATAAAAAAACATAACTTAGTGGAAATATAAAATATCGAAAATATGGACGATCAAATTGTTTTATAAGTCTTGTTGTATTTTTAGAATTGATTAATTAAGTAAACTATGGTAAAATGTAGTTACAGATAGCGAAAGTGCAAAAAACTATTCTCTTTCAGCGTATTTTAAAATTAGTTACTTCTAAAAATACTAAAATAAAAACACTACTAATTACTCGTACGGATTTTTTATATTTTGCGTTTTCACTAAGTTATGATTTTTATCGATGTGGCGCTAGTGTTCACATAGGTAGGGTAGCCCCTTAAATTCTTTGTCAATCTACATGATATTTTATTCATAATTGTCAATACTCTCAATAAATTCGACAACTTGGACACTGATGGAGAGTGCGATATTCTGATGCTGGCAATGAAATGACGTGTGAGGCTTGATCAACCAAATAAACTCAAATTCTTAAAATATATAGCAGTCACTATGGCTTCCCCCAGTAATATTCACACAGACCCACGTTATGTAACATGGCCCTACTAGCTTTCTCAAAAATCGTCCTATTCACACGCTCTGCAACCCCGTTCTGGACAGTAAGGCATAGTAGTGCAGTAGTCCTGTTGTAGTGTGGTATATTTGATGTATCATCCCCTCTCTTTTAAGAAAATCAGTCAACATTTCGTTACAGTATTCAGTACCGTTACCAGTTCTTAAAATTTTAAGCAGCAAACCTGTTTGGTTTTAACCGTATTTTATAAGTTAATAATATGTGAACTCACATCGGATTTCGTCTTCATTAAGTAACCGAAGGTTTTCCGAGTGCAATCATCCGGAGTCAAAAGATAACGGGCACCGCCCCAACTGCTGACTTGAATGGGCCCACAGACGTCTGAATGCACAAGTATTTTATTACAAAATATTTAAATTGTTCTGGTAATGACATCAATATTTTGGTTATTAACATTTTTTCGTCAATGTTTTGTCCTAGTTCTAGCAGTTTACTTCTTATATCTTCTAGTTTCGATGTGTGTTCACTCATAGTGCCACCAGTATAAGTAAAGCTAAAAAAAATCTGCTGTAGCAAGTGAATGCTGGCCGTCGACTTTAATTCGTAGATACTATGGAGCTTCTCCCATATTTCACTTGCTGTAGAACTATTGACTACGTGCACCATTACTTTTTCCGATAGACGTGTCACCAAAGCTGATTGCGCCTTCGCGTCCAATTGAAGCCATTTTGTAAGTTCTTCGCCATCTTTGTCTGGTTTCTTTGATGTTCCGTTTGCTACTTCCAACAAACCTAAGCTGTTTAATATTATACGAACTTGGAATTTCCACACATTCCAATTGTTGGAACCTTCCAATTTAAGTACGTGTGTTGACTCCATCTTTTCCAATCACACTTTCAAACCTGCAACAGAGAGGTTAGGATCTGGGCCCATAACCTGTGCGTCTGTCTAGACCAAAAATACACAGACACCTGGATGAGCAGCGCGGCTGTTGCAGTATTTTTATTGTTGAACGACCAGTTTGGTTTTGGATGTATAATAAAAACGAGGATTTTTTCAGGAACACAATATGTTTTAATCTTTTGTAGCAACACGTCAGAGAGAGCGGTAGGTACAGAGTGAAGCTAGCTAAATGACAACCTAGTGTTGCCAATACTTTAAATAATAACAGAAACACCCCATTCACTATTTCTTTACACTAATCTCTGGTACAATCAATGCATCAAATTTAATTGGCGTTCCGTTCCATTTAACTTTTAAAGTCTCCCTTTTTGTGGCTTGTAGCATGTCAACATTAGCTATTTTTATTTTTACTGGATCTTTTAGTTCGGCCATATATCATAATATATTTCTCATAATATGTATCCTTGACAAAATTGTGAGTGGCTTCCGAGTCTACAATAAAGGTTATTTATTCTACGTCATCATTCAGTTGATTCTCCAATGAATATGCTATAAAACATTCATTATTTGAATTATCTTCTGTTGCCATACTAGCATATCCTCTGCTTCCGCGGGGTCTAAAACGAGATCTTGATGGTCCACTTCTTCATCTTGCTCTTCCTCTTGATTGATATTTTTTAAACTTACTACTTTTTTATACTCGTATGCATAATGTTCATCTTTTCTACAATAGTAGCAAGCTACGAATGCATTTGCATTGTTTTCTTCTTGAATTTTTCCTTTTGTTTTTATTTCTGCATCTAGCAGCTTTGACTTTGTAAAATCTATATCAAGCTCTCTTTCTAGGCTCAGTGTCTCCAGTAACGTGATGACTCCTTCAAATTCGTCTCCGAGTGTCAGGAGCAAGTGGCTCACTTTATCTGATTCTGTGAGTATAATTCCTGATGATTCCAATTCGGATATAAGATGATCGAATTTGAGAAAATGATCCTGTAAGGAACTTGACGGAGCATACTTGAGACTTAACAATTTTTTCTCAATTATAAATTTTTTAAATACACTTTTTCTTTCGAATATTCCTTCCAATTGAGATATCATTTCTTTCGCTGCTTTCGCTTTCTTCACGATATTTATGTATTGGTCTGGCAGACATTGAACAATGATCGACTTTGCACTTGCATCCTTTTTCGGGTCTTCATTTTCATCTACTTTTCCTTCGAGTATTCCTGATATCTTCTAGGATTAGTTCAATTCGAAATTTCCACGTGCCAAAATTTGTGTTCGGTCCTAGTACTGGAAGGGAACCTTTCAGAAATCGACGCTATTTTTTTTTACTTTTAGAATTTTCTTATTTTTGTTTATTTTTTAGCACTGCCCTACACCTATTGGGCGTCTGGGCCCATAACCTATGAAAGACTACTGAAAGATTAATAGGAAACTCTCTAAATCTGTTTAAATATATTATTTATTTGTTCATGCTGCATTTTACACAGTTCGCCATATTGCGCAGGAAAAGACCGCTAGAGTTGCCAGATTAAATAATTATAGATTATAATTTCTTACAATTGCCACATATTCACACATTTTACTCGCAGACAATAAATTTGTTGACAGATTGGGGATAACTAAAACATTTCCTAATGATATTGTTTTTGTCAGTAGACAAAACCAAATTGCCAATACCAGACATTTCTAATTGACCACCATTTGCTATAGAAATTGAGTTATTTTTACAACTTTTCAAATTTCTTACTAACCTAGCATGATTGACCATGTGAGCTGAGGCCCCGGTGTCGTTGATGACGTCATCGTTGTAAGCAATATAAGCCGATGCATAAAGGGTGTGTGTGCTGCTCTTCTTTCTTCTCATCCCTCTTTTTCTTAAAGCATCATCGCTTTGATGTATATCCTGGCTTTCGACAATAATCACATTTGAAAAGTTTATTCTTCACATAAAAAGCTGAAATATCATTATCACTTTTAAAATTTTTTATGTGTTCCTCTTGAAGTAATCTCGTTCTCACTAGTTTAGAAGTCAGAGTGTTAGTTAAATTTGTTGTTTCAAGACCGGAGACCAGTGTATCAAATTCCTGCGGTAAACCGCTAAGCAGGACTTCTGCCACCTCACCTTCGTCGTCTATAGTTTTTCCTATATCAGAGAGCTGCTGAACTTATTAACAGGTGTGATGTGTGCAGTGTTCAGCGTTGAAGGGAAAACAGAAGAAATAATAACACAGGCGGGCTCCGGTAAACTGCAGCTATATTTCCACACGAATATGGCTTACAATTTGTTAAACAAATACTGGATTAATTAAGATTTATAAATAAATTACAAGTCAGACATTTTGACAACGGGGGCGAGCAAGAGGCAATATGAACGAGAAGGAAGATGAAGTATTGCCATCACAAGAAATATTATTACGTTAGATTTAAGGCATACCTCACACTAAAAACGTCTTAATACTTCCCCTTATGCATTCAAATCTAATGTAAAACCACAATAAACAATTTACATAACACAATATAATGAACTCTACATTTATAATTGACCAGACTCTACATTCATAATCAACTTGACTCTTAATTTGACAAACAACTATCAACAAGACTTCACACACAATTCATGCACTAATATACAATGTCGTCTACTATTTAAAACCTTAGTAAGAACATCCGCGATCATCCTTTCAGTACATAAATATTTTACTGTCATGAAATCTTTTGAACCAAGTCCTTAATAAAATGAAATCTTACATCAATATGTTTAGTGCGCTTGTGACAATTTTCTTTGTTCTCTATTATTTTAAGCGCACTCTGATTGTCATTATATACTATAGTCTCTAAATTTACTTTTGGGACAATCTCTGACATGAAGTGTCTTACAAAACACAACTCTTTGGACACATCAGCTATTGCCATATATTCGGCTTCAGTACTGCTTAAAGCTACAGACCGCTGCTTCCTGGACTCCCATGAAATTACATTATTTCCAAGTTTGATCGCGTAACCAGTATACGATTTTCTATCCAAACAGTCATTGGCCCAGTCAGCATCGGCATATGCACATTGTAACAATTCCTTACTCTTTACATAATGCAAACCATAATTTTTTTTCATTCAATCAATTCAATCTATACATACCGTTTTCAATAAAAGCAGACCCTATTTTATTATCTTTTATATCAAATATAGTACAGCCTCCCCGGTCAAACGTCACTCTAAACTTATTTGAACTACTACTTACGGACAGTACATTTGTAGAGATATCAGGTACATACAACACATTTGTCAGTAGTCTATCTTTACCATTAAAATTAAATTAACATTTCCTATACCTTTACATACCAGCAGTTCATTATTGGCTACTAAAATTTTACTATTGTGATCTCTGAAATTTAAAAATATATTTTTGTTATTACACATGTGAGAACTGGAGCCGGAGTCCACTATCCACGCGTCCTGATGATGTGCAGTCAAAGCCGCAGCCATGGCTTGTTCTTCATTTACATGTCTTCTTTCACGCTTCAGCTTGAAACGGTTTGCCTTTATATATCCTGGCTTCTTGCAGAAATGACAGCGTCCTTTGAACTGCCGTTGCTTCGATATAAATGCAGTATTTTGATCATCAGGTTTTCTACATTCCTCTTGTAGGAGACGCGCGCGGACTACCTCACTAGATAGCTTCTTGGTCATGTTGGCCGTTTCCAGGTTTGAAACCAGCGAATCATACTCAGAGTTTAGCCCACTGAGCAGAATCTCGGCGACCTCGCTGTCCTCTATCACCTTCCCGATGTCACCCAATTGTTGGACGAGCATTATAACCTTTTCTGTATAGTCCGACATGCTATTGAACTGCTGGTACTCAATTCTGTGCAACTGCCGCAATAACAGGACTCTCCTCACAAGGCCTGTGTATTCAAACACCTTAGCTAAAGCTTCCCAAGCTTCTTTAGCAGATGTGGCAGTTCTAACATACTGATATAGACTACTTTTTATGCTCAGACAAATCCTGGCCAGGGCGCGCTGGTCACGCACGTCACCCTTCCGTACCTGATCTCCTTCAACAGCTGCCCACAGCCCGTCGTGCATCAACGACATTTTCAGGGCAAATTTCCATGCGTAGTAATTTCTGCCGCCTTCCAGTTTTTCAATATTATTTGGAAGCGCACCTGTATAGCTTCCAGTACCGGAGTCATTACCGGAGCCCGAGCCCGATGGGTTCCCTGCATTTGCCATCGTGGTGCCTCGTTTTCCCTTGTACCTGGGCTGTATAACCTATTAACAGGTGTGATGTGTGCAGTGTTCAGCGTTGAAGGGAAAACAGAAGAAATAATAACACAGGCGGGCTCCGGTAAACTGCAGCTATATTACCACACGAATATGGCTTACAATTTGTTAAACAAACACTGGATTAATCAAGATTTATAAATAAATTACAAGTCAGACATTTTGACAACGGGGGCGAGCAAGAGGCAATATGAACGAGAAGAAAGATGAAGTTTTGCCATCACAAGAAATATTATTACATTAGATTTAAGGCATACCTCACACTAAAAACGTCTTAATAGAACTAATCCGGTGACATTTTCAATATAGTCAATGTAACTGTCTAAGTATGGTAGAACATGGCGATATAGACCTTTGTCCTCGAATATGTGAGCAAGCTTCTCCCACGCTTCTTTAGCAGTTGATGCTGATCTCACTATCTGGTACAAGTTGGGTTGTAGCGCAAGGCAAATAGCCAAATACGCACCAAGGCGCGGCTGTCACGCAAGGCATCCTTATCAATGCCGAGCACGCAATCTCACAAACCTTCTAAATGTGAGTTTATGTGAGCAACATTCTTAATGAGAACTTCCAGTTAGGATAAGATGATATACCATACCACTAAGCTTCTCCACTTGGTTCGTGATATGTATTGCCGGTTGCGTAGTTCATTTTGCGTTGGGATATTTCTTGGTAATTAATCTGGTTAATAGTAATTGGTGATACATACAACGGCAACTATGCGTCGATGCGTAGATCCCTTGTTGCATGCCTTTCTTCTGGGCACAAAACCTGATGGAGAGTGCATTATTCTGATGCTGGCAATGGAATGACCTTGCTCGGCTCTCAGCCAAATTTTTGTCTTTGTGATGTCCTTATCAATCAATCAGCCTATTGCAATCCACTGCTGGACGTAGGCCTCCCCTTGGGCACGCCAAAGCGCACGATCACCCGCTTTCCTCATCCAGCCACCACCAGCGACCTTCCTCAGGTCATCAGTCCACCTGGCAGGGGGGCGTCCCACACTACGTTTCCCGAGACGTTGTCCTTATATACCAATAATTAATCTTACGAATTAATTTTACGAAGAAAATGTATGTCAGCGTTGTTTCTGGGAAATAAAAGTCTGCATATTTTAAATCTGAGTTTATTTGGTTGATCACGCCTCACACGTCGTTCCATTATTGCCAGCATCTGAATATCGCACTCTCCTCGAACACATATGGCGTCGGTATTTTTTCTATAGGCCCCGTACTTAACCTATTCGGTACTACGCCTACCTACGAACTCGAACAAAGGCGAACATTCGTGTGATGAGCACTTGTGTTTGCCTAGTCTCTGGATGTTGTTTTATGTACTTTTATATGAGTATGTATTTTTCTATTTATGTATGTTTATTACCTAGTCCTCATTGTACGTCCCCATCGTTCAATATCCTATTGAAAATATAAATATGGTCTGTCTACACCGCAAGAAATAGTGTGAAGATGCATTTAAGTCCACGCGTCCTCATCATTTGCCCTGACTGAGGTCAATGTTATCTAATAGGTATTAAGCTGAATATCGTTGAACAATAATAATCATTCAAAATGCCTTATCAGTACCGGTACCTACGAGTACAACTGGCTATCATGTCTTTATGATAACAAATATTGGACTAGCAAAATATACTGACTTTGCTTGAGATTGTGCCTAACCCATTTTTCTTCGTTGAAAAGGAATAAAATACGAAGTACTCTCTCGCAATACAGATACAAATCTGTCATCATCATTAAAGCATGACTTCGATGGATAAGTTAAACGGAAATTGCTTTAGATAAGTTGTGTTAAACGATAAACAATTTTCTATAACACGTTCTTACTTATATGTATGTCGTACGATTATGTATATTGTAGATTTTCCATAGCGAGGTCTTAAGTCAAGGCGATATCACTATCGGTAGTATCAGTCTGTCATATCAAGAGTCTCCATTCTTGGTGTGGATTTCTTGGCAAACGGTCATGTCGACAGGAAAAGTGATTAAGTGTCTCGCGGCAGTAGCCTGGGAAGCCGGCAAGCCTCTCTCCATTGAGGAGGTCGAAGTAGACCCGCCGCAAGCTGGAGAAGTTCGCATCAAAATCACACACACAGGCGTTTGCCACACCGACTCTTACACCTTATCAGGAAAAGACCCAGAGGGCGTATTCCCTGTGATCCTCGGTCACGAAGGAGGCGGTATCGTGGAAAGTATTGGATCCGGTGTTACGTCCGTCAAACCAGGCGACCACGTCATCCCTTTATACGTCCCACAATGTAAAACCTGCAAGTTCTGTCTCCATCCGAAGACGAATTTATGCCAGAAGATCCGTGTGACGCAGGGTCAAGGTGTCATGCCTGACGGAACCCGTCGCTTCCGCTGCAAAGGAAAGGAACTGTTCCACTTTATGGGATGCTCAACCTTCAGTCAATACACCGTTGTGGCTGAAATCTCCTTGTGCAAAGTCGCTGATGCTGCTCCTTTAGATAAGGTCTGTTTGTTAGGATGTGGAGTCCCAACTGGGTATGGGGCTGCCGTCAATACAGCTAAAGTAGAACCTGGCTCCAGTTGTGCGATCTTCGGTCTTGGAGCCGTTGGTCTGGCCGTCGCGTTAGGATGCAAGGCGGCTGGAGCTAAACGCATTATCGGAGTAGATATAAACCCTGCGAAGTACGACATCGCCAAGAAGTTTGGCGTCAACGAATTTGTCAACCCGAAAGACCATAACAAACCTATTCAAGAAGTCCTTGTAGATTTAACTGACGGAGGATTGGACTATACTTTTGAGTGTATCGGTAATGTGAATACGATGAGGGCTGCTCTTGAGGCCTGCCACAAAGGTTGGGGACAATCCGTTATCATCGGAGTGGCGGCTGCCGGTGAAGAGATCAAGACGCGTCCATTCCAGCTGGTAACCGGCCGCGTTTGGAAGGGAACTGCCTTCGGGGGATATAAAAGCCGCGACAGCGTCCCTAAATTGGTCGATGAATATTTGAGCAACAAGCTTCCTTTGGATAACTTCGTGACACACAACGTTTCCCTTAAGGAGATCAATGAGGCTTTCCATTTGATGCACGAGGGAAAATCTATCCGTGCTGTCGTCCAATTGTTCTAAATTTAATTATTTATTAAGATTTTCATCGTCATCATCATTATGCCCAGCGCTCTTGAGCTTTCCTTTCCAAAAACCCCTAAGTCCGATATTTCTTGAGTGGAGACCACGTCAATGCAAACGTCCCAGCGATAAATTATAATTGCTTTGTATTTATGATTGGACGTGAAGATTATTTTATATACCTATTAGGTAATTATTATACTAATTCTGTGGTACTGTTACTTGGTACCTACTTATTAGTCGAAATAAAAATACTGATCAATCTTAAATAAATTACTTATTATTTATAATATAATATTAACAGTGGTATTTTTGGAGGTGCAATTATTTCGGTTTCAAGGTGCTAGATTTTAAAATTGGTGTGATATTTTGTGTTTTTTTTTACTAACTAGACGTACTATCGGTTACAAAACACCTGAGACAACCAAGTACGCACGCCTAGGCTCATCTGTCTCAGGTGCCTCTGTCAACGACCACGTGTATGATAAAATGTAATAATATGGACAAAATTATGTTATAATCTTATTTATATAATCTTATTTTGACTCATTAAAAGATCAGCTGTATGTAATAAGTTTACCCAGTGCCCATGATTATGTATTTAAATATTTAGGTATAGCGAACACTGTAGGTATGTACCACCTTAATTTATCAATAGATCCTAGTGTTGATAAAAACGTAGCATAATATGCTACGTTTCATATTATGAACCAAAGATAAAATGTTTTTACAGTAATGATGATAAAGCTATTATTATTTTATTTATTGTACATTGTCAAATATTGTTATTAAAGCACGGTCGCGGTCGCCGAGCAGAAAGAATTTTGTACGTTGACCTGTTATTACCTGTCTCTGTTACTCCTGCGCAAATATATTACCGTCTCACTCCTACAGATGTAATGCTCGAGTGGGACGGCAATATATGTGATATCCGCAATGGATATCCTCCAATCAAGTTGCAGTCTGATATTTCGAAATATTTTAACTTTTAAAGAAAACCTTTTTTGTATGAAATTGTTATCTGACAATGAGGTCGCCTATCTGTAAGTAGGTACCTTAATGCTGTGTTTTCGTTTGATCTGATTTCGACAAGCTGTAATTTTTATTGTCAGTCTACAACTTGCAATTGAACGTGTGGAGGGCGCTCAATGGTCGTAATTGTACAGTCTCAACACACTTATCGCGCGGTCTTAAACAAAACCGATGAAGTTTTCTCAAGTAATTATTTCATTTTGAACACTATGTACCTATATAACCTATAACAATAACACAAAATCTTCTTTAATTGCCTGAGATGATTTCATCGGTTTCGACTTCGAGTCACCCTGGATCAAGAAAAAAAACTTCTTGCCCAGTATAAGCTAGCGCCAGAATTATCAGAAAAAGAAGGAAAATTAATTTTACAGATCACGAAAAGTGTCAAAAATAGCCAGGGTCCCCCCGTTTCACGAAGCAACAAGTTACAATTTGAAATTCATTGCGTAGCCAATTCGCCTAAAATGTATACCCTTATCGTTTTATCTTTTTGTCTACGCAATGTATATCAAATTGTACTTGTAATTTGTAACTTGTAGCTTCGTGAAACGGCCCCCTGTAGTGCTCGATAGTATCGATACTATCATTACAGAAACAACCGATAGTATCAACAAAATTGAAGAATGTCGATAGTATCGATAGTCGTATCGAAATAGTAACTGAATTTCAAGGTCAACTATCGATAGCGAAGCTATCGCAACAACACTAATTGGAATAAGGCGATTGGTATACAAATGATACCTTTCAAAAGTCGTGACGTGATTGCTTGAAATACAATTTTGTATTACTACTAGCGCCGCCTTTCATTTCACAGATCAGTTGGTGGGTCTGTATAGCTGTAGGCAAAGCCTTGGGCTTGCTTATTGTGACTCCATGCCAGCCACTTCATTTCAGGATTTTCTGTATTACTTCTTGTAGTGTATTTAAAAACAACATTTAAAAAATACTCGGTTATTTTTGTAGTTACAGAAATCTAAAACAGCTATTTTCGCACTTTGCTACTGATTAAAATATAATTTGAATTTTGAATCGTAGCATAGTGGCGCTAGTGTGCGTTTCGCCCGTGATTCCGCCTTGATAAGTGTAGTAAGACTTATAAATTAACCATCTACATCACAGAACAAAATAGTAGATACTTCTAATAACTATCATATCAATCACAAAGAAAAACATCTTACCTTTTTAGTTTAGAAGTTTGTGTCTGTTCGAATTGTCTATAAATATTTGTAAATAATATATTATACTGCAAATTGTAATTTATTGCTAGTGACTTATCTAAACATCACTTCGCAAGTTACAACTTTACAATACCTGTCCGAGCGATTATTGTGCAGCGCCATCTGTGGTGAACTTTTTCAACTAAAGCTTTTTTTTTTTTTTGTTTGTGGCGCTAACTAAAGCTTTTAGATTTTTATACCCGCTGGACTTCCGCAGCTTCCAAAAAAGAATTGTAGATGGCGCGCTTCAAGGTATTCACTAGTCTTTGGCTGTATTCCGAATCAGATTTCACGGCTCAAAGTACTGACAGCGATTACTCGCGTACCGATTCAGAAATAGCGATAATACGGCTCATGAGCGAAATCAAAACGGAACGGCGTTTGAGCGCGCTGAAACTGCTTATAACTCAGTCTTGCCAGATGTTGATTACCGTACCAAAACTGGCAAAATTCTAAATTATTATACGTATTAAAAAAGTATCGTACAGCTGTGAAAACAGCACTTTTCGCATGGCTAGTACCCAAAATAAGAAAAGGTATGCGAATTTTTAAAAATGGAGATGTAAATAGGCACATGAAATTAAAAAAATACAAAAAAGAATGTTTGATATTTATATTTATATTTTATCAGATTGCCTATGATATTATCTTATGTATGTATGTGCCTGAGTCAAAACTATCGTAATATATACATAACCTACTCAATACTTTTACTATCGAACATCTGGCAACCCTAACCTACAAAACTGATTGATTTAAAATATTTCAGTAATTTATCTCCATTTCATAATTGAATAACGTGTTTTTAATTTTGTTCAACCAAATAAATATAAGACACGTTAGTTTCTCATTTAAACATTTAACTTTTAAAAATAAATACACAATATGTCAAAGTCGAATTTGACATTACGCTTACGTGAATTTGCTCGCTCTGGAGCATGGGCGCCGTTAGCGAAAGATGGCGGCGGTCATGACGCAATCCGTGACGTCACAATGGCTGCCGTAATCCCAATGACAGTGATTCGGTACGCGGTTTTGGGTACTCAAAGTGCTGTCAGCGCGATTCGGAACGCAGGGTTTATTTCATTATTACTTTGCTCTTCAATGGTGTACATGAGTAAAAGCTGTATCTATTTAAACATGGATTGTTGACCATACCCCTGTACCGGGTAGTATTGTCATAAACGTAAACGGGTGGTATGGGCAACAATTCGCTTTGTTGACGGTACCACCGATGAATAGTGACAGTGGTATCGCGCATGGTAAAGCAAATTGTTTCCCGGGGTATGGTCAACAATGCATGTATTTAAAGGACAATATTCTCTTTTAATGGTTGTATATACTACCACATTGGTACCTAAGTAATTTCATCACTACACGTTGCACAGAAGTGGTAAGATACGACACTGTAGGACGGTTTACAATGAGCAATAAAAAAAAAGTATTATCAAGTGCTTTATCCAGAAAATATTTTTTGGGGAATACCGTAAAGCGCACCTTCTAGATTTTTAATGGATTCTGTCTATTTCTGGGCCCCCTTTCGCGAAGCAACAAGTTACTAGTAACAAGCTACAATTTGATATACATTGCGTAGCCAATTCGCCTGAACTGTAAGCCCTTATCGTTTTCTCTAATCGTCTACGCAATGTACGTCGAATTGTACTTGTAATTTGTAACTTGTAGCTTCGTGAAACGGCCCCCTGGTCTGAAAAGTTGTAACTATCTTAGACCTACTTGTATGTAGCAACCTTGATAGGTTGCTACATACAAATAAATTGATATTTAATTATTTATTTATCCATTTTTAAGGGACCACGTGTGGTGGTTGTTTGGTGCAGGAATGTTGTGAAACAAATAAAATATCGGCTACTTCAGTAGTACACATTGAATTTTATTTATTAACTTGTATTTGGGATTTCCTCGTCCGAATAACTTTGGGTCTTTTTTTATTGAAAAAAAACATTCCTAAAACAAGAAACAACTTTTGGCAAATAATTAAATTATAAAAACTGCTGTTTAATTGCAATTTATTTACTTATAGCTAAAACTTATTTTATAAATATGTTTTTAGATAAAAAGATGCGTCAAAATTGTTTACCTTAAAGTCATGTACCTAAACAACTATATTAGAGACAGTTCTATAGAAAACTTGCGATATAAAAAATAGCTAGATAATAAAAAGTAGCCAATCATACACCATTGCCATTGATAACGAATGCAGTTCTGTCATTTAAGCTCTATTACCTATATCATCCATCAATATAGCTCAACCGCCCTAATTCAGGGTAGGCTCGAGCCCCTCGGTGGGGACGAATATGAGCAGAACTGCTATAACTACACCGAGAGGCTCGAGCCTACCCTGCTGGATAAGGGCGATAGGCTTTAGTCGAACAACAATCACACTATACTCGTACAATCGTTGATATTGACATCTCTAATATTAGGATGGCCATCTCCTGTCCCTTTTCAATCTTTAAAAGGTAAAAGGACGGACATTAAGGATTAGAGCGTGACATCCCGAATCGAGGCCAAGTATACGTATTGGTATAAATCAGCTGCACTAGCGCCACC
Organism: Carpatolechia fugitivella; assembly: GCA_951230895.1. NCBI lineage: Eukaryota > Metazoa > Arthropoda > Insecta > Lepidoptera > Gelechiidae > Carpatolechia > Carpatolechia fugitivella. Next base: position 1,256,142 of record OX579661.1, read on the forward strand.
AATTGAAATAAATCATTTACTCATTTATTGTCAGTGACTTCGATCGGAATCATTATGTGTGTTTAATGACAATAGAATAGAAGGGTTATAAATATATACTAATTAATAGAAGGGTTATAAATATATACTAGTGGCTCTGTGAGCTGTAGACCTCGCGAGTCTGTATATATCTTTCCAATTTTTTTTTTCTTGACAAACATCCCCAACCACGGAGACAAATACAAAGAGGAGCTGCCCTAAGACGTTTTCTGAGGGGGTGCGGGGAGATGAAGTTCTGCTAACCATCTAGCGGTCAATAGCAAATCTAGCTTTGCAGATAGACACTAATGAACCGTACTTAATTTTGCTATTACACACAAGATGGTTCTGTTCGTTACGCTGTATAATATTGCCAGACAAGTGAAAAAACAAAAAATTCGGACCATTTTTTAAAAATTGATCTCTCTTCTTTTTTGTATTATGTAGTCGATTTTATTGTAGGATTACCTTATATGAGCTATTGTGATATACAGGATGGCCCATTTAGATGGGTCAGTATGGGTAACTCTGAAACTATAAGACATAAAAAGATCTGTTCAATTTTGACACGAAATTTCTCGTAAGTCTGTTATCATCATCATTTACTTACTACCAAGTATAAGGAAACATCCTTGCCCAAAATGTGATATTTTGATGTCATGTATTCAATTATAAATATTGAGTAAGTTCATCAATATTATCTGCATTATTTATTTGTATGCTACAAAAATAAATATTTTATACAAATATGTTAAATAAAACAAGCTTTATACTTGAAATTTAGCTGTATTGTGGCAAAAAATGTAAATTTTTACAGCTACTTGTGTGCATGGGCACAATGACCGAAAGGAACAGGCAGTATTGCCATAAAATACAACTTAATTAGCACTAAAAACTAATGTGGCCAGAGTAAAATCCAAAAATACCGCATTTCTATATTACATGTGCAATATTAATTGAACAGAGTTGGCCGGCGGCAACAACAGCGTATTACTACTATAAATTTTGTTTTTTAAATTATAATGCAAACAAGATTAACTCTAGCTTTAAAACTCTACGTCAACCTATAAAATAAACAACCGCTTACAAGTTAACACAGAATGTTCATAGCATGGAAAACGATACCAGGAGTTCAAATTTTATAAAAGTTATGAATTTTATTTTATTATTTACCTAATAAAAGTTTTTAATGCAGTAAACCTATTATTTTATTTTTACTTCCTAATTTTATACAATATTTTATTTTTTATATTTTATTTAATTCACAAATTTTACAAAAGATGAACTTTTCATTTTATAGTTTTTAAGTAAATTAAATCTTATACAAATAATGTAAATAAAGTTAGGTTCTTTATCTTTAAGAAAATCATTTTAGTTTAGTCATAATAAAATTCATAGAAAAGCTTTCACAAGTGAAGCCTCACAAAAGGTAAGTTACATCTGGTAAGTACCTAAACTATTTTCTATTAACAAGGTAAGTGTCAAGTGTTAATTTTATTCACAAGGTAAGTACATAGGTTAAGTATATTAGGTATTATCTAATAAGATTATTAAAAATAACCATATGATTTTTAAACAAAGTAGGTACTATATATTATTCAAAGGACATAGGTAGAGGACACAGAGTCCTATAGGAACGAATATAAACTTTATCAGCCATCTTTACATGTGCTACCCTTATTTTACCATCCGGGCCAGCAATAGCCTTAACAACACGTCCCATAGGCCATTTCATAGGTAAAACATTGCTCATCTTTACAATGACTAAGTCTCCCACTTTGAGATTAACATTATCATGTTTCCACTTTGCACGGTTTTGTAATTCCGTTAAATAATCTTTATGCCAAACATTCCAGAAATCCTGCTTCAATTTGGTACATAAGTTCCAGAACTTAAGTCTGTTAGCGTTTACATTAGTGTAGTTTAATTCAGGATAGGTGGTCATTTGAGTGCCAATCAAAAAATGGCCGGGAGATAAATAGTTTAAGTCTGAAACATCTGACGACAGTTGACACAATGGCCTAGAATTCATCACTGCCTCTATCTGTGTAATAACAGTATAGAGTTCTTCAAATGTAAGTGAAATATCACCAACAATTCTCTTAAAGTGATACTTCAAACTCTTCACACCTGCCTCCCACAGTCCTCCGAATTCTGGTGAATAGCTTGGAATATATTTAAATTGTACATAATTTTTCAAACAATAGTTATGAACAGTATTTCGGTGACTGGGAGAGGCATGTAAGTTGTACAAATCTTTTAGTTGGTTATCTGCGCCCTTAAACGTTTTGGCGTTGTCACAGTATATAAAATTAGGAAGGCCACGCCTTGCAATAAACCTTTTAAGACAGGCTAAAAATGCATCAGTAGTGAGACTACTTACCAGCTCTACATGAACAGCTTTGGTAGAGAAGCAGACATAAACAGCTACATATGCTTTATTTACTATAGGCTTCCTAATCCTAGCCACTTTTAAATTGAATGGGCCGCAGAAATCTACCCCAACTACTTGAAAAGGTCTATTAGCAGTCACTCTTTCTGAAGGTAGCGAGCCCATGAGCTGTTTGGCACCCTCAGCTTTTATGCGAAAGCATTTTATACATGAACGCAAGACTTTTTTAACTTCTCGCAATCCACTTACTATCCAATAATTTTGAGATAGTGAAGACAGCACTAACTTCGCACCAGCATGTAAGAGTCTTAAATGCTCTTTTAAAATTAGCAAATTAGTTAACTTTGACGTCTTTGGTAGTATGATAGGATGGACCTTATCATAGGGAAGATTGTGAGTATTACTCAACCTGCCTCCAACCCTCAGGATACCATCACCATCAACAAATGGATGCAAGTTACTTATAGAAGATTTAGAAGGCTTGTTGTTTAAAAGTGACGCTATTTCTTTTGAGTAAAAAAGTGATTGATTATATTTTATAATAATTTTTAAAGCCTCAGAATATTCTTGGGGAGATAAAGGACCAGTATTTTTAATACTGTCTTTTTTAGCATTATTTTTAAAGCGTAAAATGAGAGCAATTTGAGTCTGCAATTTATTAAAATCTGAGTACTTGTCATAAATATTAAAATCATCATCAACCTTACAAAAATTGCTGCAAAGCTGCTTTGAAAAAGAGTTTTTATTTGACTCTACATTTGACTCATTACTAATAAAATCTTTTGCTTGAAAAGCTTGATGCTGATACTCTACATTTGATAAATTTTGTGGACCATACCACCAAAGTGAGCAGCTATTTAATTTATCAGGTTCAACACCTCGCGACAATAGATCAGCGGGGTTTTCTGAAGTTTTAACAAATGACCATGTGCATTTTGCAGTCAAAGTCTGTATTTGCCTAACTCTATTAGAAATATAGGTCTTTCCTTTCAAAGAAGTTGAATTTATCCAGTGTAAAACAATCTGGGAATCCGAATATAAAAATACATTAAGATTAGGATAAGATTTTCCTAATGTTTTTCTCACCCTATTTGCTAATTGAGCAAGAAGCAGAGCACTGTTCAGTTCAAGCTGTGGGATTGTGTGGGACCTACTTAATGGTGAAACACGTGATTTCGCACATAAGAGATCTGTTTTCACAGTGCCATCCTTACAAATTGTTCTAAGATACAAACAGCATCCGAACCCTTTGAAAGACGCGTCGGCATACCCCACAAGTTGGACTGAACATCCCTCAGCTGAGGTAGCATATCGAGGAACCTCAATGGGTGACATGTTTTTTAAGCTGATTAACAGCTTTTGAAACTCTCCTATTTCATGGGAAGGTAAAGTAGAGTCCCAACCTATCTTTAATGAATATAATTTTTGCATGTAAATTTTAAATAGCATAATGATGGGATTTATAAGCCCTAAAGGGTCAAACATGCGTCCAATAAAACTTAAGATTTTTCTTTTTGTACAAAGGTCAGTTTCATTAAAAGGTGGGCATGAAAACATGAATTTATCTGTTATAATGTCATACTTTAATCCTAATGTTTTTATGACATTATCCTTGTTTAAATCAAGCTGATCAAAATATCTCTGGTTTGTAGGTATGTTGCTCATAACATCATTGTAGTTAGAGCACCATTTATGTAAGGTGAAACCACCTTCTTTAAACAAACTGATCAGCTGATTTTTTAGTTCATGTAGGGTCTCTATCTGGTTAGCCCCACAAAGTACATCGTCCACATAGGTATTTGTTTTGATAGCTTGGGCTGCGAGAGGAAACTTTTCATGAAACCTCTGAGCCAATTCTAAGAGACATCGGGCACTTAGAAATGTTGAACATTTCAGACCATAGGTCACTGTTTGAAGTTGCAAGCAAAGCATAGGCTTTGAAGGGTCGTCCCTCCATAAAATGTTTTGCAACTGTCTGTGCTGTTCATTAATAAAAATCTGTCGAAACATCATTTTAATGTCACTTATAAGAACATAGAGATAAGTTCGAAACAAAATGAGGATGTCAAACAGCTCATTTTGTATGACTGGCCCATTCAATAGGACATCATTTAAAGAAATCCCCAGTTTAGAGTTCATGCTCCCATTAAAAACCACGCGCAATTTTGTCGTTTTGCTGGCTTCATTGAGCACAGCATGGTGGGACAGAAAGTAGACTGCAGAATTATAAACATCATAGCTGTTTATATCTACTATCTTAGCATGACCCATTTTCAAATATTCGCTTATAAAATCTTTATATTTTTCATAGTACTCATGATTAGTTTTAAATTTATTTTCTAAGGACAGAAAACACTGAAGGGCCGCTGAAAAGCTATCTCCTATCACCAACTCCTCTATAGGTACAGTGAGAGGCATGTCTACTGAAAACTTACTGTCTTTCAAGACCACTGAACTCACAAAAGATTGTTCAGCTTTATCAAATTCTGAAGATATTTTCAGAGGCTCTTCAGGCATTTTTTCAGAAAGCCAAAACTGGCTCATTATGTCACCTAGCTTATTATCAGTCTCACAGGTTACAAAGTTAGATGAAATTATATTATCACCCTTGTTATGAGTTGATTGTGTACAATCTATGGAACCAGCTACAATATAGCCAAATAGTGTGTTTTGTAGTACTGGACCGGTCTTTAATTTTATACAACCATCTAATAAACTTTTAAAATACAAGTCTGAACCCAATAAAATAGATATCTCAGAAGGAATATTAAAATTCACATCAGAAAGTTTTAAGTTTTGTGGAATATCCAAACTAGTAACATCAATGTATTTTTGGGGCAGTTGTGATGTTATATTTTCAACGATATGACAATTTACATTGAACTTAAGGTCATGAGTACATGAATAAACCGAAACATTGACAGTTTTATTTAATTGAGACTGTTTATTGCCAATCCCTATAATAGTAGTTTGTTTATCATCTGTATGAACAGTCAGCCTTAACTTGTCAACTAAAGACTGCTTGATAAAGGAGCCCTGACTGCCACCGTCAAGAAGCGCCCTGACATATTCTTCACGACCATATTTATCAATGAGCTTGACCTGCACTGTAGGAAGTAGAACTTTATTACTACTGTATTGGTTCGAGCACATGACTACCTCCTCATCAGACTTGTCTACATGCAGAAGTGAGTTATGATCTTTTTTGCAAAACCTGCACTTGAAATTGTATTTACATTTATCACTGTGGGGATTTAGACAGATATTACATCGTTTTGTATCTTCAATGAACTTAATCCGGCCCTCTACAGGTGCCATTTTAAACTTGGGACACACAAAAATAGCATGACTTTGTTTTTCACAAAAAGAGCATAGGCTTTTTGTCGTACCGTTAGAAACAACATGGCTTGCTTTAACGCTTGAATAAGAAGATTTTGAATGGTTATACTTCTGAGTACTTTCATAGCAAGTACTCCTTGATGGAGAGCTATCCTCCAAGGCTACAGCCCTTTTTTCTAAATAAGCAATAAACTCCGTCATAGTAGGAATTTTATCAAGGTCCACTCTATCGAGGTGGTAAGCCCTGTTTGTATAGGAATCCAGTTTTTTAGAAAGAAGAGATATCAATAGCATATCCCAACTATCTACGTCCTGACCTAAATTTTTCAACGCATGTAATTGCTGTTGAACTTCAGAAATAAGCGATCGAATTGCATTTGCTGTCCCCTTCTGCATGCACGGCAAGTCCAACAAAATATTGATATGATTGGAAATTAACCGCGCTTTATTGTCAAATCGCTTCTTGAGTAATATTATAGCTTCAGGGTATGATTCATTTACTATTGGTAAATTAGCCACCACTGCTAGGGCATCTTCAATTAAATATTTTCTCAAGTAGAAAAACTTTTGTACATTAGACAAAGACTTGTTATTATCAATTAATGCGATAAAAAGATCCATGAAGGGTTTAAATTTGGTGAAGTCCTTCCCATCAAATATCGGGATATCAATACTGGGAAGCTTTGAAGTGGAAATGTTAGTATTACATGAGGCTTCTTCCAATTTCAAATCCTTCAAACATTGATTTAACTTAGAAAGCACTTTAAAATACTTTTCCTCTATTAATGAAACATTTTCGGTATCACAGCTATCTAACGACAAAATGTCTAAATTAATGTCTTCGTAATCTTTGAGCGTACTCACGAGTTTGTCCTTGCGCGCCTGCAGCATGTCCACATCCGCCGAAGCTAAACTTACGGGGTCGTCAACGAAACCCTCGATACGGGTTATTATACCTTTAAGGTTACCCCGTTTGATACGCAAACGCTTTAAATCGTCGTCCGGCATCGTGAAATATTACACCACACTTATATACGCACACAAACCCGCACAAATACCGCAAGTATTCACTTATTTTGGAGAAAACGCACACGAAAACCGCAAAGTAAACAAAGATTTTGTACGTGAAAACGACGAAACGTCAAGCTGACAGCCAAACGTCAGATTGACAGCTCCAGCTATCACATCCACCCGGCACCCCGGCGCCTTCTCAACGTTCTCGATTGACCGCCTTTTAAAAAATGTAACGTCGAGATACCTTCATTGGAATAAATTGTCGGTTGACCTTCACCAATTTTATAGAAATTGGGCTCAGATTCTTCTCTGCTATGGCCAGAGAAGCGTAGGAAACTGTATATAGGTTTGCCTGAGACTTCCACTGTTGAATTCCACAGGATATTTGCGCAATAGCCGCTTCACCCGCGCGCGATCGACCCAGAGTACATTCTGGTCAGAAACGCTTGAAAACACATAGAAACTCACAGCACTTTATTTATTATCGAAGGACCACAACGCCTGTTAAATAAAACAAGCTTTATACTTGAAATTTAGCTGTATTGTGGCAAAAAATGTAAATTTTTACAGCTACTTGTGTGCATGGGCACAATGACCGAAAGGAACAGGCAGTATTGCCATAAAATACAACTTAATTAGCACTAAAAACTAATGTGGCCAGAGTAAAATCCAAAAATACCGCATTTCTATATTACATGTGCAATATTAATTGAACAAAATATATTTTTTTACATTCCATATCTGGCCACCCAGCTTACCATACAAAATACATTAATGAATGAGCATGAATGAAAGAGGTCATATAACCTTCTACAGTCAAGAAGTTATTCTACTTGGCGATAGATGGCTCGAAGGAATAAATTACGAGCATTAAAAATTGCATTAAAAAAATACATACGAGTGGAATTATGTCTTTTTTTCGTTAGAATTAGTTGTATTACTCGTACTGGTGCACGATACAACACAGCACATAATTTTTGCGTCACTATTTTCAATTAAAATGGTTGTAATCAAACCAAGTCATATTCGTGTCGTATCCATAAAATCCAAAGTAACACTGACAGAAGCGACGCCTGGTGGTTAATAGCTAGTAGTAAGAGTACTTAGACCGCTATGAGATGGGTCTAAGTTGCTTGTGGCACCTCCTTTTTGTATTTGTCTCCGTGTCCCCAACCCCTTGATATTTTTTATTTTTAAAGCTTATTTTATTTTTATTTACTTTTAAACTTAATTTTATTTTATTTAATTTTGAATTTTATTTTATTATTTACATTTGTTTATTTTGTCTTATCTTATTTTATTGGTTAAGAAATGTGACCTGTAGAGGAAAACAGCCTCGGCGGTAGACCTTGTAAGCTGGCAGCCCCCATAACTCCGTCATTTTTTTAAATTTCTTAAAACTGACTCGACAAAAAATTCGATAAATTTATCGAACCTGCTCACAAAATTTCACGAGAATCGGTTGAGAAACGCGACCTGTAGAGTGAAACAAACAAACAGATGGACATAAGCAAATTTGGCCAAGCTGAAGCAGAGACGCTTCGCTCGCTCGGTAATTAGTTATTGTTTTATAGTCCTAAATATAATCAATGAGTTATGTAAGCCTAACAGTAAATAACAGACTTAAGTAAATGATTTATTTCAATTGGTGGCGCCACTGCAGCTGATGTTTAACCTTAAGTTAATAGTTCTAATAGTTCTTTCCTTTGCTGATGATACTGCACTCTCCTTTCAATCTAACACGTGGGAAGAAGTCTTCGTATGCGCTCAAGAGGGTCTCAACCTCGTACTAAATTGGCTTAAGGAAAACTTCTTGACACTAAACGCTGATAAAACCAAAGCGGTCATATTCGGGATTCGTCAATCCTCTCTACCTACTATTACTACCGGTCTAATAGCTCACAAATGTTTTTCTGGTCTGTCAACCCCTTCCGCATGTTCGTGCCCAGGTATTGATTACGTTGATAACATAAAATATTTGGGTGTCATTATCGATTATCAGCTGAATTTCAAAGCGCATATCAATTTATTGTCATCCCGTATAAGGAAGCTAATTTACATATTTCGATCACTTCGCCAAATTGCAGATTTTGACATTGTTAAAATGGTCTATTTCGCTATGTGCCAATCTTTGCTCATCTACTGCATAACTTCATGGGGAGGTGTAGCAAAGACAACACTAAAAAAACTCGAAGTTGCGCAGAGGGCAGTATTGAAAGTTGCGTCATTCAAATCTTTTCTTTATCCTACAACGGAACTTTATAAAGACTGGCAAGTCTTGTCAATTCGCAAATTATTTGTCTTATGTGTCGTCTTAAGGAAACATTCTTCTCTTATCTACGACCCAGCCCTAGTTAATAAAAATAGGCGCCAGGATTTTATCTGTGTAGATAAAAAATGCCGTACTACATTTGCACACCACTTTTTTGTCTTTCTAGGGTCTTTTCTATACAAAAAATGTAATTCAATCAATAAAATCTATCAAGCTACTAAATATATTTGTAAAAACACCGTTTCAAATTGGTTACAACACAAAACTTATGACGAAGTTGAAGATCTCCTAGCTATTTGCTCGTAACTTACAGTATCGGTATGTGGTATAAATACGGATTTTCACTTCGCTATGTTCCTCTTTTTCGTACCAAATTAAAGCTGTTTGCTCGAAATAATAATTCAGGCACGCTACCTAAACTAACTTTCTAGGCACGCACACACACACACACACACACACGCACACACACACACACACACACACACACACACACACACACACACACACACACACACACTTGCATGCACTCTCACATACACAAACCTACACATGCTTTTATTATTGGTGTTGTTATAATTGTTTAGTTTTTTGTTGTTTTATTTTTCCTCTTTTGTTTGTTTTCTCCCAACATATTGTTATGATCTACTTGCTCGAACAAGTTATATATTTTTACCCTGTGTTCAGTTCTGAGGTGGAGGCCTGGTTTCCTATAGTACAGGATCTCCTAGTTTAGGGACCAACCTCAACAATATAATGTAATATGTATCACTTGTTATGTTCTTCATTAATGTGATTGTTGTTGAGGAAATAAATACTTTATTATTATTATTAATAGTGGTTAGGTCAATGCAATCAATCAGCCTATTGCAGTCCACTGCTGGACGTGTGCCTCCCCTCGGGCACGCCAAAGCGCACGATCACCCGCTTTCCTCACCCAGCCACCACCAGCGACCTTCCACAGGTCATCAGTCCACCTGGCAGGTCAATGGTTAGGTCAATTAGGAAAATAAAACTATTTTATGGGTACATTACATAATTTTATTCGTTGACTAGAAGAACATGAGATCACATTTATTTTATTCACTGTTTATCTAACGAAATATCCATCTATCTACCATGAATAAGTTCTAAGTTTAAGCTTTAAGCATTATCTACCTACTTAAGACCTTGGTAAGTAGTGCACATATGCACTTCTTGCAAGGTGTTTCGATGTTTTTGATGATTAAATAAGTACGGTGTTTTTCCTATAATTTTAATGTAAAAAATTCAAAACCACTGGCTGCTCAAAAAAAAATCGCAATAATACAGCCATGCGCACCCCCACCCGCCTCGGTAGGTGGCCGCATACGTTCGAGAAATTTGGTAACACCTACGACGTAGGGGCCGCGCAGTCACATTAGGAAATTATTGCACCTACGAGGCGGGTTTACCCGCACGGCAGTCATAAGCACGCTCCACCTGCATAGCAGGCGTCGTGTTTTTCTGTTCAACCACAGGCACATAAATTGTTATAGTTACTTACATGACTCTGAGATGTTTTTCAACTATGCTCAGTGCTCATAACGTAACGCCATCTGTGGTGAGCGCGGGGAACTTTATTAAAACCAGACAGTCACACAGTGTCACACTGCGTGCGAGACGCACTGAAGAATGAGTGCGGTTTGAAGTTCTCCGATGGCTACAGATCCACCATTATATGTGTGAAGAGCGGGTGCATGACCGTAGCTACTTCGGTGTAAAACAATGAATTCAGCCCATCATTTTCCATTCTTTCCTTTGCCATTTTTAGACGTTTCATGCTCCTTTCCCTGAAACACATTTAAAACTTTATAAGACCATGTCGACAGCATTACAGAGTTAATTCTTTTGTATTAGATGGCGCTGGTGTGTTTCTTTGTAGCGAAGACAATGTGCGAATGTGAATTTTAATGCAATTACAGAGTTAATCAAATTATAAGATTAATTTAGTTTAAGTATCAAATTATAAGATTAATTTAGTAAAAGGGAGGGGGGGATTCTTTTCAGAGCTTGACAGCAAGACAAATTTATGCCATCACACTAATATTGTAAATGTGAAAATATATTTGGATGTTTGGATATTTAGACGTTTGGATGTCTGTTCCGCCTTCACGCAGTACTCAACGGATTTGGTTGAAATTTGGAATGGAGATAGTTTGTAACCATGAATAACACATAGGATACTTTTTACAGGAAAATCTTACAAGACGCGAGCGTAGACGAGGGCGGACCGCTAGTAGGTTGTATGTATATGTCATATACATGATTGTAGCTATGTGATATGTATTGCGGGTAGGTGCTTGTTTCTCTTGTTGACTGAATAAGAGTTACTAAGTAGAGGGTAGTTTTGTATTGACCACTGACATTTTGCTACCTAGCTCAATAAACATGCAATTACCGAATTTCGTGTTTTAATGCATTTACGGACATAATATTGGCGACGACGGAGTAAAATTTGTGAAAATGGACCGTAAATCAGTGAAGTTCAGTGAATTTAACCCACAATTGGACAATTGGGACAATTATATAGACAGACTAAAGTTCTGCTTTGAAGCAAATGGCATAATGATAGACAATGTTAAACGGGCTAATTTCTTCACTGTGTGTGGCCCACAAGTGTTCGAAACTTTATCAGCACTAATTACGCCGCGAAAAGCCATTGAAGTGACATTCAATGAGATCATAGAAATTCTAACCAAACATTACAGTCCAAAACCGAACGAGATATCTACGTCATTTAAGTTCTACAAACGTGATCAGAAAAATGGCGAATCGGCTGCCGAGTACATAACCCAACTTCGGAAGATCAGTGCCGGGTGTAACTTCAGTGATTTGGAACGTATGTTACGTGACAGACTCGTTTGCGGAATGAGGGATGATCGATTACAGTACGAACTTTTGAAGCGAGATAATTTAACCTACCACAGTGTAGTCGATTCTATGTTGTCAGCTGAGACTGCAAACAGAGACGTTCGCATAATACATGCGAGTGGCGGCGGCGCCAGCTGCAGCAATCCGCCGCCGCCGCCGCCCGCGTTCGCCACGCCACCACCGCCACGCACCGCGCTGCCACCACCGGAGCCCATGGACGTCAACGCGCTCCGCCCGGGCCCCGCGCCGCGCGCCTCCGCCGCTGCTCCTAGCCCGTTACCGCGAGCCGCGCCACGTCTATGCTTCCGTTGCGGAGATCGGCACGGTGGTGAATGTCGGTTCGTGAATACTGTATGCCGCTTTTGCAATAAAAAAGGACACTTGGAAAGAATATGCATATCCAAAAAGAATGCAAACAAAATGAACTTCACAGAGGAGGATGAAGACGATAAGTTAAACGGAATTTACGTCGTACAGACTACGAGCAGAGTGCCACCTTTCGTCGTCCGCGTGTCGATAGCGGGTTCACCCGTCACGCTGCAGGTGGACACGGGCGCCGGATATACGCTGGTGAACGAGTACACTTGGCGTCAACTGCGGCCGCGCCTGCCGCCGCACAGCCTCGGAGCCGCGCCGCTGCTACTGCGCACGTGGACCAACGCGCCCGTACATCTCCTCGGCCAGACAATGCTGCCTGTGCGGTATAAAGAAATAGACTATAAGCTCCCATTGCTCGTGGCTAAAGGTAATGGACCTAACCTTTTGAGAAGAGACTGGCTTATGCATTTAGGCATTACTATGAACATCAACTACGTTTCTGACGGAGATTATGCTGAATTGGAGAATATAATGGCTAGACATAATGAAGTGTTCAAGGATGGTCTCGGTACCTACCGTGGAGATCCCGTCGCGATACATTTGAAACCAGGCGCTTCACCGAAATTTCTTAAAGCGCGTCCTGTTCCTTACGCTATTAAGGACAGAGTTGAAAAAGAAATCGACCGCCTGGTGAACGAAGGTGTACTTCAAGCGACAGCTTTTTCAGAATGGGCCACTCCAGTCGTTCCGGTGGTTAAGAAGTCAGGCGAAATTCGGCTTTGCGGAGACTACCGCAGCACAGTAAACCAAGCCACAGAGTCAGATACGTACCCCATGCCCACCGCGAACGAGGTATTTGCTGCTGTAGCGGGCGGCAAATTCTACACGACGCTAGACTTAGACCGCGCGTACACTCAAGTTACGGCCGACGATAAGACGGCGAAGTTGTTGACCTTAAACACCTGCAAAGGACTATACACTGTACACAGACTGGCATTCGGTGTAAAAGCGTGCCCCGGTATTTTCCAGAGACTAATGACAGCATTACTAGCGGGCATCGCAGGAGTCGCAGTTCTGATTGATGACATCATTGTCTCTGGACGTAATATGCCCGAGATGTTGCAGCGCTTAGATACCGTACTGCAACGTATTGAACAAGCAGGATTACGTCTCAATAAAAAGAAATGCAAGTTCGCTAAAGAGAGGGTTGAGTTCTTGGGTTTTGTTATTGATGCTGACGGCATTCACCCATCACCCAGTAAGGTTGAAGCCGTAATGAATACTCCAGAGCCGAAGAACGTCCAAGAGTTACAAGCTTTTCTCGGATTATACAACTTTTATGAAAGGTTTATCGCTCACAAGGCCACAATACTCGAACCATTACATCGGTTATTAGATAAGACGCAAGTATGGCGCTGGACAGAACTGGAACAGAACGCTTTTGATCGCGCTAAATAAGCACTAACATTGGACACGACACTGGTTCACTACGATTTGAATAAGCCTCTCGTACTGACATGTGATAGCTCAGAATACGGCGTAGGAGCTGTATTGTCGCACGTGATGGAAGATAGCCAAGAGCGGCCGGTAGCTATGAGTTCCCGCACCTTACACTCGGCTGAAAGGCATTATTCCCAACTGGACAAAGAAGCCACTGCCATTTTGTTTGGAATACAGAAGTTTCACAACTACTTAGCAGGGAGATCATTTACCATAGTCACGGATCATAAACCTCTGCTAGGTATCTTCGACCCAAAAAAACCGATGCCGACTATTCTATCACCACGTTTGACAAGAATTGCAATCACGTTAACTTCACACGACTATGACATACGATACAAGCCCGGCTCAGAAATTGGTAGTGCTGACAGTCTGAGTAGATGGCCACAGCCTGTTCCTGAGCGACCTGAACAGGAACTAAGTGAAATATTACTTATGGCCGAAAAACCAGATGATTTTCCGTTCGAAGCAGAAAATATTGCAGATGAAACATTGAAGAACAAAACACTATCGCAAGTAGCACATTACGTACAACGCGGCTGGCCTGCTAAGGTCAGGGAGGTAGATCTACATACGTACTGGCTACACCGCACAGAATTATCTTTACAAGACGGCTGTCTGCTGCTGGGAAACCGCGTGGTGGTGCCTCCACCGCTACATACAGCTACTTTACGAGCACTGCATAAGGCGCACAGTGGAATTGTACAGACAAAAGCGCTTGCCAGAAGTTATATTTGGTGGCCACGTCTAAATGAAGACATCGAAACACTCGTAGGTCAGTGCAACAAGTGTCTCGAACATCGCCACATGCCTCCTCGATCGCAGCATGAATGGATCACGCCTACGAGACCATGGTCCAGAATACACATCGACTTCGCTGGACCTTTTCGAAATAAAAACTTTTTGATCATTGTCGATGCACACTCTAGATGGCCCGAGGTGTTTATGGTGAACAACACCACCACCGCAACAGTAGTTAAATACTTACGAATAGTCTTCGCGACACATGGTTTATGTGAGATTATGGTTTCCGACAATGGGACTGCATTTGTTTCAGAAGAAATGAAACAATTTCTCGACTCAAACAAAGTTAGACACATCACCACAGCGCCTTATCATCCTGCCACTAATGGGCTTGCAGAGAGGATGGTCCAAACAGTCAAGGACAAAATACGAAAAATGGACGATATGTCGTGGGAAATAAAAATCCCGAACATGCTGTTGAGCCTACGTACGACGCCGTGTGCTGGAACGAACCGAAGTCCCGCAGAGCTTCTGATGAACCGGAAACTGCGCACACTACTAGATGTAATCCACCCAGACCATATCCAACGAAAAAAGACCGTACAGCAGGTTATCCGAAATAATCAACAACGGAATAGGGAGTCAGACGTTGGCAGCTGTATTATGTACAGGAATTACAGCAATGGTCCTAAGTGGTTACCGGGAAAAATACTGGACAAAAATGGCCCCTCCAGTTACAACGTACTAACTGATAGTGGACTCGTTGTCAACCGGCATATTGATCAAATAATTAAAGTCTCGTCACAATTTCAAAGATCACAAGGGAGACAAGAGATATGTGATGAAGATAGGGGATCAAGTAACGAAGACTCGGAACAGATTGTAGAAATTCCTAGTGAAGAGTCTTGGGCTGATATTTTAGGAATACCTAAAACATAGATTGTCTGTAGAGTTGCTTTTTGAATTTATATTTAAAAAAATATTATTTGTTTTGTTATAATTACATACGTACTTTATATTCTATTTAGTTCCATTATGTGAGTTGTTGATCATCTTGATACATTGTTTGATTCATTGTTTTTAAATAATTTGTATGTTTACTTGGGGGGAAGGTATGTCATATACATGATTGTAGCTATGTGATATGTATTGCGGGTAGGTGCTTGTTTCTCTTGTTGACTGAATAAGAGTTACTAAGTAGAGGGTAGTTTTGTATTGATCACTGACATTTTGCTACCTAGCTCAATAAACATGCAATTACCGAATTTCGTGTTTTAATGCATTTACGGACATAATATGTATGTCTAATGGGGGACGCCTGCGACGGAGCGCAGACGGGTGATCTGCTCTGTTAAAAGAACTATTTCACACCCCTAATTCCCAGCTCAGTTGTCGCCCTTCGGACTCACGGTGCAACCGCTAGTAGGTTATAAGTTAGTTACATTATTATCTAATATCTACTGTTCTGTCTCTCAAGTACATATGGTTTTTAGAGTAAAAATAAAGAAATAATGCATCTTTCTTACCGGTCATAATTGTTTCGTTCGAGTGTGTCATGGGCTAACACATGATACTTGCTGATGGTCATATCAAATCTGCACACATTTAAGTTATGTACGCCCAATCGTATGTAGAAATCATCATCTTCGCCTCCAAAGCCCGAGAATTCATTGCTCATGCCATTAACGGCTTTAAACTGCTCAGCTAACAATGCCACTACACCGCCAAAAAGGCTCATGAAGGGTAGCATGAAACTGAAATGTTAAGAAAATAAGCTAAAATAATTTTGTTATCAGCTCAGACATCCATATCGAGGGGCTCCAGCATACCCTGAATTATAGAGACCAAACTTAGCCAATGCCACAGTGGCCATGAATAAAAATATATTTGCTTCGATGGGCACAGAATAGTTTAAATAGGTTGTAGTGCACAGAGCAAAAATGCAAACTCACAGACAATAGAATTGCAAATTTATTTAAAAATATTTCTAAGAGAAGTGGGACTCGGAATTACTGACTTTCATTTTTTAAGGGTTGGGCCACACTTATTGAAACCATTGTGTGGCCCGACCCTAAATATCAATATAGTATCGTAAGTTGTGATACTAAATGATTCATGACAATATTATTATAGTAGGTAGCAAGTATAATGAAAAATAACATTACCTATACTTATGAATGTTTAACGCCATATGCCTTGGTGTTTTTGTACAAGCATATAAGTTGGCTGGCTTAAGAGGCAGTAGGTCAACATCATGCAATATCAAGCAGGGGTAGCCAGCTTTCATAGCAGCTTTTGCTCCAATGTTGATCAGTTTGGCCCTGTTAAATGGACGAGAGTCTATTTGTTCAACTACGAAGATACGGTAGTGAATGCGCTGGTAACGTAGGAAAATGTGCATGTGGACTAGAAAGCCTCTGAGTAGTTCGGCCATATCACTAAAAACACAGACAAATTAGTCAGGTATGTAATCATATTATTATGCCTATTAATTACAATTTTTTTAAAGATAATAACAAAAGATATTTGAAAAAATAATACTTGTATGGCACAATAAGAGCAACGCTGTATTTCGGCTTGCACCCTGGTGAGTATTCTCCTCCATCTTTGATCCTGTGGCTTTCAGGAAGATCGGAATCAGCTAAATTCGGAGACCAGCTTGAGTCATCATTCAATATCTCATCATATTCACAATCAGACACTGTTGCTGTAAAATTTTCCGCTAACTCTTCGTGCAGACTCTCTATAATATTCTCTTTGGAAATGAAGTCGTAGTTACGATCTATACCTCCCGTATGGCGCAAAAATATGATCAAAATTATGATAAACAAACTAATGAAGAAGATATTTCGTACTTGTCTTTTCCGCATATTTAAATTGAACAGTAGTCTGAGCCAATTCATCTTCAGTTATCATCATCATCACAGAACAGAAGTTTTAAATTTAAATTATGTGCACGCATCACCTATGTACTGCGTTGATTTTTAAAATTGTGTTATATTGTTCAATGATATTGTTTGACATTTTACATTCAGTGTTCCCACCCTCTGATACAGATTTTCCCATACCTCTTCGTGAAATAACGTCGTTTTTCTCCTAAGTATTTTGTATACTTCAAAAGTTTAGTCAACAGGCAGGCGGCTTTATCTTATTGCTAAGGCAGCAATCTCTTTCTGGCAACCTCTGGGTAAAAACACTACAACACCACTAAAAAAGACATCCAAATAACCCCCCCTAAAAAGTTTTCTAAGAGCTAGCGCGCACTAGCGACTTTTGTCTCTCGAGACACTATGTGCCTCTCTTTCGCACTCTAGTAAACTTGATGAGAGAGACATACTGTCGCCGCGACAAAAGTCGCTAGTGCGCGCTAGCTCTAAGTGTAACAAAATCTCCTAAATGTACGGAAAATACCATAAGGTAGAAACACTGATTTTATTGATTATTTTGGTAATCAGCTGATTTTGACAATCGACCGGCTGTAATTAATAGCTAATTCTCATACTGGTCAGCGTATTTTACTTAGCAGCAGCCAATGATATTGTAGTATCCATTGCCAACCTTATCACGTTTTATGAATATTTGAGGGTACTTTTTGGTGGGTAAACTAAAAACTTACAATGTTTGGAAGTGGATTTTACTATGTTAATAATAATCTATTTAAGTGATTTTTGGTGACTGTTTACATGAAAATATGAATTAATTGACAAATTAGACGAAAACTTACCTAAAAGTATTTACTGCTAGTACAAAAGCTTCTTAGTCCGACAAAATCTACAATATGACATCAACAAAAGAAACCAGTGTCATTGAAGCGTCATCAACCTCTAGCGATAATTTTGTGAATATCGAAGCTGTAAGAAAATGTTCTCGACAGGACGCTTTTAATACGTCCTGGGACCACAGTTGCTATGTTTCACTGAATAATACACAAAATCGGACAACTCCTTTCATTAGTGCCATGGTCGCTGAAATAAGTCCGGAAAAGGCTACTCATTCTACTCAGACGGACGCACCTGTGGATATAAATGCGGACTTGAGCTTATCATTTAGCAAAGACTTCAACTTACAAGAATCGTCGTCGAATGAGAACTTCGAACAATCTTTAGGTAATAAACGTTATAGACGTGAATCTGGTGACAATAGGGATGTTAGACCCTGGAAGAAGTCAAAGCGGGAGTGCTGTAGTTCGAGTGAAGAGTTAATTGAGCCCAAGTCATCGCTGCCGTCACCCGGCCAACTGTCCAGTACGTCGGATACATCGTTTAAATCTATTAGCACTAAGCATTCGTTCAAAGTGCGCAAGAGACGGCCGAAGTCTGACTCGCATCTGATCAGGGACGCACTCCAAAGGGCGAGGAAGAATACAAAACTAACGCACACTTGCTCTGAAAATAACATAACAGGTATTTTTTCTGTATTTAGTTTCCGATCTTCTTATCACAGTGTAACTTTCATGGTATTTGGGTATATTTCACACACAGCAAAATATAGTGCACCAGCAAGCCCCATTTAAAAAAAATCTGCGCTTTGTGATAGGTACTTTGCTGTTTTTGAAGCAATGGTGTCGATTCGGCATACGCCCAACTAAACTAAAATTAGCCCTGTCACTTTCTATCATTTTTAATTGAAAAGGGACCGGAGATCATCAGTTTTGTTTTTTGTCTTTGACTTCACAACTAACTGTCAAATTTTGTCTTGTTTTAGTGCCTACCTAACACCATGACAAATAAAAAGCCACTAAAATTGACAGTTAGCCGTGAAGTCAAAGACAAAACCGATGATCTTCTATCCCTTTTCAATTAAAATGATAGAAAGTGACAGGGCTAATTTTAGTTTAGTATAGTTGGGTTGGGCGTATGCCGAATCGACACCAATCTCTACTTTTTATCTAAGCGCTTCCTCACTTGTTTTAATGACGGTTTTTATGTGAATCATATTAATTGCATGTATGGTGCATGTGCATTGCTTACGTTTTGCTTAAATGGACTCCTTTTTAATGGGGTTGAAAACTGAAATTATAATTTAATTAGCGCAACAGCTGTTGAATGTTTCAAATATTTTTTGTTAGTCGAACAAAGAACAGATAGTTTTTGACGTTATATTGTCCTCACATTTTGGAACGTACACACACATCCGTAGCGCCATCAGATTTCAGTTTTTATATTATTTTTGCTGGGTGTTCCATAGTGAGAAAGACATTTACTATGGCCAGCTATGGCTAGCTTGACTGGTCTTAAACTTAGACACCTAGTCGAAGTTTCAAGTCGTAAAAATCTCTGATTTGTTTTAACAAACACTATTCACAACTTTTCTTACAATACAAATATTATAGGTAAGTACTTAGCTACTTCATTAACATCAAAAACATAAAACAGATCAAGACAAATGAAAACATGAAGGTCAACAGGCGACTTTATTGCTAGGGTAGCAATCTCTTTCAGGCAACCTTAGCATTACTTAGCACTACATAAAATGTAACCACAATATTATAGTAGTAACTTCTTCCGTGTGCTCACTGCTTTATTCACCCATTTGTAAAATTCTTTACTATATAACGCAACTGGAAGCTAAATTCTACTCTGCTTTCATAATCATAGTCAATACCGAGGAGGTTATAAGGTCAGTTTCTCGCGTCATATTTTTCAGATTACTTAGTATAATTTGTTGTACGTTAATGAATGGTAGATAAACTATAACAAAATAAAATTGAGAAAAACATCAACACTCGATCACTAGCAAATAAGTATCTAAAATAAGCATGGTGACATCATCGTAGCTTTGCGACTTGACTTGAACCGCGTGCGATTCAAGTTCTGTAACGGACAAGCCTCAGTTCAGCTTTTAGATTTGAATAATTTGTGTAGTCTTGTTAGTCAATTCAGGACAAAATAATAATCAGTATTACTGTTGAAAGAAGCAGAAGACTGTTGATACTAAATTATGACTGATAAATGGTTACAAAAACAGTACCTAATACTCGTAGTGGAAAACATAAAACATTAAAGTAAAATGTGTGCAAAAAAGGAACCAAATTTTTGCCGGGATTTGAATGGCAGCATTAAAATAGAAGTGGATATTATAGAATGTGGCGTAGACATTACGGAATTAAGTGATTTGGAATGGTTTGTGTTATCAGGTGGGACTCCGCGCAAAGAGAGGAGTCACCGGTGGGCCACGAGAACCAAGTCATGGCGTCTAATGGATCTCTGCACTTGGATTGGAAGGAAGGTGAGCATTTCAGTTCATAGTAATTAAACGCTAGGATTTTAAGAACAAAAGTTTGCTGCAATCTTTTTACATTAACTGTCATAAAATTAAACCAGCTTATAACAATATGCTCGATGATTTCTGTCATTGGGATTGCTGCAATATGGTGAGATTGTCTAGTGTATAAATGTTTGGCAAAATACGTAATTAAATTAAAAAGAATAATAAGTGGTAAACGAATGTATGGCATTGTATTTCCTCCAAGGGTACCAACATCACACACAAATTGGCACATTGAGTGATTGGTTGATGTTAATCTACTTAATTATTTACCTGTTTAAAACTTTGTGTCTCTGTCTCTTATTTATATATGTTACAGATAGAACGCGTTTTCCCTAGTTAGAACTAGTTTTACTAAATGCCTTTGTTATAACTAGAAATACTAATAAAGCCCTTCCATATCATTTATCGGGCATGTAAACAGTACTGTTTATTTCAGGTACTGTGCCCGATTTCAATACGTTTTTTCTTCTATTGGTTTACGGTAAATTACCTACTTGATTATAAAAAGCCTGTAGCATCTTTAGATAAACAGTAGGTATATATCATTAACAAGTTAAATTATATTACTATTGGTTCAAAGTTGTTTTCGATTATAATAATATTATGTGGGAATTATCTTTATCGTTGAACAAATTATAACGAGGTATCACTGCTTATTGATGTAAGTAGTAGGTACCTACTACTTAAACCTGTCGATAAGCTTATCTTTTGAGTTATGTTATTGAGTGGTTCGTTTTATTTTATCCATAGAGTTACCAATCCATAACTGGACTGTATACCGAATTTCTACGGGAACCAGTTCATCACAAAACTTTTGACAACCAGTTGGTTACTGAGATGAAAGAAATGAAGATGTTTATAGAAGAAGTAGATAAGAAACAGCAGAGGCTAGAACGAGAGAACCTGACTTTGAAAGAGGATATGTTCAAGATGAAGGAGAAGATAGAGGAGTTGGAAGGGAAAGTTAGGTAAAAAACAAATAAATAAAAAAGTCAGTAAATTGAATGGACCAAATTGAAAGTACACTTGTTTACAATGAATAGAAAATAGTGGAGTGAACAATACATAAGTAGTAACATAACTGTTTTGTAACAAGTAACAACAACAAGCAATATCCAAAGGTTTTATAACAATAATCTGTTATACACCTGTTTTAGCTATTTATAAGCCTTTTACAATATATGCGGATTATTTTGTTCGTAGTACAATTCTACGTCACCGTCATAGTATGTAGGAGCCATTAAATTTACTCTTATACTTATCGAATAAACTCTACAATGAAAAGGATAATAAGAAATAGGACATGGCAAATAAATAAATATTTATGTAGTTTTTTTACAGTATTTTTTGACATTTTTAGGTCGCAAGAATCCCTTCTAAACACAGTACGATCGGCACCAATAAATCAAGTAGCACCACCACCCCCACCACCACCTCCTCCTCCACCGCCGCCACCTCCCCCTCCGATGATGTCAAAACTTCCCGTGAGGTGTCACACTATTCCAAGATGTGGCTCTGCACCACCAAGAATAGCCGGCCCACGATTGACGATCACTCCGCAAGATATTGCTAATGTCAAGTTAAGGAAAACAAAGGTGATTCATGATGTCCTCTTTTTGTGTTATTCATTATGTTTGTTTACGTATTTTTTGTTAAGGGTGGGTGGGGTTAACGGCCCCGTAGCCCAGGTGGTAATGTATCTGCCTCCGACGCTCAGGGTCGCGGGTTCGAATCCCGCCCAGGGCAAACATTCGTGTGATGAACACTTGTGTTTGCCTTGTGTCTGGTTGTTGTTTATCTAATGTTTGTATTTATCTATTTAAGTAATGTGTATCAGCTGTCTGGTACCCATAGTACAAGCTCGGCTTAGTTTGGGATCAGATGGCCGTGTGTGAAGATGTGAAGATGTTTAATCTGCGATCTCCAACCCGCCTGCCAAGCGTGGAGATTATGACGAAACCTTCCACTTAAGTGGAGGAGGCTCATAGTCCAGCAGTGGACTGCAACGGGTCGTTGATGTTGATGAAATAAATTTCAAGGGGTTGGGGATCTTTGTGGAGAAAAAATAAAATAAATATAAAGAGACATACAGACTCGCGAGGTCTACAGCTCACAGAGCCACTAGTTAACTTGATAATTGATTATTTTTATTTTATATAATTTCAGGACAACCCTCTACGCACGAAACCTCTTCAAAAAGAATTGCAGCCATTAGTTACGTTGCAAATGCTTCAGACAACGCGAGCCAAGCTTAACAGAGCTAAGCCGGTCGCTTCATCTACGCCGAAACAACAACTTTCTGATCTTGAAAAGTAAGTAGAGATAAGCCTGACGAGAGTTAAATAGTTAAGTCGGTCTGATCTGGGCGCAGTATGGCTAAGATACAATTATCGAAATAATCAGTCAATCAGCAGTATTGAATACTAGCGGCCCGCCCCGGCCTCGCGCGGGTAGATCAACGTCAAAAACAAAAATCCTATTCTTTACATTACGGACTCTTTAATTTACATATTACCTACTCAAATCAAATTAAAAACTACCCTACTCTACACCTACTTACACTCACCCTACACCTACCCTATACTTACCCTACACCTACCCTACAACTAGCCTACAACTACCCTACACCCACTCTACACCTACCCTATACCCACCTTACACCTACCCTACACCCACCATACACCTACCCTACACCCACCCTACACGTACCCTTCACCTACCATATACCTACCCTACACCCACCCTACACCTACCCTACACTATTGTAGAACATTTTTTTGTTCTATCATCAATAGTTTCCGCTGCGAATGCGAAGAAAGAATTTTTTAAAGCAAATTTGTTTACACCTTGTTTCACGTCACTGAAGTTTTAACAAGGATCCCTAATTTTTACTAGTAATAAATATAGCCTAACTATGTTAATCAGGGATAATGTAGCATCCTAATGGTGAAATAATTTTTAAAATCGGGTTAGTGGTTTTTGAGTTTATGCGTTACAAACCTTCAACACGTCATCTTCACCTATTGATATCTTCAACACGTCACTCAGTAAATTCAAAATATCTCTCATTACTTTGAAAATTGATTCCAAGTCACAATTAGTTTAAATTAAGTTTAAATTAGACTTTTTTATTGGTTAAATTATAATCGTTAAATAAATGAATCATTGAATTGATAAAACACTATGTGCATGCTGTGTTTGCCTGTAATTGGGTCTACATCTCGAAATTATTACTAGTAAATATTATTGTTCTATTTTTAAGATGTTTACCTGTTGGCAAACATAATAAAAAAAAAAAAAAAACATACAAAAATACAAACCTTTCCTCTTTATTATATTAGTCTAAGAAGAGTACAATAAAATTTATAGAATAGATGAAAGATAAGCATAGTGAGGAAATCTTTACTTACCTACCTGCGAAAAAAAGAAGGGTTTTTTTAAGTCGTTTTACTTGCGTTAGACCAATCCCTGTTTGCCCTTATTCGGAGTATGCTCAAGCCCCTCGGTGGAGACAAGGGACAAGGGATATTTTTATAATATCATTGTAAAGTAGCTACTATACTATATTTGTTATTACAAAAAAATAATAATCAAATTTCCAGATGTCTGCTACAAGAAACATCAGGGACATCTTTATATCGACGGCGGCGGATTGTTAATACATTTAGAAGCGCAGAAGAGCTTAGAATGAGGCCATATTACACTGCTAGAGGTCCCAGATCACCAAAATCTCCAAGATCTCCACGGTCCAACTCTTTACCTAGAAGAACACCGCTCTCACCATTAAAATTACCAAATGGTACGCCAAAGTGACGACAAGAAAATGAACTTAGAACGTGCAGGAAGCGTAGTTTTTATTGAATGGTGTTGATTTTATACTATTGTTAATACTACCTACAGTTTTGTAGCCTGAATTACGATCCTGATATTATTTTAAGGATCTACATCAGATCTTTGACCCGATAAATATTAGAATACTTTTTGATACTTTTACAATGTATATTAAAACTATTATTATCTTAATAATTAATAATGTGATTGATGTGATTTAATAAAAATATAATTTATGGGCTTGCTTGTTTTTGCTGGTTTACCATGGAACAATACCTAAGGTTTGTGTTGTTTGTGGTCATAAGCGTTTATAAATAACTTGTTATTAATTTAATAACCCTTGTAGCACGGTACGAATGGTTTTCACTATTGCTGTAAAACGGAGCGCAGTGAAGGAGTTTTTATTCTGAGTTATTCATTCACGGGCCCGCAATCAACAATTCAACAAAATGATACACATTACAACGCAATGTACGGATCTCGCCAAACTTCTAGTCCGCTCTGAACACGGCACGATTCGCGTCGCAGTAGCAAAAGGTAAAAGCGACAACGCGCAATGCGCGAAGCAACTTCTTCAGGACGGACTAGAAGTTTGGCGCGATCTGTACTAAACTATGACAAGAGAATCTAATTTCTTCGCAAGTTGGAGCACAGCAGGGGGATCCCCTCGGCCCGTTATCTTTTAGCCTTGCGATTGGCATTATATCTAAGCTGGAGTCACCACTTAATGTGTGGTACTTGGGTGACGGAACGATCGGTGGCAAACCGTATGTGGTGGAACGAGACATCAAAGTCCTCTTCCCAAAGTTGCAACAGCTGGGACTGGAAGTCAATACCGCAAAATGCGAATTTTTTGCATGTGGACCGACGGCTAAGTTACATTTTCCGCGTTTTGAAAGTCTCATCCCGGGCCTCCGGAAGCTGGAGGAAGCCTCATTTGATCTCCTCGGAGCTCCTATATTTTCTCAGGGTATAGCCCTAGGGCCCTCGACGCGAAAAGAGTAATGTTGTTGTAAGGCTCGTGAACGTTTGGAAAGCATTTCTCCTCATGTCGTCGCTCTAAATGACCGACCGAGCGAAGCGTCTCTGTTTCAGCTTGGCCAAATTTGCTTTTGTATGTCCATCTGTTTGTTTGTTTGATTGTTTCACTCTACAGGTCACATTTCTCAACCGATTCTCGTGAAATTTTTAATCTGGTCAGTTTTTGGAAATTTTTAAAAATTACGGAGTTATGGGGGTTGCCAGTTTACAGGGTCTACCACTGAGGCTGTTTTCCTCTACAGGTCACATTTCTTAACCAATAAAATAAAATAAGATAAAAAGAAGAAAAAAAAACTTAGTTAAAAAAGAAATGTGGAGAAAAAGTAAAAATAAATATGGAAAGATATACAGACTCACGAGGTCTATAGCTCACAGAGCCACTGGTTTTACTTAGGATGTGTTTCTCGGCGCTTAAAGTGTCATATCTGCTACGGACTTCCCCACATCTACCCCACATGACTACATCTTGTTGATGCATCTACGTTTGACGATGCATTGAAGCGTACGCGCTCGAGTGCATGTTTAATGCGGAGCTCAGCGACAGCGAACGGAATCAGGTGGTTCTTCCCATCAGGTTCGGGGGTCTGGGCATTCGGCGCGTCCAAGATGTAGGTTTACCGGCGTTCTTGGCTTCGGCGCGTGGGGCTACGCGCCTTGTCACTCGTATTCTCTCAGCAGATAGTGACGAGGTTCACATGCCGTTTGTTGCTGGTGCTCTGTGCGCTTGGTCCGATCTCAGCCTCGACGTGCCACTGACTCCACATCGTCAGTGCTTCGACACTTCACGACACTTTTCCCAAGATCGCCATACGCCGCTTGATTGAGAAGGCAAAAGTTGCAGATTTAGCGCGTCTGAAGGCAGCATCCAAGCCCGAGGCGGGATTATGGCTGCATGCACTACTTTCACTGGGCACTGTTCTCGATGGTGACTCTTTGAGAATAGCCGTAGCTTTCCGCCTATGTTCAAAAGTTTGTGAGCCACACAAATGTTCTTGTGGCTCGACCGTGGAAGCAGACGGACATCACGCCCTTAGCTGCGCTAGGTGCTTGAGAAGGTTTCCTCGACATCACGCACTTAATGACATTCTGCGGAGGGCACTCATCTCGGCTAACATCACGTGCACGCTTGAGCTGACGGGTCTCAGTCGTAGGTACTGACGGTAAAAGACCCGACGGCCTTAAGCTAGTGCCGTGGCAGAAGGGAAGGTGTTTGGTGTGGGACGCAACCTGCGTGAGCACTTTCGCACCTTCCCATCTACCAAAAACAATGAGGGATGCAGGTTCGGCAGTCGAGGAAGCTGCCCGTCTAAAACAGAATAAGTACGCGGTGCTGCAGCACCTATCGATTCGTTCCCTTCGCCTCATTCGTTCCATTCGTAAGGGACATCGGTCACCGGCTGGTTGACAAAGGTTTTGATGTCCGTTCCGGGTCATTTCTGGCGCAAAGGTTGTCGATGGCGGTTCAGCGCAGGAATGCAGCTATAGTGTCATGGGCACCTTCGCGCCGGGGTAGGTAATGTAATTTAATTGTAAGGTTGATGTGTACATAAATTTTTGCAATTTTTTGTGTAAATATATTGAATGCTATTACTAGAATCAGCAAGATGCGTTCTAAAAGTTGATTGGGATATATTTGCCTGATGTCAGTTATCTATTTGATGTTTGTTTCTGCCCTTTTGTTATATATTTGGAGCGTGGTTTTATATTTGAATTTGTCCCGTTATTTCTAAATACATTATATTTCAGTATTAGACCCATTGATTCCACACCACATTATCTAGGATAGGATGAGTTCTGTCTGAGCCACCCACCACCACCCACACCTAACCCATTGTTCAATATTCTGAACTGGATTGACAGCTGTCAATAGTGAACTAAAAAAAAAATGAATGTGTTTTTATCAGACTTGCTTGTGTGTGATCTACTGACTGAATTTACTTAAAAAAAATTATTATTGTTAAATCCCAGTGTCATATTAATAGTTAATAGAGGCTCAATGGAAATGGACTTCAGTTCTCTCAATCCCATAACTTCTAACGCTTTGAATTTCGCAGCGAGGCGCAATAACGTTACCACTGTGCAGAGGCTCCTAAAAAAATTGAATCCGAGCTGTGTTGACAACAGAGGATGGACTTGCCTCCACGAAGCAGCGGCCAACGACAGTTATGAGAGCCTAAAACTGATTTTAAGACACAAAGATTGCCGTCCAATGGCCGAGACGCATGAAGGTCACACAGCCCTGTACTTAGCTTGTAGAAATAACGCTTCTCTAAAAGTCATAAAGGCCTTACTAAGAAGCGCTGACGATATAGCCAACTACGGCAGCACAGAAAGCGTGACCCCTTTGCACATTGCTAGTGCACAAGGAAGGATAGACTTGATGCAGCTACTTATAGACAATGGGGCAATGGTGAATGTTCTTGATTCTGATGGAGACACTCCAATGCATGACGCAGCCTTAGCTATGAAGCATATGGCCGTGGAAGTCTTATTACATGCTGGCGGTGATCCAGAGATAAAAAGCGAAGCAAATTACACTCCGTTCCATTTAGCTTGTTACAAAGGCTGTTATGAGACCGTCAAAGTATTGTATCCATTTGTCATAGATATCAATCAGCCATCTTTAAATGGTGATACCCCATTGATTTTAGCTATTCAAGGCAACAATGATGATATTGTACAGTTTCTGCTAAAAAATGGAGCAGATCCGCACATTAAAAATGCTTATGGTGAGCTGGCTATGAATATGGCCCTGTGTATGGGTTACAGTTCAATTTTTAATATCCTATTGGAAGTAACCGACATTGACAAAATGAATAAAGAAATTGTACTATTTGCTTGTAAACCGCACTACTTTAAGTTGGAAATTTTGGAGTCGTTGTTGAACCATAACTTGGGTCCAGAGTTTTTTGATTTCCATGAACTGTTTCATATAACTTTGGAGCAGATTGGAGAGCGAAAACCTAGTTACCTGACCAATCCTCCGTTGAATTCTTACTTGAATATCTGCGAATACATTTTTAATCAAAGCAAAGGGAAGTTCAGGGATATATTCTATCTCTTTTTGATGCGTGGAGTTTCGATTAATGCATTAGATGTCAATGAATGTCCACCGCTTGTCTACATACACTATTCAGCACATAACACATGTTTTGTTGATGTAAGTATAGAGATACTTTGTGAAATTAATCAATCATATTTGTTACAAACTCTACTGAAACATTTGTAATTTTACTTTATTATTTTTGTTCTTTTTGTTACCTAGTTTTCTCTTTTTTTATACTAAATAATTGCATTGTGGATATCAAACTTTTATTTGATTTTGATATTTGCAGGTATTTGACGTTCTTTGCGAGTTTGATGTCAATGTAGACCACTGCACAGCTCAAATCTGCGACCCAGAACATTGTGTGCCAGATGCTTTCATAGCCTCATTGACATCCAATCCAGCAACTTCACTGGTAATGTTGCCGTATAGCTTGTATTGTGAACCTGCCTACTTGCTCACCTTTGCCTCCGAGAATGGAGTGCTGAGTCGCATATCACCACAGGTAAATAAAAAGGTTACCAAAATATAGATTGTGCACTAATATAAAGTTGCAAGATCTGTTTCTAGCCAACTTGTTATTGGTCAAATAAAATTGTTTTTAGGAGCACCTAATCACGAATCTGTCTACAGAGAGAATCTGATCTAATTTTGGCAAAGGTCTGGGAAATCTATAGTAATAATAAAAATTATACCATTCTATGTTGTGATGGGTAGATAAATATTCTTTCTGGACTACAATTGATCCTTCTCAGATCGCAGTGGTCATCAGAACTGTATATTGCCCGATCCCATCTCATCAAATTAAAATCGTTCTTCCAGGTTCAAAACCACCTTCTCAACTTAATAGACAACACCTCTAAATCTAGAGGTATAACATCTGAAACTTTGGCCAACTTTGTGATGCCGCTGAAACATTTGTGCCGAACTAAGATACGCAGCATCTTACGAAACAACAGCACAAGAAAGACCAGCAAGGAATTCCGTAAGGCATTAAATGCTTTGCCGCTGCCTCCTATTATACTACATTATTTGACATTCACCTAGAGGTATATGATTTTTAATAACTTGATTGAAGTTGTATAATTAGCCTGGAAATGGCAGAAAGTGATTGTGCAATGATATTACTTTTAAGAATGGTTCTGAGTATGGTTAACAACAAACTACAATAGTCAAGAAGAGTAACCGCCTAGCAAAGCTCGCTAAAACAGCACCTAACTTGCACAATTAATTTTGACAGACGATGACGACGACAGACAGGCAGATGATGTCGCTGCTGTACATTGAAGCTTACTTTCGACGTTCTTACAAACCGAGTAATATAAAACATCATTGTACCACATATTCGAATGTAGTATGGTATAGTTTTTTTTGGACCAATGTATTATTAGACCCAACAATGGGTAAGAGCACTCGGAAAGTTATTCATACCGAGTAAGTAGCAGGTCTCCATCAATTGATACAGTGCATTTAGTAAATCATCAATCATGCTTAAATAATCAAAACTTTGAAAAAATTCAGAAAGGCTAAGGTCCTGTAGGTATCCCTACATCTCTGTTATTTTGTGGGTAATTTTGATGTTCACCACCAACGCCCTCCTGTCAATGTTATCCACGGGCCAAAATATCCTTGTAGCACTGTAAGTAAGCGTCTCGCGCCTGTAGCCGCTGCTTAGCTTTTATAAATAGAGCCACCGCTCATTACTGTTGCGTGACTGTACTAGCTTAGCTCATAATTACCTAAATACTCGTAATAAGCTTCTACAGCTTGTTGAGTGTAAGATGGCGTTTCACAGGCGTCGCTAGTAGTCATATAAAATTGTATTTCAGAACTAATGCTTACGAAACAACGAGCACTGAGGAACTGTCAAAATAGTTCGTTTTTTCGCCACACGCCATTTTATGCTTGTAGCACTGATTTCTAGATTATTAACGTGTTGGACTGTAGCCAATGTGTAATGTAAATAATTCAATGAGTGATATTATGTCGGGTAATTTTATTCTTTACTGTTTTTCATATGTATTTTAATTACTTATACCAAAAATTGTTATATTTGTCTTGGGGAAACTTATTATAAGTAATAATAACAAATAAGTTTCCGCAATGATAAATAAAAGTCTAAAAGAACATGTTGTACAAAATAGTAGTTCTAAATGTAAGTATATATGCTGCATTGCATCAATCATCTCCGAAGAATGGAAAAATATATAGATTTCAAAGACCAGAAATGAACCACGTCTTGGGAAACGTAGTGTGGGACGCCCCCCTGCCAGGTGGACTGATGACCTGAGGAAGGTCGCCGGTGGTGGCTGGATGAGGAAAGCGGGTGATCGTGCGCTTTGGCGTGCCCGAGGGGAGGCACACGTCCAGCAGTTGAAGTTGTTCAGTTTAATGGACTGACACCCGAAAGTTTTGCGTTATTTTGCTAACGTAGTATTTGTATTGTAAGCATTGATTTACAACAGGCCTGGATATAGCGCGTCATACAAAAATACACTATGCCTATCGCATTGTAAGAATGCCGTCCTGACAGCTGTCATACACGTTCAATTTTTTTTCTGTCTCTTGCACCCATTTGGTTTTCATATTTCCTGCCTGCTGTCAGGACGGCATTCTTACGATGCGATTACTATAGAAACATGTCACCCATTTGAAAGTACGCTGGGATTAAAAAGTGACATGTGTATTTTATTAATTGCAACCTTATTGTCTACCATTAAAGTTATTGCCATGTGCTGCGGTAATGTAGTGCTTGAGCGCCGCTTTGCCGGCCCATTTTTTGAGCATTCATGTTCTATCTAGGCCTGTTGTAAATCAATGATTGTAAGTAATAATATTACCAGTGACTATTCAACTATGCAGTGCTAATTGTTTATTTAACTCAATACAATGCATAGAATATGACTTATACAACAAATATATTACATCTTATATATAAAAAAGGTATAAAATTGTATTTATTATACAAAAGTGTAAATAACACTCAATGGGCTTTATTATATTACAATTTTTTGAAGTTCGCTCCATTTGCCATGTGATCTTCAATTTCTTTGACGCTGTGAAAAAAAAAGCTTGTTTAATATTTAAGAACAAAAATGCTGTGTTATCTAATAACGGGAATAATAAAGATATTTTAGGAATTAATATTTACTAGTTTTTTATTTGCAACAAAATGGTTGCTGCGAAAGTACAGAAAATGTAGAAACTAAAAAAAATCACGTCCAGACTGTCCTTAAAGTAAGTATAGCTAGCGGCAAACTTCTTGAGCAACGACCTTGAATGCGCAGAAAAAATAGGTCTCTTTGGTGGTGCGGTGCGGGACGAGGAGGGGCGCGCTCGTTACCATGGCAACACGCACAGGATTGGTTGGTCAGCTGACCCTTGCCCCCGCACCGCGTCGACGTCGCCTGTACATGCGCAAACTTTCCCCCACCACCTCACGCGATGCTCAAGAAGTTTGCTGCTAGTTGTATGATGATTTCGTTGATCCTGTTATCTACGGTAATTGCCATTAGGCATGTCGGCAGCCCTTGGTGCCTCAATAAATACGATATCAGGGTTAGCGAGTGCGATCATCGATATTGTAGATACGCCCTTATTTTAAGTTACCAATCATTCAATCACTTAAAAATTAATAACAATCTGCGCTGCTAAAAAAATTATAGCCAGTTTCACTTGGGCTGATGTAAGGATTTTAACGATACCCCTTTAGAAGTTATGGTGGAATAAAGAAACTCGCATACTTACATACATGAACCCTGAACATATAACATTCCTTTTTCTGGGCAGTCATGTAACTAGACCAGTGGTGGGCAAACTTTTTTTAAGGGGGGCCAGAAAGTTTAATAAATTTTAGAGGAGGGCCAAATTATAGCCAATATGCATTTTGCTTTGAAAACCTTTAATAATTTAAATCTGTTTATTTTCATAAACATTTCACACTTGTAAAAAAATATATGTAAGTTACAAATTATTATATTTTTTTATTCGAAGGCCCTGCCATAGTAGGTGTGTGAGACATATGAAACTGATTTTGATTTGCCATCATTTTCATTTAATAGATGCATAGGATGCCGACTCACTAGTCGGCATCTATTAATAATACTACTAATATGGTTCTACACTTTTACTGTTGGACTGACAAAATATAATCATTGCGGGCCATATACTATTCAGGGGTTTCCAAGGACCGTAGGCGGGCCGGAGTTGGCCCGCGTGGCGTACTTTGCCCATCACTGAACTAGAGCAATAAAAATAGGTTTAGAATATAACGTCCAATTTGCCAAAGAGTTTCAACTTACGTCCTAGGCACGAAAGTGAGGTTTTCCACCCCGCTTTCGGTAATGAGCACATCATCTTCGATCCGCACGCCGCCGAACCCGGCGAATCGCTCCACAGACGCCCAGTTGAAGAACTCGCTTTGCACTGGGCTGTTGCGAGCAGTAGACAGTAGCTGCGAAATGGATACAAATTATTCATTAACTGTCATTGTGTAAGATTTTCCCGTGGGAATAAGACTTTTTCCCGTAAAAAGTAACCTATGTGTTATCCAGGGTACAAACTATCTCCATTCCAAACAACTAAATCTGTTCAGTAGTTTAGGCGTGAAAGATCGACGCTTTTACGGTAAAGTAACACATGGTGATGAACAGTCAGTCCACTGCTGGACTATGAGCCTCCTCCACTCAAGTGTTTGGTTTTGCCATAATCTCCACGCTTGGCAGGCGGGTTGGAGATCGCAGATTAAAAGGTTACTGTATCAGAGCGCTGCTGCCCGTTCCCTGTTCAATGTGTAGTCCCTAAGTCGCCTCTTACGACACCCACGGGAAGAGTAGGGGTTGACAAATGTATTCTACTCTGCCGTCACCACACGGCAACCTGCACACTGCTGCAAAGAAATTCAAAGGTTGTGTGTGAAGTCGACCAACCCTGGGCCAGCATGGTCGACTAAGGCCTAATCGCCTTAGACTCGAGCACCTCGGGACGTACACTAAAAGGAAACGCAAAAGATGCGACGACTGTGGAGTTTCTTCGGTGAGCTCTTCTCCACAGATTCCGCCATTGTGTTAGTGAACTCACCCAAAAAAATATCTAGTGATGTAATAGTGAGTATATAATAATATTAACCATATGTTACTGTAAATGGAGGCCTGGGGGCCGTTTCACGAAGCTACAAGTTACAAATTACAAGTACAATTTGATGTACATTGCGTAGACAGTGAGATTAAAACGATAAAGCCTTACAGTTTAGGCGAATTAACTACGCAATGAATATCAAATTGTAACTTGTTACTAGTGAATTGTTGCTTCGTGAAACGGGGCCCTGGAGTCCTAAAATACAGGTTATCCTAGTTTAGACTCCAGCCTTTACAAATATTAATAGTTCATTAGTATATCATAGCGTACAACAAATTTTGTAAA
Source organism: Carpatolechia fugitivella (assembly GCA_951230895.1). Lineage (NCBI taxonomy): Eukaryota > Metazoa > Arthropoda > Insecta > Lepidoptera > Gelechiidae > Carpatolechia > Carpatolechia fugitivella. Next base: position 1,290,237 of record OX579661.1, read on the forward strand.
AACATTTGTAAAGGAAATAAATTACTTACTTACTTATTTAATAACATCCTATGGAAATAAATAATTTTGACTTTGACTTATATGAGCTGGATCATCTCACCCTGGGTATGAAGTAGCACCCCGGTTCAATGGTCAGCACCATGCCGGCCTCCAGTCGCCGCGCGGTGCGGAGTTTGGACAGCGGACCCTGAGGGTTAACCGTGCTAAGTTTAGTGGAAATTGAGTATAGGGAATATGCATTAAAAATATTTTTTTTTTTATAGTTCATCTGAAAGTATACAAAAATAGAATACTGACAGTCAAAACAGAATTGAAATTGATCGAAAAACAAACTAGATACAACATTATTAAACAAATATACAACGTGTTACAAAAAATATCAAAAAAAAGAATATCCTTCATCACAGGCATTTAATTAAAATTTTCCCATCTCTAGTGTCAATTGACACCTAAAATATAGACTATCGATTATCAGAACGGAAAAGTATGTGTACACCATTTGTGCCTACATTTTTAAAAGAGATGTAACACATCAATTTATGTTAGAAAACATTTTATTTTTTGCCTTAATTATCTTGTTTATGTATTTACAAACATAATTATTTTGAAATATTTAGTTCATGATTTCATTAATTTATTATTTCATAACAATTATTTAACAAAGATTTTTTTATTTATTTGTAGTTTTTTCTTTTTGAAATTAATTGTTCTAATGTGAATGTTATGGTACAAGTAGTACGTAAACATTTTTAACCATAGCGGTAAGAATAGGCACATTGACCTAAAATTACATATCTGGTCCGAATATTCTTTGACACAGCTGATCACTAGAGATGGGAAAATTTCAATTAAATGCCTTTGATAAAAATATTCTTTTTTTTTGGTATTTTTTGAAACACGTTGTATACCTGTCACTTTTACGAAAACAAAATTGTTGTAGGTCTGCCGGAAGATATTTCTTTAGCAATAAGCAGGCCTGTTGTGTCGATTTTTTCAAATGTAATTGTATTTTTGTCATCTATTGTGTACAATAAATGGTTAAATAAAAATTTTTTCTGGCGGATGTATGGTCCGCATGACATATGACGTCACATGTCACGTCGAACCTCTCTGTCTAACCATCAACTTCGAAGCCTTATTATAACTTTGTTTCTGAGCAAGATATTTGAAAAAATATTTTTTATGTGTTTATCTGGAACTTGAAATATTTCAAGTAATTAATTTTAAAAAAAAATGTGCATATCCTTATTGCAGAATGACAATAAGGATATGCACATTTTTTTTGACACAACAGGCCTGCTTATTGCTAAAGAAATATCTTCCGGCAGACCTACAACAATTTTGTTTTCTAGTTTGTTGCAGAATAACATAGAGTAGAAGACAGTTATACGCAGATATATACACATTTTACATAAATAAAAGATTAAAAATTTTTAACAAACAATACAACTGCAGGACAAGTTATTTCGTAAAGAATTCAACTACAGGTTAGAAAGTCGATACAGATTTTAACACAAAACAGGAACTAAGTGTTAGTTTCAGTCTAATAATTTCTCTAAGAGTTAAAACATGGCTGAAAACCCTCTGTAAAAACAAAATTGCTACAATATTTTAAGAGAGAAAAGCCTAATAAAACTAGTATTAGTTTGTAGAAATAAATCATAAATACCTGTGGGCGAGGGGGGCAGTGGGGCAAATACCCCCCCACATCGTGGACGTCCAAACCCAGCAGGTGGCCCAAACCGTGGGGCTGCAAGATACCGTGCACACCTGCCTGGAACACAAAAAAAAAACTTACAGACGGGTGATCAGGGTTCCGTTTTTCCTTTTAAGGTACGAAACCTTTGTTATGGTTGTTTGTTTGTTACTTTTGTATGTTAGTGCACGGTTAGCATAATGATAGTGAACATATGGGGTAGGCTCGAGCCCCTTGGTGGGGACGTATATGAGTTGTTGATGAATGATGAAAATCTTACGAATTATTTTACTCTAGATGACAATTTCTCATCCTCTATTGAAATATGTCGTTGTACCAAAAATCAATTAGCTTTGAAATAAATCGTTTGTTTTGATTTGTTCTTCATAGCAAAAACGGTCATGTAAATAAGCCAGTTAATAACGATACCTTAATTTCGCTTACCCGAATACCATCCGCGGTAGTATAGTGGTAAGTATCCCCGCCTGTCACGCGGGAGACCGGGGTTCGATTCCCCGCCGCGGAGAAACTTTTTGATGTTTTTTTATCATGCGTATCTGTTATATTTCATCTTCTTTCCGAAGTAAAACATCCACAGGACAGTTGTCTATAATTTTCTTATCTTTATAGTATACAAACTTTTTCACGTCATTTGTATTGTAATAGCACTAGGCTAGAGGTGTATCTGTAGTAATTAGAGTAAAATTGATAGGATTCAATGGGGGATATTCCGACAGCTAATAAAAAAAAATAGTTCATAAATCTTCGATAGATGGCGTTGACGATTCGTGGATCCAAAGAAATCCGGCGAGTCACCCAGGGCCATAAAAGGATAAAAAAAAAAGAATCCACGAAGTACACCTGGCGCCATCTGTCGTCTTAATTAGAACTATTATTTTTATTTTAGAGCTGTCAGAAAATCCCCCATTGATAGGTTTTATTTTTCGTAGGTTTTTTTACCTTGATCATATCTTCGACGTCGCCCTTGAGAAGCCCTCCATCCTTCAGATGCTGGAGCATGGTCCGGTTGGCTACCAAGTGCATTTCGTCCCACATCGCACCGGGCACCGCATGTCTGAAATCCACATTGACTTTACTAAAGCTTCGTAACAGAATAATAATAATCATCTAAAAATTAAAAATACGACTGCCCTGTCAATAGGGTATTTGAATATTTTATTTTTATTTTATAAATCCAAACAGTGGCTCTGTGAGCTGTATATATATATTTAAAATGGCTGATTTATGATTTTTCGTTTTCAACCCTCAGAACTCCGTAATTTTTTAAAATTTTCAAAAACTGACTCGACAAAAAAAATCTTTTAATTTATCGAACCTGCTCACAAAATATCACAAGAATCGGTTGAGAAACGCGGCCTGTAGAGTGGAACAAACAGACAGATGGACATATAGACATACAAAAGCAATTTTGGCCAAGCTGAAACGGAGATGCCTCGCTCGGTCTATAGGGGATCGGACTGTTCCTAAACTTACCATATTTTATGAATTATTTTTAAAATATAGATTAGAGTAGCAGACGATTCGCGAAGACAAAAATAGAATCGGTTGAAAAATTAATTTACAGTGATTTTTTAAAGTTTCAATATGTCTGCCTCTTTCAAAAACGATTTTTTGTATGGAGATTATATGGCGTTACTAATAAATGACGTCACAAGTGGGTATGTGCCTCTCTGTCTAATCTTGAATTTCAAACCTTTATAACTCGGTCAATTTTAAAGATAGAGCAAAACATTTTTTTAAAAGCAAAAACTAAGAAGTTTGGATTATAAAATAAAAAAAAGTAGTCCGATCCTCTATTACTACGTCCTACGTTTTTGGGAGCATAATCTTGTCTTGATCGAGGTTTTTGTAATTATTGTGCCATATTTGTCATTTGTTATGATTATAGGTATGACTCAAGTAAAACAAACCATGCCGGTCACATGTGTTAGCTATCTGCTTCATAAAATAACTAGACAGAGAACGTGACACAACAGCGTTTGGCCAACTGGGAAAATATTAATATAATGAATCATAATTTTCATGAAAAAGAAAAGCATTTTAGCATATTCTAGCATTGTGTGCAAAAAAGAGAAATACCTATAAAATAATGCTAGAATTAAGTTTTTTTTTAGTATGTACGAGTATTTATATGTACCTACTTAGATGTGTTAGGTCATAATATGTCATACTCATTAGTTAGCGTGTAGTTATTTATTTATCGTATGGCATTTTTAATCATTTAGTTGCTACAGTAAGATAGCTATAAGCGGAGACCCGCTGCACTGAGAAACTGCTTTGCGCCGTCTGAAAGTACCTTTAGGTCCTCGGCATCTCCCGTGTAGTCTACTTATAATAAGAATCACGTAAACTATATGATGCACTATCTCGCAGAATTTGATGCGTGTTCCTGTACCCCAAGGTCGCCTGGAAGAAAATGCTACCATAGCAATAAGGCCGCGCATGTGTACGCAATATCTTTAACTGTATTGTTATCACACGAAGGAGTTTAATGTGTTCAGGGGTCATACGAGGGCTGCTATTTATGTATCCGGAATAACAAAAAATAACAAACATCTATAACCAAATATACTTTTATTGCTTTTCAAAATATTCCCCGTGATGATCGATGCATTTTTTCATACGTTGAAACCAACTTTCGTAGCATTTTTTCCATTCTGTATCGGGTATCTCCAAAACGTGCATTTTGAAAGCATCAACGGCTTCTTCCCGGGTTGAAAATCGGTGTCCACGTAATTTGTTCTTCACGCTTGGGAATAAATAAAAGTCGTTGGGTGCCAAGTCGGGACTGTACGGCGGATGACCCGTCAATTCGATCATTTGACTATTTAAATACTCCGTTGTTGCGGCCGAGGTGTGACAGCTGGCGTTATCGTGGTGAAGGATTATTCTTCGTTGTCGATTGTTCTTGCGTATTTCTCCAAAGACTTCTGGCAAGCAAATGGTGGTGTACCATTCAGAATTAACCGTTTTACGATTCTCTAGTGTTACTGTAGCCACATGTCCACTAATACCAAAAAAGCAGGCAACCATTTGCTTCAAAGTGCTTTTTGCACGAACAACTTTAGTTGGGTTTGGCTCATTTTGGAACACCCAAACCGTTGACTGCTGTTTAGTTTCGAGATCATACGCATATATCCAAGATTCGTCTACTGTACGTAGATATTATGAACAGCTTTTGATGTACCACATTTGTATTTTTCTATCATTTTTTTGCACCAATCAACACGAGCCTGTTTTTGTTCAACTGTTAAGTTGTGCGGGATCCAACGAGAACAAATTTTTTTTACAGCCAAATGTTCGTGTAATATTTTATAAATACTCGTCATACTAATGCCCAGAAATGCCTCATCTCGCGATATGTAACATGACGGTCTTGCATTATTAGTTCGCGCACAGTATCAATATTTTGTGGTACAACAGCCGATTTAGGGCGACCTTCTTTAAAATCGTCCGCAAGCATACGACGACCACGATTAAACTCACTGAACCAGTGATACACAGTGGTTTTCGATGGGGCTTCCTCCCCAAAAGTCGACAAAAGTTGATCCATGCACTGTTTTTGAGTTAATCCACGCCGAAACTCGTAATAAATCATAGCACGAAAATTTTCACGAGTCACATCCATGGTGATGATAGACAATGAATTTTAAAAATGGCGCCACAATGTAAAAACAATTGACAGATGAATGAAACAAACTTTATTTTACAGCCAAAGAGTTCTATTTTTAAATGTTATAATTTCTTTTTAAATATTGTTTATGTAAGTGGCCAGTTCCGGATACATAAATAGCAGCCCTTGTATGTATGTATGTATGTGAGTTTCTTTGTACCACCATAACTTCTAAGTCCCTGAACAGATTTGTATGTGTGGGGTATCGTTAGAATCCTTACATCAGCCCGAGTGACGTTGGTTATATATATATGTTTTGTTGGCGCAGTCGTGTTTTTGACCGAACGAGCGAAGCGTCTCCGTTTCAGCTTGGCCAAAATTGCTTTTGTATGTCTATCTGTCTGTCCATCTGTCTGTTTGTTTCGCTCTACGCGTTTCTCAACCAATCCTCGTGAAATTTTGTGAGCAGGTTCTATAAATTAATAATAATAAATAAATATAAATTAATCGTTTGTTTTGTCGAGTCAGTTTTGGATTTTTTTTAAATGAAGAACTTATGTGGGGTTAGCTTACATGTCTACCGCTGAGACTGTTTTCCTCTACAGGTTTCACAACCAATAAAAAAAATACAATAAAAAAAATTATATTAAAATAAATAAATTTCAAGGGGTCGGGGATGTTTGTGGAGAAAAAATAAAAATAAATATAAAGAGATTTATAGACTTGCGAGGTCTACAACTTGCAGAGCCACAAGTTTTTAGATGATAATTTTATTGCGTACAATAAAGTATGTTCTTACTTGATGACAGCGTCTCTGGCGAAGAGTACGGCTTCATATATGAGTTTCTGGTCGGCCGTGAATTTGCCGTTGGCCGGGAACGAACAGGTGATGTCGGCTGCATAGCCGGCGTAGTTACCACCCATGTCGAACAGACTGACAGACAATACAATACAATAGTCATCAACAGCTCACATACGTCTCCACCGAGGGGCTCGAGCCTACCCTGATATAGGAACGATCAGGCCGTAGTCGACCACGCTGGCCCAGTGCGAGTTGGTCGACTTCACACACAACCTTTGAATTTCTTCGCAGGAGTGTGCAGGTTTATCACGATGTTTTCCTTCACTGTAAGAGCGTCGAATAAACGTACATTATGAATTCGAAATTCGAAAACATATTGGTACGTGGTGGAGATTACACACTAGACCACCAATACCATTAGCCAGTAAATAGTAGAACGGTATTTTTTCGTCCCTATACCGAGGGACTCATGTCTATCCCTGAGTAGCGGCGATCAGGCCTTACTTGGTCTAGTGTGGATTGGCCGACGCCCGTTTCATCATCAACGTCATCATCGTCTCCGCCTGAAGACATCCACTGCTGAACATAGGCTTCCCCCATAGGTTTCCAACGAGAACCGTACTTCCATATACCTATATAAGCTTTGAATTTCTTCGCAGGCGACGTATTTTGATGAAACCTGGAAACCTAAATTCAAAGATTGTGTGTGAAGTGACCAGCCCGCACTGGGCCAGCGGGGTCGGCTACGGCCTGATCGTCCTATTTCAGGGTAGGCTCGACTAACACAGCATACTAACATAGCATAAGTCTTCTTTGTTACTAACTATGTATGGGCAATGCCTGAAATAAAATTAATAAAATTTTATTTTATTTTTTATTTATTTATTTAAACGCAAAATAAAAAAAAATATCTTTCATACAAATTGACTGACATTATTTTTTCGAGTTTTTGTGGAACTTCTTTAACAAAAGTTGTCCAATTTCATGGGCCCGAGAGGTTTTGCGCTTTTCTTTGCTAAAGGGCCCCGGAGACGGTCAAACGGTTTGATTCAAACACGTAAAGTTTGGTTTGACTCAAACCATTTTGATCGTTTACAAAGGTGGTTTGAACGGTTTGTCAAAGATTTACGTGTTTGAAGCATGTTTCATGCAATTTCATATTTTTGTTGTGTTTGACGCGTCAGAAGTGTAATTACGACAGCGTACAGAATCAGACTGCGCAGAGCCGTTTGACAAACCGTTCAAACCGACCTCAAACGGTTTGATCTAACACGTAAGGTTTGAGTCAAACCGTTTGACCGTCTCCGGGGCCCTTAACACGTTGTATTTTACCCTGAACTCACTTACCACATGTCCCCATCATGTATCGGCTTGCTGTTGGGCGCGGCGGCATGGCCGTAGTGCAGCGTGGCAGCATTGTGGCCCGAGCCGCAAATGCACGTATATGACACATGCCTGCAGCCTCCCACGCGGTAGCAGTGGTCGAGGAAGATGGATTCGCACTGGTATTCCATAAGCCCCGGACGGGCATAGAGCATTACCTACACGAAATTTATATTTATAATTATTATATTAATGTGAGTGTGATGTGATATGATAATAGTGACATACCTGTTTGTGTGCATCCGAAGAAACTTTGCACACGTAGCGCATGACTTCGATCTCCTCTGGTGTCTTCACAACACGCCTGATGAACAGAATTAACTCAATTAGACTTACTTTTTTTTTAGGTATGCAATCATTCGTGTTCAAGTTCAGTAAATGTAAAACCGCTAAACGTCGTTCAGCTGTTTTCTAAAACAACTAGCGGTTTTGTAAAATAGCCGATTCGGCAATCCATCTGCGACATAGATATATCCTTAACAACTAATTATCATAAAGTCACACAAAGGCAAGTAGGTAATCCGCTTTTTGCTGTCAAGTCTATAACAATTGGTGATTACTTTGATAACGTATGGTCGTAATTTCTGTATTAAATACCTACTGTGTATAAGACACGCGCAGTTTGTACACTACACCTAGGTCACCGGCCATTCTGACGTCAGGATGAGCTTCTTTTAAAATATGATGGAACCAATTGTCTAGTGATAGGAACTAGACGGAAATAATAGGAAACCAACTCTTGGACACCATTATAACGTTAAATACGCCGAGTGACTGGCCATTCTGATGCACACCGACTAAAGCCTAATCGCCTTAATTCAGGGTAGGCTCGAGCCCCTCGGTGGGGACGTATATGAGCTGTTGTTGAGGTATTACTATAACTACATACAGTTCCCGACCGAAAATAATGCGCATCGGGTGTTCGGCTTTTTAGAGCGTCGTCTCTCTCGCACGTAGCAACAGATTACTTTGTTTCCAAAGCCCGATGTCCATTATTAACCGCCGGTTTTTTTATATATAGGGACATCTCACACACGGCCATCAGTTCCCAAACTAAGCAAAGCTTGTACTATGGGTATCAGACAGCTGATATACATTACATAAATAGATAAATACATACTTATATAGATAAACAACATCCAGATACAAGGCAAACACAACCAAATAGGCTGCTGAATTTTTAGAGTACAGAGATTAGCGGTTGAATGTTTATTCACATAAAAAAAAAAAATTAAAGCAAATGCCCAAATAGACAATCGCGCGGGCCCGGATTTAAATTACATATTAGTATAGAATAGAATAAACTTTATTCAGTGTACTAATACAAAACACAAGATCCACAATAGAAATAAGTAAACTTATACAAAATTATGCATTTTTGAACTAGGTTGTTGTGACTTGTACTGAACAGAGAAATGGAGCTGACTCAGCATATTGTTGCAAGTGAGTACTTGCAACGCTGATATTCTTATCAGCACCAGGGACGAGTAGCGCTTTTATTATTGTAATAATGGGGGATTTTCTGGCAGCTCTTTGAAAAATAATAGTTCTAAGACGATAGATGGCGCCAGGTTTACTTCGTGAATTCTTTTTTTTAATCGTTTTATAGCCCTGGGTGACTCGCCGGATTTCTTCGGATTCACGAATCGTCAACGCCATCTATCGCAGTTTTATGAACAATTTTTTTTTTATTGGCTGTCGTGAAATCCCCCATTAAATGTTAACGTCTGTGAACGAACGAACGCGACTGCTGACTTCAGTGATTAATTAAATTTAAGGCAAATGGAGCGAAATATTATTATTACTATTATTAGATACACCTATGAATTTGTATGTAGGAATACAATTTAACTCACAGTTCAGCAATGATGGGAAATAGGGTCTCGTTGTCCACTTTGAATTCATCAATTCCCGAGAATACTGCTTCTTTAGCCGTCAACCCACTGTCTGTGTTTGGTCCACTCTAAAATATAAAGCAAAGTGGGGTCGATTGTAAGCATCCGTCAATGGCGGTCGGGCTTTCGTTTTAATTTTAGTTTTTTTGTTTATTTGAGCGTTTAGTATATAATTTTGATAGTGTATTATCCAGTGAATGACTCGGAACAATAAACTTTAATAGGACAATTGAAACGCTTACATTTTGCCATCATTTATTGATGACTTGCAGCGGCCACGTGGTGGCTTCAGTCATGCTGCTATCATATTACTGGAGTCCTTCATCGTACGCAGCACCCTAGTCTTAGAATTAGGGCTGTCTGTGCATCTCATGCTATTGCTACCTACTTAGAAAAACCACTTGATACTGGCGAAATACTACAAGTGAAATGCCATAAATAAAAATTAGAATTAGAATAAAGCCAAGTGACAGGTCTCCTTTTATTTGATTTAGCACCAAAAGGTAATGACTTGATTACTGGGTTTAGTAGGTTACTATTATTTTCTCCTATGCAATGTATAAAGCATACATGTGAACAGCAAGCCATCGGCTGTTGCAACTTGCAAGCTCAATTCACAATACATAGCTGCTTTTAAATTCTAGTTATTGCAAAAACGAGATTGTTGTAAAACCAGAATACATAAAACAAAAATGACACAAAAAATTCAATTAAAAAAGAAGAAAAAAATGAAAAACGATGATGATGTTTTTTTCTGGAATGGAACTTTGAAACATTAAAAATATAATAATCAAATAAAGTACCTATGTGCTTAAAACTATAAGTTATTTACAGAGAAAATAAAATAACACTTACCAAAGTTAATAAAACTTCAGGGTTCAATCTCTTCAATACATCACTTATCTGGAAATAATGAAAGAAATTAGTTTTAAATAGTATATTAAGTATGTGAATGGATGGACATGAATTTTATGCACCACTATCAACGAATTATCTATAGTCTAGAAGAGCAAACATCTAACAAAGCCCGCTAAAACCCGCTGTACATTGTAGCTTACTTTCGACGTTCTTACAAGCCAAGTCATATAAAACATCATTGTACCGCATATTCGTATGTCGTATGGTATAGTTTTGCTTTCTTTGGTATTCATTTGGTGGGGTCAAGTTTGAAGCGTAGTTACTCTTCTAGACTATAGATAATTCGTTGACCACTATAATGAAAAAAAACAGAGCTCAGAAGTACCATTAGTAGAGAAAGCTATACCTACTTAGTTCATTAATTATATTTGGGGACTTAAATTCTACTCCTAGTACCTATACGTAAATTGTACTCATTAAATGTTACCAACCTGGTCAACATAATGCACCTCGTCTACTGCATAGATACGTTTGAAATCATCACAGCTCAGCAACTTTCCCATCCACACTTCATAGTCTTCCGGTAGGCGGGGCACGAACAGGTGAGCCTTGCCCGTTGACACATCCAAAGCAAAAAAGCTGTCCGGCTCACGCACCCCACATAACCAAGTGAAGTAGGCTTCCTGGAAAATGAATATTTTTAGGTAGGTACAATACCTACTTATTGGTAAAATACATCTTAGGTTGCAGTGGACAAATGGACTGTATTGATGTGACCTGATCTTTGTAAATTACAGTCTTTTACTGCAGGACACATGCCTTCTCCTTTTTTAAATTCCTATCTATCTGGGGTCATTAATTTCACACCATAGATTTTTAAACGGCATGTTTTCCTCTTGTTTTATCGTGTTAGAAGCAGATGAAAGCATAGTCGCCAAGGGTGATTAAAGTCTCGATAAACAAAAACAGGGACAAAAGTTTATAATTAAATTTCTGTCTACTTTAGTGCATAAAGTGAAGACAGAAATATACTTAAGAAATAACATGAAAAATTATGGCACAGGTAAAATTGTCTCTATAGAAAAATCTCTTCCAGCCAACCAATGAGTTGTGTGTTACTAAGAAGGTGTGTATGATTAAAAAAGTGTAGCTTTGTTTCTTAATTACCAAATTGAAGCTGTAGAAAGAAAGCAAACATTCATTGGCAGCAACAAATTATTAGTTACAAAACATATCTACTTACCTGCCTAAAAACATACTGTACATCAGTGTCGTAGTGATTGATATCTTCGCCACCTTGCAAAACCACAATCTGCCCACTTTTGAGCTTGTTTGTCAGTCTTTTCCTATTCTTCTCGAACAGGCTTAGAGGCACTTCGTAGGTACCAGGACCCATCGACCAAGCCACTGTAGACGCCATCGCAACTGCAGTCGATAGCAAACTGATACGTCCGCCTAGTATCACCGGGTTTATAATTATATCTCTACGTGATAAAGGTAATTTGTTTGATAAACTGCTATGTAATGTTACGACACTTCTCCTCACGATATTTCGCTCAAAAGTACGATTAAAAAGAGTTAGACGACTGACTGACTTTGTTAGCAGTTTAACTATTTTAATATTGAACATTAAAAGAGCCAAATTTGTTATAAAGAGATAAATAAACAGGACAGTGTATCGTGGACGGCACGATTATTTCACAGAAAAGTTACACCAAGTTTAGAAATTTACTAATCTTATCTCTGTTTCTCTAGTGCTTTTAGTAGTTAAATTTCTTTCATCTTTACACATCGCCTTGCGCTTTATTGTTGCTACAAAATCATACCAAAGACATTTTTGACAGCACGGCTGCTTTAGTAGTTCTTCTATTCGATAATAGATGGCAAAGCTAGCTAAATTCGCTATTCGACGCTAGATAGAGCTACCAGCTTAGAAAGAACCATGCCAAAAATGATGTAAATTCGCTATTCGACTCTAGATAGAGCTACACCTATCAACAAGATAGTATTGTGTGGCCGCGTGCGTGCGATTTCATTATGTCTGGCTGGTAGGCAGTCATTATGATTCGGTATGATAATATGACCCGCAAAAGGCATGCGAACGGAGTGTTTGTGTCCGCCTATTGAACTTGTTTCGTCTTGAGTCATAGAATAAATTACTAAAATTGATTGGAATGTTTTCTCTGAATTGTATGACTTAGTAAGTAGTATCTATCTACATCTATCATATAGGTAATATGAATTGTAAATGGCTAATGTTTGTTTATAGAATAATATGTTTAAGAAACATTATATAATGATTTATAATAATAATAGAAGACAAAACAATTAGGTATTTTTGTCTGTCTGTCAGTTTGTTTGCGTATCATGCAAAAACTACTAATCGAAATTGAATGCGGATTTCACAGTTTTATTGCTGGAGAAGGTATGAAATTAAAAATATTATTCAATATGATGGTTCTAGCTAGGTGTATGAGATTTTGCTTACATTTATTAATTATCCCAAATTACCTTATTAGCCACCGTGGCCTAATCGCCTTAATTCAGGGTAGGCTCGAGCCCCTCGGAGGGGACGTACACGGTAGGTATATTATAAGCTGTTGATGATGACCCCTTGTCATAATAAACAAAATACTAGATACCTAACTATTACTGTGCTATTAGTACTAGGTACCTACTATCATTGAATAATGTCGTTGCTCTTACGTCTACTACATTAAACTCTTCAGTTACTTTATTGATCAGAAAAGTAAAACTATGTTAAAAAAAGTATATTAATTCTGCGGTAAAACTGTGACCTAACAAAATAAAATAAAACATAATTATTTCATTCATGACTGCAAATTATAATAAAATAATAACTAGGTACTCTAGGTAGTAACTTTTATGTATATTTAACAACGCCGTGCCACCGATCTAAGCTAACCTCGGAAACTAACCCACAACAACCAACAGGCGGAATAGTACTACACTCTGTACTTGAATAGTACAGTCAGGTTAAGTTAAAAGAGGTCAGCCAACATAACGGTGTTTACAATTTTCCTGCATTACTGTGTTTTTTGTTGTAGCTGTTTACAACCCAGTGCTTATGGCTTACGTATGTTTATTTGGCTTACATGAACATGATAACATGTTCAGTGAGGAAGTGTTATCTTTATAATAAAACAATTGATTGTATGTTTGATAACAGTCATTTGGAATTTTTGCAAGGCGCACGTGGGGCCAAAGCCAACTCGTAGAGGCCCTTTTATCAATTTTAATAAACAGTTATTATTATACGTTATTATTGTAAATTCAATCCAACAACAATGGGATATTCAAAATAAGTATACGGTTTGAATAATTTTCTTCATTCCATTTATTATTTATTTATTATCCTAAATCACAAGATCGACGATAAATTAAACTATCTAAAATCACAAAAATGCACTAAAACATGCACACATGTAATAATTATTATATTTAACGATTTTATACCTGATTTAGTAGGTACCTACACTGCTGTACTAAAATTAATAGGTACTTGACAATTTTCTACCTAATTAATTTATTTTAAAGAGAAATTATCTAAAATACTCACATGGAGAGATACGTTGGAAATAAACATTTACGTACCTACCTAAAGTTTGTATTTAAATTAGGTACCTACATAGAAATACTTAAAATAGATTAGCCTAACGTGCGAGGAAGCAACCAGTACTTGTTTGCACTTGCAATAAGGTACTGTCAGGAATACAATCACTTTGGAAATATTAAGTTAAAATCTATATTTTAAAACATTTACTATTATACAATAGAAATTGCAACTGGAACATAACTGTTTGCATGTGTTGAATCAGTTACAATTAGGTAACCGGAAGAATGCAATGAACGATTTTTGAAAGCAATCCGACATGTACAGTTACTAAAATTGATCTTATCTTATTTACTTAAAAATTGCGATTTTCAACTCAATAACTATAGTTAAAGCTCGTGAATACTTTAAGTAAAATATTCTATATTTATTGCAAAAGGAAAAATGTTAAAATGGCTGGGAATTTTACATTTAGATTCCTAATTCTAAAAGAAGCATGGAATCAGAACGTATAAATACAACAATACTAAATGTTAGTTACGTCACTCAGTACTTTGATCAGAAGGTCACTATAAAACGAAGAATAAATATTATGATTGTAGAGTAGTATGGTCGGCCATTTTGGATCGTTCTCGTGATTTGTGTTGCCTGTGACACGTCATGGTTGACCGTCTCGTTCTCGCACGCGCTCCGCATATAGCACCATTGTAACCCGACACGTCTCTTAACACACAAGCGATTTCACAATACTCCACACTTTCACAGCTAAAATGTTTTCTTTAGCCTAAATTATGAATCCACAGATATTTCGTGACATGATTGTTTCTTTTCTTGCAATCTTCTAACGGCTTCCGCAACAAGGGCTTTCTGTTCGAGTAGTCTATCGACTAAATCCACTGGTTCTTGCTTTCTAATGTAGTAAGGTGCTGCTCTTGCCCGTGCTTGCAGGTGTAACTTCTGTTTCATGCCCAGGGTTAGTTCCTCAATAGCAGGCAGTCTGCTGTTTGGAGGAGGTCGCGAATTCTCGCCCGACTGACGGTGATTGAAAGTAGATGTCTCTTTCAGCATAGCGAAGGATAGCTTTATAAGCGAGAGACTAGTAATAATCACGGACGCGGCGCGCGACACTGTTTGCGAATGTCGAATGAATGAGCAAGTGAGCCGCCCCGACCCCGGCCGCAGCGTAGGAAACAGGTCTCCGCGGGGGCAGGAAGGAGAGCGGGGTATGACGTCGGTAGATGCGCAGCCGAGCCGGCCTGTATACAAACAATACGATGGACGTAAATAAACACACCGTCTATACGTGTAGTGAGAACGGTGTGTTATCTCTGTGTTAGTGGCTCAGCCAATTGAGACGAACGGCAACAACAACGGCAGGATTGTCTTGATAGGTAGCGGAAATTTTAAGAAACGGGCACGTCACATCATTATATCCGTGTAGATTTCGGACTACATAGAAGATCACAATGAGGTACCTACCTACTTAACACAGCCAACGAAAAAAATTGTCACAATTTTCGGATTTGTTAAAACGTTGGTCTGAGGTTAAAACATAGGTACACAGCCAACATTTTTTTCTTGAAATTCTTATGCTATATGATAATCTTATCTAACAAAATGTTTTCTTATTTATTTCATTTGACTGAATCGCATTAATTGTATTTTATATATATTGCAGTGCATTGTATTTGTATTTATATCGGATTATTCTTATTTAAAAAAAAAACATTGACTGATATGATAATAAGCCTGTGCTTCTGTGCTTTTGATCTCTAAGAGACTTTATAGATCTATCTTTGCTTGGCCGGCCACTACTTCTCTAGAGATATCTATTTTGACATTTCATTACATAATTAGGTAGGTATAAAGAGGCTCAATATTTTGTTTTCTTACATTACTTACCTACAGCTGAACTCAAACGTACACTAATCATTAGCTTTAATACTATACATATATTATATTCTGTGGCTCAGCTAATAATTTATAATATACAACGATGTAAGTAGGTAGCACCGTATTGGCAGGCAAGTGCTCCTTCTTATCTATCATTACTGACAAAATAATAAAACTGTAGTACTTACTTCCAATATTTTTTATCAGAAGTGTACAAAATTCAAAACGTGGGCATCATGGTGATACTGTCTGTATCTACTTACATTTTGCTGATGGCTATGGGTGTGTAACTGTGTATAATGGTAGCTTGCAAAAAATCGTACGTCGTGAATATAAAATAAACTCTATGTACGAGAACTTAAGTGTCGGTTATCTGATGACTGTCGTGATGAGTCAATGTGTTTGTGATGATTTGCACTGTGCTGGTAGTAATTTTGGCTGTTTCGTTGAACCAGACGGCGAACATTGCCCTCGGTTTTGCTCAAACTCAAAACTCAAACTTTTTGTTACGGAAAGTTTTGTTTTTTATTTCCCATTTTATTGTCAGACCGGTATTTTGCTTAACATTATAGATAGGCACAACATTTCATTATTTTAAAATTAAGGCGTTTTTACAACTTGAATTTTTTCGATAACATTGTTGTATTGTATTGGTCTTAGAGCCAACATTTCATAAATTGCTCAATTTTGATAAGTTTGCATATTAATTGCTTAAGTAGAAAACAATTTGACATAAATACGGCAGTTCTTGTTTACAAACTGCATGTTTCCAAAACAAAGTACTAACACTTATAATGTAAACACGTTTATCTGAGTGCATTATTATTAATTATATAGGGAAATCCGACGCTTTTACAGTGAAGGAAAACATCGTGATGAAACCTGCACACTTCTGCGAAGAAATTCAAAGGTTGTGTGTGAAGTCGACCAATCCGCACTGGGCCAGCGTGGTCGACTAAGGCCTAATCAATCACTCTAAATCAGGGTACGCTCGAGCCCCTGGGTGGGGACGTAAATGAGCTGTTGATGAGGGAAATCCGTTAAAATTAACAGCATTTTGGATCGTTGGTCAAAATGTGATGCAAACTGTACACAAAAATATATTATGCTAATAAAGATTATACATTTTGTTTTATGAAATACTTGTATTTTAATGCGAGTCCTTTTATAGTTTCTGTAACATTATCTTTAAATTTTCTATACACAAACTAGATATATTATTATAAAAACAAAGACCTATGTTTGTTTTATTACCAACATGCACGAGAAGAGGATAGAAAGTGCTGTATTTACGTTTAACAATGTCTTTATAATAATGGAGTATTGTTGAAATGTATCAACAAAAGAACAGGACAGGTAGATTCCGGTACATTAAAAATATTCTTTTATCTTTCATAATGTGAGTGTAAAAACACAGGTAGAGAAGTTCAGATTCAGAGGTGTAGGTATGTACCTATATATCGTGTAACTAACAAGTGAACAGATGGTGTCATTGACTCGTAAATAGTACGACCGTTGTAGTTTTTTGATCAGCTTTTTATAACATTAATCGTTAGAGGAAAACGTGGCATGCCATTACAAAGTTTGTTAACTTTTTATTTTCGCAATAATTCGTATTATTGATACAGAATATTATATAATGCTGAATATGTATGCATTCGGGGCTCTTATTTGTCTATGTATTATATTATATTAAAGACTATCATTATCTGTGAAAAGTATCAACCAAACTACTTTTTTATCAGACAAGATAAATTAATATCTACTGACTGTGCCTAAACCGTCACACACAGGAGGCCTGGCTTTATCTTGAAGTAAGTATCTGTAGATAATGCGTAGTATAGTCAATTATATTTTATATAATAACATCATTGAGTATAATACTGCATGTAAATTATTTGCTAAATAACGAATACGTAATATGAGGATTTTTAGGACTTAAAATTAAATTATGACATTTTATTAGTGTTTTTATTACTAAGGAAGAGATACTTCGGATTCAGCCAGCCTTCGGCCGTGTGGTGACTCTGGTGATGGCAGAGTAGAATACATTTGTCACCAACCCCTACTCTTCCCGTGGGTGTCGTAAGAGGCGACTTAGGGACTACACATTGAACAGGGAACGGGCAGCAGCGCTCTCTGATCTCCAACCCGCCTGCCAAGCGTGGAGATTATGGCAAACCCTCCACTTAAGTGGAGGAGGCTCATAGTCCAGCAGTGGACTGTAACGGGCCGTTGATGAGGATTGAGCTTGATTTCTATGTATGTATGTAAAACACCGATAGAAATATGTTACTGTAAGTCGTTAGCTTCTTTCCAATTGAAGGTTCACAAACATCTCCTGGCACAATCTGTTTGTAATCATTAGTATTTCCATAATTTCCATTGTCTTTGTTATATTTATGTATACGTATGTGTAGTATTTATTGTAGTTTTACCTTATATGTTTTATTGTGTTATTTTATTTTTACTTTCTTGTTTTTTTGCTTATTTATGCACGCTACAAGCGATAAGGCCACCTTTGCGCACTTAATCAATATGTTAATTATCTATTGTTAGTATGTTACTTTTGTGTGCAATAAAGTGTTTTTACTTACTAAAACAATATAAAAATATTTTTTCATCGCGTTATCTGCCTATTCTTGGTTATGTTCATATTGAAATCGTGACTCACTTGCACAATGACTGTTCTTACATTTACCAGTAATATAACGTATCTACGAACATTTTAGACTTGTTACTAATTTACATGATGGGCGTCCGGAAAAAATTAAGTAATAATTTGTGTGACGAATTCGTAATCCATGATTTTTTCCTGCTTATGATATTGAGTACCTACTTACTATTTTCGCACTTAGCGCGTAGGTCTGTACAACAATTTATTTATTAACCAATTTATTTCTTCTTCTTCTTCTTCGGGTGCCTCTCCAACTAGTGAAGGTTGGCTGTCAGCTCCTCATATCTTCCCCGGTCCCTTGCCAGGTGTAAAAGCTCCGAGGCACTAGCGATCCCGGTCCACTCACGGATGTTTCGCAACCAGGATTTCTTCCTCCGACCAAGGGCTCTTTTGCCCGCCACTTTGCCCATCATAATCAGTTGCAAGAGTCCGTATCTTTCGTGCCTAAGCACGTGACCAAGATAAGCAACTTTTCTTTTCTTGACGGTGTTGCTTCCCAGCGCGGCGTAGTACTTCAACGTTAGTCCCACGTTGTGTCCAGCTGATAGCCAGCATGCGTCTGTAGGTCCACATTTCGAAAGCTTCTACACATTTTCGGAGGTCCAATTTATTTAGTATTTAACAATTATTATTTATTGTACACAGTATAGATAAAAAAGACAAATCAGACGGTAAAACGACAAAACAGGCCTACTTATTTCCAAGAAAATATCTTCCAGATTTTCTTTCTTTAACTAATAGTTATTATTGATTTGAAATTGACATTTATAACTTACTAGCGGGCCGCCTGTGGCTACGCTTGCGTTGTGTAAGATTTCCCGTGGGATTAAGACTATGTGTTAATCCTGTTAATATTATTAATCTCTCCTAAATAAGTACCTTTCCTATTTATAAACTTTTGTATAATAATAATAATTAGTAAATTCTAAAACAGAAAACACAAAGATCATATTTTTTTTAGCCAAATGAAGTAGGTAGGTAGGTAGTGAAGCATAGGCAGGCATTTTACACGTACGTAAATCGTTCTACGCATAATTTTATCCGCATTTTGACCTTCACTAAACGATAAGAATATTATTATAAAATACGATAAAAGTATTACTTAAGTATAAAAATTTGGTTATACTTCGTAAGATGGCTTATCTACTTATATTACCTGTTCGATTTGGGTAGGGTAAAATTAATTAAATGCTTTAAAGAATCTAGCTAAGTAAGTATCCATAGCAAAAAAAAACGAAGAAACAAAAGTATTAGGTAGTAGGTAGGTAGGTACTTGTGGTAGGTACTTACCTACGTATAACAGTACCTAACTTTATTACTTGTTTCTTTGACATAAATACACTTACAGCTACTTATTTACTTAAATTAAATGAGATAAAAAATAATCATGTGCTTATTTAAAAAACCATCACCAACAGTGTTAAAAATATGTAAAATATAATTCTTCTTCTTTCGAGTCGATGGCTCGTCAAAGATTTTATATTTTATTTGCCCAGTATGCCGCCACCCTGATTGCTCCATCTGAGGCCTCCATGAGCTCCTCCAGGGAGCACGAGTCAGGACAAGCAGGACACGATAAAAGGTGGGCCATTGTCTGCGGAGTCGCACCACACTCGCACCGAAGGTCCGTCCCGTCTAAAAAATCCCACCTGAGACGGTTTTCTTTACTCCGACCGACCTGGGAACGGAGTCTGTTTAAAGACTTCCAAAGAGTTCTTGGAAGTTCACACCCAGTGGGGAGATTTTCCGAGAGCGGGATGAATGGAGGAGACAGCGAAATTTGCGCCCGCCAGAGGTCACATCTGGCTTGAGAGGCCTCGCCATGAATCGGAGCTGTACATTTGTAAAAGCTTTTGCGGCTTTTCAGCCTTTGTGGCACAGGAGAATAATTGTGCATAGGGTGCCGTTGGTCCGATTCAAGTTTGGCTTTCTCTATGGCACACGCTACGCTCCTGCGAATGTCTGGAGGCGCAATACCGGCCAGCGGATGTAGCATTTGTACCGGGGTCGGCTTGAGGCAGCCAGTTATAATCCGGGACGTTTCGATTATATAATTAAAAATAATTAAAAATATTGCACTTGAACTTGATATTCTTCCTTATGTTTCTAGCGCCACCTTTTGTCGAGTAGCTGTACAAAAGTAGAAATAAATCTTCCACTAGATGTCACTAAAGTTGGTAACTTAGTTCTCAAGTCTATAAAGGGCCCCAGAGACGGTCAAACGGTTTGACTCAAACCTTACGTGTTTGATCAAACCGTTTGCGGTCGGTTTGAACGGTTTGTCAAACGGCTCTGCGCAGTCTGATTCTGTACGCTGTCGCAATTACACTTCTGACGCGTCAAACACAACAAAATTTATTTATTAATTAAAATCTAATAATTACAAAAGACGTCATCATTACAGGATTGCTCCCAATACGATGACGCCAAATATGAAATTGCATCAAACGAAAAATATGAAATTGCGTCAAACATGCTTCAAATACGTAAATGTTTGACAAACCGTTCAAACCACCTTTGTAAACGATCAAAATGGTTTGAGTCAAACCAAACTTTACGTGTCTACGGGGCCCATAAGAGATGACACTACAAGAATAAGGCCAATATTATAATATTATAATTTAGTATTTATTATACTTGTAACGTTTTCAAGTATGTATGCAAATTCAACATTACGGTCCGGAACGAAATTTTGCAAATCAATTTTGAATCACTTCCTCCCAACTGATGACTTTGAAATCTTGCATACTTGTTCAGTTCCGATGACAATACACTAAAATGATAAAAAATACCTGATGATGCAGCCAAGATTGTCTCCTCATGAAGGAAATCCTCAACGATTAGGTAGTAGCAC
The DNA here is from genome assembly GCA_951230895.1 of Carpatolechia fugitivella. Taxonomy (NCBI): domain Eukaryota; kingdom Metazoa; phylum Arthropoda; class Insecta; order Lepidoptera; family Gelechiidae; genus Carpatolechia; species Carpatolechia fugitivella. Next base: position 1,311,503 of record OX579661.1, read on the forward strand.
GGACTCAACTTTACACATACGTTCAATTTTGATACCAAGATCCACCACGAACTGGTGCTCCTGGATGTGTCCTGGAGCCAGGATTTTCTTCTCATGAGTGAACTTCTGAAAGATTTGTAGCACGGACTCAAAACTTATCATGAACTGGTGCTGCAGCCAGAATACTCCTCATGAGAGAACTCCTCAACGGTTAGTAGCACGGACTCGAAACTTGAATTTAGGGTAGTCTAGGTACTTACAAGTATACCTACTCTCCTCAGCAGTTTGAAAGCTTGTGTTTAAAAAGGATTGTTGTCTAATTTGCATATACTTTAACCATGTAAAAATAGAAAATAAAAATATCTATGATTAGTTAAATAAATTAACGTAGATGGAGACATCTACATGGTATCGCGGGATTTAAGCAAAGTAAACGCGGTCAAATTACTTCAACTCTAATAACAACTCGTTATTTGCTAAAACTAAACTCTTATTGATTTAACACATACGATTTGTTTTATCTCTTATCAAATATCCTTTTAATTTAATAGTATTGTCAGGTGGACGTAGCTCTTAGAAGATGGGAGGCACTCGCTTCTAGCGCATAAATCCGTAGCTAAATAATGACTCCAATATTAGATTACAATATTTTTGTATTATCTTTTCTTCATTTCAATCCCTCATCCACACCATTATTTTCTTCAGCCAATCATTCTCTGACTCACTACGTCTAATTAGCTTTTTTACGATATATAGGGCGAATATCGAGTGCCAGCAACAACAAACAAAAAGAAAAGTGCGCGGAGACTGCATGTAACCAATGCAATCTCCACATCCCTCCTCCTACAGGAAAATGATCAGCCGATCACAAAAGATAAACCTAACTAATTACCTAAAAGTGCGTATAATATTTCATTTAACAAACCCTATGATTTGTACAAGAAGCCATAGCTAACAGCTACCTGGTGGAACAACGTTTCACCAAATACGAATAATTAAAACCACGCCAAAAGATTATTCATTCAAGTACAACTCATGGTACACTACATGAACCAAAAGAACAATAAATAAATTTTGAAGAATTAATAGAACAACTAACAGCGACACAAAACGTTCAACATAATATTAACATTGGACCATGCTGCCATAATTGACCAACAAGAACAAACGAAATTATTATTATGTAATATCAGATAAATCAAATTATGACAACAAAATCCCATCAACATAATGAACAAACTTTAAGTGATCACACCTAATCTAAACTTAAATATTTCAACCTAAGCTAAGACAAAAACAAATGAAAAACGCGAATACAAAGTCTAAAAATCGAAGTAGCGGCAGGTCTGGAACAGGAGCTCAGGCCTATTCGTATATGTAGAAAAATAATGATCACCTACACTATGCGTCACTTACGTTAAATATTAACCGAATAACAAGATCTTTTCCGAAGAACTATAAATATTCGATAGCATATCTAAAATGAGTGGCCTATACACTAAGCTCACCCTCCCCTTATAGAACATAACAACCCCATTAAATAGCTAGATTTTTAAAACCTTCTTTTCTTCATGAAGTTTCTTTTTTTAATATATAAAATGTTTATAAACTACTTATTACGAATCTGCAAATAAGAGCTGGATTAATCCATTCGAGAGAAAAACAAAAATTAATAGAACTTGACTAAACCTAATAAGCATAACATGAAACCAATAAGCGTTCTCGAATCCACCGACTCATAAAATACTAAACCAATACGATCGTGCTAAGAAAAAGCACATCTCATGAGGATGCATATGTCCTATTATGAGATCCGACAAGTAATGCTCAAACCAAACGAATATCTCGAACGATTGTTGATTAAATGAAAATACCATAGCTTAAGTCAAAAGTCCATGACAAACAAAAATAAATAAAATGTAAGAATAAGTTATCAAACTATGCCATATATAGACAAACATTAAGTTACCCATCATACAAAAATAAAAATAAATTTATATATAGAGACAATAATAATTATTTGTTGACAAAGACGCTGACATAACATATCAACTACAAATGACGATAGAAGTTCATGACGAGTTGTGAATAAAGTAAGGCATAGGACAGATCAAGGGAAACAAACGCCAAGTTACTATAAAATAATATTTTTAAACACGCAATCTGAACGGTTTCAGAGAATTATGGTGAAAAATTAAATCACGTCTGGAGCTTCCATCTATCTTACGTAGTAAATAATTATTATTAGATAGCCTTCGAATAACACGAAACGGACCTTTATATGGACGCGATAACTTCTGACCAACATTTGTTATTCTTTTAGGATTATATACCAAGACTAAGCTACCTGGATCGAACGTTACGAACCTGACTTTCCTGTCATAATATTCCTTTTGAGTCATTTGCGATTTACGAATATTTCTCAACGCACAAGAGATCATTCTAATATTAGCATTATTGCGAGCAGCAATATCCAAATCATTACGATTAGATACAATATCAACATCAGAACGCAAAATTGGGTCTCTAGCAAAAACAATAGTGTAAGGAATCGTATTTGATGACGCCTGTCTCGATATATTATACGCGTACGTTGACATGGGCAAATACATGCACCAATCTGCTTGACTCTCGTTTGTATACATCGCTAAACTCTGAGATATAGTGCTATTAAAACGTTCCACGAGTCCAATGGTCTGAGGATGCCTAGTTGCAGCAACCGATAACGTGGAATCAAAAAAAACTATCGTATTTTTAACCATGTGTGATGTGAAAATTGATCCACGATCTACAATGACTTCATTTACCATACCAAATTTACAGAAGATCTCTTGAGTAAGAAAATCACTAACGGCCTGAGCAGTTGCACTTGGGACTGCTCTAGTTATCGCGTATTTCGATAAATACTCTAAACAAACTATGATGTATTTGTTTCCTAAATCCGAGGTCGGAAGAGGTCCTAATATGTCAAGGGCTATTTTATCAAAAAGATGATTGACTTCAATCGGTTGCATCGGAGCAATCAAATACGATCTCTTCCTCTCTTGACATTCTTTACAACTTTCGATATATCTAGAAATTTTCTTTTCAGCATCAAGAATAAAATATCTGTCCCTAAATTTACATAAAGTCTTCGTAAGACCAAAATGCGCTCCATTCCAAGGATCATCATGAATTTCCTTCATAACGTCATTAAATGAAGCTTGAGGAACAACCAAACGATCAACATATCTGTTACCTATCCTACACCTGTGAAAGAGCTTATTGTCTCTAGTAAGAAAACCTTTATAGTTTAGCCGAGATCTAGAAGCAATCCTTGAAACTTGTTCAGTGCAAAAACTATCAACGCTTTGATCAAATTCAAAACGAGAAGCTTCAATCCTGTATAACTCTAAACCATCCTCAACTACATCCTTAGGAGAGGTCTCCTTAACATCAACATCCTCAATTAATGGATTCCTGCTTAGGAAATCAGCAATTTGGTTATCTTTGCCCGAACAATATACTATATCAAAATCATATTGTTGAATCGCTAAAGACCAACGAGCTAAACGCCCATTCATATCCTTTTTAGTACGGAGCCATACCAAAGCTTTGTGATCCGTCACGACGTCAAATTTCATTCCCCATAGTAAATGCTTAAAATAATTAAGAGCCCACACTAGAGCCAAACATTCCTTTTCGGTAATCGTATACCTGGTCTCACAATCAGAGAGCTTACGCGACGCGAAAGCAATCGGAAATATTTTATCATCACCCTGCAATAAACAAGCACCTAATGCTTTATCACTAGCATCGACAAATAATCTTGTAACTATGCCTTCGCTATTCGAAAAATGTCTTAATAAAGGGGGGTTCTGAATAAGAGAAAGAATTTTAGAAAATGCATGTTGCTGTAGTTCTGTCCAAATAAATTTGACACCCTTCTTCATCAACCTTGTTAGAGGCATAGCCAAATCCGCATAATTATCTAAGAATTTTCTATAATATGAAAAGAGTCCTAAAATAGATTTAAGTTCTTTAGTCGATTTTGGCACTTGGATCTTCATAATCTTTTCAAACTGTGATTGATCTGGTCGAATTCCCTGACCCGTTATTTCATAACCAAGAACGGAAACTTTTTCAAAACCAAATTTGCACTTACTAGGTTTAAGTGTCAAATTGCATTCTTTAATTCTATATAAGATTTCATTTAAAGATAAAGAAAATTCTTCAAATGTTTCCCCATAAACCAATATGTTGTCAATATAAACAATAGCATTCCGATATTTCATGCCCCCTAAAACACTATCCATAACCCGCTGGAAAATCGCACCACTTGTTTTAAGGCCGAACGGCATGACGTTAAATTCATACAATCCCGAAGGGGTAACAAAAGCAGTTTTATGCTTATCAGATTCCTTGATTCTCAACTGCCAATATCCACTATTTAAATCCAGATCCGCAAAATATTTGGCTTTAGCTAGATATAAAATTATGTCATCTATTCTGGGTAAAGGATATGAATCGGTAATTACTTTTTTATTCAATGACCTATAATCAATGCAGAATCGCCACGTGTCATCAGGTTTCTTGACCAAGACAACCGGGGATGCATATGCACTTCGCGACTCACGAATGATTCCATTTTCCAACATCTCACTCACTTGTTCCCTAATTATACTGTGTTGATGGTGTGAAACTCTATAAGGAGCTTTATGAATAGGAGTCTCGTCTGAAGTATTTATTTCAACTTCCATTAATGAACATGCCCCTAAATTCTTCGAATCAAACGCAAACTGCTTTTCATATTTGCCCAGTAATTCTGACAACTTACTTTTCTGATCTGATAATAAAGCATCAGAAATATTAAAATTATTACATTTCGTGTTATTCGTTAGGATCGTATCCTTTTTTAAATCGTCCAAATTTTCATTTATTGATTCTACCGTATTAAGAAAATAGATATAATCACCTTTCGGTAACGGCAATAAATGTTCGGACTCAGTCCCGGACTGAACATAATCAAGTGAAAACGCCGCGATTTTTGTATCATTTCTGAACCATACCTTATTCCTATCCAGTTCAATGAACTGTTTATCAAAGTTGACAATGGCCTTTACTGCATATAAAAAATCCTGCCCTAAAATTATATCAGGTACTAAATCGCACACAACAACAAATGCATGATTATAAACAATGCTATTTATTGTAAAGTCCAATATAACAGAACATTCAGCTAATAACCTAATCCCATTCACCGTACGCAAACAAGAGGCGTTATCATTATATGCGTGTGACGGAATGAATTTATCCACTTTTTCAAGAAACGAAGAAGAAATCACAGAAATTGTGGCACCTGAATCAATCAACGCATTATGCACTACACCGTACAAATCAACACAAATAATAGGAGAAACGGGACGACTAAAATGACCGTCTACCAATGTAGTCCCATTCACTGGCGACGCTGAAAGTTTGGGTCATTACCCTGTATATTTCCAACGTTATCACGCGAACCGCTTCTTAAATTATACCGGTTTTGAGTGTATTGGGGTCTTGACGATCTCGCATCATTGCGGGGTCGGTTTGATCCAAAGTTAGTAGTACGTGGAGAAGATGGACTCCTCGGCGGCCAACTAGAAGATCTATTTTGCGGCGTGGAGTATAATTCCTGCGGTGAGGCTTGCGCACCACGCTGCCCAATATTTTCACTGGGATAACCATCACCCATTGAATTCGTATAACTGCTGGGCTCGCCACATCGAGTCGAGGTTATCTTCACTGGCAACGATAATTCAGTGTGTGTGGCCATAAAGAGCATCGAATACTCCATGCAGGTTTGTTTGAGGGTAGCGAAATCTTTGTACAATTGAGTTCCGAAATTACGTTTAAAAAAAGATGACATACCAGTCAAACATTGCTTAATTATTATTTTCTGGTCTGAAATCTTAGCCTTTCCGGCAAGAGATTCCACACGATACACATAGTCCATCAGAGGCTCATTATAATCTTGACGAGACTTATAAAACAACGAAGCATGGTCTATAGGAGACGGGAATTCTAAACAAATCGCTTTTTTAATATCCTCATATTTCGTAGAGGACGATTTTGTCAAATTATAATAGCTGAGAGCCGGCCCACATAGATAAGTAGCCAACACTAACGTTTTTACATCGTCACTCCAACTATTTATAGCGGCGATTATCTCGAATTGCGAGAAGAAGTCCTCCGCGGACGAATTCAGACCGTTATACTTATCAGACATAATTCAACTTTTTTAAACAAAATAATATCAATTGTACATCACCAAGGCATCAATGCAGAGAGACCTTTCCATGGTATCTCATCATCATTCTAATGGCTGCAATCGCTGCATTGGCCATCTCATTCAATATTAATTTCTTTATTCACAGTCTTTTCTTAGACTTTTTTCTGGAAAACTTAATATGGTGCATAAAAAGGATTTAAGATTAAACACGTCTTCCTCTGCGTCCGCGTTCAGTCGAAGCTAAACAAAGGTAACAAAATTAAATTGCTTCATAGCTGCGATCCGTGCTGTGATATTTGCTGTTGATTCTACAAGGCAAATAATCAGGCAAATAATATAGCAAAGAAAAAAAAAATACGTAACTGGAGGTACCGATTTCTTCATAAGTCTACACCATGTCAGGTGGACGTAGCTCTTAGAAGATGGGAGGCACTCGCTTCTAGCGCATAAATCCGTAGCTAAATAATGACTCCAATATTAGATTACAATATTTTTGTATTATCTTTTCTTCATTTCAATCCCTCATCCACACCATTATTTTCTTCAGCCAATCATTCTCTGACTCACTACGTCTAATTAGCTTTTTTACGATATATAGGGCGAATATCGAGTGCCAGCAACAACAAACAAAAAGAAAAGTGCGCGGAGACTGCATGTAACCAATGCAATCTCCACAGTATCTTACGACTATCAATACATAGTCATTCATTACCTAGTTTTACGTTTATGTTGTAAATAACTCATTCTACGTGTAAATATGAGCGACTTAGAAGGAGACATCTACAATTATTATTTGGTCAAAATTTTACTAATTTGGCTAATATTTTAATGCTGTTGCAGTAAAAATTGGTTTTTTAATATATTATTTAGACATTCACTGCTGAAAAAGATGTCTCACATAACGTTTGATTTTAAACAAAGTAGACAAAGATATCTACAATTAAAATAATGCAGTTTCGACTACTTTTTGTCATTCGTATCCTGAACAGTAATATTTTAAACCACTTTACCAAGTTTCATTGAAATCCGCCGAAAAACAAAGAAAATGCTTTAATCTGCTTTCCTGTAAAATTGTCTTTTTTCAGTTGTACGTATCTACTTAGGCGCCGCCAGCCGTTGATTTATACTGCTATTGCATCGTCCATGGTCACTCAATATAATATAATGCCGTGGTCGAGCGATATCGTGGGAAGCGACATGGTGGGAACAATTCGAGTAAGGAGGCACAACACAACTTTATCACAAATGCTATATTTACAGGTTACTTTTAATTCCTTTTTTCAGTAGTAACTACCTGTCGAAAAATAAAACATTTTAAAAATAAAACCGTTTATTCCCACTTAAACATCACCTTTTATTTTTTTTATAATTAGGAAGCGAAATTACGCAAATATTTTGAACTCGTACACGGCTAATTACTTCAGTTTGTAATATTCAATTTTAGGCGCAATTGCTTTTAGGATATTCTGCGCGTTGTATGGAACATCTGTAAAACAAAGAGGATTCGTTTAGATAATTTTATAATATCGCTTACAATGATTGTAATTATTATCATTAGTATCATCATCAGCTCATAATATACGTCCCCACCGAGGGGCTCGAGCCTACCCTGAATTAGGGCGATTAGCTTTTAACTTTAAATAGACATTATTGACATTTTATATACCTATCCTTATGTAGATATAGTTAAATAATCTTATCTTAACTATTATTGTAATGTGTACGCCGCCGATAGGGAACACTTTGGAACTTTTATAATTCTACCTATGTCATCTTTATGACATGTGTTTCACAAATAAATATTTGAATCTTTGAATCTTTAGGCCTTAGTCGACCACGCTGGCCCAGTGCGGGTTGGTCGACTTCACACTCAACCTTTGAATTTCTTCGCAGGAGTGTGCAGGTTTCATCACGATGTTTTCCTTCACCGTAAGAGCGTCGAATAAACGTAAATTCGAAATTCGAAAACACATTGGTACGTGGTAGGGATCAAACCCGCGTCTCCCGGACGGGAGGCAGTGGCCCTAGCCACTAGACCACCGACGCTCTCATTAGTATATTTATTCTAAAGGGTCTCTCTGCTACATATCGCTCATCTAGTACTACAAAGACGGAATTGTCACAAAATGCAAAAATGAGTTAATGATGTCAGAATGTTCCAAAATATTCAATACGTATGGTGTTACAAAGTCGTTTTTATTGTTCAACAAATGAGCGTAAGATAGCGCCACTGTCTTTGTTGCACCGGTACAAAAATTTACTCGCCCCGAGTGTAACGACGCCACATTGGTCAGTTGCGCGGGACGCTCCGTGACGGTCAACCGTGTCAGAGTGCTACATCGTCGTTCAGGTAATTATGACATCAATTTTTTTTATTTCTAAGTGCCAAACGACGTAAATGTATTTTCGGTCTTTGTAGCACCAAAACAAAATTCTTTTTTAAGCGCTACAATGACGTAAATGTATTTAGTGTCTTTGTAGCACCTAAACAAAATCCTTTATTGAGAGCTACAGTACCGTAAATGTATTTTTTGTCTTTGTAGCACCAGAAAAAATAAATTTTGAGACCTTCAATGCCGCAAATGTGTATTATAGTCTTTGTAGCAACAGAAAATAATAATATTTTGTGAGCTACAATACCGTATATGTATTTTGTGTCAGTGTTTAACTTAAAATTGAATGAAATAATGACGTGATAGTATTTACAGTCATTGTAGCACTACAGCACATGATTTGATTGTACTTTGTGTCAGCATAGTATAAAAGAAATAAAAACAGGTGTAATGTATTAATAACACACATAATATCTACCGGGTTATTACTACGATTTTGGTTTAATAAATAATTTAAGCTTTTTTATGAGCTTACCGATATTTCGACTATGTTGCAATAGTCATGATCACGGCAGAACTGAAGTATTTGCGGGTGGTTAGCCGGACGGAACATTGTTATGGGCAGACATATCTGTCTACCCTCTTTCTCAGTTAAGGATCTACTAGACAATTACGATTTACACATACAAATTATACTTTACGTTCGAAGTCGGGGCAAAAATTGTAGATGACGAAACTACGAGTATTAATTTATCGAATGAAACCTACCCAGACTTTTTTGGTAGCCGCACCTGTCGTTTTCCCTGCGTTTAGTCGGGTGCGGCATTGCATCCCGCGCAGCACAACAAAATATTATATCATAGACTATCAAAGAATTTTATTGATAGTCATATAGAAATATGTACTGACTTAACGACGACGACGACTTAAAACAGTTGCACACGACTAATCGACGACTGGCACCGGCTCCAAAAGGAAGTACAAAGTTCTAAATATTTACTTAATACACTACCTATCTACTTAATTGAGGATATTGGCATATTTTTTTTCATGTTCCATCTGGAATGTTATTTTATTTGTTACTTTTTAGTGGAGATAACCATATAAGGTAATTTGAAGGAGGTTTCTATTTTTTTGTTAAAATTATTTTTATTTTATGATTTTCAGTGTTTCATTCAATATATTTTATGTAAGTAATTAATCCTAACCTCGACACATATCCTATTATTTTTCTTCATTATCCAAAGCTAGGTTTTGTTATTTAACAGTTTCAGTACAAAGATATTATACTCTCGTATTTTAGGTATTTGCTTAGTTTAGACTGCGTCTTTCGTGCTATGCAAGCGCGTTTAGTTGTTTATTATATTATTAATGATTGTTTCGAAAATAACATAAGTTAAACTGGGTATGAGGCTACGAAGTATAGAAGGCATTTAGTAGTCCAGCTGGCCACTAAACTGACAATGCTAAGAGGAAAGAATAGCTTCGCGATCCTAACGAAATAGATATTTAGGAAAACATTTGCTATCGCTCGTGCGCTCATGTCCCCGGGAGAGAGAGCGAGAGCGTTGCAGCTCGCGACTGACAATAGGTACTTTTCTTGATGAAATTCCCATTTCGGGAGAAAACGGTTTCCAATAACTAAATTTCAACAAAATCACTTTTATTTTGATGTCGATCGTTTCAGCACAATATATTCTAGGTTCATGGGTTCGGTTTTAAAAAAAAAACATTGTTTTTATTCAACAAACGGCTCAATTCGACACAGTTTTAATCATAAAAATTACGTTACTTGAGGTGCCTATATAAGTTTGAATCTATAGCGAATTTTGTAAAAAGATAAATCTATAAACCTAGTCATTCATTGTGTCAATAACATACTAAAAAATCATGGAGATTGGAAAATATTTAGAAGTGGAAGAACGTTTTCTCTTTTTGTATGGACGAGCACGTACTATTCTTCCCTCTTAATAAGCTTATAGTTTACCCCTATACTTGGGCTATTCGTAAGGAGTTTCAGGTTTGAGATGGTATCTTGAAAGTCTGTCGTTAGCTGATTACATACAGATAGTGAACGTAGGCTGGCTTCTTCTTTTTCTTCATATTGAGGATTGTAAGGTCGACAACCAACCTCACATACCCTCACACAGTTAATATAGTACCGGGCCCTTGTCAAAACCCACTGACTTAGCACGAGTAACGACGCCTTCTGTAGATATTAGAGCCGAGACACATGGCTTAACGTGCCTTCCGAATCACGGAATCATCTTTCTTTTCAGACAATGAGGTGATTCGGGCAGCAATGTCCCAACTAAACTGAAAAAAGTCTCACAAGGACATTTTCGTTTAAGAGTGTCTTCACCGGGATTCAAACCCGAAACCTCCGTAAAGAGAGTAAAACACTCGACCACTCGGCCATAGAAGCTAAATTATTTGTGATATCCAATACAATATCCGAGCAGGTTCTTGTCCTGTCACGGTTGCCAAAAAATGTGATAAAATCGAATAATATAATTTTATATGGAACAACGGAAACGTAGATTTTCAGCAAACTGACAAAACAAATTTATTTCGTTGCCTAGCAACATTCCACCACAAACGGTATCGCGCGCGATGCATGTTGCTATCACTGGTTGAGGAGTTTCCGCTTTTATCTCTTATTTCATCATCATATTTTGACAAAATTTATATGGATCTATCCCTAAAGCACGTTCTATCGAATGAAAAAAGAATCATCGAAATCGGTTGAAAACTGACTGAAATATGACTAAAAGAATAGACGAATAACGACGCGAATGCTACATTCCGTTGAGGAGTTTCCAAGTTTTACCTCATGTTCCACCATCAGATCTTAACGAAATTAATATGGAACCACCTCAAGAGTAAATCCTATCGAATGAAAAAAGAATTATTAAAATCGGTTAACAATTGGCGGAGATATCTAATAACATACATAAAAAAAAATACAGACGAATTGAGAACCTCCTCCTTTTAATATTATTAATTGTCTCCTCTTTTTCATTAGTCATAAAAAATAAAACAATAGCAGCTGTACTCAAAGACATTAAAACAGGCAATCGAAGCGCCTATAAGGTTTAATTTTGGATGTTTGATCTTCTTTATTTTAAAAAAGCAAAAAGGACAGCCGAACATAAGTTAAGGATCTACTAGACAATTACGATTTGCACATACAAATTATACTTTACGTTCGAAGTCGGGGCGAAAATTGTAGATGACGAAACTACGAGTATTAATTTATCGAATGAAACCTACCCAGACTTTTTTGGTAGCCGCTCCTGTCGTTTTCGTTTTGTCATTGTTTTTTCCTTTGGAGAATAAGATTTATTTTGAAACGTGGTTTTATTTTTCTTAAAAAAGCGTTATTTTCGTTATGTTTTATTTCTCATTTGTTTTGATTCTACGATTTTAGTTCCTACTATTTGTAAGCAATGAAAAAGCTGTGATTAGCGATAGCCTTGGGATATTTCAATAAGTATTTTGATATAAGGATAACAAATGAATCTGTGATTTATGTACCAATACGTAATTATTCAAAAGACTATTAATTATTCAATAAGTGGTTTGAAATTTAAGATAACAAATACAAATTCACCTGTGATTTTACGTGCCATTAAGTAATGTTAATTATTCAGTATTCAATTAAGCTGTAATAAATGATTATCTGAAATTAAGTGTTTTAAAAATAATTAATTGGTACCTATTTCAGTATCACAACTTCCAAAATAAAACATTTTCAATGCAACAATGACACAATTGTATGTGTCAAATCATTTCAAGTGTTTTTTTTTATACTTACACTTAATTTTTTAAAATATTTTTGCTATTGTACTCTACCTATATATTTAAATATCCAAAATATCCTGGTTCCAGTTGTATATAATATAAAGTGAAATAATAAAACAAAACAGAACAGTAAAAAAAACTTTAAAACGCCCTCCTGTAAAATTTGTAAAATGACAGTTCCGTCTTTGTAGTACTAGATGAGCGATATGATCACGTTCCAATCCCCGAAAAGGTGCGCAGGGCTTTAATAAGCTTCCAAACAGCACACACTAAAACCACATTTGGTATCATATTTAGGGTTTAGAATCGGCCAAATACGCACCTAAGTCCTAAACGAAGGTACATAGGAAGAGTTGATAATTCGAATGTTCGCGATAACCCTAGGGATATTGCGAAAATTCGGATAATAATTAGAGAATGGTGAAAACATTTCTCAGTCTTACTGGAAAAAGATAGAGTTTTAGCTAAAAACACGAGTCGCTCTTGTAATATTGCGAGACGAAACGTTAGCTAAAATAGCGTCAGAAATCTTTGGCTAAATATGAAATAAGAAAGCTGACGCCGCCGCCGGTTGGAGCGCCCAAAACGAGACCTCTGATTGGTTGACGTTGACGTCACGGTAAAACTAGGAACCAATCAGAATAAAATTTAGCCAGTAAGCAAAAATGTAGCCAATCAGATTTAAAGATATTCAATGTTAGGGACTCGTGTTTGTGCAAAAGCCCTCTTTTACAAGCTTTTATTTAGCTTGCACTGTATGTTTGTGTGTGTGGGTGTGTGTGTATGTTCGGGCGAAATCTTGCAACTCAATTTTGAAGCACTTGCTGTCATTGGATTTTGCTGAAATTTGGTACACTTATGTAACCACGATGACAATGCAATATTATGGTATCATGGAGCTGGTCTGATGATGGAGACGGAAGGTGGCCATATGAACTCCTCTAATACACAATGATGGAGCCGGAAGGTGGCTATAGGAACTCCTTAAATACACACCACAACCTAGTCGTGTTTGGGCTCATTGGATTTGTCTTAAAAAGGATACTCCACTCCACGGCTTTAAAAGCTTGTTTAAAAATGATTTTTAATTATTACTTATTTCCAGTAAGATTGAGAAATGTTTTCAGCATTGTGTAATTATCCGTGTTTTCACAATATCCCTAGGGATATCGCAAAAATTCGAATTATCAAATCTTCCTGTCAATTACATCCTATCATGTATAGTAAATATAATTTTACTGTGTGTATTTTTTTTAATACTTACCAACATTTGTCCATTCTGTGTCGTTGTATCCGAACTCCTTGCGGGCTTCTTGTATCGCTTCGTGCAAGGCGTGTGTCACCCCTACTGCTAATGTTAGGGCTGGCTCGCCGGTCGCTGAAATTTTCAAATTATAAATAATATCCCGTCTTGATAAAACATGACTATAGATGCTAATGAAATTTGAACAAAAATAAAATAAAAATATGTGGGGACATCTCACACACGACACGGCCATCTGATCCCAAACTAAGCAAAGCTTGTACTGTGTGTAAAAAAATGGAGAATACGGAGAAAACCCGTGAAATTGAACAGCTTTTGTTTCAGATTTTTTCTAAGATCTTAAAAATAAATGACTTTTTCATTCAAACTGACCAGACCACGGACCAGACTACTTTACTGTAGCACTTATAAATATAAACTCACTTTTAACAAATAAGAAGATTAATTAATTATAATTTTACTATTGTATCACTCTTAGCATCAGCTATAAAAACAACGTCCGCACCCTACGGCGGACGGCAGGTAAGAACGTCAAAACTCCACGACCAAGCTCGTATGAAGTTTCTATCGCTCTCTTTCTAAACCAGATAGTTAAAAAGAGAACGAATATATTCTAAAAAGAATCACATCGCCAGCACCAAACTACATGACACATAGACCAACGAGGCCCGACGCTACAGTCTACTTATAATATAAATGTACAAGATAAAATTCCTTTTATTATCTGAAATATAATATTTATTCACACAAACAGAGGAAGACGTAGATCTTATTAAAAACTTGATATTATTAATTATTTATAATGCATTTTTCAGAACTGGCCGCACACTACGGCTGTTGGGACAAGACTCTGTCAAATCAAAATCCACGGCAGAGACCGTATTATGAAGCGTCAGCGAGCGAAGCGATCGTCTTTTGTTCCTCTGTCTGAGGTATGAAGTTTATTTGCTCTTTTTCCAATATTTGAAAAAAGAACAAATGCAAATTAAAACAAATCATGCAGCCAGGCCAACACGCGGACCATCGCGGCCTGATGATGCTAACTCATTTCATTTCAATCAGCCTAATGCAGTCCACTGCTGGACGTATCTCTCCAAGGGCACGCCAAAGCGCACGATCACCCGCTTTCCTCATCCAGCCACCACCAGCGACCTTCCTCAGGTCATCAGTCCACCTGGCAGATATAGATAACTCTAGGTAGAATTTAAACAATTTATAATTATAGAGGTTCTTAGTCACGTATTGCAGTACAATCTATGTAACTAGGATTAGGAATTTACGCACCTGCTTACACGAGACCTGAGTAGACAAGATTGTAAGACAAAGTAAATTACATTGTTTGAGAGTGTGTACAGTAGATCTTCAGAGTAGTTAAGTATCTAGGAGCAATTTTATTTAACCATTTATTTTACACAATAAACAAGAAAATGGCAATAAAACGAAAGAGAACGACACAACAGGCCTACTTATTTCAGGCTTTTTTATTTTATTTATTAGAAGAGAAAAGGAAGATAACAATAGATAATGTAGGTTCCAAAAACTTTAAATATGTCATACGGCAACGGCATAACTACAAGTACTCTACTAGTTATATTTAAATTGGCGGAATTGTGAATACACAAAAGCCACAAAAAAAAAAAGAAGATTGAAATTATTTTTGGTACAGAAATGCTTTACTTAGTTAAGGCATATTCAAAGTTTCTGGATTCTGATAAATAAGACCAGAATTATAGGACTTACGATACATTTTTCCATAAATTGTTTTTTCATTCTTTTATCGTAAGTGGCCATATCCAGAGACTTTCAATATGCCCCACGTATAATCTTAATGAATTTTTGGATTGTGAAGCTATTGATATGAATGCCATCGACCAGTTAACTCTTAATTTATATATATTTTACTTCCAATCATTTCGGTTGTTTGTAAATTGTATTTGTTATCGAATAAATTAATAAATAAACACAATAAATCAATACTACTAGCTTTCCAATTAGCTGACTTTATTCAATACTCCCAACTCACCCTCCAAGTTGCGGAGCGGGGTGAGGAAGATTGGATTGGCGGGCGGGGGGTGAGTGGCTGTTCTGTAGAATATAACTGTTATGATTTATATGCCCCCTTTTCCCCCATTAGGAAAAAACAAAAATGCTTGGTTAATTGACCGAGCGCCAAGCGTCTCCGTTTCAGCTTGGTCAAAATTGCTTTTGTATGTCCATCTGTTTGTTCTCATGTACAGGTCGCGTTTCTCAACCGATTCTCGTGAAATTTTGTGAGCGGGTTCGATAAATATTATATAGATATTTTTTGTCGAATCAGTTTTTGAAGGTTGTCAGCTTAAAAGGTCTACCGCTGAAGCTGTTTTTCTCTACAGGTCACATTTCTCAACCAATATGAAATAAAACACAAAATATATATACTAACAATGCAATAAATCCGCCGTGTGGTGACGGTAGAGTAGAATACATTTGTCACCAACCCCTACTCTTCCCGTGGGTGTCGTAAGAGGCGACTTAGGAACTACACATTGAACAGGCAACGGGCAGCTGCGTTAATCTGCGACCTCCAACCCGCCTGCCAAGCGTGGAGATTATGGGAGGAGGCTCATAGTTCAGCAGTGGACTGTAATGGGCCGTTGATTTGATTTGATATGTTAACAATAATAAATAAAAGAATGGTCACATCAACTCACAAGCAATGTAAAGACTCGCAAGGTCTACAGCTCACAGAATCACTAGTAAGTTAGTTCGTAATAGTTCAATATACGGTATCGGATCAAACGCGACTTTAGTGTACATTTATTGAGTGTGTAACTGAGTCAAAAAGCTCTGCTCACCCCTTTCGGGATATGAGATGAGTGTACTGTGTGAATGTATGTATTGTAGTTTGTAAGAAATTAAGTGTCTGTTGGGTTTTTACTTGCGGTCATGATGCATGAACGAGTACCCACCAATTCTTTTATTGGTTGTATCCGGACTCAAGATTTGAGAGAGAGATGGGTTTACCGGTACAATAGTTAACCGGTAGCCCCAAGATGTCAAAGTAGGTATTCGACAAACCATAAAAAAACATTTGGCAGTTAAAATACGTCCGTATACGTCCATACGCAGGTTTTCATTAATGATTTTTATGTAAAAATAACCGATTTTACATCTAATATAATAATACCGGTATATTAAATATTAGTTTCAAGTCTGTCTGAGTTGATACTTGTTATTCATACTTCATACAAGTGTGTATGAGATACGACTTTGTGTGTATTTAGACTTGTTGCGTTGTTTGCACCTTATCTCCCGAGGACTATATTTTATTTTCATTTTATATAAAACAGATAAACGGTGTATAAAAACATCATAATGTGTCAGTGTTCATATGCCATTGCGAAACAGGTTTGCTATAATTGCATTTCATCTAATGAGTAATTTAATGAAATTTTTGTAAACAGTACTTCTTTTGAGAGCGTCGATGGTCTAGCGAATGACTGCAGTTGGAAATACAAATTCAGAGGCAACTGTTTTGATTGTAATATTTCTAGTTGGGAGGTTGCAATTTCAAATCCACAAAGTCAAAAAGATTTACGCGTGTACTAATTCTTATGGGTCATCAGGAAAACACACATTCACCATAATACATTGTATTGAACATCAGACATGCCACTTTTGTAAAATAGATCATAGAAGTTCATTATGTGAAATAGTGTAAACATTGCTTTTGTTTTAAAAACGAAAAAGGTAATTTAGACAAATCCTGTTTCGAAATTATGTAGCGAGCCCGTGTTATCTAGATATCATTGTCTCGAATGACTAACTGCATTAGAACAGCACATTGCACATGCAGTTGCTCTAAAACTCTTGACAAACATGTTCGCATTCATCATAACCATATTTTGTGTGTCTGTCATATTTGTGTTTATGAAATTGACCAGTGCATATGCTTATTGGAACAGAAAGGGCATCACGGGACCTGAGCCAAAGTTTTTGTTCGGTAATTTCAAAACTTTACTCACCAAAGAGGATTCGGTTACTTCTCTGGCTGGGAGGTTTTACGAAAAATACAAGGATGAGAAGATTGTTGGACTGTATCAAGGGCTGACGCCCATGTTGTTGGTAAGAGACGCAGAATTAATAAAGAAAGTGCTCGTCAAGGATTTCTCTAGTTTCGCCGATAGAGGTTTAAGATTAACGAACGAACCTTTATCAAGAAATTTGTTTTCTTTAGACGGGGAAGAATGGAAGATTTTGAGGCAAAAACTAACCCCATTGTTCAGTAACAGCAAATTAAAAAATATGATACCTCTTCTAAACATCTGTGTTAAAGATTACGTAACACATTTGGAAATTCTGACTGAAGAAGAAATCCCTAGAGAAGTAAGAACGCTGAATATGAAATACACATTGAAAGCTATAACTTCGGTTGCCTTTGGTCTGGACATCGATACTTTTACAGAAGAAAAAAGTAAGTTCATAGAAATGGCTGAAGCACTGTTTCGGCCCAGGAGTTTATTCCGGCGGATAACAGTGATGATAGATGGAATCATTCCAGGGATATTCCGGATAATACCTGTTAGTTTTGCAGCAAATGACATATCAACATTCTTTTTAAACCTGGTAAAAGAAATCGTGAAAGAAAGAGAAGGAAAACCAAAACTAAGGAAGGATTTCATGGATTTAATGATTGAGCTGAAGGAACAAGGAAGTGTATCGAGGTCTAAAGAAGAAGGTGGAACTGAATTAGAAATTACATACGAGTTCATAACAGCACAGGCGTTGCTTTTCTACGGAGCCGGCTTCGAAACGTCGTCCAGCACCATGTCATTCATGTTACACGAACTAGCATATAATCAGGACGTCCAAGATCATTGCTATGAAGAAATAAAGAAGTGTATGGAGAAGCATAACGGAGAATTGAATTACGAAGCCATTAGTGAGTTGGAGTATGTGTCGATGGCGTTTGATGAGACTCTGCGGAAACACCCTGTTGCAGGAGTATTGATACGACAATGTGTTAGAGATTACAACGTTCCAGAATTGGATTTGACAGTGGATAAAGGGACTAAGACGCTGATATCAGTGACGGGATTGCACTATGATCCCACATATTATCCTGAACCAGAAAAGTATGATCCAGAACGCTTCTCGGTGGAAAGGAAGAACAGTATACCAAGTGGTACTTATTTGCCGTTTGGAGACGGGCCAAGGAATTGTGCGGGTATGTACGAGGAGGGATCAAAAAGTAGTGAGAATGAAATAGAATATAATGACTATTGATAACTTAATAATTTATTTTTCTACATAGTCTCCGAGTCTCTCTACACACCGAGTCCAGCGCTTTTCCAAGGCTTCAATCCCTTTAAAAAAAAGTTTTGTCTTGGTCCTGCAAAAAGCTCTCCACGGCGTCTATCACCTCGTTATCGTCTTCGTACCTGTTTCCCCTTAAGTATTCTTTCAATTCGGGGAACAGATAGAAATCGCTAGGCGCCAGGTCTGGTGAATAAGGGGGGTGGTCAACCAATTCGAAACCAGCTTGCTGAATGGCAGCCATCGCAACTGCCGACCTGTGCGCGGGTGCGTTGTCGTGATGAAGCAGCACGCCCTTTCGAAGTTTCCCTCTCCTTTTCTCTTTGATGGCATTCCTCAACTTGGGAATTAAAGCTGCATAATATTGGCCTGTAATAGTGGTGCCACGCTCCAGGTAATCAATCAACAATAACCCTTCTGAGTCCCAAAATATTGAGGCCATAACCTTGCCAGCCGATGCCACGGCACGAAACTTCTTCGGGGTCGGTGATGATGGCCGTTTCCATTGCGAAGATTGCTGTTTTGTCTCAGGATCAAAATGATGGACCCATGATTTCGTCCATTGTTACGAAACGAGACAAAAAGTTCTCAGAATCTTCTTGAAACTTGTCCAACAATATCTTCGAAATGTCAAGTCGATTTTGTTTCTGACTGTCGTCGGTTAACATTCTCGGCACCCATCTTGCGGAAACTTTTCTCATATTCAAATATTGTTTCAATATGGATTG
Organism: Carpatolechia fugitivella; assembly: GCA_951230895.1. Classification (NCBI taxonomy): domain Eukaryota; kingdom Metazoa; phylum Arthropoda; class Insecta; order Lepidoptera; family Gelechiidae; genus Carpatolechia; species Carpatolechia fugitivella. The sequence continues at coordinate 1,331,156 of OX579661.1, forward strand.
AACACTTCCATATGAAATGCCCGTTTCTTGAATTAAGTATCGGATGGTAACTCTTCGATCGCTCAATACAATTTTCTCGACTTTCGCAACATTTTCTTGGGTGACTGATGTCGATGGACGGCCGCAACGATGTTCGTCTTCCGTGCTCATTCTCCCTACTCGAAATTGAGAAGCCCACCTTGCGACTGTAGAATACGGCGGAGCAGACTCTCCTAATGTTGCCTCCAAATCGCAATGAATCTCTTGAGTCGTTAACTTTTTTAAACAGAGGTATTTAATAACGGCTCACACTTCGTTTTTCTCCATTTTCGAGAACACGTTCCGACACGAAGCAAACAATTGACTACATTCAGAAAAAAACAAAAGAGAAGCGAAGATTTTTTTTCTTTATTAATATTACAAATATGTATCTGAGCTATGCCTGCCAGTATTTTTTTTTCTTACCAAGGAGTATGTCGTTCTCACTACTTTTTGATCCCTCCTCGTATGTGAGAAATTATTAGGAATAAGGCTCGTAGACGGTTGCTATAAGAAGAAGAAAAAAAAAAAAGGCTCATTATACTTAAGTAGCCTGAACGGGCTACGGGTGTGACCTGTTAAGAGATCTTAATTCTACAATACCATCACCACCCAACCCCTTTCGTGTTGTCATCCACCACCACTAACCACTATTGGTTACATATATTTTTTAATAGTTATGTTTTTGTATATTAATTGACCGAGCGAGCGAAGCGTCTCTGTTTCAGCTTGGCCATATTTGCTTTTGTATGTCCATCTGTTTGTTTGTTTCACTCTACAGGTCGCGTTTCTCAACCGATTCTCGTGAAATTTTGTAAGCAGGTTCGATAAATTAATCGAATTTTTTGTCGAGTCAGTTTTTGGGAATTTTAAAAAATGACGGAGTTATGGGGGTTGCCAGCTTACAAGGTCTACCGCCGAGGCTGTTTTCCTCTACAGGTCACATTTCTTTACCAATAAAATAAAATAAGATAAGACAAAAAAAAATAAAAAAAAAAAAAAATAAAGTTTAAAAATAAAAAAAATCAAAGGGTGAAAAGATATACAGACTCGCGAGGTCTACAGCTCACAGAGCCACTGGTAAAATAGAAAGTCAACAAAATAAATTAAGTTTGCTAGTAATTGTTTCATATTTTCCAGGTCTTCGCCTAGCCAAAGTGCAATCTCTGCTCGGTATAGCACACTTCCTTTACCACTATCGAGTGACTCCTAATGAGAAAACACCAAGAAAGATCAGGTATGATCCTCTGGTCATGATCCTGAAGAGTGTCGACGGCATCTGGCTGAACATACAGCGGAGAATTTGAAGAGCGACTGGTTTTACCATTTTCCAAAAAGGTATCGCGTTTTATTCTAATCTAAGAAACAGGTACTTATTATCTTATTACAAAATAGTTTTACTGTCATTTTGAATGATGAATAAAAACATTGTTTTATATTTGTATATTCATTATTAATTGTAGGTATATTATGTTTAATTTCACTTTATTATTGAACCATCTTTTTAATTACCTATTTTATGAATTTATCATCAATATTGGGAGCAGGAATGGAGCTTGTATGATCGATCATCAACATTATCGTGCGCGTTGTAAGATTAAATTCTTATATAGCCTGGTGTCAGTGCCGCCAAAGGCATGGCTCGTGTAGGTTAGGTAAGAACGTGTAAAAAAAGTTTAAAAACAAAATAAAACGGCTTTTCTCATCCAGCAACTAAATGAATGTAGTGTTTAATAATTCCGTCGGTTATTTTGCGATGACCTAGATCACCAACAGTACGAGCGAGAGGCCTTGTCCTATGATATGGACATTAGCAGGCGAGGACTTGTCAAACGGTAAAAGAAATATTACCTAAATAACACAAAATTACTGCCCCGCAAGTCCGCGCCCGCTATATTACCACTCTGGTAGGAATAGCGATTTTCCCTAAAAAAAAAACTTTCTTTTACAAATATTGCAGATTTGGACGTTAACATATTTTTAGTTTTATGAGTTGAGATGTTTTGCGTTTTGTGGGTAGCACGTCGTATTGTTTTATATAGTACCTTTTGATCGAAGTACTCCAGCAGTATTCACAGAATTTCGTCGGAAGGAGATGCGGAAGTCTGCTGGAATGTCCCTGACTCCGCACGGCTTGTAGGTCCAGGTGCGGTCTGTGAGTAGTCTCCCGGAGCCCTGGTCGTAAACCAGGTTCTCAGTAGTCCACAGACCGAGACCCATCACAAACGCGCCTTCGATCTGCCAAGAAAACCAAAGGATAATGCTGATGTTTTCAAACTGTAGGTTCTACTGCTTGGTTCTGGTGGGTCCAGAACGATCTGATGTGCATGGGTGGATCAGGAAGAAGTACTTGAATGGGATTATGAGGATTCGAGGAAAAACCATGGTCCGTATGTGACGTGAAATGGAAAAGACAGAACACATAGGCACAAAAAACTACATTATAAAATTATGAGTAAAACTTACAATAAATCCCTAGGTAGCCCATGTATAGCTTTTATCTCCGGTGAACTTTAGAACTAACTGCAACTAAAAAGAGTTTCCAGATAGCATGGGTGACCGCTGACAAAAAGATGTCCTTATATGTCAAAAGAACCAATTTAAAAACAGGTAGATGTTATTTAAAGGGTAAAAAAAAACTACGAGAATTAAATTCATATAATTTTTTCAAATAAATTCAGTGTTATTTCAAACATTATGTGTAACAAATTGTACTCGGATTAAGTCTAATCAAACATGTGCGAGAACTGTATGGCGACGATGAGGTAAGTGACGCACATGCTGAGCAGCGTGAGCGGCAGTTGTAAGTCCACGGGGATGATGCGGCACACTTTGCGGTCCAGGCGGCGGCGTTTCATGTACCACAGTAAGTGACGCATTCTTCTGTATTTATATTCATCTGTAAAGGATTGACTTCATTAGGCTTCCTACTCACGATTTATTTCACATTGTTTATATCTTCCACCTTACAGGTTATCTGAATGACAAAAATCATCGGAGTTACTAAGCAATAAAGGCTTCCATAATGTTTCTAAAGATTATTTGCTGTAATATTAATGCCTAAAAATATATTGTATTTAGTTGCGTTTAAAATATTTTTTTGCGAGTATAAAAATGTATGATACTACTATAATATCTTAATATATATAATTCTTCTGTACGTGTGTTGTCACCTAACTCCTCCTAAACAGCTGGATCGATTTTGATGAAATTTTGTGTGTATATTTCAATGGATTCATGGATGGTTTGAAAATACAATTGGACCCGGTTACAGTAATCTGAACATAACAGGTATATTAACAAGCGGTATTTTTTTAGCCTTAATCATCAGTATTAGCTTTCATGTCATAGGCTATTCATCGTACCTTTTTCAGTTAAAAGTTGCTGATTCAGGGTAAGTTTGATTGCTTCCATCATAGAGATTACCATTTCTGCCGATATACAAGGCGACACAATTCTAGTAAAAGTATGCACCACATACGTAAATGTGCTTACGCAGTTATACCAATCAAACTAGAAAAACATAAATACAATTAAGTATCTACACGTTTTTTGAAACTGATAACTTTGATTATTAATATTGTAAAATCTATTTTTAAATAGTTTTTAAATCTATTTTCAAATCCGGTACTTACAGTACTTGAATTGTAATGATAAGATTGTATAATTCCGTAGATAGCTAACATTAATGTTGGCACTTCAAACAATAATTCTGCAATGATCTGCAAGGAAAGATTGCAACAAAATATTATAGTACCTATATGCAATTTCGTTAATTTAAAATCAGTATTTAAATCATAGGCCTTTCCCCAGCAGTGGAACAACAAATAGGCTCATTAAAAATTTAAATCATATTATAACTTTGTTAGTTACGTGCAAAAATTAAACCTCCATTTCCTTTTATTCTGTCGCATTACAGTTGTACTTAGAAAAAAAAAAACATATCGCATTGTATTAAAACAAGAAACTACGAATGTAATGTTTAGAATTTTATTGTTTCTTTTTTCTTATACCAACCAGTTTGTCGTACAATCCTCTTATTTTTTCGTAGCAGTCAGCAACATGCAAATACATTATTTGAAATTTATCCACACTTATTACCGAATATTCAATCAGAAATTGAAGTTTTTTTAGGCAAGAGTATGTGTAATAATTAATTAATATAAACACAATTGATATCATATCTACACTCAAAATGCTGATGGCATACAAATTGAACAACACACTATTTAATTCGCATGTGAAATCATAATAATAATCGCAATGCATGGCAGGAAGGATATATCTTGTGATAAATATAAACGTTGTGTAGAAAAATGCAAATATTCCGGGAAATTCACTTGTCATTTCTTCAGTAAAAAAATCTATGCTGGTCATATCTACTAAGAAATCGAATACATTGTACTGAGAAAAATATATGACGGCCCAAAACATTGGGTATTGAAACATATAAGCTACTTCCCACAGCTGATAATCATGTTTTTTACTTAGGGGGGTAGCAATTAACACAAGTGCTATAGCAAAAGCCACAGATAATGATATAATTTTTGCGAAAAATAGTGATTTTGATTTGAAATGTTTCACAAATCCGAAATTAAATCCAGAACACGTGAATAATGTGAAGAAGAATCCTATTAGAGAATTGGCTAGTTTGATTTCAGACATATTTCCAAAAACTTTGTGATACTGATCAATGTCACAGTTAATAGTGTTTACTCGTGTGGAATTTAGGAGAGTTTAAAAATTGCTACTTGAGTTTGATAGTTAATGACACTTTGAGTCAAAACCGGCATGAAATAATCTAACAGATATGTCGTTCGTAGGCATTGATGTAGCAATGTCCATTTGTATGATTGGTGTAAACAATAATAATTTTACAATCAACTGAATTTGTCACGTCATCAGATGTTTCGATAAGTTTGTCCAATAAGCTAAGCACGCCGTATTGTGCCAAGTGGTTGCCTATTATGGTGACGTCATAATTTCATAGAAAACAAGCAAGAACGAATTTCGGCGCTGCCACTATGCCCTCCGTGGTGTAGTTGGTAAGCACATTGGCTGCGTATAGGCCGAAGGTCGTGGGTTCCAGTCCCGTCGGAAGGTTTACGTTTTTGGTTGTTTTCTATGAATTTAAAATATTTTATCCAATAATTTACAAATTATACAATGAATTGAATAACAAAGTGGCACCCGAAGGTGTTTTTAATCTACCTACCTCAGGCGGAATACAAAATACTCATGCATTTTTTTATTTTAAGAAGAAGATCATCCTTAAATGGCACTGAAAGCTCGTCAAACAAAGAAAGGATGGAACGCTTCCTAGGAAAATTAAAATACAAGCAATCGACTTAAATCAATTTATATATAAATTTATAAAAATAAATGGTTAGAAAATAATTGAAGAATAATTGAAGAAATCAATAAGAATGCGAAACGAACATTTTTTTAATGGACTTTATTGACAAGCTTATTAATTACTGTTAACACAATATTGTAACTCTGAGTAATCAAAAGTCAAGTACACGTTCTACCTAATGCAATGCAATTACTTAACACTGTTGCAATTAACTAATTAAATATGTGCGGGGACTGTATGGCAACGATGAGGTAAGTGATGCTGTTGTTAGGCACCATGAGAGGCAGTTGTGATTTGATAGACGATCCTGACAACGACGGCGTGATTGCTATGATTCATATAACACAATTAGCAAATATAACACAGTTAGCAACGCACAGTTTTTGTATTTAGATTAATCTAAAATGTGCGAGAACTGTATGGCGACGATGAGGTAAGTGACGCACATGCTGAGCAGCGTGAGCGGCAGTTGTAAGTCCACGGGGATGATGCGGCACACTTTGCGGTCCAGGCGGCGGCGTTTCATGTACCGCAGTAAGCGACGCACACTCTTGTATTTATATTCATCTGAAAGTTTATTTAAAATCAAACGCCCTTCTTTTTTAATATGTATTAAAATAGAATTAAAAAATAGTGTACCGATACTAAAAACATGACCACTATAGTATTAAGTAACCTTGTATTAACCAGAGAATGGAGCTGTTATCAGCACCAAGATTAAGTTTGTATACCTAAGTTGTTTTAAGCATTACTTGCGATGTATCCCTTTTACAAACTAAAATATAGTTATTTAACTTTATCATCATCATCATCTCAGCCGAAAGATGTCCATAGCTGGACAAAGGCCTCCCACAAGGATCTCCACAACGACCGGTCCTGCGCTGCCCGCATCCAGCGGCTTCCCGCGACCTTCACCAGATCGTCGGTCCACCTTGTGGGGGGCCTACCCACGCTGCGTCTTCCGGTAATTTAACTTTGTTCGAATGATAAATAGATGTGCATTTTTTTTCGTGCTATAGCTAAATAATACTAAATATTTTATTTCGTCTTTTTTATATAAATGGACAAACAACACACGGTGCAGGTATATAAGACATAATTAACACGTTAAAATAGTATAAGATTTGAACCTTTTTCAATTAAAAGTTGGTAGTTTAGTGAAAGTTTAATGTCTTCCATCTTGGAGATAATCATCTCCGCAGATATCGAGGGCGAGACGACTCTGACAAACGTGTGAGCCATGTATAATATTGTTGATGATAATACATACCAATCCATCTGTAAATATATAAAAAATATTTCAGTATACTCAAGGCAGATAAATAAATAATAACTAAGAAAGATGGCGTATTCAAATTAAATAATTTATTAATGTTTTTTGTAATTCTTACTAATATTACAAACGCGAAAGTTTGTATGTATGGATGTTTGTTACACTTTCACGCAAAAACTAATGAACGGATTGGGATGAAATTTGTAATAGAGATAGTTTGAACCCTGGATTAACAAGTTTTCCTCTTCAAGATACTTGGAGGCCATTTGGATTGCCCTTGCTTGTTGGCGCGGGTGGGAGTGGTGGTTACTAGAGTTAATGCTAGATTAATTAACTACAGACCTTTGCATGGAGTTATAGAACCAATTTGGGACGCAACAGCCTGCTACCTAGAATTTGTCGCGATTACAACGATTGCGATTATTTTTCTATCTTCACCTATTGATATCTGCAACACGTCACTCAGTAAATTCAAAAAATCTCTCATTACTTTGAAAATGAATCACAACTCACAATTAGTTGTTTAAATTAGACTTTTTTATTGGTTAAATTATAATCGTTAAATAAATGAATCATTGAATTGATAAAACACTATGTGCATGCTGTGTTTGCCTGTAATTGGGTCTACATCTCGAAATTATTACTAGTAAATATTATTGTTCTATTTTTAGGATGTTTACCTGTTGGCAAACCTAATAAACAAAAAAAAAACACATTGGATACTTTTTACGGGAAAAAATCTTATTCCCCCGGGAAAATCTTACACAGCGCGAATGTAGCCGCGGGCGGACTGTAAGTATTTCTATGGTAATAACGCTCTTTTCTTTTTTATGCCTATTTTCTCTTGCCTGTAGGGTGCTTTCAACTTTGAAAGCAATATGTAACAAAACTGGGGTAACACAGCGACAATACTCATAAATTATTTTTATTATTTTCTATTTATAAAACTGGACAATTTTTCCCATGGAACATGGGTCGAAATATGAAAAAAGTTTTTTAAATTCCCATACAAATTGTTCAATCAGCCAGCTGACACTCCTAGTATAGAAACTTTAAAAAATATTTTCATATTTCAACCTATGTTTCTTGGGAATCGCTGTGTTTCAGGTTAGTACCTATGTTTTCTTACAACCCGTATATTAAGCGAAGTAAATAGTAACAGTAGCAGTAATAGTAGCAGTAACAGTAATAGTAGAAATTCGCCGTGTGGTGACGGCGGAATAGAATACATGTGTCACCAACTCCCACTCTTCCCGTGGGTGTCGTAAGAGGCGACTTAAGGACTACACATTGAACAGGGAACGGGCAGCAGCGCTCTCTGATACAGTAACCTTTTAATCTGCGATCTCCAACCCGCCTGCCAAGCGTGGAGATTATGGCAAAACCCTCCACTAAAGTGGAGGAGGCTCATAGTCCAGCAGTGGACTGTAACGGGCCGTTGATGTTGATGAAATAGTAACAGGGTGTATGAAGGTATTTTTTACGAATGGTTTACAGTCGATACTAAAATTGAGAGTAGTGATTTCAATAATCATGCTATTGTCAAGACTCAGCTTTTGATGCAATATTATAAGCAACATATTGGAAGGCTCTATGATTAATGATTTATGATTTAGGTAGAAAGGATCGGGCAAATTATGCCCAATGACCACTGCGACCCGAGATGGATCTATTGTAGTCAGCAGGGGCGTGCACAGGGTTTAGGGCTAGGGTAGGCACTAGTAGGCAGGCAGGTATAATAAGGATAAAAAAGCACTTACCAAAAAATTTCATGAATTAGGTTATTACTGTATTGTGTTGACCGGCGACCGGTGGTGTGGTGTTTCCATGCAAAGTGATGTAATGTAAGTTTGGCCACCTCAAGTATCTAACCAGGTGATTGAATATTTTGAACAAGTCACACTAGAAGATACCCGAAATGGCCTTGAAAAAGGCCTTGGTTTTTTTTTGTTATTAACTTTCTTGTTATAACGCACAATTGACAAAATAAATTAACGGTATGATACTACAACTTTGTTTCTATTTATAAATTAAATCTACGCGCCTATCTTTGAGCAAATATTTTTGCAATACGTCATCGTAAAACGCAGGTGATCGTTTTACATCAATTAGGAGCTGTTTTTCAATAGAAATCATAGAAAGAGCTGCGAGTCTTTGTTGCCCCTGAGTGTTACGTAAATACGTGTGAATACGCTTTAATGATGAAAACGACCTTTCTGCGGATGCACTGCTAGCTGGAATAGTAGCAGTCAACTTCGCCAAATGCAAAACTTGAGAGAAGATGGATTGCAAGTTGTTTTCACCTAAGAAACAAACAATATCAATAAATCTTTGGAATATATTTCGGTTGCGATCTACTTTCGCGTTATGTCTTTCAATGTCTTGTTTCAACTGGCTGTCTAAACGGATTTCAATTCTATTTTTACCAAAAGTATGAAATTTAATACAAGCCTCCAAGTGGTTTTCCGACTTTTCGTGCTTTTTGGCCGCGTTAGTAAAGTTATTCAAATCGACATAGCCGGCGTCGTTCCAAACGTTCAAAGAAGTGCAGAATAAAGTACACGGAAAACAAAACAAACTATTGGTGTGTACACAACCTGTTAGCCAGTTGAAAGTCTCGTAAGATTTAATTTGAAAATGACGAGTTGCATTACCCTTCCTTTAAGTTAAATGCAACTCGGGTACACACCTTCCTCTATGAACGATATTCGCCTTAGCTTCAAAATTACACGTTGCAAATCCACCTTTTTTCAGTTTAAACAAACACGGCCCGTCGGCACGAAGTTCACAGCTATTACTCATTGTTATTAAAGTAATTTACTAACACAAAAAGCACTAATTGCTCAAAAAACCTAAGAAAAGCACAAAAACTTAAAAAATCACTGCGCGTCACAACAAGAAAGGTAAACAATATGGCGATTCCAAATTCCGCAATGAAAAAAGTGATTAAAATATTGTTTTTACCCAATTCAGCATTGCGCGCTTTATTCATAATGCGTCTTGAGACTATTAAAGCTTTAAAGCGACCGACGCCCCCACCGCTCGCGAGCTCGCGAAGCGTCGCGGCGCTGAGGTGGCTGAGAGTTGTGATTGGTCGTCGTATTTCTGTCGCCAACTTCGCGCCTGCGCACTGGCTGATATGCGCTTCGCGCGGCGCGCAATTTTTGAAACTCGGGAACGCTTTACATCGGTGCGTTATAAGGGAATGACTTGTACTAAGATCTATTTACGCCACCGATGTTCCTTCGACGACGATTCGCCTTGTATAAGTCCAAGTTGAAAAAGCTGGGCTTTTCGGATTTGTATGGAGCGAAATCACGCACACTAACGCATTGACAAGTTTTGTGTTCGCAAATAGGGCCTTTATAGCACACAGTCATATATTTTCTCTCACTACATGTAAGTAAACGTCAGTTGGAATAGGCAGTGCTTTTGGCGAACGTGAACAAAAGACGAGTGGAATTTGTTAAAGATAAGGATGTGTAAAATTAATATGGGTGTTATGGTAGTTAGTATGATAGTGTAGTGTAGTTAATTAATGTATATAATTGTGAAGGTATTTATCTGAAAATGACAGGGTAGGCAGTGCTTTTCTGCCTCTATGAAGTGCACGCCCCTGGTAGTCAGCCCTTCGGTGTTAAATAGCCTCCTCTAGACCAACAGTTTTGAAGAAGCTGACGGTCGATAAGGGGCTTAAAGCCTGGGCTTCCTGGATGGCAATTTTGGGTCCTCCCAGTACCTGGCTTCTCTTATTGACAAGGGCATCGCACTCACATAGGATGTGAAGTGGAGTCTCCTCGTCATCTGCGCAGAATCTATAGTAAGGGTTCTCAGATAGACTTGGAAGGCTCTAACAACAAACCTACTTATTTAAAAGACATAAAATTTCACAAATATAAGTTATAAACACTTACAAAGTCCAAAATATTATAATGATAATTACTAAATGTTTTATATATTGCAATCATTAATTTTGGAACTTCAAATAACAATTCTGCAACTGTCTGCAAAGAAAATTCAATATGAAACAAGCATAAGAGGCAGTTGACGCTACATATATTATATATATTATATACCTATACAGCATGATTTTGTAATCCCTAGCAAAATTTAAATATGATGTTTAGACCATCATAAGCAGCAACTTTTCCCAAGGAACATGGGTTGAAAACCACAAAAAAATTTCGACCTCCCATACAAATTAGTAAAGTTGATTGTGTATTTTGTATGAAAATCTATTTTTTTGGGGGTATCCAACCCATGTTCCTTGAGAAAAGTTGTTGCTTATGATGGTCTGAACATCATATTTAAATTTTGCTAGGGATTACAAAATCATGCTATACAGCATGAAATTTACATCGTTTTGTTCCCGCCGTGTAGTGATAGTACCCGTCAAACTGAACAAATTTTCACGAAAAAAAAATTTCCTGCGACAAAAAAATTTTCAGTCTCTCCATACAAAATGGGTCGGTCGGGAGTCTCACTTTGTATGGAGACACCAAAAATTTTTTTGTCGCAGGAAATTTTTTTTTCGTGAAAAGTTGTTCAGTTTGACGGGTACTATCACTACACGGCGGGAACAAAACGATGTAAATTTCACGGTGTATAGTACGTTTTTTTACTGTCGATTCAGTGACATTGGAAGCGATTCACACATCATCATCATCATCAACAGCTGATATACGTCTCCACCGAGGGGCTCGAGCCTACCCTGAATAAGAGCGATTAGGCCTTAGTCGACCACGCTGGCCCAGTGCGGGGTGGTCGACTTCCCACACAAGCGTTGGAGGGTTGGAGCAGACGGGTTCTCGAATGGAGACCGCGTCTCGGGAAACGTAGTGTGGGACTGATAACCTGAGGAAGGTCGCTGGTGGTGGCTGGATGAGGAAAGCGGGTGATCGTGCGCTTTGGCGTGCCCTTGGGGAGGCAGCAGTCCAGCAGTGGACTGCAATTAGGCTGATTGATTGATTGAATTCCAGTTTCACTCAATAAGCTTCGGTGGTGTAGTGGCTAGGGCCGCTGTCTTCTATCCGGAAGACACGGGTTTGATCCCCACCACGTACCAATGTGTTTTCAATTTCATATGCACGCTTATGGCGAAAGAAAATATCGCGAGGAAAGTGCACAATCCTGTGAAGAAATTTAAAGGTTGTGTGTGAAGTCGACCAACCCACACTTGGCCAGCGAAGTCCACTATGACCTGATCACCCTAATTCAGGGCAGGCACGAGCCTCTCTGGTAGATGAGCTGCTGATGATGACCCACCAGTTTATCGTAAATTCCTCTTATTTTGTCGTAGCAGTCAGCCACACGCAAATATATTTCCTGCGTTTTATCCACACTTATCAACGAATATTTAATGAGATGCATAAGTCTGTTAATGCAGGAGTAAATGTAATAATTAATTATTATGAACACTATTGATATCATGTCTACACTTATAAAACAGAATGTATACAAATTTAATAAAGTAAAACTCAATCTGCAAGAGAAATCGTCATAATAGACACAGTGCATAAGTTGAAGACAATATCTTGGTACAAATATAATGGCCGTGTAAAAAAAAGCCATAATTCCGACAGCTTCACTCGACATCTCCGTAGAAACCACATCAATGCCACTCAAATCCATTAAAAAATCGTATATATTATACCGAGATGAATGTAATATGACACTATAAAGAGGATATTGAATCATGTATGATATTTCCCAAATCTGATATTCGTCACTTATTAACAGAGGTAATCCTATTAAAACAATTGTAAAAACAAGTGAGATAAAAAATAAACAAATTTTAGCGACAGTAAATGAATATGATTTAAACTGTTTTATGAAGCCAAAATTGAATCCGGAACACACGGATAGCGAGAAAAAAAACCAAGTCAAAGAGCTCGGTAGTTTTGTTTTTGTCGCAATCATGACAATAAATAATAGAAGTCTTTTAACGCTCCTCTTAAGTGGAAACGCGTAGTTTGGAACAAATAACACTTCGACTAAATAATTTATTTATTTGAAGTGTAACAGGTAAGACGTAGGTGGTAAGAATCGAATAGGTACTCCATTAATGTCGTTTTCATTTGTCTAATTAATTGGAATGGAAATCGATTTGTATCGTGTCTTGTTATTTGAAATAGAGTTAACGCTTTTATTTGTAAACTAACTCTGCTCGCACCTTCGCTTGCGTTATCAAAGTGTTATCTCCGAGATAAAATTTTCTTTGCTTCTAGGCGGCGGCGTATCGTATCAAGATATAACATTTAACACACTCCAGTTTATAAATCAAATCTTTATTTGCTAAGAAATAGGTTTACAAATAAGGTCTCAATATTCAGGTACAGTTCTCTATTTCGCTAACATCAAATTAGCATGCAAATTATCACTTAAGATCTAAAAGCTTACGAACACCATAAACACAATAAGCTGCCAACCATTGTCTCAATTTGTTTGTCATCAATTTAAAAGAACCCTCTTTAAAATCAGGTATCTTGTTGTAAATCTGAATGCACAAACAGTAGCGACTTTTTCTGCACAGAGCAGTTTTTGGACGCAACCCTGTAACTAATCTGTGGGGATATCTTTTACATCTTGGATTTAATTACATTGCAGTTTTAAATAAGTAGGGCTGCTGCAAGAATATGTCTTCCTCGGGCACACATTGCAGTTGGGTAGAGACAACTTCGAGCGTGAAATCGCAAGAAGAGTACAGTTGGGCTGGGCAGCATTTGGGAAACTGCTTCATATCCTCTCGTTGCCACTACCGCAATGCCTGAAGAGCAGGGTACATACCTCGGCGTTCTGCTGGACAGATCCCTCACTTTCAAAAAGAATTGTGAGGGTTTAAAACGAAAGGTGCACTGCCGCAACAACCTACTACAGCGTCTGGTGCGTACTGAGTGGGGAGCTACCCACAAGTGATGCGAACTTCAGGACTGGCGCTAGCATTGTCTGCCGGCGAATTTGCGTGCCCCGTATGGGGCCGCTCTACTCATGCCAAGCTTGTGGATACAGCCTTAAACGAAACCTGCCGGATTATTACTGGGTGTTTAAAGCCGACCCCGGTGAAGTTGCTGTATCCACTGGCTGGCATAGCGGCGCCAGTTGTTCGCAGAACCATTGCAAGCTCGCGAGAGAGGGCTAAGTTGGATGAGGACATGCGGCACCCCCTACACAGGCACGAGCTACCGCCCTCTCAAGTGAGATGCAAAATGTGTCCCGCTTTCTGAGAGTCTACCGGCTGGACATAGACTACTATGGCCGATCTGGAAGTCTTTAAATCGATTTCGGACTCAGGTCGGCCGGAGCAAGGAGAATATGTTCAGGTGGGGACTCTCGGAAAACCCAAATTTAAACTGTGTGTGTGGAGCAGCGGTACAGTCCATGACTCATCTAGTTTCCTGTCCTGCCTGCCCTGTTACCTGTTCGCAGCAGGATTTAATGGACGCCACAAATAGTGCAGTCGAAGTGGCTAAGTTCTGGGCCGGAGTGATTTAATTTGTCATCGAAACGCAAAGAAGAAGAAGAAGGGTATGTATAATCAGTGTGTCCTTGACGTTGACATGACGGTGAAGCTGGCCCATCGGCTATATGTCACTCAGCGAGCCATGGAAAGATCTATGCTTGGTATTTCGCTACGGGATATAATCCGAAACGAAATCATCCAGCAGAGGACCAAGGTAGTTGATATCGTCCAGAAGTGTAGCAAGCTGAAGTGGCAGTGGGCTGGCCACGTCTGTCGCAGAACCGACGAGCGTTGGAGCAGACGGGTTCTTGAATGGAGACCACAACTCGGGAAACGTAATGTGGGACGCCCCCCTGCCAGGTGGACTCTGGTAGTGGCTGGATGAGGAAAGCGGGTGATCGTGCGCTTTGGCGTGCCCTTTTGGAGGCCTACGTCCAGCAGTGGACTGCAATAGGCTGATTGATTGAGGGGTGCTGCTTTACAAATTTAAATATTATAGGTTCCTCTAGACAGCCGTCGGGGAAGAGGGAGGCCTAAGAAGCAATGGCACAACGAACTAAATGCATTTGAACGGCAATGGATGAAAGTGGCCCAAGATCGAGATCAGTGGAAGGAAAAAGGGGAGGCCTTTGCCCAGCAAGTGGACAGCTAAAAAGAGCTATTAAAAAAAAAAGAAAAGAAAATAAGTTGGACCTCCAGCAATGCAACTGAGACAACCGCATCCAATTTCGATCAGTAGTTTTTGCGTGATGCGTGTTCAAACACACAGACGGACTTAAGAAAAAATCCGCCTTCCGTTCGTCTGGGCGCGGGTTCAATATCCTTCACTCACCAATTTGTTTTCATATCTTGTATTCATATGTATGTATGATACGGTGAAGGAAAAACATTGTGGGAAAACCTGCACACTCCTGCGAAGAAATTCAAAGGTTGTGTGTGTGTGAAGTCGACCAACCCGTACTGTGAATGAATTCGGACGTGGTGGGGTACGAATCGGCGGTGCATTCCTTTGTATTTGCATACTAATAATAATTATTGATAAATACTAATTTAGATAATGTTGGACACAAAATAATACCATGAAGGGGTACTTACTTTTGTATACGCTCTTCCAGCACAAGTTTGTTACGCATCCATGTTGTAAAAGTTTTGATAATTTACCGTATTTCCTATTTGGAATGAGTAAAAAAAGAAGCAACACTTCAATTATTAATGAAAAAAGAGCTCGCAGCCATAATTTATGTAGTTTATGACACTGAGACAAATCCTTTAGTCGGTTCTTACAAACCCATAACTATAACTGGGAATCGCCACACCCTATAAAACGTCTCCAAACATATACAAGAAGTCACTAAACGAAAATTTCAAAAATGTAAACTGTTTGTTGTACCTCTTAAATATATCAAGGGCAAAGAAAGGGCATTCCCAACGGAAGGTTTCCACCACTGCTCCAAAACCTCTAGAAACTCTAGAATTTCTAGATGCAGTTAGCGAGATCCTTAGGAGAGTCCTATGTCCAGCAGTGGATATGATGTCTTCCGACCGGTATGATGATGATGGCTAAGGAAACACACTTACCTGTCCCACATCAATGTCAGGGCTAAGGCTGACACCGGTATCTTCCAGCAAATCGACTCTGTGGACAGTGTGCGAGGAAGACAACACGTCTAGCTCTATCTCTGTCGCACACACGCCGTAAACATTGTACTCGACCAGATTGTCGAGCGGTGATGTCATATAGCTCGCTTGCAGGTTAATGCCTAGAATGGAAAATCATTATTTTTAAGACTGGACAGATCATGATAAATAACCAAATAATGGGGCGTCTTGTGTCAAAATATTAGCATAAACAGAGAAGAGGTACATATTTTGTATTTTTAATGCTAGGCCATCCCAGATTTTAGGAATTGGAGAATCGATGGAAGGACCGAGATACATTATTTTCAGTTGTGCCATCAATGGCCATGGAGTACCTACATGTGGTCTAGCAACCTTCTAATCAAGGCTCAAAATTTGCTTTTAGTAGAAATTTGTTGTTCCGGGAGAGAAAGTCATCTACCTTTTTCGTAAGCAGCTTTCACTACTTCCTCCCATGTAGGTTGATTGAGATCCTTCTTCACGTCTTCAAGCCTGCTCTGAAGCTCCTTACAGGCCTTCAAAGTCGCATGAGCAACAGATTCACTCGTTATACTCCCATTACTGGCCATAGCATTGGGCGATACGAAGCTATCACTACCCCTCACCGCGACTTTGTTTAAAGGAATTTTCAGAGCAAAAGCACATACTTGAGCAACTTTTGTATTAATCCCTTGACCCATTTCTATCCCGCCATGGGATATGGCGACAGTCCCGTCAGCGTGGTAAACTGATATCATAACTGGGAAGTTCCAGGAGTACCCTATAGGATACGACATCATTGACAGTTTCAAGGATTTCTTCTTCCAAGCGTTTTCTGCGTTAAACGTTTTGATTTCGGATTTTCTATCGTCGTAATTGCAATCATTTTTGAATGACGTAACCATGTCCTTTATGGTGGAGTGTTTTGGGTCTAGATTGGCTATTCTAACGTCTATGGCATCTTTTTTTGTTGTGAACGCTATGCGTTCCATTATGTGTTCGATGATGGCGGTCGCTTCAGTGGTCCCTAAAACAGGAAAAATATTAATCTTCTCGTGTGAGTTGTAAGGATTACGAACGACCTGACAAACTCAATCAAGAGTTAATTGAGCTGCCTAAGGCATTTGATTTGGTTCATCCATCATACCGCTGGTTTTGTAGCGACTTGTTTCCTCAGAAATATCCGTGACTAACAGCTTAATGTCCCTTTTTTTTATTTAGTGGTACATTTCACATACAAACACATCTTGGCGAGTACAGCGGTCAAACATAAACGCGAATAATGAAGCACATTTTCGGAAAATCAGGTCATTCAGCCTGTAATATTCTAACCAACTGGGTAAGTATAGTCTCACAAAGTGATTTTTGCTTTGACTGTGTCCCCACCTTGATTGGAACCCAGAATTTTTGGAACGAGAGGAGAAAGATCTACCGCTCGGCCACCGAATGCTGTTTAACCAATGAGATTTGATTAAAAACTAACCTGGTGCTCTACACCAAGTGTGTGACGCGGTGTCAGTAAGTGCGCTACATCCGGTAATGTTCCAGCGATCGCTTCTGTACAAGTTGGTCAACGTCCCCGCTACCTCCCCCGCAGAACTGTCGTTGAAACAGTACCCGCAATCTGAGTAATACGTCACATCCATGTACTGTATCACGCCTTCCGAGTTTACCCCTACCTATGGAAATAAGTATAAAGTAAGTAAATCATGCGTCTTAATTACAGATTTCCAGAAGTTCTCAGTGCTGGGGATGTCAAAAATTTTGTAAAAACTTTAATTCCTATTTTTAAAATCTTTTAATTTATCTTTCTATCTTTGTTTTATTTTACTGAGCAGAATTGTATGCTTCTAGTTTAGGTTTTGTGAGTGAGACAAATCTGCCGCTTGCCTATAGCGAGCAAGTTGTGCGTGAGCGGCATCACGAGCGACGCGAGCTAGTTGAACGAGTGCGCAACCAGTACAAACTTTACCTCATAGCGAGCGAGACAAGCCTGCCGCTTGCCCACGGCGAGCATGTTGTGCGTGAGCGGCATCACGAGCGACGCGGGCCGGTTGAGCGAGTGCGAGACCAGTGCGCATGCGCATGCGCATAAGGCTGAACGCGACGCCTTGCCACCGTACGCGCCGCCTACGCGCTCCACTGACACCTCAACTCTGTAATTATTATTATCATCTGGGTTGCAACGTCGATGACTACCACCAACCAGTCAGAGTTATCAAGCCATCACAGACATCTGACATGACTCATTTTCGTTCATACTTTTCACCTTTTAAAAATAAAAAAAGATAATAATAATAATATAATAATAATAATAATAATAACAAAGGTAAGAACAGGTATGAACTTAAAACATCAAATATGACAAAACATTAACTCCTTTGTGAGTGACTGGTATCTGCACTAGGGAATCCCTGTCTGACAGATTACCAGGCCCCCACCCAGAGACATCGTAGCAAGTACAGTAGTTTTAATAATGGTAGGATATCAGGTGAAAAGTAAGGAGCAGAGATGACAATCTTATTTTCAAAGCTGTTACACATCGAGCTTGGACTTTATGGATGCTTAGATTGCACAATTTTGGTGCGGACGTACAGACGTCCTTAACTTAGCAAGTGTGATAACAAATTTTCATACATACATCACTGCATATTTGCTCTGGAGCAGAAAAGAGCGAAATTATGTCAGAGAAGAAAAAATATTTACATGTTTTCGGGAATATTCAGCATCTGTGCCACGGCGACATGTACTAAGTCCATCCACTGCGTAGAGCTTCGCACGTGCACCCCGCCTCCACCGACGATTGCAACTGAGCTGCATTGCGGCTCCATAGTATAATGGTACTGACTGCCCATGGAAAAACTGCCTGTGATTACGTGTTGGATGTCAGCGCCTTTGTCTTTCGCCTTGATGGTGGTTTCTTCGCGGATCTGCAAGTAAGCGGTCTACGTCGTATCGAGGTTACAACTTTTGCCTAAAACTCAGCCACAGCTATTGTCAGAAGCTATATTCAGATGTTCACTTGTGCAGTTATGGGAAGGAATAAAGGGAAAGAAAGCAAATGCGTCATATTTTGTGATGGAGTTGTGAAGTTCTGTCACAATGATGGCATTGAGTTTCACGTCTATTCTATGAAGATCTGTTTTTCCGGTTGTAACCAATCTCAGTTTGCAGGTGGTTTAAAAAGAATAGCTATCCGTCTTTAAGAGCAAAAGTCTCAGACCCCTAAAACTGCACCTAATCATTAAAGAAATCTTGAAAATAATATACAAACTTACCCGTCTACCCTTATCGGGTGCGTTCAAAGCATCTTCAATACATAATACAGGTTTCGCGTGAGACTTGTTGTAGAACACTTTGACCAACTCAGCGGCTTTAAGCGCTAGTTTTTTAGAGACAGCGGCCATTAGCGCTACAGGCTGTCCATAGTATGAAACGGTTTTTGAAGCCAGTATTTCCTCTTCAAACTGTTGCCACGGTACAGCTAAGGGGGTAAATGTGTTCTTCCCGGGGATGTCTTTTGCGGTAAAAAAGCCGACTACGCCAGGAAGTTTCTGTAATTAAAAGTTTAATTTCAAAGAAGCTTATTTTGCAGGTGCTCTAAAAAAACTAGTATTTTGAAATCCGGCGAGAGATTATATCACGAATGTAAGAAAGCGTAGTGAGCATTCAGTGGATGTTGTGAACAAGATTACTATAGTCAGGAGATATTAAGACGAAACTGTCATTGTTTTTTTTTACGAATTCAATCTTTGTTTCTACGTTATTTCTACCAAAGTAGTAAATTAGCGGGCGCGGACATGGAAACTGTCATTGAATGAATGATTATAATCTGAGAAGATAGGGTGAGTTCCAACACCGGCAATTTTGTATCGAGTGAAGTAGAAAAAGAAAATGCTACCTCAGCATTAAGGTCGCCTATTTGTTTACCCCTTGTTCTATCTTTTACTGTGTGTGTGTGTGTGTGTGTGTGTGTGTGTGTGTGTGTGTGTGTGTGTGTGTGTGTGTGTGTGTGTGTGTGTGTGTGTGTGTGTGTGTGTGTGTGTGTGTGTGTGTGTTGTATATTCTATTATATTCTTACCAGCGCCTCACTTGCGTCAAATCTGTCAATTTCTCCGGTGCATATAGTAGAGAGTACAAATGCCACGTGCACATCGCGTGTCGACGGAACCACATCACAAGCGTACTTTACTTCGCCCGAGCACTGGGAACAAAAATTTTTTTTTTTTTTTTATGTATTCGGAATACCAACAGCTATAATACAATTTAGTTAATACATAAATATGGTGACTACAGAGCCAATAACAGGTATTCGCAACTAGAAACAAAATTGTGATGTCGATGCTATATAATAGACTTCAAATGTAAGCTTTTGGTTCTTTGTTCTTCTTCTTTATTATTCTTATCTTGCTCGTTTAAAGATTGTGGCGATGATGTGCAAACCGCACCAAGCCAATAAAAAAAGGACCATAAAAACTAAAAGGATAGCTGGATCTATTGCTCATTGAGTAGCTCATAAGTCAATGCTACTCGTATAAAGTGCTACTATGTCTAGCCGCGTGTACTTTCTTCTGAACGTATGAAGTAAGTAGAGTTTATCTAAATGCGTAGGTGCGCTGGGATAAGTCACTCTTTATAATGAATCGACGAATTACAAAAAAAAAACAAGCTAAGCTCGGTCAACCAGGTACTCAGCCAATCCTCCAAGCCTATACACTAATATTTGATCATGATCATCATCATCAACAGCTCGTACACGTCCCCACCGTAGAGCTCGAGCCTTCCCAGAATTAAGGCGACCAGGGGTCATGCTGGCCCATTGCGGGTTGGTTGACTTCACACACAACCTTTGTATTTATTCGCAGGTGACTACAGGACAACGATGTTTTGTTTCATTTTAAGAAAGTCGAATAAACGTACAGATGAATTCAAAATTCGAAAACACATTAGAAACGTGGTGGGGATCGAACCCCCGCCTCCCAGACAGGAAACAACAGCAATTGAAACAGAACAGAAATTGCTCAAAGCAGTAAGGCCGCCTATTGCCTAGCGCCTTTTTCATTGTACTATAATTATGTTGCAAGAGGGGATCAGACTGTTCCTTTTACTATATTTTATGAATTATTTTTAAAATATAGATTAGTAGCAGATGATTCGTGAAGAAAAAAAACAGAATCGGTTGAAAAACGAATTTACAGTGATTTTTTAAAGTTTTAATATGCCTGTCTCAAAAACGATTTTTTGTATGGAGATTATATATGGCGTTACTAACAAATGACGTCACAAGTGGGTATGAGATTGAATTTGAAACCTTTATAACTCAGTCAATTTTAAAGATAGAGCAAATATTCTTTTAGTGTTCGATAGCAGAAACTAAGAAGTTCGGATTTATAAAATAAAAAAAAAAGTATTCCGATCCCCTATTGTTTTTGTGTGAAATAAAGAGTTTGTATTGTATTGTATTGGAGTAACAGCCCTAGATTTTATACCACCAAGGCTCGGCCGTGTTCAAAAATTCCTTACTTGACTCCTGTCGAGATAAGTTGGTGTGAGGGCGATGCCTACGTCATCAAGAACCCTCTTGGGAAACCTGTATATGACATATATTATAGTGACATGTATCACGTTTTGTTGCAACTATTAAATAAATTGTATCAATAGCAGATAATTCACGCTGAACACGCTCATGTTCACACTCTTAAAGTTATATCAGTTTATTTAAATTTATTTCAGCGTAGGATACAATGTCTGACCTGCGCAAGCGCTTCCAGCTTGGGGACGGGTTGGTTCAAGGGCCACAGCGCCTTGTCCGTGTCGAAGGTTTGAGTCCCGCGTGAGACCCCACGAGCGATATCGATCCCGCCAGATTTGTAGCGTGAATTTACAGAAGGACACAGTGAGAGGACTGCCTGAGAATCAAAGACAAGGTTAAGAAATAACAACAACAAGCAACAATGATAACAACAAACGAAATAACAACTATAACAACAAAAACAGTAGTAACAATAACAACACACGAAACAATTTAAGTACAAGGTTTGAAATTAGTCACATTGCATTTATAAATATACTAGCGGTCCGCCCGCAGCTACGCTCGTGTTATGTACGATTTTCCCGTGGGAATAAGACTTTCCCGGTAAATCCTATGTGTTAATCCAGGATACAAACTATTCCAAATTTCATCCCAATCCGTCCAGTAGTTAAGGTGTGAAAGCGGAACAAACATCCATACATCCAAATATATTTTCACATTTATAATATTAAAGTGTGATAGATGGCCGGTATACTTTTTCGTATTTTTTTTATACTCTGCTAAATAAGCATGAGATTTGAAATCTCAGAAAATTCAGGAAATATATATAAAAAAAAACAAATAAAAAACTTAACTTAGTTAAACTACTTTTCATATAAAATTTATCGATACAAAAATGACCATTTCTTTCTCTAAATTGGGGTGAGTATTACTTGTATTCAATTCGACGGACTCGTATTACAATAAACAAACAAATAACGACAATATATTATTATAATAATTGCGAAATTATTATGCAGAATGAAACATTACCACAGAATAAATAATTGTAATAGCAACATTACATATCAATAAATGTAGTGCTTTGATGATTTTTAATCTTGTGCTACGAATGTGCTACGGCGTAGCGATCGTAGTCAGTTGCTACGGTAAACTCTAGAAGTTTGAACATTACTACGAGTATGTTTCATACAAAGAATAGTGAACGATTTGCTTACGACTTGATTTAAGCTACATGAGACGATGGTCACAATGTGCCGTTGTAAAAAAATATGTGATAGATAGATAAATCGCTTATTTAGTGATACAGTACAAACACAACAAAACAGGTATCGGAATAAAAAACTGTTTAACACATATTGTCCATGCTGTGCTGTGTACTGCACCCCCAAAAAGGCCCTAACTCAGCATAATGCTGCGACACTAGTCGCGTCACAGCGCTGATATTCTGTTAGTGCCCGTAGCAGTGCGAGTGCGTCATCAGAATGGAGTCAAAGATTTTACTATTATATATACTTGATAAAAGTGAAGTGGGTAGATAATATAAAATAATGATATATATATATATAAAATATATACATATATATATATACTATGTAAATGAACAAATGCTCAATATTAATATTAATAATGTGCGATAACACTAAAAGTTTATATTGATTACTGCAGGCCGCCCGCGGCCACGCTCGCGTTGTGTAAAAAGTATCCTATGTCACAGCCTATGTATTAATAGGGGATCGGACTGTTCACCATATTTTATGAATTATTTTTAAAATATAGATTAGTAGCAGACGATTCGCGAAGAAAAAAACAGAATCGATTGAAAAACAAATTTACAGTGATTTTTTAAAGTTTCAATATGTCTGCCTCTTTTAAAAACAATTTTTTGTTTGTTTATTTTTTGTTCAATAAAATAAAAAAAAGTAGTCCGATCTCCTATTCAGGTTACAAACTATCTCCATTCCAAATTTCTTCCGAATCCGTTGAGTACTTTGAGCGTAAAGGCGGAACAAACATCCAAATATTTAAACATCAAATATGTTTACACATATATAATATTTGTATTTTAGTATGAGTGTGAAGTATGATATGATGTGATTATTTTACCTTGTAAAATAAGCCAAGAGCCATGGTCTTCCTGCAATCTGGAGACGGTTCTGGAGGCATGTCTTCGGGTAAGAGTTCGTTCTTCAACTTAGCCAATGCCTTTTGCAAAGTATCGTCATTGAACAGGTCAAAACCTATACGAAAATAATTTTAAAAGTTTTCATCTTCATTCCACCTAATCCACTCTATCCATGGGTTTTAAAGTCCACCATAACGGACCTCACAAACCGTTGTGTCAGTGTTACCTATAGATTCGCCAAAGGATAGCATCTGGCCCAAAGCTTTCTTCCAAGTTCCAATTCCCTTGAATCGTATGACGTAACAAAATGTAAACTAGGCATCTACAAATTTAGTGGCAGCCTCCGTGGCCGAGTGGTCGAGATTTCGCCGCTCATTACGGAGGTCCCGGGTTCCATTCCCGGTGGTGACACTGTCAAGCAAAAATCTCTTTGTGAGACTTTCCTCAGTTCGGTTAGGACTTTGCAGGCTGATTAACCTGATTGCCGGAAAAGAAAGATGATTCCGTGCTTCGGAAGGTACGTTTAGCTGTTGGTCCCGGCTACTATCTAAACCCTGATTTTTAATTAGATGAACTAAAGTGACAGCTGCAAAGGTAGTTTTTTTTAAATGTTGCAAGCTGAAGATCATAGGGATGTGACATGACTCATTAAACTGACTCATTGAGCTACTTCGTTGTATCGTTGCAACAAGACACCTGGATTTAAATTTATTTAATATGGTTGTAATACGAATATAGGTATAGGGTACGTAATGTATTTTATAACTTTTCACATGTCAATTAAATAGTTAACAATTAAATAAATTGAACTGATGTATAGAAAACTTCTGTAACCAATATTTATGAGTTATATAAAGTTAAAAAGTTCTACAAAAAATATATTATTGCAACATAACTCCTGTGTGAGAGCACCTAATACTCTTGAATTAGCCGAATAGTACAATTACCCGCGGAATGTATAGAATAAACGTTAATAAAAATAAAAATCTATAGCTTTGTCCACCAAAAAATTAAATCGTGTTTAAAATAATAATAATAAAATAATTTATTTCTCATCACAAAAAGCAGCTTAAGATAGTTACGCAACTAGCTACGAGTAATTACAAAGAGAGCTTGATTGTGAGAGACTGGTGCCTGAGATAAGTCCAGGACTTGAGTTACAGGTCACCAGGTTCCCACTCCACAGACATAAAACCTAAATTTTGAATTACAGAGCAATCAATTTATAATGAGAGAAATAAAAACAAAAAGGAAAAAAAAAACAGTAAAAAATAAAACAAAAACAAAATATAAGAGGATAGTAGACACGGGGTGAGTATGAGAATATGTTGTGTGTGTGTGTGTGTGTGTGTGTGTGTGTGTGTGTGACTGTGGAATATATTCGTGCGTGTGGGGGGTGGGTGTGGGGGGTGGGTGTGGGGGTGTGCGTGGGTATATATATATATAATATAATAAATAAATAATAACTTACTACACAAATCCTAAGACAAAGGTATTAGTAAAGCCTCAGTGCTATCATAGCTGAGAGTCAAAATCTTGGAGTGTGACAGTCAACCAATCATTCATGAAATAATTCATAGAATATTTTTAATGTAAGCAAAAAATGATTCATACAATTTTTTAATGAAGGGTAGATGGATCATGCTCTCTAACCGGCGCGTGCGTCATTCGTCTTTCCACTTCGCTCGCGATTGGTCGTACGAATATTCCTTGCGCTTTCAAAGCCAACTTTCGTTGTTACTTGTTGTTAAGTATTGTTATTCTTTCATTGTTACTTGTTACGTTACGTTGATTTGATTGAATACAGTAAAATTTGATGAACTCTAAATTTATCATACTGTTACAAGTCACTTACTCTTGGTCTTTGGATCACTCTGGCTACATCACCATTTTTTATGTTGCGTTAAATGGCAACACTCCAAACGTCACTTTAGTCCATCTAATTAAAAATCAGGGTGTAGTCGTTACACGAGCCATATCAGTGGCCTTTGGCGGCTCTATAACACTGACACTAGGGCATACACTGTGTAATTATTTACCAACCCGATAATACATTAGTCTGCTTGCATTCCTGGGTTTGTAAGGTCGACAACCGACCTCGCGAACCCACACGATGAAGAAGATCTACAAATAGAGATTAAGAGAAGCACGAATTATTTTTTCCTTTTGGAATGCAAGCAGCCTAATGTATTATCGGGTTGGTGAAAAGTGACACAGGGCATCTATCCTTATTAACATGTTTTTAATAGAGCGTCAATGGTGTAGTAGCTAGAACCACTACCTCCCTTCTGGGAGACGCAGATTTAAACCCCACCACGTACCAAATGTGGTTCCGAATTTTGAATTCATAATTATGTCCATTTTATTTGACGCTCTTATGGTGAAGAAAAACACATCATCAACAGCTCATACACGTCCCCACCGAGGAGCTCAAGCCTACCCTGATTTAGAGCGATTAGGCCTTATTCGATCCCGCTGACCCAGTGCTGGTTGGTCGGCTTTGAATTTCTTCGCAGGAGAGTGCAGGTTTCATCACGATGTTTTCCTTCACCGTAAGGGCGTCGAATAAACGTACATAATATGAATTCGAAATTCGAA
This sequence comes from Carpatolechia fugitivella, assembly GCA_951230895.1. Classification (NCBI taxonomy): domain Eukaryota; kingdom Metazoa; phylum Arthropoda; class Insecta; order Lepidoptera; family Gelechiidae; genus Carpatolechia; species Carpatolechia fugitivella. Next base: position 1,357,135 of record OX579661.1, read on the forward strand.
AACACAATGGTACGTGGTTGGTATCGAACCCGCGTCTCCGCAACAGGAGGCAGCGGCCCCAACCACTAGACCACCGACGACGCTCTCACGAAGAAAAACACAACTAGGAGGTTTAAAAACTATGTGTGAAGTCAACCAACCCGCACTTGGAGAACACCGATAGGTTTTTATTTCACATTAAAACATATTATATTAAAGTTTATATCGTGTACATTACATTACTTTTTATTTCACTTCAATACATGCAATATTAGCAAAGTTATGACCGCGAGAAGTTCCGAGCGTGTGACGTCATATGCATGCAGTGTAGCAGTGTTTCCGGGCGGCTTTGCGTGTATATGACGTCACAGCTACCACTTGCCTCGTGCGGAAGTGTGCACTTTGATCGTTAATAACTCAGTCATTTTTAAAGATATAAAAAAACAAAAACAGTATATTTTGTAATTTTTTATAGAACACTTTGGCATTTTCAACTAAAATCGTCGGTCAGACCCAGTCAGGGTAGGCTTGAGCCCCTCGACGTATGAGTTGCTGATGATGATTTCAATTACCTTTCAAAATGTTTTCCGTGTTACTAGCGTGTACAAAACTGGAGCTAATGTTGCCAAAAGTGATGTTCGACGTTTGAATTTTGTTGGAAGCGTCGAGTTTGAACATGAATCCGGCGTTGAGGATCGCGTGCGCATTTTGCGCTCGAGGCATTATCTGTTAAATATAAGATAAAGATAAAAAATTTTTTGTTCGAAGTAAAATTTAACAAATAACACACACCGAACGAGCGAAGCGTCTCCGTTTCAGCTTAGCCAAAATTGTTTTTGTATGTCTTTCCTTCTGTCTGTCCATCTGTACAGGTCGCGTTTCTCAACCGATTGTCGTGAAATTTTGTGAGCAGTTTCTATATTTATTTTTTTGTCGAGTCAGTATTTGGAAATTTAAAAAAAAATACGTAGTTCTTACAAGGTTTTCCTCTACAGGTCACATTTCACATAGAGGGATATACAAACTCGCGAGGTCTACAGCTCACAGAGCCACTAGTATAGCTGCTTTAATTGTATTTAGCAAATATTATGTCCCATTACTGGACTGGTTGAGTCAGGTCTATTACTGATCCATAGGGCGATTAGACTATAAGGTCACGCGCATTTTGTTTTGTTTACAGTCATACTAGTGCTAAGTTACATCGAGATCAAACTATATCATTTTTAGAACAGTAATTCAATGTTTTTGATTGGAGACACGACGGCTTGGATAGAACCCGCGAACTATCGATTACAATCTTACTTGCTAAACTCAAATCGATAATTTTTTTTTCTCGTCATAATAACGATTGAAGCATAGCTTAAAAATACTAATCACGCGAATTACAAATACATTAACTATTAGATAGTAATAATAACAATGCTTGTTATGTTAGTAGAGACGAATAAATTACTTTTTAATGTATGCCTTTAAAAAGGACATAATGTCATAATAATTTTTATTGTCATAAAGTATAGAAAAATGGCTAGACGTGTACTTAGCATTTCGGTAATCGTTTTCACAATTTTTCCTCTTAAGATATTTTCGTACAAGTCCACGTTATTAAGTTTGGATGAATGTGAAAAGCCGGATCCCCCATTTTTTAAAGACGTCATGGGTGGCAGTATTGACACATACACAACTCGTGGTAAGATACTCATCAAAGGAGATATCAGTGTAAAACAAGACATTCCCAACTTGACTGCAAGATTCAGTTCAGGTCTCGAACACAATGGTAAGAAAAATTTTCATTCATCGCCAGCTAATCAACAATTAAAAATAATTTCAACTCTCAGCCAATCAATAAAAAAATAAATCAATTAATCATTTCTTTATTTTTTTTTATCATTAATTATACCATGGTAACAAACCCGAAAATTGTGAAAATTTTAGAGTAATTTTTTATAAGTTTTTTCTCTGCTCACACTGGAGTTATAGTCTATTCTATTCTATGCAAAAAGTAATATCACTCTCTAGCGTAGCGTTTTTTCTTAATATTTCACGTCCCATTCAATTCAAAGGTCCAGATGATGACAATATCTTATTTCCAAGGGGTATAATTAAGTTCCATGTAATGACAATATTTGATTCCTAAATTATAATAAAATTATTAATCACCGACAAACCGAGACGTAATAATTATAAAGCGAAAAAAATTGTCGATCTTGGACAGGACTTGAACCTGCATCAATTTTATTTTTATTTTATTTATTTATACACACATTTGCTAAACGACAATAATAACCATTAAAATAAGAGCAGACAGGTTCAAAATATTTTTTTAAATATTTTTTTGATTTTATTTTTTTGCTTTATAATTATTATGTAAATTGTTATTTTTTTTAGGAAAAGTAAAAAAGTTAGCCTACAACGTGAAGAACCTCACGTGCAGAAATGTATTGGTGAAGATGATCCTCTCTGCGGCACACATCACGTTCAACCCAAATAATTGTGTCGTAACCAAAGGACGATACTCATTTAAGGGTCTCGACGTGTCAGCCATAGACAAGGCCTTTAATTATGTCCCTGCAAGGCCACAAGGCATCAACCATTACGAATTTGCATTCTATGGTGTAAACGGTACTTATTATTGTGCGCATATGAAGCTTGATGTGAAAAACTGAATATAATATTAAGATAGAGCTTGTCGAGGCCGAAATGACGCGCCCCACCACCGTATTTACACACACAACTATGATAGAGCTTGTCCAGGCTGAAATGACGCGCCCCACCACCGCATTTACACACACAATTATGATAGAGCTTGTTCAGGCCGAAGTGACGCGCCCCACCACCGCATTTACACACACAATTATGATAGAGCTTGTTCAGGCCGAAGTGACGCGCCCCACCACCGCATTTACACACACAACTATGATAGAGCTTGTCCAGGCTGAAATGACGCGCCCCACCACCGCATTTACACACACAACTATGATAGAGCTTGTCCAGGCCGAAATGACGCGCCCCACCACCGCATTTACACACACAACTATGATAGAGCTTGTCCAGGCTGAAATGACGCGCCCCACCACCGCATTTACACACACAATTATGATAGAGCTTTTCCAGGCCGAAATGACGCGCCCCACCACCGCATTTACACACACAACTATGATAGAGCTTGTCCAGGCTGAAATGACGCGCCCCACCACCGCATTTACACACACAACTATGATAGAGCTTGTCCAGGCTGAAATGACGTGCCCCACCACCGCATTTACACACACAACTATGATAGAGCTTGTCCAGGCCGAAATGACGCGCCCCACCACCGCATTTACACATACAACTATGATAGAGCTTGTCCAGGCTGAAATGACGCGCCCCACCACCGCATTTACACACACAATTATGATAGAGCTTGTCCAGGCTGAAATGACGCGCCCCACCACCGCATTTACACACACAACTATGATAGAGCTTGTCCAGGCTGAAATGACGCGCCCCACCACCGCATTTACACACACAATTATGATAGAGCTTTTCCAGGCCGAAATGACGCGCCCCACCACCGCATTTACACACACAATTATGATAGAGCTTGTCCAGGCCGAAGTGACGCGCCCCACCTCCGCATTTACACACACAATTATGATAGAGATTGTCCAGGCCGAAATGACGCGCCCCACCACCGCATTTACACACACAATTATGATAGAGCTTGTTCAGGCCGAAGTGACGCGCCCCACCACCGCATTTACACACACAACTATGATAGAGCTTGTCCAGGCTGAAATGACGCGCCCCACCACCGCATTTACACACACAATTATGATAGAGCTTTTCCAGGCCGAAATGACGCGCCCCACCACCGCATTTACACACACAACTATGATAGAGCTTGTCCAGGCTGAAATGACGCACCCCACCACCGCATTTACACACACAATTATGATAGAGCTTGTTCAGGCCGAAGTGACGCGCCCCACCACCGCATTTACACACACAACTATGATAGAGCTTGTCCAGGCTGAAATGACGCGCCCCACCACCGCATTTACACACACAATTATGATAGAGCTTTTCCAGGCCGAAATGACGCGCCCCACCACCGCATTTACACACACAACTATGATAGAGCTTGTCCAGGCTGAAATGACGCGCCCCACCACCGCATTTACACACACAACTATGATAGAGCTTGTCCAGGCTGAAATGACGTGCCCCACCACCGCATTTACACACACAACTATGATAGAGCTTGTCCAGGCCGAAATGACGCGCCCCACCACCGCATTTACACATACAACTATGATAGAGCTTGTCCAGGCTGAAATGACGCGCCCCACCACCGCATTTACACACACAATTATGATAGAGCTTGTCCAGGCTGAAATGACGCGCCCCACCACCGCATTTACACACACAACTATGATAGAGCTTGTCCAGGCTGAAATGACGCGCCCCACCACCGCATTTACACACACAATTATGATAGAGCTTTTCCAGGCCGAAATGACGCGCCCCACCACCGCATTTACACACACAATTATGATAGAGCTTGTCCAGGCCGAAGTGACGCGCCCCACCTCCGCATTTACACACACAATTATGATAGAGATTGTCCAGGCCGAAATGACGCGCCCCACCACCGCATTTACACACACAATTATGATAGAGCTTGTTCAGGCCGAAGTGACGCGCCCCACCACCGCATTTACACACACAACTATGATAGAGCTTGTCCAGGCTGAAATGACGCGCCCCACCACCGCATTTACACACACAATTATGATAGAGCTTTTCCAGGCCGAAATGACGCGCCCCACCACCGCATTTACACACACAACTATGATAGAGCTTGTCCAGGCTGAAATGACGCGCCCCACCACCGCATTTACACACACAATTATGATAGAGCTTGTTCAGGCCGAAGTGACGCGCCCCACCACCGCATTTACACACACAACTATGATAGAGCTTGTCCAGGCTGAAATGACGCGCCCCACCACCGCATTTACACACACAATTATGATAGAGCTTGTCCAGGCCGAAATGACGCGCCCCACCACCGCATTTACACACATAATTATGATAGAGCTTGTCCAGGCCGAAATGACGCGCCCCACCACCGCATTTACACACACAACTATGATAGAGCTTGTCCAGGCTGAAATGACGCGCCCCACCACCGCATTTACACACACAACTATGATAGAGCTTGTCCAGGCTGAAATGACGCGCCCCACCACCGCATTTACACACACAATTATGATAGAGCTTGTCCAGGCTGAAATGACGCGCCCCACCACCGCATTTACACACTTAACTATGATAGAGCTTGTCCAGGCTGAAATGACGCGCCCCACCACCGCATTTACACACACAATTATGATAGAGCTTGTCCAGGCTGAAATGACGCGCCCCACCACCGCATTTACACACTTAACTATGATAGAGCTTGTCCAGGCTGAAATGACGCGCCCCACCACCGCATTTACACACACAACTATGATAGAGCTTGTCCAGGCTGAAATGACGCGCCCCACCACCGCATTTACACACACAATTATGATAGAGCTTGTCCAGGCTGAAATGACGCGCCCCACCACCGCATTTACACACTTAACTATGATAGAGCTTGTCCAGGCCGAAATGACGCGCCCCACCACCGCATTTACACACTTAACTATGATAGAGCTTGTCCAGGCCTAGTAGAAATAGTTGAAAGTCAATTATAATAAAGTCATTGCGCTATAATTGAGTGGCTGTATAGAAAGATGGAACATAGTTCAATAGAAATGTGAAATGACAACTAGTTTTTTTATAATTTGACAGCTGTCAGTTGAAAACGATTCTCCCTCCGGGCTGAAAAGTATTATCTTTGACTGCAGTAATATCATGTTTACTCTGAGCTTTCGGGAGTAACACAGCGTCACCTTCAATCCGCTCCTCAGGCAACTTCAGACCTACTTTCCGAGTATGAGTAACGATAAAAATAGTATTTTTCTTCCCAGGCATCATCCCTGAAGACTATACGATATGTTAGATTTAACTGGATTTACCTTGTATGTACGAATGTGGTGAGAAGATGATAATGGTGGAACCTTCACGTCCAGAATGAGTTTGTTCCGAAGATCCTCCTTTAGGAGATCTTGCATATTCAGGTCTTTCTTTTCTAATGAGCTGTTTACTGCAAAAAACATTTTATGATAAGTATATTTTTACATTTATGAATTGGTGTGAATGTTCTTTATTCCTGTCAATATCAGCCCCAACACACACACAAACACACACACACACACACACACACACACACGCACGCACGCACATACATACACGCACGCACACACATAACAGCGCACTCTCATTACATAAGTACTTACTATTACATTATTATTATTATCGTTCGGCCTCGTAAAATAAAACTTGCATTAAAAAACTACAAACTTATATTAAAGTTCTGTATCCAGTCTACAGCTGCTGGGGTAAGCTCATGGAGCTCCTCATATGTTCCTGGGAACCTCCTGAGGGGACACTCTCCCACTATGTGTGCCGTGGTCTGCTCCGGCGCCCCGCAGTCGCAGGCTATTACTATTACATTACTTACTACTTAGTAACTAGATAAGAAGTCTTTTTTTTATATATTATTTAAGCAGGCAAACAAGCGGACGAGCCACAGTGGTGGTAAGTGGTCATCGTCGCCCATGGACATTCGCAACACCAGGGGGGTTGCCAATGCGTTGCCAGCCTTTGAGAGCCCTATATACTCGCCCCTTGAAGAACCCCATGTCAAAGCACAAAGGAAACACCTCAGGGGGGAGCTTATTCCACATTCTACTTTACCACAAGTCTACTTTAACCTTTAAATCGGTAGTGTGGGGCCTAGCGTTCCGTCACACAGGTTAACCCTATTACGGACACCAGGCTCTCACATTCTTAACGTATTTTTTTTTACCTTAATATTATCTTAGTTTTAACTAGATTTAAGTTTGTGAGAGTAAATAAAAACATATTATTATTATTCTTCTTTTCTTTCTTATCTATAATATAAAAATGAATCGCAAAATGTGTTGGTAAGCGCATAACTCAACAACGCCTGGACCAATTTGGCCAAATCTTTTTTTAAAATGTTCGTTGAAGTTCAAGGATGGTTTTAGGGTAGGTGTAGGGTAGGTGTAGGGTAGGTGTAGGGTAGGTGTAGGGTAGGTGTAGGGTAGGTGTAGGGAAAAATGGCAGGACAACGTCTGCGGGGTCAGCTAGTTATTATTATTAATACTTACAAATAGTGACAGCTGCCTGAACTGTCTCTAGCAGCAGAAATATATCCGAGGGGAAGTCATGGTGTTGGTTCTTCATTGCTAAGTTACCACCAATGGTTCCGATCTAAAAACAATTACAATTTGTTATATTTGAGAGATTTTGTCCGGGAGACGCGGGTTCAATCCCCACCACGTACCAATGTGTTTTCGAATTTCAAATTCATTTATGTACGTACGTTTATTCGACGCTCTTACGGTGAAGGAAAACATTGTGATGAAACCTGCATACTCCTGCGAAGAAATTCAAAGGTTGTGTGTGAAGTCGACCAACCCGCACTGGGCCAGCGTGGTCGACTAAGGCCTAATCGCCCTAATTCTCTCGGGTAGGCTCGAGCCCTTCGGTGGGGACGTATATGAGCTGTTGATGATGATATTTCTTGAGCCCCTTGTCTCTATGATACCTATATCAATATAACCTAAAATAGCAGTAATATAGCAGGCGCGGATTACGGGGGAGAAATAGTAGTATAGTAGCCTAGGGGCGCCTTCAGACATGTGCGGACCTCGGCCCAGAGTCCCGTTTCACGAAGCAACAATTTACAAGTAACAAGTTATAATTTGGTATACATTGCGTAGCAAATTCGCCTAAACTGTAAGCCCTTACCGTTTAATCTCATTGTCTGCGCAATGTACATCGAATTGTACTTGTAATTTGTAACTTGCAGCTTCGTGAAACGGCCCCCTGGTCGTTGCCTGCCATGGGGTAAAACGAGACGGAGCTGAATGACCCTGCCGAGGTCTTCCTTTACAGCTTGGCAAAAAAGAGTTTGGAGCGGTGACAGCTGGAACTATATATTTAGTTTGCTGCCATTCATGCTGGGTTGCTTTTTATTATCCCATTAGTATAAAGTATAAATGTATATTTTGTCCATCATTTACACACGCTGTAGGTATGTATTATTATGTATGTGTATTTGTGCAAAACAAATAATAATATAATATAATATAATAATATATTTATTTAAGGAAAGTTGATACAGAAAATCAAGCCACTGGTATTTAAACTAGGCCGTGCCTGTGTCTTAAATACCAGCCTCTTCCAATGCGTACATAACAGGGTACCTTACCTTAAACTATTACTTACTTAAACATAAAAATACATTACCCAAATCTAATAACATTAAAATGTTATACTAATCATACAAGTAGCATGTCATCACAACGTCGTCGCGCGTATTTTACAATAACAAAGCGAGATCACAGTACTATTTTATTTTTAGTATAATATAAACCACAATGCGAATAACTATAGAAAAATAGTAGCAGTAAAAGTACATTCGCATTGACCAGCAGCGCGCTGCCGACTGCCGACTGACTCCGGCGCATCCGATCGAACGGAAGACGGTGCACGCTGCAGAAGAATAAAGTTACGACTGATTTTTCAAAAAAATCATGTATTTGACGATATTTTATTTTTTATTTTGTACTAATTTTTTTTTTTAAAACTGTTACGGGTAGGTATAAGGTAGTTTAAGCAACTTAATTGCGTGATTCATTTTAAAACAAGAATTTACATTGTCTATTGTTAGTAAAACCTTTAATAAATAAATAAATATTTTTAATATAGAGATTGTTTATCGTTTGTATGAAATGTTAATGTGAAGGTATGGATGTTTGTTTGTGAGTGTATGCTTGTTTGGGAATGTATGTTTGTTGTGAATGTATGTATATCTGAGTATTTGTTTCTGTATGTGACAGTGAGAGAGGATGTGTTTAGTTGCAATTTACATCACCTCATTATTGTGAATAAGTTTTCGCTCTCCTCGTAGCCTTGAGTTTTTAGCCAATCTAACAGTTTAGTTTTACAAGCATTTAAATTAAGTGGATATATATTAATGTATTTATTAATCTTATTATAAAGCATTGGGCCTAAAAAACATTGAAATTTATGCATGAAAAAAGTTCTAAATGACGTCGTGGGACAGACCTTATCTTTTCGGCGGAGTGTTAGTTTCTCAGCTTTAAACGGAAGCTTCTTGTGCTGATTTAAAATTAACTCTTTGATGAACAATTGCCTTACAGTCAGAACATCACAACATTTATATACTTCACGAGTAGGGGTTCTGTAAGGTTTGAAAGCCAGGACTTTTAACAGTGCTCTTTGCGGCCTTTCAAGTTTTATTAAGTGGGATTTGCACCACCCCAAGTCAATATGCAATAAGAAAGCAGGGATTGTGCCATTGCGTAGTAAACAATTTTTAATAATTTATCATCTGCTACATAGCGCAGGCATCGAAAAATATATATCAACTTTCGAGTTCTCTCTGACATGATATTAATATGAGATTCCCACGTTAAGGTTTGGTCAATAATAATTCCAAGATATTTTATGGATGTGGCTCTGTCGAGACAGTAGCAGTTACAATTCACACTTGGTAAGGATTCGGAAACCGAATAAGGGAAATCACGGCAGGTATGGGCTTGGATATTGAACTGGTTATCAGGAACTAATCCGTTATTAATACCAAAAGTCATATATTTTGTTTTAGAAAGGTTAAGGGTGAGAATATTTTTATTTAGCCAATGGAACGCATAGCTGAGACCAAATTCTGTCGCCCTCTTAACGTCGGCCCAACTACGCCCATGAAATATGAGAGCAGTGTCATCGGCAAACGTGAATATTTGACAGTTGATATAAATGAGAAAAAGGCTAGGACCAAGTACACTGCCTTGAGTAATGCCCATTGGTATGCCATTTTGATTCTTATTCGTTAATTTTACAATATTTTATAAATTAAGTAATTTTTCCTTTCTTATTTGACTACGAGGCCACAAGTGCGATAGAAGCGCCCTAATTTTTTCCAAACCCTTTTTTGCCAAGCTGTACTTAATAATATTCCTCTTTTTTTCGAGTCGATTTGGCGACTAAATTTGAGAAGACCAATACTTAGCCACGGATACGGCATTGTCTATGGTATAAGAGAGGTCTTCGCGTGTACAGGTGCTAGGGCACGCAGGGCAAGACATTAAGTGAGCCATTGTCTGTGGAGACACATCACACAAACACGTACTAACAGAAGTATATACCCACCTAAACATGTTTTCTTTACTTCGACCGACTTGAGTCTGGAGTCAAGAGACTTCCACGTCAGCCAAAGTAGACTATGCCCAGGGAGGCTTTCTGTCAATCGAGTTAACGATGTTGAGGGGTATCTCTCCTTCCAGATATTGCCGGGCTTGGGAAGCTTCTTAATAATATGAGGTTGCTCAAATTGGTTACTTGTTTTAACAAGTATCTCTAGATTTATGTACGAATGCACCAGGATTTAATGATTTTATGTATGTAATGAAATAGGGAGAATTGCGAAGAATTTTAAATGGCAGTGGGCGGGGCACATTGCACGGAGAACTGACGGACGCTTCGGCAGAAGAGTTCTCGAATGGCGACCACGCACCGGAACACGCAGCGTGGGTACCCTACAAGGTGGACCGACGAAGGTCGCGGGAAGCCGCTGGATGCGGGCAGCACAGGTCCGGTCGTTGTGGAGATCCTTGGAGGAGACCGCCGTCCAGCAGTGGACGTCTTTCGACTGAGATGATGATGATGATGCTATATAATTTAATATCTACATGTTTAAATATATATTTTTTGTCAAATATGAGTATTTTTTCGACTTACATTTCTAACAGGAACGTGAGCGACCAAGTCCAAATGTTTATGAAACTCGTCTAAGTATTTGAAGTCTTGATTTGAGCCTGCCCACTTGCGACACTGAGTCATCATGTCTGTGAGACTCATGCCGGCTCCAAACACCAGATTCTCATTTAATATAGTGTCCTTTATAGATTCTATTGAAGAGATGTCGATGTAGATCCGAGGGTCTACCGATGTAGGGAATACACCTGGAAATGTTATAAGCAGATTAGGTATAGTAGAAACCTTGGACGAATTAACCACGTAGAAACAGATTGGGTTAACTTCATATATTTTGCAACTCCTATTTTTAGGGTTCCGTAGTCAAAAAGGAACCCTACAGTTTGCGTGGCCCAACACGTGCTTGGCTGGTTATTTTTCTTTGATCCATTTTTCTCCCTAGCAATGTCCGCTGTCTTCCGTCCAAGAGACGCGGGTGCGACCCCACATACCAACGAGTTTTCGAATTTCGAATACATAATTATGTACGTTTATTCGACGCTCTTACGGTGAAGGAAAACATCGTGACGAAACCTGCACAGAAATTCAAAGGTTGTGTGTGAAGTCGCGACCAACCCGCACTGGGCTAGCGTGGTCGACTAAGGCCTAATCGCCCTAATTTAGGGTATGCTCGAGCCCCTCGGTGGGGACGTATATGAGCTGTTGATGATAAATGTCAAAAACTGAAGTATCTCATATAGATACAAGGTTAATGGCTTCCATCACGACCCGTTACAGTCCACTGCTGGACTATGAGCCTCTTCCACTTAAGTGGAGGGTTTTGCCATAATCTCCACGCTTGGCAGGCGGGTGGGAGATCGCAAAAAGGTTACTGTATCAGAGAGCGCTGCTGCCGCAATTCACTTACAAAATTAAAACAAGTGTGATATTTTACATTAGGAAGATTTCAATCAATTGTTGGATCACAATACTTTGAAATCACAATTTTAAATATGAATAATGATGATGTAATATAAATAATAAATCCGATAGACTTTGAATTCACATTGTTTGTAAACCATATCCTAAATGATTCATGAGGTTGTCTTATAATTAGACGGTACTCTATTATCTGAGATTAAATCAGTGTTTTGTGCTGATAAAATGTAATGATTAAACGAACGTTAAGTTATACAAGGTGTAAAAAATGCAGTCTTTTGCGTTTTAATGATAAGTCTTACGACAGAAAATTACTCGATTGAAATGAATTGAATTTATGCATAAATGCACTTTACTCTTTTGGATTTGAGTGTAGTGGGACAAGTTTGGGCCAAGAAGACTTAATTGACCGAGCGAGCGAAGCGTCTCTGTTTCAGCTTGGCCAAATTTGCTTTTGTATGTCCATCTGTTTCTTTGTTTGTGGTTTGTTTGTTTGTTTGTTTCACTCTACAGGTCGCGTTTCTCAACCGATTCTCGTGAAATTTTGTGAGTAGGTTCGATAAATTAATCGAATTTTTTTGTTGAGTCAGTTCTTGGAAATTTTAAAAAATGACGGAGTTATGGGGGTTGCCAGCTTACAAGGTCTACCGCCGAGGCTGTTTTCCTCTACAGGTCACATTTCTTAACCAATAAAATAAAATAAGATAAGACAAAATAAGATCAAGGGGTTGGGGATGTTTGTCGAGAAAAAAAAAATTAAAAGATATATACAGACTCGCGAGGTCTAAAGCTCACAGAGCCACTAGTTTAAATGTCTGAAGTTAGAGAGGAAAAGCTGTTGGCTGTTGGTAAATATTTTTTTTTAAATATATTGATCAATTACACCGTTTGAGTTCGTTAGTTTAGCTGGCTTTGTTATCGAATAGAAAAATAAATAAAATTAAAGAAAAAAATCCTTTTTTAAAAACAAGCTTTTATTATTTGTTAAGAAAATGAACTAAAAAGTTAAAAATAAATTAACTCTAATTAGAAGTATAACACTTTATAAGTTCATTGTAACCTCGATAATTAAGCTTCTTCGTCTACGACAAAATAATTCCATATCGTAATCATATATTTTTTAACACCAAAACTTTACACCTTAATTATTAAATCTTCCCGTTTTTATTACAGTCCCAATTTTATAAATAAAAAAGCGTGTTACATTGTGATAGCTTAATTATACCATCAAAATGTAACACGCTTTTATTATTTATATAATTGAGACTGTAATAAAAACGGGAAGATTTAATAATTAAGGTGTAAAGTTTTGGTGTTAAAAATATATGATTACGATATGGAATTATTTTGTCGTAGACGAAGAAGCTTAATTATCGAGGTTACAATGAACTTATAAAGTGTTATACTTCTAATTAGAGTTAATTTATTTTTAACTTTTTAGTTCATTTTCTTAACAAATAATAAAAGCTTGTTTTTAAAAAAGGATTTTTTTCTTTAATTTTATTTTTAACTTTTTAGTATGTTTAATTCGAGATTTACTACGACGTAGTTAGTAGCGCGTAGCAGCGTTTTTCCGTTATGTAGTCCGTAGTACGTTCACATAATAATGTGCTGCTTTGAGCACTTAAAGTTTATGTATTTTATTTATATTTAAATATTTCATTTTTTTTGTTTGTAGTAGGGTAAAATAATGTTTAAATTAGTTATGTAATCACTAGTTAGTTATTTGTAACATTTCTCATTCTATCCATTTCTTTTAATGCATCAACATTACAAGGTTTCTTCGAAGTCAACTTGGAGCAGTCAAGTTCTTCGATTCGAAGTCCTGCTAAAGACTTAACTCTGCTTAAAGCCACATAAGCTTGACCAGTAGCAAATAACTTAGAGCCTCGATAAATAACAGCATGATCTACAGTAGTTCCCTGCATTTTGTGCACAGTTGAAGCCCAAGACAAGACAATCGGAAGCATTCTTCTTTCAGCTGTGCCGTAATTAAATTTAGCAGGAAATTGAATTGATTTAGGCTGTATTATGTGAATGCCATCCTTGCCGAGGTCCATTGTAGAGGGATAAGGGCTTCAGTACAACAGGGTTCGCCCTGGTACCCTGAGGCGCAACGTTAGCGATATGAAATGTTTATACACTCTCATACCATTCAGCCCTCGGCACGTGCTCACCTTGGCATTGGGTCATCTATCTAATCAATCAGACATATAATAATCCACATTCATAACAAACGGAACGAACTTTTTCCCAAATCTGTTGGAGTTGCATCAAATGAGCGCAAACTCGATCGGGTTGCGTCGTTTATTACGGAGTTTCTATGACCACCTTCCAGCTCCATCATCAGACCCTGGTTACCATATAGTATCAAAGTACTCGACAAGACGAATCAAATGGGCCCAAACTCGGTGGGGTTGCGTCGTTTAATTACGGAGTTCTTATGGCCACCTTCTAGCTCCATCATCAGACTCTGGTTACCATTTAGTATCAAAGTATTCGTCAAGACCAATCCAACAAGCCCAAACACGACTATGTTATGTTGTGTATTTGTGGAGTTCCTGTGACCACCTTCCGGCTCCATCATGAGACCCTGGACATAACGTAGGACTGAAGATCTAGTCAAGACGAATCCAACAAGCCCAAACATGACTAAGTTATGTTGTGTATTTGTGGAGTTCCTGTGGCCACCTTCCGGCTCCATCATGAGACCCTGAACATCACGTATGACTAAAGATCTTGTTAAGACAAAACCAACAAGCCCAAACACGACTAGGTTGTGTTGTGTATTTAAGGAGTTCCTGTGGCCACCTTCCGGCTTCATCATGAGACCCTGGATATCACGTATGGCTAAAGATCTTGTTAAGACAAATCTAACGAGCCCAAACACGACTAGGTTGTGTTCTGTATTAGAGGAGTTCCTATGGCCACCTTCCGTCTCCATCATCAGACCAGCTCCAAGGTACCATAATATTGCATTGTCATCCGATTTATACATGAATGCAAAATTTCAGCTCAATCGGAAACTGGGAAGTGGATCAAATTTAACTTGCAAGATTTGATTACAGACAACGGGACAGGTGAAACTAAATAAAAGCTTGTAATGTAAAAAATAACACTTGGTTTTAAGTGAAAATCTCTTTAGAGAAAATAAAGATAATGAAAGCAGCCAGCAATAAATTATTTTGCTGTATCCGAAACGGGCTTATAGTTTATTGAAACGTACTGTATTTTAAACCATAAATAAGATTTCATAAGAATATCCACTATCAGATGATACTATCTTTGAACAATTGGTATATAATTTACTAGTAGTCGCCCTAATTATGTCATTCGAAATTTTAACGAAATTTAACGCACGTTTTCAAATTGACGAGTTTGCAAAGATTGTTTTATAAAAGCAATCATGATTACTTTAGCTATCGTAGGTCTCCTGCTAGTAGTTATTTACCACTATGGTACGAGAAATTTTGACTATTGGTCCAAACGCGGTGTGAAACATGACCAACCCATACCATTTTTCGGTACCAACAGCAGAAGATTCTTGCTCAAGAGCAGTGTTACGCATATGGCAGCAGATGTTTACAGAAGATACCCCAAAGAGAGATTCGTCGGTTACTACAGAGGAAACATTCCTGAGCTGGTCATCCGTGATCCTGATTTAGTCAAACGAGTCATAGTAAATGATTTCACACATTTCTACAAAAGGGGTTTGACACCAAACCATGGAGTCGTGGAGCCACTGTTGAAGAATCTGTTCTTTGTTGATGGTGATATGTGGAGACTGCTCAGACAACGAATGACACCAGCATTTACCAGCGGCAAACTTCGAGCTATGTTTCCACTTGTATGTGAAAAGGCTACTCGTCTAAAAACTATGTTGACGACGGTGGAAAAAAATAAGTCACTTGACGCTCGTGATGTTATGGCTCGATACACAACTGATTTTATCGGATCAGTCGGGTTTGGTCTCGACCCAGATTCTATTAACGATGATAACTCTGAATTTAGGAAACTTGGAGCTAAAATATTCAACGTAACTATACCACGTGCTTTAACTATTGCTGCAAAATCATTTTTTCCTAATGTTTTTAGATATTTGAAGGCTTTAGGTCAAGAACTGGAAGACGAAATTGTTGGAATCGTCAGTGGAATTGCAAAGCTAAGGGACAACAAGCCTAGTGGTCGAAACGATTTTATTGATCTATTACTAGAGCTTAAAGAAAAGGGGAAAATGGTTGTAGAATCTTTAGAACATGAAAATTCAGATGGTGGTAAAAAACTTGCTGAGTTGGAACTTGATAACAAACTAATGGCTGCTCAAGCCTTTATATTCTTCGCAGCAGGATTCGAAACCTCGTCATCCGCTACCAGTTTCACATTACACCAGCTGGCTTATAACTCTGTAGTTCAGAAGAGAGTGCAAGCAGATATTGACAGAGTATTAAATAAATATGACAATAAACTTTGCTATGATGCAGTTAAAGAGATGACTTATTTGGAGTGGTCTTTCCTTGAAGCTATGAGAATGTTTCCGTCAAGTGGCTACCTCATGCGGCGTTGTACAAAGAAGTATACAATTCCTGACAGCTCAGTGACTATCGATGAAGGTGTCAATGTTGTGATTCCCCTGCAAGCGCTGCACAATGATTCGGAATATTGGGATCAACCGACGGAGTTCAGACCGGAAAGATTCGCGCCAGATGAGGTTGCTAAGAGACACAAATTCGTTTATCTGCCATTTGGAGAAGGACCACGCTCATGCATAGGTAAATTTCTTATTCCACTTTTAATTTTATTTCTCGCAATACAGTTTGAAAAGCTTGTTTTAATTGTTTTAACAATATTACCTATAATTTGATGTTTTTTTTATATATTCACAGGCTTGTAGCAAATGCACGCACAGTACATTTTTAAGTGATTTTCCCTTCGTTTTGAAACTATGTACTGTTGTTTACATAGTTTGTTATTAATTACACGATATTGAAATCGAAAAATAACCTAATTAAAACCGTCTTACTTAAACAAGTTTAAGATGATATTCGAATGACTAATGACTATTGACTATTTAATTCAAAATTCATTCAGGCGATGACATAAACAAATTATTTTTCTTTTCAGGAGGTCGTCTAGGTAAGATGCAATCCTTAGCTGGCCTTGCGGCAGTTCTATCATCCTTCACGGTGGTTCCAGCACCAGAGTCAACTCCTCAATTGGTTGTAGACCCGAAGTCCAGCATTGTCCAGAATGTCATCGGAGGAATACCTCTGGTTTTCGTCAAAAGAGCTGAATGGAAGAATTCTATAGATTTCGTTAGATCTTGGTCTAGTGAAAGCAATGTAAGAAATGTAGGTTAATTACGACAATTTCGATTGGGCAATACTAAACATTAGTAGATAAGTGAATACCATTTTTAAGATAAAATTATGTGCCTAATTTACGCATCTCGAATTTTATGTTTTAATAAACATAAAATTATATCCGTCTATTTGTTTAATTTTATTAGCATTATTAGGACCAACGGCTTAACGTGCCTTCCGAAGCACGGAATCATTTTTCTTTTCGGACAATCAGGTGATTCAGCCTGCAAAGTCCTAACCAAACTGGGGAAAGTCTCACAAAGAGATTTTTGCTTGTCAGTGTCCCCACCGGGAATCGAACCCGGAACCTCTGTGATGAGCGGCGAAATCTTGACCACTCGATCACGGAGGCTGTTACTTGACATGTTTTTCATTTGATAATGATAGTTTTTTTTACTTGGAGATAGTGAGCTCTACATAGAGCCACATGGCAAAGATAAATATGTAGGCTAATTTGATAATGATAACGCTAGAACTTCAATTTGTAAACAGGTCCGATTTGTTTATTCGATACAGAAGATAACATTAGTTGAATATCTGCCATTGACCCTGTATTCACCAATACTTTTTTATTTTTTTATTAGAGACACGAAGCATTCTCGGCGTAAAAAGGATCGACCATATCCGAAACACCACCCTTCGTTTCAACTCAGATTATAGATGTTGGCCAAAAATCTGCCAAAAAAAAATGGGATTGGGCCAGTCACGTGTCCAGAATGCACACGGAAAGGTTGGCAAGTCACCACAGAGTGGATGCCACAAGAACCCCGGCACAGAGGAAGACCCAGAAAGAGGTGGCGAGATGACTTTGACGCGGACTGGTCGAACATACCTACAAACCGGGAAGTCTGGAAAAAGAAAGGGGAAGCCTTTGGCCTGCAGTGGGATACAATATGCTCATAATAATAAAAAAATAATAATTAGAGACACAAAAACAAATGCGGGAGATAATTTTGCAGTCGATCGAGTCGAACGGAAGTTCAGTAGAGTAGTTAGGTGTAGATTGTAAAAGGAAAAAAATGTAGACAATACAATAATTCGTCGTTAACACACCGAAACAAGTCCGCGCCTGTTATATTACAGTTTTTGTAGAAATTGCAATTAGGTACGTTAGAGAAACAATGAACTCAACGTGTGAGTTGGAAGTAAGTTTGTATTAGTAATAAATAAACTGTCATCCATATGCATGACAAATAATTACTAAGCATTTTGCAATAAGCATATCACGTCATATCACGTGCTCTGTGATGTGAAATAAGATGTTTTTCGATTTTATGTGTTACAGAAATGATGTCACTTTTTAAGAGTACAGCTTACTATATATACAGTGAATGCTACTGTACTTTATTTGTCTATGGTATAAGGACACGCGGCAATAGGGTTTATGGGGTCGGTTGTCTACCTCGCACGCAACCCACACGATGAAGAAGAAGATAAGGATAAGAAGATGAGTCCAAAAATAAGACCCTACCGTTTTGTTTTGATCGATTTATTTATTTCTTGCATCGCATAGATTTTTAATTACGTAAAATATATTGATAACCAGTGCAACAATGGTCTGTCGTCTGTCGGGTTATGTACTTGTTGATATCAGCTCACATACGTCCTTTCAACTATAGGTTAACCATTTTGATATGCCCTTTATCGAAAAATATATTTCTGCTAGCTTTCCGCCCGCGGTTTCACCCGCGTTTGATGAGTTTTCCCGTAGGAATGAAGTGTTTTCCCGCGGTAAAAAGTAGCCTATATCCTATTCCAAGACCTAACCTATTATGTGTGCTAAGTTTAATCTCGATCCGTCTAGTGGTTCAAGCGTGATTCGGCAACAAACATCCAAACATCCAAACTTACGCATTTATAATATTAGTAGGATACTCAAATACTTCTCAAATAAGTTAAAAGGTAAGCGAATGTTTACTTATGGCGGTGCACAAATGTACAATAACCTACCTTCAGAAATTAAAAAAATTGATTCTCTCGTTCAGTTTAAAATTAAACTTGCCCATCATATCATAAACAATTTTTAAATACAAATTTGTTGTTGAGAGGAAGTTTGGTGATTATATTGTTGTGATAAGTGATTGTATGAACCTGTTGTTTAACAATGTGTAGTGCGAACGACCGTTGCAAACTTATGTTTATGTTCTGTTCTCATGTAAGTGGCTTCTGTCTTTTATGAGAATAAATGTCTTTAAACCTAACCTAAGTTAAAAGTTAGTAAGTTAGCGCGAGAATGTCAGCGCTGTAGACTTGTCTGCAGCACATGCTGAGTCGGATCGGAACCCTTTCCTTGATGCAATACAGCATTCACATCTATAAGTCTTTGTGTTTGTATAATTACTACTGAACTTGGTTTGTGTTGTATTGTAATTATTATTTTCAAGGAATAAATGCTTTTCTATTCTATTCTATTCTATTAAGTTCGTTTTTTTCTTAAATCAACAAAATGCAATGAAATAACAATAAAATTATATATCATAATTTATTTTCGTTGCTCTACTTTAAATTATATAGAAATATTTATTTTGATTTAAAAAAGTATCACTTAAGTTATGTAAGTATCTAAACCGATATATTTTGTCGCGAGGTATGAGTAAATGGGGCTTTGTTCACTACGGTTCAAGGAAATCTTCATGATTTACCTTGCAAGTGATTTTCCAAGCATGTTAAGCAAGCATGCTCACTAATAAGTATTCATGTAATATGCAAACTCCTCTAAGAAGAATTATGTTAGTTAGTTATGCATGATGGATCGTCATGTATGGATCTGAGTGTTGCGCCGTTAAGGACATGGATGAAAGACGAATGTATGTAGCTGAGATTCGAATGTTAAGATGGATGTGTGGTGTGACGAGGAAAGACAGAATAAGAAATGAGTATGTAAGAGGAAGCTTGAAAGTGGCACCCATAGTGGACAAGTTGAGGAGTAACAGGCTGTCGTGGTATGGGCATGTGATGCGAAGAGAGGAATCGCATACCACCAGACGTATGCTAGATATGAGAGTGAATGGAAAAGCAGGTAGGGGTAGACCCAGAAAAGTATGGATGGATTGCGTGAATGATGATATGTGTAAGAAGGGAGTGCATAGTGATGTGACGTCTGGCAGGGATGAATGGAAGAAGAAAACATAGTGCGCCGACCCCAAATAAAGGGAACAGGGCAGGAGAATGATGAGTTATGCATGATTATCAGGCCTATAGTCGCATAACGAATGTACTTAAATTTTAAAAATGAGTCGCTGAAATAATAGTACGCACACATCTTCCGAACGAACGAATGAATAAATGAATGAACGAGTGAATGAATGAATGAATTAATTGCAGGAAAAATAACAGAACGACGAACGACTGCTCGAATTTGGACAGTTATTTTTTTGTAGAGATCGTTATTGTCAGATCAAGATTTGTATATCGAAAAAAACGGGAAACGCAAACAGCCAGTTTTTAAAATTAATCTACTTACCTTTGCCAGTGTTACCAGCAACCAACACGTAACTATCTGTTCCCTCCTTAGAGAGAATCTGAAAGATTTAAAGGATAAAATTATCGAAATATATTTTTTGTTTTAGTAGAAAAAGATCCAAATTATTTCAGTTGTTAAGTAACAAATATAGGATCCATGGAGGATGATAAATTGAAATAAATACTTGAGTACAGTCATATCATATCGCGTAACGGAGTGTTCTTGTTCTTGCGCAGGAGGGACGTGATTTTCTTACATGAGACTTTAGTCGGGCGTCGGTATATCACTGTCACTGGCCGATCTGGGCCGACGTCCGTGACCGTCTGAGGGGGCTCCAGGCGTTGCTCCGCACGTTGTCATAAATTAGGGGTCTGAACACAGAAGGGATGCCTGAACCTTCTCCGCGCCCGCTATATTACCACTTCGGGTGCACCAGCGCCCGACTGACTAGGAGTAGAAGTGGTCGCCATGGCCGAAATCGGTCGGATAGATCATCATCATCATCATCATCATTACCACTTTGGCAGAAATAGCGATTCAATCAATCAATCAGTCTATTGCAGTCCACTGCTGGACGTAGGCCTCCCCTTGGGCATGCCAAAGTGCACGATCATCCGATTTCCTCATCCAGCCGCCACCAGCGACCTTCCTCAGGTCATCAGTCCACCCGGCAGGCTTCGGAAGGCATGTTAAGCCGTTGGTCCCGGCTACTATCAAGTCGTTACACGAGCCAAGTCAGTGGCCTTTGGCGGCTCTATAACACTGACACCGGGTTGGTGGGATCGGTTGTCGATTACAACCCAAACGATGATGATGATGATGATTATATTATTGAGACATACCTTGAAAACATCTTCAGTTTTGAAGGCTTTATACCAGCGGCTTCCTTTCAGTTCTATGTCCATCATAGCTGTGGGCTTGTCCTCGATGATGCACCATTCATGGTCAATGACGCTGCATTTCCTTGGACATGATGGTTGACACTTAATCTCGTTTAGGTCCTCAATGTCCTAGAAGATAAAAACAATTGCTGGTGGAGTGGCGCTATCTTCATCATCATCATCATCAATAGCTCATAATCAAGGACACAATTTAAACGGGACACTTTCAAATGGCCACAGGGAAATGGACACACTAGCCTGCTCGGCTATAAGTGAACGTATCATAATAGGGGATCGGACTGTTCACCATATTTTATGAATTAACCATATTTTATGAATTATTTTTAAAATATAGATTAGTAGCGGACGATTAGCGAAGAAAAAAACCGAATCGGTTGAAAAACGAATTTATAGTGATTTTTTAAAGTTTCAATATGTCTGTCTCTTTCAAAAAAATTTTTTGTATGGAGATTATATTATGGCGTTACTAACAAATGACGTCACAAGTGGGTATGTGCCTCTCTGTCTAATCTTGAATTACAAACCTTTATAACTCGGTCAATTTTAAAGATAGAGCAAATTATTTTAGTGTGTCTGATAGCAGAAACTAAGAAGTTCGGATTTATAAAATAAAAAAAGTAGTCCGATCCCGTATTCTGCATAAAGTAAATTGGCTTTCGAAAAAAAAAAAAAACAATTACAATTTGAATGATTTTTATTAAAGTTCTTTTCTACTTTCAAGAAGTATCCATACTTAGGAACAATGGATGCGGTGTGAATTTAACTTTTTTATTCTGTGCTTTAACGCAGCTGATGCTCTTGGTGAGTGATTCCAGAGAAAACTCGTTTTAAATTTCAAAGACATTAAATTTCATATCGATACGTAGCTAGCTAAAGTTATGAAATGTACAAAAATCGTTTCATGTAGCGTCATGAACCTCGACCAATAGCAAGGTAACACTTGGTGGTCTTGCATTGCGTAGGAGTAGTTTTGCTCTCAGTTGCTCTAATTTCTTATTGTCAAAGCCGTAAGGGCCATTTTTGGTTTATATAAACATCTTTTATTTTTGTACAATTTGACCTTTTTTGGAAAGACGTGTAGCTGTTCACTTTATATTTTGGTTTCGCTAATCGCTCACGGTCGCATTGTCCTGTCAAAATTGTAATTTTTTCAAATAGAGAGTTTTAATTTTAATAGATTATTTTATTTCTCTCTCCTTGTTCGTGTAACGAACACAGGTTTCATCACGATGTTTTCCTTCACCGTAAGAGCGTCGAATTCGAAATTCGAAAACACATTAGAACGTGGTGGCGATCGAACCCACGGCCCAATAGCCACTAGACCACCAACGCTCTCTGCAAACTGCAAAAGTTAAAGCAAGCTATGTACCGTGACTTTATTCTTCAATGCAGCATCAGCATTGACTGCAAACGATTTAAACGCATCCATTATAGGCCGGTAACCCGTGCATCGACACATATTGCCCCCAAAAGACTTCTCAATCTGCTCCGTGGTGAGAGTGCTTTTAGAGCTCTCATATAAACTGGAAAAATAAAAATATACTTCAAAGAATACGTCACAATTCAGACGGAAAATCACATCACACTAATATTATAATTATGTGAAAATATATTTGGATTTTTGGATATTTGTTATGCAATTCTGCGAAGTTCAAATCAAATCAAATCAGCGGCCCGGGACAGTCCACTGCTGGACTATGAGCCTCCTCCACTTAAGTGGAGGGTTTTGCCATAATAATAATCTCCACGCTTGGCAGGCGGGTTGGAGATCGGTTACCGTATCAAAGAGCGCTGCTGCCCTTTCCCTGTTCAATGTGTAGTCCCTGCGAAGTTCAGTTGAGCGGAACTGTTAGATATAACAGCCAGCAGTTTTGTAAAATAGTTGATTCGTTCGACAATACACCTGCTACAGAGATACTAAGAGAGGCCTGTTGTACACCCAATAATAAATGTTTTTCGGGTGATAAGATCATCAAAATGTCTAGAGACATAAAGTATACCTACCTGTACATATTCATAACCCAACCAGGAGTGCAGTACCCGCATTGGGTCCCATTGAATTCTGCGAGCCGCTTCTGAATGGGGTGGTAGCCATCTTTGCGGTTGCCAACGCCCTCTATCGTGATTATGTCCCATTGGTGGCATGAAAGGATGTGGACGAGACACTTGAAAATAATAAACTGGCGATAGTACTATTACTTAAGTATCGCAATTCTTCGGGCTATGTCACCGAGTCTACATGCTAAACATATCATCGATTACGCGTCACATCACATCTGCAAATATACCAAAGAAGTCCAAACTCACCGAGTTTACAGAAAACTCATGTCGTTCTTTCGTGCTAGCATGAGTCAGTGACACGGCAACGACGCACGCGCCGCACCCGCCTTCATGGCACATCGCCTTCGTGCCGTGAAGTTGCAGCGTGTTGCGAAGAAAGTCATTCAGTGACGTTGATGGGCTCACTTCTGATCCAGCTGAAAATATTAGTTCTCTTTTTGTTAACTCTTCTTTTCTCTTCGCTTTTTACGAATGGTGAAGTTTGGCCCATATTATAAATTCGATTTGGGACGAGTTTAGTACTATCGTTTTTTAAAGGGGGAATCTCGTCACCGGTCCCAGTTCAACGCGGATGAGCTTCGCCCTAAACCATCATTATCATCATCAACAGTTCCTATACGGCCCCACTGAGAGGCTCGAGCCTACCTTAACTTGTGGCCCAGCAGCCGCCACACGAAGAGTGTTGTAGTGGATATTTTAATAAAACGTGGCAAAAACAGGGTTCAGTCCGAAGGAAAAGGTATTTATTTATGTATTTATATAATTTATATTATAAAAACTGGAAAATAGTAACAAGGATTCGAAATAGTAAAAGGATAACAGCTCAGCTCAGTTACTGAGCTTTTCACTGTTAGAGATCAGGACATGAAGTACCCTAGTACATTACTTATTCATCTGTGACATGAAGTGAGAAATTTTGCAGAAAAAAGACAAAAACGAAACGTAAGAAATCGAAATTTGAAAATGAATTTAAAATGAAAGATAAAACTGCCAGCAAGAAAGGTTGCCAGTCATAAAACAGAAAAGAGGACGAATGCCTCGTTACAAACTTAAGACGATCAGGTCTTAGTAGAAAACCTGGTCCAGTGCAGGTTGGTCAACTTTACACACCACGTTAAAACTAATTTCAAGGTTCGATACTTACATAGCGAATAATGTTCTCCGTTTACTGTAAAATATATTTTGTCCATCTTGACTTGCTCAAGTTTCTTTTTACGTCACCGATTTTCATTAAAGTTGTTAGTTTCAGCAAACCCTGAAATAAACACAACTAATAGATTTGTGAGTTTACACGAAGCACTCTAGGTACAAAATGGCAATATTAGCTGCTCTCAAAAATGCTGCTGTAAAATACAAAAATCAATCAATCAGCCTATTGCAGTCCACTGCTGGACGTAGGCCTCCCCAAGAGCACGCTAAAGCGCACGATCACCCGCTTCCTCCTCATCCAGCGACCTTCCTCAGGTCATCAGTCCACCTGGCAGGGGGGCGTCCCACACTACGTTTCCCGAGACGTGGTCTCCATTCGAGAACCCGTTCTACGACAGACGTGACCAGCCCACCGCCACTTCAGCTTGCTACACTTCTGGACGATATACAACAACCTTGGATTTTATCCCGTAGCGAAAAAGCAAGCATAGATCTTTCCATAGCTCGCTGAGTGACATGTAGTCGGTCTTCGCCGTCATGTTCCACGTCTCGGTTCCGTATGTCGAAACGGGTAGGACCTATCTTTACATATCCAAAAATTACAAACACAATTTAAATATCCTTTTTTTATGGTATTTGCCGTAACTGCGTCCACCGGGTGTCCAAAAAGGGTATTTGCACTTTTAAATATCAATAAATCGTCTTAATTTGGGTAGATAACAAAAACAAATATAATTTCATACGTGGGATTTATTAGAAATTTAGTTGAAATGGATTCATATACCGGAGCTCAGCGCGCATTTTGTGTAAGAGCTTATTATCAAAACAATAATTCGATAATAACAGCTCGCCGCTTACATCGCGCGCAGTTCAATGTACGGGACATTTCTTTATCTCCCAGTGCGAATATCATTAGAAAACGGATTAAGACATAATGGACGTTATTTGGACAACATTTTTTTTTGTCGTAAACTTTCCATTGTATGCTTTTTACAAATAGTAATAAAATTATGAAATGACATATTTTTCATATAAAATTTTTGGGTATAAACTGCCAACACCCTTTTTGGACACCCTGTATTGTCATGTTAGAGCGGATAAGACCTATTACTTCATCCGACGAACACCGGATGTAAGCAAATTGACAAATTATATTACGTTTCATAAACCAGAATAACTAAGATTAATAATAGTCACAAAAAATACTGCAAAACATTGCAATTTGTAGTCAACAGCTAATATACGTCTCTACCGAGGGAAATGAACACGAATTAGGGCGATCATCATCATCGTGTGGGTTGTAAGGTCGATAACCGACCTCACAAACCCTGGTGTCAGTGTTATAGAGCCGCCGCCAAAGGCCACTGACTTGGCTCATGTAACGTCATAGATAGTAGCCGGGACCAACGGCTTAACGTGCCTTCCGAAGAACGAAATCATCTTTATTTTCGGACAATCAGGTAATTCAGCCTGCAATGTTCTAATCAAACTGGGGAAAGTCTCGCAAAGAGATTTTTGCTTGACAGTGTCCCCACCAGGAATCAAACCCGGAACATCGAAATCTTGGCCACTCGGCCACGGAGGCTGTTAAGATAAGGCAATCACTTGGGTCGTACAGGTCTTAGTCGAAAACGCTGGCCCAGTGCGGGTTGGCCAACTTCACACACAACATTTACGAGAAAGTGCAGGTTTCCTAACAAAATTTTACTTTACCGTACGAACGTCAAAAAAACGTAAGTATGAATTCGAAATCCAAAAACACATTGGTACGTGGTGGGGATCGAACCCGTGTCTCCCGGACGGGAGGCAGCGGCCCTAGCCACTACACCACTGACGCTCTTTGTATTAATAATTGTAGTAACTAATAATAACTTATTATTTAATTATTCTATTAAAAGAAGCCCTGAAGCTAAAAAGTTTATAGCAGATCTCTCGTCGCGTCTCTGCGAGACTACTGGCGATCGCAGAGCTGGCAGCTTCCTCGCCCAGCGTATTAGCTTGACTATCCAAAGAGGAAATGCTGCCAGTATGCTGGGAACTATGTCTCGTGGGGACGTACTCGAGGATCTGCTTCTTTTTTAATTAGTATTGACTGTTTTATTGTATGTAATTTGTATGTTATTTATTGGAATTGAGTTGAATTTTCTATTATAGAATCATGAGGTAGAAATCCCCATCAATAAGGCAAGTCGATAGGAATTTATTATTGGAATAGCCAGTACTTACCTACTTTTGCACTTGCATCTATCGATAGATAGTATGATAACACTACTACATACCTACACTTATCGATAAGTAAATAAATACCTACGTGAATACTTCCAAAAAACAAGATAAGATTATTTTAAAAATGGTTTATCTGTGCTCTTATCTTATCTCAATCCATATCATCAACAGCTCATACGTCCCCACCGAGGGGCTCGAGCCTACCCTGAATTAGGGCGATCGATATACGACTATTTAATTAATTGTTAGTAGCACCATTACCACTTTTAAAATAAAATAATATAAGGTATGCTTCTTAAAAAAATCAAGTTTCTAACACATAAAAATAAATAAAAATTACGTACATAAAAGATTTTATCATAAAGTTGTAGAAAACAAAATTGCATGCAGGTGCAAGTAGATAGTATTGAGAAGTACGCAACAAGGTTCTTCAAAACGCGACGGACAAAATCAGACTGAATAATAAACACCCATGAAAACCGGTTGGTTGCTAAAAGACCAAAAAATAAATGTGCACGCAACAATACTTACTTTCTCCGGCCAAGTAAACCTTTCACTCAACTTATTCATAAAACTAAATACTGTTCTTATTCAAGAAAGATTAACAAACGAAACATTTGATTAAAAAAAAATGTTCACTGGGGAATGAACTTTTGTGACCCGCGAAACAGAAAACAAACCAAACTCATGACAAGAACTGTGTTGCCAACTGCTACGGTAAAACTTAAGCTAACAATATTCTGCTAAAAATAATCCGACCACACAAATTTTTCATGGAAGCAAACAAGGACGTTTAAACAGGAAGCAATGAGTAAAATAATAAGACCATTCCACATGGAACCAACGACAATACAATGGGATTGTTCTATCAAAACGCAACGTTTATGTAGTGATGCAAATTGCTTTTAATTTGTAAAAGAAATGGCGTTATAAATATAAAGTAATATTAAATATTACTTTAATGAAAACTCACCTTACAAGGCGTAATAGTTCAAAATGATATACAAGAAAGATGCTGTATCTACCTATACGTATATGTGCTCATTCTATAAAAAGTACATTTTATAGTCATGATAAAAATAACCTGAAAACAGTTCAACAAATTAAGTTATCACAGTTATATTCTTCAACTACTAACTTCATCAGTGTACCAAATTTAAGTGAGTTGGCAACTTCAAGACTGGCAAGTTGTCAGATTGACACTTTGTTGACGTAGCTCGTTTTTTTTTTTTATAATAATGTTTAACGGCTCTGGGTTCGGAGCCCTTTTGAGCCAGTAGATTACTACTAGACATTAGTCTATGTCTGTTTTTTCTATCTCAATGGTCCGTTTCTATGTCGTACAATCATTAGTATTGCCAGAATTTAGTAGTTAAAAGATTTCTAATTCTTAAAAATACCTTTTATAAAAATATTGATAATGGAGTTTGACGATTATGTTATGGATAGGTCTCATCGTCATTATGAGTTTTGTTTTATACCCCAATGATATTTTAGTAAAGATGACGTTATGCTTTATTAAAATATAAAATCGGTGAGTCGGTACAAAACGGGATGGTTATAAAGACCAAAGGTCTTCGAAACTCACTCCGTAATGCTTTTTATGAGCGCCAAGTAAATAGTTCTAATCATTCATTACTTTCAAAAAGCGTCGGCAAACCGTTGTGGGGATTTCAGAGACGATTTATTTTCTTTTTATTTATCTTTTAAAGTTTTTGTGAAGCGGAGAATGAGAAGCGCTTATAGTTTTTTCTATAGAAGCGCCTGATTTTTGAGTTGTAGTTGGTCCGCAAAGCATTTTACCATGTTGCATTTTATCACACGCACGCCTTGCTATCACAGTGTTTTCAGGCGCTTTTTTAAATGGCTTTACAAGAACAGCCATCGATAGAAGCGAGATTTGATGTTTTTTAACTGATTGGCACAATGCTTACCTCTATTTCCTACGAGTCATCTCGCTTCTATCGAAGGCTCTAATATTTACCACTACAGAAAATTTTCCCGGAAATTTCACAAAATGCTCATAAGCCACTGTAATCCAGATTTGAATAGGTAAAAGTAAAAATAGTAAATGTTAGGATAGGTTGGTTTTTATAACAGATATTTTAATTATTTTTATCTTTTAATGTATCCAAAACTATTTTTAATCTACCTATGATTTTTTCTAAGAGCGTCGGTGGTGCAGTGGCTAGGACTTCTATCTTCCGTCCGGGAGACGCGGGTTTGATCCCCACCACGTACTTTTCAAATTTCGAATTCATATATTATACGTTTATTCGACGCTCTTACGGTGAAGGAAAACATCATAAGGGAACCTGCACACTCCTGCGAAGAAATTCAAAGGTTGTGTGTGAAGTCGACCAACCCGCACTGAGCCAGCATCGTTGACTAAGGCCTGATCGCCCTAATTCAGAGTAGGCTCGAGCCCCTCGGTGGGGACGTATAAGAGCTGTTGTTGATGATGATGATTTTTTTCTAATCTTTAATAAGGTATTTTTAAAATAACAAATACTCACCACATCGATTTATTGGCTCTAGAATTTTTTAATGATGTAACTAGAAAATCAATTCCGACGTCCCCATCGAGGGATTCGAACCTTTCGTTAGTACAATAATTAAAATAAAATATTTAGATTTGTTTATATTCGGTTAGATCCTAATAAATATAAAAAATAACTAAAAAATATGTTTTATAGTCTGGAAAATCTGTAGCCCTAGCTTAAAGGCCAAATTTATCTCAGTTAAATAATTTTATGAACAACAACAATGTTTTAGAGTAGTTTTCGCAGATTAATATTTAAAATATATAAGGTATTTAAAAATATATTTTATTGTAACTGCCTTTCTATTCTTAACATAAAAAAAAATGCTTATAAATAATCAAGTAACAATAAATATTGAAAGACTATAACGTAGTTGTCGGTCTGAAGTACCGAATCTGCTTCTGGACTCTTCTAAACGCCACCCAGATCAACACCAAAATGGGGGAATAGACAACTGAAACAATAAAATTTAAAACGTGAAAAACAAAAAAATATAAAAAAAATAATTATTTGAAAACACAATAAAAAAAAAACAAATCAACGGCCCGTTACAGTCCACAGCTGGCCTATGAGCCTCCTCCACTTAAGTGGAGGGTTTTGCCATAATCTCCACGCTTGGCAGGCGGGTTGGAGATCGCAGATTAAAAGGTTACTGTATCAGAGAGCGCTGCTGCCCGTTCCCTGTTCAATGTGTAGTCCCTAAGTCGCCTCTTACGACACCCACGGGAAGAGTAGGGGTTGGTGACAAATGTAGAATACTCTGCCGTCACCACACGGCGGAAACTCAATAGCTAATTACAATGTTGTCTAGTTCCCGCACCAGGATTCGCTGTGTTGTTTGTTTGTTTGTATGTGCTTACATGAGTAAAGAGAGATACCATACAGTGATCAAATGAAACACTTATATTAGTTTTGTGAAACCAAATTAATATAAAATGTATGAGAAAAAAACAAGAAGACTTTGAGGTGTTCAAAATCCCTTTCCTTGGGTTTTGCCACAGATTAAATAATAGGGTCGGTCCCCTTGGTGGGGACGAATTTTCTACTCTTTCTAGAAAAACAGTTTTTATGAATATTTTGATTTTTGTTAGTTACGTTCCTAAGACTACGATATTATGAGGTCAATCAATCAGCCTATTGCAGTCCACTCTGGACGTAGGCCTCCCCAAGGGCACGCCAAAGCGCACGATCACCCGCTTCCTCATTCAGCCACCACCAGCGACCTTCCGCAGGTCACCAGTCCACCTGGCAGATTATGAGTGTTTTATTCTGCTGATGTGTTTTGGAGAAACTGGATGGATGTTTAGTTGTTTGATACAAAATTTATTCGTACTTATAACTAATTATCTTGTTGAAGGTGACACTTAGTGAGAACTGCAATGTACTACTCGTATATCAAGACAATCTACGATTTGCAGGAAAGGAGACACTAGAAATCGTAGGTAGTCTAAAAGGATGTTTTAAACTTCGTCAAAAAAATAGTGACAATTTCATTTCATTGCTGTTGCAATATCCATTTCCTGTGCCAAGTGTGACCCAAACCCAGCTATGTGTACCGAATTTGACTTGATTTATCTAATCTAAGTCTAAATTGCTCTACAGGGAATATGCATATTTTTTTTTTCATAGTTCATCTGAAAGTATACAAAAATAGAATACTAATTGTCAGTATTCAAAACAGAATCGAAATGGATCGAAAAACAAACTAGATACATCATATTTTTTATGTGTTTATCTTGAATTTGAAATATTTCGATTAATCTATTAAAAAAAATTGTCCATATTCCCAAAATTATAAGCTGGATTAAACTTACTAGCAGCCCCAGCAATTATAAGAGCACAAATGCCGTACGCATCCAAGTCTTGAGTGGAATTGTATTTCATATTTTTGTAGCTGGTAACTCCAAGTGATATCGCTGTCATTGCGCAGATGGATATCACCATCACGCCGTAAATAAAATACGCTCTTATCAACGCTGGTCGCTTCTGAAAAGAAAAAAATAACTGTTGAATACAGAATAGCGTCGGTGGTCTAGTGGTTTGGACCGCTGTCTTCCGTCCGGGAGACGCGGGTTCGATCCCCACCACGTACCAATGTGTTACCAATGTGTTTTTGTATAGTTTATTCGACGCTTTTACGGTGAAGGGAAACATCGCCATGAAACCTACACACTCCTGCGAAGAAATTCAAAGGTTGTGTGTGAAGTCGACCAATCCGCACCGGGCCAGCGTGGTCGACTAAGGCCTAATCGCCCTAATTCAGAGTAGGCTCGAGCCCCTCGGTGGGGACGTATATGAGCTGTTCATTCAACATACGAAATACGGAAACGCAAAAGGTGCGTCGACTGTGGAGTTTCTTCGGTGAGTTCTTCTCCACAGATTCCGCCATTGTGTTAGTGACCCTCAAGCCTCCATAGCGCTCTATACAAACCATAATCTGGTTTAGAAAAGCTATGTGTTGTGTTCAATGTTATGTTGGTATACTCTTGCACTCAAGGAAGTTATTTAATGATACCAATAGGTACTAAAAGATGACAAAAAAATATTCAAACAACATATTAAGTAAAATATGTAGAGAACGCAAAAACAATGTATCAATAGAGACAAAGCAAGCAAACGGAAAATAAAGGTAAGGTCGACAACCGACCTCATAAACCTTGGTGTTATTGTTATAGAGCTGCCAAAGGCTACAGACATAGCTCAAATCGTTGCGCTATAAATACTTTATTGTTATACGTAATATTAAAAGGAGCATCGGGACATGACACGATCGTGTACTTGATAACAGGCTTATGTAGCCGACAAATTAACCAATATCCAGTAAAATAAAGGACTCAATTACTATCTAAGTAAGCTAATTAATCGAAGAAGCCTTTTTTGTTTTCATATTAATATTATATAAAAGGACAAAAAACAAAAAAAGGTGATACAATATCGAAATACACGTATAGCCCTAATCCTTTTTATTTAGTTTTAATTTTAATTTAGTCGATTTGTATAAAATGAAATAAAAATATGGGGGAAAACCGTCTATTCCATGGCGCTTGAAATTCTATAAACTACATGACATTAAACCACAAATAGGTAAGCCTCAGACTGCTCAAGACCATTGGTAACATTCACCCAAAAAAATGCAATGACGGATCTAAGTGATGTTATAACATCTTATGGAAATAAAAAAAAAATACCTCGTCGAAAAAACTTAGTCTATATTATATTTATTATACTTTTTAGGTGTTATTTTATGTAGGTAGGTTTATCATGTATGTATGTGTAGGTATTATACGAGTATTATTAATTGAAATTGTTGTGCACGTTACTATCCGCTTCTTTTCTAAATTCTCACTTCCAAGGTCTGCTGTAAGACATTTCTTTAGAAATAAGCAGTGCCTGTTGTGTCGTTTTTCTATGTGATCATTTTCTGTTAACTTTATTGTGTACAATAAATAATAAAATATAATAAATAAATAGATATAAAAAATCTAAGTCTATGGAAACAACAGTTGAATTGTGAACATGTTTGAACTCTTTGTTTGAAACCCTTAACAGTGGACTGTTGAATTTTGGGCTGCTGGGAACTTAGTTATCATCATCGTGTGGGTTGTAAGGTCGATAACTGACCTCACAAACCCTGGTGTCAGCCTAGTGTTATAGATCCGCCAAAAGCCACTTGGCTTGACTTGGCTCGTGTAACGACTAGATAGTAGCCGGGACCAACGGCTTAACGTGCCTTCCGAAGCACGGAATTATTCAGGCCATAAACTGCCATCTAGTGCGAACATCAAGGGAAAAACTCTTGAATGAAAAACCTATGATGTTGACGCCACGTTTTCCCGTAAATTGTCGTAAGTAAAATGACTTCATAAGTAAATAGGAAAAAAAATAACGAGGAACAATTGCACATCTGTCGGAATCAGCTGATTCACTTTGTTTTTCGTTTCGCGTAGGTACTCGTATATGGCGTCAGTATTTACTAAACAGTAAGATAGTAATTTCCTCCTTACTTTCTTATCCTAACTAAAATGTATTATTAAATGTGTTTGTCAATCTGTTACGTTGTCTATCTGTTACACTTTTTCTGCTCAACGACTAAACCGATTTCGATGAAAACTAATTTTGTATCCAAGGACGGACATTCTGTCGTCATCGCTTGGAATGAAAATGTATCTCCCTCCAAATCCTCCATGTTCATAGAAAATATAAAGGTCTTTTCTGAGGTAAAAAATGGCCGAACAAGGACTTTGGACAGTGGTCATTCGGGCAAATGTATGTAACAAGGAATATTTAGACAGTGATTATTTGGGGGAATGGGCGAAATAGGAAATGGTCGAACAAGGACTTTGGACAGTGGTCATTCGGGCAAATGGATGTAACAAGGAATATTTTATTTGGGGGAATGGGCGAACTAGGAAATAGCCGAATAAGGACTTTGGGCAGTGGTTATTCGGGCTATGGACGTAACAAGGGATCTTTAGACAGTGGTTGGTTATTTGGGGGTATGGGCGAACTAGGAAATAGCCGAACAAGGACTTTGGGCAGTGGTTATTCGGGCTATGGACGTAACAAGGGATCTTTAGACTAGACGGTAGTAATTTGAACGGTGGATATTGGAGTTTGAGATTTTTTCCATTGTTTAATAATGTTTTAATACGTTTTTCTAATATGAAAGGAAATTAATAACAGTCGATAACTAAAGCTACGGTTTTACCTATGGTGATAAGATTATCGCCCTTAATCTTTATCAAAATCTGCTTAGTGTTCTATCCGTAAGAATATTGCAAGGAGATGATGGACAGATATAGTTGCTTTTTCATTTATATTATTTTTGTAATGTTGTGAGATTCCAGAATACAAAGATGTACTGACTGTACCCATACATGAGTCTTCACCTCAGTCTCTTTACTCGTCAGTTTTCATCATTCTATCTTAAGGCGAGGAACTATTTGAAAAATCGTTCTTGTGCCCCTTTTCAAATTCGCGTATCTCACGTCTCGGAATATGTACCAAATTAAGAAAATTACAACCAACAGAAGAGTTTATCATTTAGCGGCGGTACCAAGTAGATATTACATAATTATAATCAATGAAAAAAGCAAAAATAAATAATTAAAATCACCGAAAATCACCCCACATTAAAAATTTGCAAATCTGTTTTCTCAATATTTTCAGCGGCAACAACATATTTTTTTGTATTTATTGGGTGGCTATATTGATACCTTAACCGCGACACCAGCTAGTTTCTATAATTTTCACAAAAATGAGAAAAGAGTTCAAGAAAAACGAGTTTTTCCACACGATTCCTGCGCAGTGTCGGACGTAACCTCCGTGAAGCATCGCACGCTAATATGAACGTTATTTCAGTAGTGCGTCGGTTGAACTTTCAACTAAAGCGCGTTGAGTTGCTAATTTAGGATAGGGCCTCGCCTTAACACTTTAATATATTTATATTCTGATGATCTAAATACAGTCCCATAACAGCAACCCATAACAGCAAAAAAAAAAAACAAATAAAAAGAAAGTAATTTAAAGTACAAAATCTTTTCTTTGATCGAAGATTCTTGGAAATGCCTAGTTCATCTTTCGAGGTATTATTTCAATTTTTTTATTTTAAATTATAATTTTAAATTAAATTTAGCATGTAAGGTAAAACATTTCCTATAAATATGCATGATGTGATTGCATTAAATATAATGTACGTTTATCTTTTGTTTAACAATGTCTAAATATTAAGTTTTATTTTTAATGTATCATCCACTACTGGCAGTCCTAAATAAATAAATAAATAAATAAAATAAAGACAAAATCACATGCTACATTTATAAAGGCGACCGTGCTATGAGTATTAATTTATTTTTATTCCAGTTCATTATAAAAAAAATGAGATCCTCACCGCCAAGATTCCCCTAGTCAACACCATGCCGAAGGTGAAGGATGCGGAGGCCAAGACCGTAGTCCCAGCAGCTATGGCTGTCAACAGCAGGTCTGTCAGAAGCGTCGAAGAGTTGGAGTGTCCCAGTGCGAAGTACCAGGATACATTGATCAAAAACCACATGAAACTCACGAGACTCGCCAGGCCAGTAAGAATCTGAAATGGAAAAGGATTCTTTTTCAAGTTTTTCGTCTTATTGTTTAAAAGCTGTAAGTAAATAAATAAAAATGATTATAAATAAATATATTAGCCCCCCGGTGGACACGTGTATGAGCTGTTGATGTTGGGGACATCTCACACACAAAATTGTGGGTACCAACCCTACAGGGTATACATCTCAAAATCGCTAGGTAGCTAGTAAAACTATACCTATCGCATCGTAAGAATGCCGTCCTGACAGCTGTCATGCACGTACAATTTTTCTTCTGTCTCTTTTGCACCTATTTGGTTTTCATATTTCCTGCCTGCTGTCAGGACGGCATTCTTACGGTGCGATTACTTAAAACATCTCGATTGGATTAGATCTTGATTCGACTTACATCGCTTTTAGACCATAGATTCGGTACCAGTAGCAACACAAGTTAAGAAAATAATATAATGCTGTTGTCGTGTAATTTAATAGCAGCCCCCGAAAGCATTTTTTTAAATAACTAGCGGTCCGCCCACTGCTACGCTCGCGTTGTGTAAGATTAAGACTTTTTCAATCCAGGTCACAAACTATCTTCGTTCCAAATTTCATCCAAACCCGTTGAGTACTTTAAGCGTGAAGGCGGAACAAACATCCAAACAGCTAAACATCCAAATATATTTTCACATTTATAATATTAGTGTGATGTGATAGTGTGATTGTAGCTAAAGAAGATGTTTTTAATACCTGCTAGAAATGAAATGAAACGAAATGAATAATTTATTAACTTTGGATGTTACATCTCTTAGTTTCGTCATTACATTTTTTGGATGAGTTTACTATACAATGTGCGGACTCGTGTGGAGAAAAACTCACCAATAGGGGATCGGACTAGTTTTATTTTATTTTATATATCCAAACTTCTTAATTTCTGCTATCGAACAATAAAATAATTTTTGCTCTATCTTTAAAATTGACCGAGTTATAAAGGTTTGAAGTTCAAGATTAGACAGAGAGACACATAATACCCACTTTGACGTCATTTGTTAGTAACGCCATATTATAATCTCCATACAAAAAATCGTTTTTGAAAGAGACAGACATATTGAAACTTTAAAAAATCACTGTAAATTCATCTGCTACTAATCTATATTTTAAAAATAATTCATAAAATATGGTGAACAGTCCGATCCCCTATTTGAGAACTTGAGAATTTTGTCTTGCTTCATTTTCATGAAATTTTCCATACCTGACCATTCAGCGCAAAAAAGCAAGTAACAAACATTAGTCGAACACTTATATACAATATTAGTGGCCTTTGGTGACCCTTAAACATTGACACCAGGGTTTGTGAGGTCGGTTTGCGACCTGATAACCCACACGCGATGAAGAAGAAGTACTTACATTATGGATAATTGAATAAATGAAGGTTCCCATCTCAACTGAACAACTGTTTTGAGTTTGAACAAAAGTCTCTACACTCCTTCGAAATTTCAGAAAATTAAATGAACAACACATTTTCGTATATGTTTTTACAATAATAAATAATTTATTATGGTTAACTGTGCCACGTGAAATTTAAAACTTATCGGATCACAGATTGCTAAATTAGATGAGGAAATAAATAAGCCAACTTGCTAGTAGGAAAGCTTGACATTGACTGAATCAATGGCTTTGTTTTGGCTCCACAAGCCGTTTACTATAAGGAAATCCCAACAAAGTGTAAAAAACCATAGTATAATTAATCAAAATACCTCGATGACGACTTAACACTTCACCACCCACCCATGCTAAGTAGAAATTGGAAGCATACTAAGAGAATTACAAGAAGTCCTCAGGAGGAAGAACCTCCAAACCTCAGGAGGAGGGGAAGTCCTGAGGTCAGGATTTTTATTTTACATAACACTGTGGGCCAGCAGCCGCCACGGAGTTGCTGGGCACCACACGAAGAATGTTGTAGAGGATAATAAAGCGTGACAAAAAACAGGACACAGTCCAAAAAAAAGGTATTTATGTAATTATATATTATGTATTTTATATTATATTACTAACATGGAAAATAATAACAAGGATAAGTTTACTGACGGAGATCAGGACATGAAGTGAGGAATTTGGCAGAAAAAAGACAAAATTGAAACGTAAGAAATCTAAATTTGAAAATGAATTTAAAATGAAAGATAAAACTGCCAGCAAGAAAGGTTGCCAGTCATAAAACAGGAAAGAGGACGAATGCCTCGTTACAATACGAATAACGAAGTTTGGTTTGTCAATAAAGGTCCTTTCAGGAAGAGTCTTTTCAGAGAGTGTTGAGGTCAGTTATCACGTGTGGTTCATCGTGATGCAGGAAGGCGAGAGGGCTGAATTTGGGAAATTTATTATCTTGTTTACTTTTCTTATGGCCCAGTATAAAACAAATTAAAAATTTTCAATGTTACGCGTCTCTTATTTGCAAATACAATATTCTCCTTAAAATAAGTTCTTCAACACGGTAAAATTATACTTCCTCGTATAAATAAATAAGGGTGCAAGAGGTTCCTTCATTTTAGTAAGTTGACCATGATAATATAATTTATGGTAGTAATTACTATGATTGTGTTAGCGTTTATAATAGGGGGAAAAAATTAGAGTAGGTGTCTCTTCAGGCGTAATATTATATTGTTAACTAAGGGGTGAAATCGATTAACTACACGCGAAGAATATTGGCGCACGAGCATAGTGAGGGTGCTAAATAGTGTGAGGGTGGAATTGATCAGTTTCCCTAGAGGTTTTCGTCTCGATTTGCGAGGAAAGTAAACAAAACAGTTTGTAAAAAAATAACACATGAGCTACATTATACACACCACACGCGCCATATTAGTGCACCGCACGTATTTGACACACACTTGGAAATTTTCAGTTGGTTTTAATGAAATCACTGTCGAATTTTGAAATTCGTGCACAAGCCTAAATCAACTTAGTTTTTATTATTTCATGGTTAAAATAAACGGATTACGAAATATGATTTATCAAAACATTGAACCACACAAAATAATAATATTTTCACCAAGAGTTTTCGCTTTATTTTAGGGGCGCGTTTCCGTTTCTTGCCAGCCAGTCATATTCTAGTTTATTTTACGATTGTAATCATTTTATTGATATTTCTAAGTAAATTTATGAATTTCATATTCATCTTGTTTTTTTTTTTTTTTGACGGACCTAGTCACTATTTATACCAGAGTGGTAATATAGTGGGCGCGGACTTGCGGGGGAGCAGAAGGCTCGTACCCCTTAGGAATTTTATGACAACGTATCTGGGGGCGCCCTCAGACGGGCTCGGACCGCGGCCCAGAACGTTGCCAGGGCGAGAAGCGCGTCGGAGAAGAATGACCCCTACCGGGTCTTACTGAATTAATTCTACTATTAGTTCCGCGTCCCCGCCGGCGGGGGCGGTTGCTACCTGAAGGGATTCATCTTGCATAATAAAGTGTATCAAGTTTAGAGATGTGCCGTGGGGAATGTTCCCATTCCCAGTATTTTCCCCATGGGAATATTCCCGGTAAGTTACCAAAAGTTTCCAATGTTCCCGGGAATATTCCCCTACACATGAAACATTTAATATATTGAATTCTTTCTTTACCTAGTGTTTTAATTTAGTTTGGTTGGTTGGTTGGCTGGTTTGGTTAGTATGATTTAATTTGCAAAATTGATTATTTTTGATATAGACAATTTTATTTTATTTATAGTGAGAGATTTCACTCACGGTCATCTGATCCAAAACTAGGCAAGGCCTGTACTACGAGTATGGGTGTCAAAGATAGACAAATATTCAATACCCAGACACAGAAATGACCCTTGATGTCTGCTTTTCTTTCTTTTCGCGCCTTAGCTTGGTACTATAGAAAACTGTAATGCTGACTGTAAGATGTGGATCAACTGTCTCGCTTCCTCTTTGAAAAACACTTTATTTGCGAATCTCTTTATTTGAGTGGCAACAAGGTCATCAAACAATGAAAGCGTCCTTTTTTAGTTACCTGTTATTTAATTTGTAACTTGGTGCACGTATTTAAACATACAAAGCTCGTTGTTAAAAATAAATCTGAATCTTTGTGGTCGGATTTTAAAAGTTGCTTTGCTTTATACCTATAACTTATGAAAAACATGTTGATCGTTCTGTGATTTGTTAATTATTTTAGTATAATTTAAATTGTTAATACTGAAATTTTATTGATATTTAAAAACAAATCTGGATCTTTGTGGTCGGATTTTAAAAAAGTTGCTTTGTTTTATACCTATAACTTATGAAAAACATGTTGATCGTTCTGTGATTTGTTAATTATTTTAGTATACTTAAAATTGTTAATACTAAAATTTTATTGATGTTTAATTGTTGATTATATTGATAACGCATATTTGTACACACATGAATAAAAACTATCAAAATTTAACGTCTATGTTTCTTTTTCTCTTATTAAAATACAGTTAAAACTTTCAGAATCTGCCCGGGAATATTCCCGGAAACATTGGGAATATTCCTAAAAACACTGGGAATATTCCTCGGAATATTCCCATTTTTTTGGGAGTTTTGGGAATATTCCCAGGCGTGTGGAAAATTTCCGGTGATTGTTCCAGGTAACATTGGGAATATACGAAATGTCTTAGGTTAGTAAGTATTCAAATATTACTTGTG
Organism: Carpatolechia fugitivella; assembly: GCA_951230895.1. Taxonomy (NCBI): domain Eukaryota; kingdom Metazoa; phylum Arthropoda; class Insecta; order Lepidoptera; family Gelechiidae; genus Carpatolechia; species Carpatolechia fugitivella. Next base: position 1,397,357 of record OX579661.1, read on the forward strand.
ATTTGTCTCCTAAAACTTAATATTGTGACATATAAATATATAAAAAAATAGAAGATTTCGACAACTTTCCCATTGTTTAAGTTCTCAAGGGAATATTCCCCGGAATATTCCCACACAAAAGTAATTTACCGGGAACGGCACATCATTAATCAAGTTAAATATATTTTTTTATTGAAATAAAAATAGTTGTAGTGCTATCTAGGCTGTATACGTCTATTTCTTTGCCATTTGTTTGCAATTATGTATGCGAATAGTAAAAAGTAAGGTTCCAAATTCAAAGTAACTTACATCACTCACATCATTGGACTTCCATCCCATCTTTGGGGTCATTATTGAACTACTTTCAGAGCATAAAATATTTTGTCACTTGTCATACACTCTAATCTACTGCTTTACAGCTTGGAAAGTTCACTTTTGCTGCTAAAAGAAGCTTTACTTATTTTCACTTTTGAAAATAATAAATAACTTGAAATTTAGGCATGAGCGAGGATTGGAATTAAATGAAAAATAAATAATTAAGAATATATTTTGACGAGATATTTATTTATACATATTTGAGTGTATATTTAATAATAACGACTATAATTTTCGTCTTATATGACAATAAAAAACTTATAATAACAATAAAGTTACATGTTTTGTTTCGATTACAAATTACTTACTTTATAACTTTTGTAATTCGTTCATTACAATGGCCATATTTATAGTTACCTAACAATAATATTGATAAACGAAGTATTATAATTTCCGCATCTACCATCAATTTTATTATGCCCTCGAATCGTCGTCGTCGGGTTGACGTTCCCTTCCCCTCTAAAAGGACGTGAGATGACGTTGCCGGACAAGAAGCAGGTACAAATGGCAGTGAAGAGGTGGTTATTTTTTTGAACGGACTAATAGGGGATCGGACTGTTCACCATATTTTATGAATTATATTTAAAATATAGATTAGTAGCAGACGATTCGCGAAGAAAAAAACAGAATCGGTTGAAAAACGAATTTACAGTGATTTTTTAAAGTTTCAATATATCTGTCTCTTTCAAAAACGATTTTTTGTATGGATATTATTATGGCGCTACTAACAAATGACGTCACAAGTGGGTATGTGCCTCTCTGTCTAATCTTGAATTTCAAACCTTTATAACTCGGTCAATTTTAAAGATAGAGCAAAAATTCTTTTAATGTTCGATAGCAGGAATTAAGAAGTTTGGATTTATAAAATAAAAATAAAGTAGTCCAACTGCTTATTCTACCAGAGTGGTAATATAGTGGGTGTGGACTTGCGGGGGAGCAGAAGGCTCGTGCCCCTTAGAAATTTATGACAACGTATCTGGGGGCGCCCTCAGACGGGCTCGGACCGCGGCCCAGAACGTTGCCAGGGCGAGAAGCGCGTCGGAGAAGGCCTTACTGAATTAATTCTACGAATAGATCCGCGTACCTCGCGTATGCGTGTGCTTTTATGTTTATATTCAATTCTTCGACAACTACTCAGACTGTCTCTGGCACCTACATGAAGTTAAGTGGTACTTGAAGAGTTTTATTTCTTTTCCCAGTGACTGCTATATCTGGTTCATCATGGTAAGAGAGAAAGACAAATACAGTGCTTTGAATCGATTCGAAAAAAGCAAAGACACGCGTTGGTGGCTTATTCATCATAACCCACGTGTTTTTGACAAGTCCTATTTTCGCTGAGAATAGCTTATCAAAAACGAAAAACAATACTTGGTCTCTTGCTAAGTTGACTTTATTTGGCGTTGTGTAAGATTTTTCCAGTGGGAATACGATTTTTTCCCGTAAAAAGTCCGATCCAAGGTAAAAACGATCAGCATTCCTAATTTCATCCAAATCCGTTCAGCAGTTTAGGCGAGATATTTGAACAAACATCCAAACATACTTTTACATTTATAACAGTGCAATTTATTTTTTTAAATATTTAAAACAAAACACGTCTATGAAAAGAAAAATGTGGCTTCAGGGGAATGATTCTTTTGCACTGTGGCATTTATTAGTATTTAATTTTATTATCGACTAGAACGATGTGTTTGTATTGTATCTCCTTTCGGCACTGCTTGTACGTGGCCCATATCATTCCCAAAATTGCAGCGTAAGCAACTGAAACAAAGCATTTTAAATTAGTACAAGAAAAAAGAATAACAGAAAAAAAACAATGATTGAATGAAAGTCATCAACAAAGTTACACGAAGACAAAATATTTGAACTGTAGGTATAGTGCGACAAGCAACTTTTAATGAACGTGGCAAAAAAGGAACTTACACCGCCATCTTGTGAAACGTAATTTTTGACGTGGCTGTGGCGCCCGCGCCTGCGTTCATTAAATCCTTGTCACACTGTACTAGTAAAATTGACCGACTAAATTATTATTTTGCTGCCTTGACATACAAAACTGACAGATTTTATAGTCAAAATAAGGCAATAATGGTGTCGATTAGGCATACGCCCAACTAAACTAAACTAAAAATAGTCCTGTCAATTTCTATTATTTTTAATTGAAAAGCGACCGAAGATCATTTTGGTTTTGTTTTTGTCTTTGACTTCACGACTAACTGTCAAAAGTTTTGTTTTAGTGCCTACCTAAACACCATGACGAATAAAAAACCACTAAAATAAGACTAAGTTTGACAGTTAGTCGTGAAGTCAAAGACAAAAACAAAACCGATGATCTTCGGTCCCTTTTCAATTAAAAATGATAGAAAGTGACAGGACTAATCTTAGATCAGTTTAGTTGGGCGTATGCCGCATCGACACCAATGTTATACATAACATTATAAAATTATACTTACTGCATACTGCCAAGACGGAACAGCCAATGATGATTAAAGGTCTGGAGCCGAACAACCCAGCAAAGATCAATAGGGACACCACGCCAGCAGTGAATATGAGGACCAGCACTATCGCGCCGTATATCAAATAAGCCTTTATATAATGCGCCTTCTTCTGTAAAAGATAAACACCAAAATTACCAAAACACATCTACCGAGTTATTTCCACGATTTTGGTTTAAAATAAGCTTTTTGGAGTTCACCGATAAACCCGTAGATATCCGGTAAGTATGTGTTTATTGATTAATATCAACAACCGAAAACCTAAGTGTTTATACCAAAGCTACCGCTTTCATTCTTGAATTGGGTATTTATATTTCAAATGACTTGTAATCTTTGAAAAAAAAATTACATAAATGTCATATCGATCCTTTCCGAAACAAATGTCGTGACCACCAAATTGGCGAAAATATTTTTTTAATGCAGTCTTACTCAGCTTTTTAGCCGTGTGGTGACGGCAGAGTAGAATACATTTGTCACCAACACCTACTCTTCCCGTGGGTGTCGTAAGAGGTGACTTAGGGACTACGCATTGAACAGGGAACGGGCAGCAGCGCTCTCTGATACAGTAACCTTTTAATATGCGATCTCCAACCCGCCTGCAAGCGTGGAGATTATGGCTAAACCCTCCACTTAAGTGGAGGAGGCTCATAGTCCAGCAGTGGACTGTAACGGGCCGTTGATGATGACTCAGTTTTTATCGCTCTATCAATCTGTTCTCGTTCTCAGTGGCTTTTGGCAGCCCAATAACTTAACACCAGAGTTTACATTATCGTCACCCGAATAATAATGATGATAGGATTGGAGACCTAATTGATGATGATGTTGGAACCAAGATTCTCATTCTGCAGAGCTTCACAAGTACTTACTTCAAGAATCCCTTTACACAAAAGTATAGAGAAAGTGAGGGCTATGGATGAAAGAGTTAGGGTTGCCACCAGTATCGCCGTAATTACATAGGAACTGTCCCAGTTGGGACCAATGTCATTCTTGAGGATGAGGAACACTTCAACTAAAATCCAAATGAAACTGACACCGCACGCGATTAACACAACAATCTGAAAAAAAGTACACAGAAATTAGATGAGTATTCTATTTAAAAGCTGAAAAAATATATATTATATTTCAGTGGAAAATGAAAAATTATTGAAACAACGAGTAAAAAATACTGTGAATATTCGTATATGGCTAGCTGGGCACTTGCATTACGAATACCGCCTCTAATACTGGGGTATAAAGGCGATCTCAACGACAAAGTGTCTAGTTTGACTTTGATTTTGACTTAATCCAGCCGCATGTGCTGGTTATTTATTGGTACATAATAGCCCTCAGTCACTCTTTATCTAACCCTAATTTTAAAATCCAAATACCTACACCTATACCTATACCTATACCTTTTGATTTTTATGACCAATGAAAGACAGTTCGTTCAAATGAATGAATGATATTATTTTGAATGAATGGGCGTAGCTGTCAATTTAAGAGATTTTCAAATGAAATGAATAGTTTATTAACTTTTGGATGTTACATTTTAGTTTCGTCATTACATTTTTTGGGTGAAGTCGGGTGTTCTATGTTTGCTCCAAAATTGTGTAATCGAAGCGTTCATGCATGTTGATGATGTTTGACAGCTTTTATTAGAATTGCCATTTTCTGTCCCTTTCTAATCTTTAAAAGGTAAAAGGTCGGATGAACTTAAATTATGGATTAGAGCATAGATAAAAAAAATCTAAGTCTATGGATTAGAGCGTGACATTTTGAATTAGCCCCAATGTCACCCTTAGAGCAGGTTTTATTTTTTTCTGGTCAGCAAAACAGTTCTAAGAGGCTCAATAGATGGCGCAAAAAAGACTTAGTAGAAGTGCAATTTACTTTAAAAAATCGGTTGTTCACAAAGCGAGCGCGAAGCGCGAGCAAAGCATCTCCGTTTCAGCTCGGCCAAAATTGCTTTTGTATGTCTATCTGTCCATCTGTCGATCTGTTTGTTCTCATCTAGAGGTCGCGTTTCTCAACCGATTCTCGTGAAATTTTGTGAGCAGGTTCGATAAATTATTAGATTTTTTGTCAAGTCAGTTTTTGGAAATTTAATAAAATTACAGAGTTATGAGGGTTGAAAACGTAAAAACACCATAAATCAGCCATTTAAAAATATATGTACATTCGCGAGGTCTACAGCCACTAGTTTATATAACTATAACTAAATATGTATTAATTTGTAAAAAAATAAAAACTGCATTCATCCAAATCACTTACACATCAGGTTATTAGAATATATATTTTTTTTATTTACCTGAGAGAAAATAGCCCATGCATGTTGATTTTTCACGACCAATCACAAACACAAACAACACAAACAGAAAAGAACGCCATTTCGTAATTGACAGATAAGTAGGTAAGTACTTGTTGCAGTATCAGATAAATTTAAACTTTCCCACCTATATACTTAAAAATTTATTGTTAAATAAAATACGATATTAAAAAAATAGGTATCCAGACAGGACTTTCTTTATTTCCATCTCCTTCAATGATAAGGAATTTCCCGTGGTAAAAAATATCGTACCAATAGTCCTCCTATATGTTATGTTAGTACTTTTATTAACTTAAAAATTTAGGAACACTTACACAGTTGATGAATGCGAAAACCAGAGAGCCTGTCTCCACACAAGTTCGGGATTCGGCCGACATTTCGAATTTAATTTCAAAGTTATTTTGATTATTATACAAAAAGAACACGAGTACTCTCCAAAACAACTACGCGTTAACTGAATGAATCAGCCGATATAAATATGCATCTATAATAATAAGCAGTAAGTATATTTTCGACACAAGCGAAGCTACAAACAAAACTAAACTACAAAGATAAAAATGTACGTACGTACAACGCGCGCAGTCAAAAGCCCTATATAAAAAGTATAAAAGACTTTGAATTTGAGCTCTATTTCTAAAAGCAAACGAGTGATTTGAGTCTCCAAACCAGTATGAAGTTGGCGCATATGGCTGCTTATGTCATCTTGGGGAGCAGACAAGTAATGTTGCCTTCGATTCTGATAGTAAAATTAAAAGTAGTCATGTATTTTTGATTTTTTGAAAAGGTTACATACATACATGAACCGATGAGCGTTGGAGTAGACGGATTCTCGAATGGAGACCACGTCTCGGGAAACATAGTGTGGGACGCCCCCCTGCCAGGTGGACTGATGACCTGAAGGTCGCTGGTGGTGGCTGGATGAGGAAAGCGGGTGATCGTGCGTTTTGGCGTGCCCTTGGGGAGGCCTACGTCCAGCAGTGGACTGCAATAGGCTGATTAACGATAGATGATGACTAGGGTTTGCTCCCGGGAAATTTAAAAATGTTTAGTACCGGGAAATCTAAACTATGTCCCGGGAATTCCCGGTACTGCACAAACACTAAAACTCTAGTACGAACTTTTGATGACATCTCACACACGGCCATCTGATCCCAAACTAATCAGAGCTTGTACTGTGGGTATCAGACAGCTGATATACATACATAAATAGATAAATACATAGGTACTTTCTTATATAGATAAACAACATCCAGACACAAGGCAAACACAAGTGCTCATCACACGAATGTTTGCCCTGGGAGGGATTCGAACCCGCGACCCTGTGCTTCGAAGGCAGGCGTACTACTAACTTACTAGGCTACGGAGCCGTCAATATATAGGAATAAAACCTCTCATGTTAAAATAAGTGCATCTCTCAAAAACCTGGCGCCTGTTATGTACTGCGAGAATTGACCTCATTATATCAAAACAAACGCCAAGTTCCCTTTAACGGGACGTGAAAACCAGTTTTAATTCTGATGCCGCTTGACTAGAACTCACTGCTGTATTCGTTATACACTGCGTTGTTGATTACGAACTTTAGAAATATCAGCGTGATAAAACTGCAATGTACGTTAATAATTGTCATCTTCATTGGAGTGAGATGCACAGAATTGGATAGGGAAAACCATGCAGCAAAATGCACCACAATGCAGAAAGTGGTCTTTCCGTCTTGCGCCTGGGATTTGCGAACTTTTGTACAAGTTTTTGAGCGAGAGTTATACAAAGCAGTCTTGAAATTTTCTCCCAAAATATTTTTCTAGACCCAAAAGGCCAGTTACAGATTTACCCTTTTATATTATTATTGTTTCAGATGTCATTTATTGTTTTGTTGTTGGTTATAGATTATTATTTTGTTGTGACGACGTTGTTGTGATGATCTTGTATGCTTGGCTTAACATAATAATGTGTTTAGATGTGGGTATGTAACTTATATTTTGTTAGAAATAAATTAAGGTAAGGTACCCGTTAAGTACGCATTGGAAGAGGCTGGTATCTAAGACACAGGCACGGCCTAGTTAAATACCAGTGGCTTAATACTTTGTATCATTTCCTTAAATAAATAATTATTAAATTATATTATTATTGTTGTTAATATTGTAGTTGTCGGCGTCGTCGTTGTGTCGGGTAACGGTGTTACCCTAAGTTGATTACAAAAAGTGCGTTATCAAAAGATTTTGTCATTAAAACCGTTGTATGAGCTGTTGTTGATAATGAATATTCAAACCTAGTGTAATAGGTGACTCACTTTGTGGGCCATTTTATGTTGTATTCGTTCTCTTTTCCAATTAACAAGGCAATTAATTAATTGTTATAATGGATGATACTTCGATAACTCATTTTATTTATAAAAACAATATTTATACATCTTTACAAAACACACACAGCACTAGTAAACCAGACTTTAAAATAATACCAGATTTAAAATTTGAAATAAAACCAGACTTTGAAATAATCATGAAGGGTTTTCACAAAACCCTAAATTAAGTAGGTATGTTATCGGCAATGTATTTGTATACGTTACTATAAGTCGTTAAACTAAAAAAGTAAAAAAAAAACACGCTTGGGCTAATCATAAGTAATCATAACAAAATAACAAATGAGCCCAAACTCGAGGGGTTTACTCCGTGGGTTTACTAGTAGCCAAATAGCCATCAAAGAGTTCCACCATCCAATTCCTGACACATGACAACAATTAGGGTATCGGACTACTTTTTTTTATTTTATAAAGCCAAGCTTCTTAGTTTCTGCTATCGAACACTAAAATAATTTTTGCTCTATCTAAGGAGTTCCTATGGCCACCTTCCGGCTCCATCATGAGACCCTGGACATCACGTATGACTAAAGATCTTGTTAAGACAAATCCAACGAGCCCAAACACGACTAGGTTGTGTTGTGTATTAGAGGAGTTCCTATGGCCACCTTCCGTCTCCATCATCAGACCAGCTCCATGGTACCATAATATTGCATTGTCATCGCGGTTACATTAGTGTACCAAATTTCAGCAAATTCCAATGGCAGCAAGTGCTTCAAATTTGAGTTGCAAGATTTCGCCCGAACATACCCACACACTAACATACAGTGCAAGGTAAATAAAAGCTTGTAATAAAAATAAAATTAAAGAAAAATACCTTTTTTAAAAACAAGCTTTTATTATTTGTTAAGAAAATGAACTAAAAAGTTAAAAATAAATTAACTCTAATTAGAAGTATAACACTTTATAAGTTCATTGTAACCTTTAACGATAATTAAGCTTCTTTGTCTACGACAAAATAATTCCATATCGTAATCATAATATATTTTTAACACCAAAACTTTACACCTTAATTATTAAATCTTCCCGTTTTTATTACAGTCTCAATTTTATAAATAAAAAAGCGTGTTACATTGTGATAGCTTAATTATACCATCAAAATGTAACACGCTTTTATTATTTATAAAATTGAGACTGTAATAAAAACGGGAAGATTTAATAATTAAGGTGTAAAGTTTTGGTGTTAAAAATATATTATGATTACGATATGGAATTATTTTGTCGTAGACAAAGAAGCTTAATTATCGTTAAAGGTTACAATGAACTTATAAAGTGTTATACTTCTAATTAGAGTTAATTTATTTTTAACTTTTTAGTTCATTTTCTTAACAAATAATAAAAGCTTGTTTTAAAAAAAGGTATTTTTCTTTAATTTTATTTTTAACTTTTTAGTTTGTTTAATTCGAGATTTACTACGACGTAGTTAGTAGCGCGTAGCAGCGTTTTTCCCTTATGTAGTCCGTAGTACGTTCACATAATAATGTGCTGCTTTGAGCACTTAAAGTTTATGTATTTTATTTGTATTTAAATATTTCATTTTTTTTGTTTGTAGTAGGGTAAACTAATGTTTAAATTAGTTATGTAATCACAAGTTAGTTATTTGTAACATTTCTCATTCTATCCATTTCTTTTAATGCATCAACATTACAAGGTTTCTTCGAAGTCAACTTGGAGCAGTCAAGTTCTTCGATTCGAAGTCCTGCTAAAGACTTAACTCTGCTTAAAGCCACATAAGCTTGACCAGCAGCAAATAATTTAGAGCCTAGATAAATAACAGCATGATCTACAGTAGTTCCCTGCATTTTGTGCACAGTTGAAGCCCAAGACAAGACAATCGGAAGCATTCTTCTTTCAGCTGTGCCGTAATTAAATTTAGCAGGAAATTGAATTGATTTAGGCTGTATTATGTGAATGCCATCCTTGCCGAGGTCCAATGTAGAGGGATAAGGGCTTCAGTACAACAGGGTTCGCCCTGGTACCCTGAGGCGCAACGTTAGCGATATGAAATGTTTATACACTCTCATACCATTCAGCCCTCGGCACGTGCTCACCTTGGCATTGGGGCATCCATCTAATCAATCAGACATAATAATATAATAATCCACATTCATAACAAACGGAACGAACTTTTTCCCAAATCTGTTGGAGTTGCATATTCACGCCAACTAAGATGCTCGTCAAAACGAATCAAATGAGCACAAACTCGATCGGGTTGCGTCGTTTAATTACGGAGTTCCTATGACCACCTTCCAGCTCCATCATCAGACCCTGGTTACCATATAGTATCACAGTACTCAACAAGACGAAACAAATGGGCCTAAACTCGATGGAGTTGCGTCGTTCCGGAGTTCCTATGGCCACCTTCCAGCTCCATCATCAGACCCTGGTTACCATGTAGTATCAAAGTACTCGTCAAGACAAATCAAATGGGCCCAAACTCGGTGGGGTTGCGTCGTTTAATTACGGAGTTCTTATGGCCACCTTCTAGCTCCATCATCGAGTCTGATTTAGTATCAAAGTATTCGTCAATACCAATCCAACAAGCCCAAACACGACTATGTTATGTTGTGTATTTGTGGAGTTCCTGTGACCACCTTCCAGCTCCATCATGAGACCCTGGACATCACGTAGGACTGAAGATCTAGTCAAGACAAATCCAACAAGCCCAAACATGACTAAGTTATGTTGTGTATTTGTGGAGTTCCTGTGGCCACCTTCCGGCTCCATCATGAGACCCTGAACATCACGTAGGACGGAAGATCTAGTCAAGACAAATCCAACAAGCCCAAACATGATTAAGTTATGTTGTGTATTGTGGAGTTCCTGTGGCCACCTTCCGGCTCCATCATGAGACCCTGAACATCACGTATGACTAAAGATCTTGTTAAGACAAAACCAACAAGCCCAAACACGACTAGGTTGTGTTGTGTATTTAAGGAGTTCCTGTGGCCACCTTCCGGCTCCATCATGAGACCCTGGATATCACGTATGGCTAAAGATCTTGTTAAGACAAATCTAACGAGCCCAAACACGACTAGGTTGTGTTCTGTATTAGAGGAGTTCCTATGGCCACCTTCCGTCTCCATCATCAGACCAGCTCCAAGGTACCACAATATTGCATTGTCATCCGATTTATACATGAATGCAAAATTTCAGCTCAATCGGAAACTGGGAAGTGGATCAAATTTAACTTGCAAGATTTGATTACAGACAGACAGACAGACAGACAGACAGACAACGGGACAGGTGAAACTAAATAAAAGCTTGTAAAAATAGAGAGCTTTTTACATTTGGCCACTGTTTTTTTATTGTTATTATTTATTTATCATGCTAGCGAGCCACCCATCGCATTGGTTGCTTTCAATCAACATCTAATTATTTTCTAAGTAACATGAGATATACAGACAGCCCTAATCCTAAGAATAGGGAGCTATGTACAGTGAAGAACTCCAGTAATGGCTGTCTTCCCACCTGGTTCTTACCGACACGTCACCACAACGAAAAAGGGACCCTTTTTTAATCTGTGGAATGTTGTCGATTATTGTCGAGATAGTAAGAATTTTTAAAATAATTATAAAACAGAAATTGTATAAAAAAGGTTACTATAGGATATCTGATTACTTAGAGGACAGATGTCCATGGGAATAGATTGCTTGAGTAGCAGGCTTTTTCAATATTTAATTAGCATTAATTTTGTAAATGACAATATTTTATATAAAAAAAGGAAACGCAAAAGATGCGACGACTGTGGAGTTTCTTCGGTGAGCTCTTCTCCACAGATTCCGCCATTGTGTTAGTGAACTCACCCAAAAAAATGTAATGACGGATCTAAGTGATGTAATAACATCCTATAAATAAATCCTAAATAAATAAATAAATTCTTTATTTGCTTAATGAAAACTATAACAGTTTGTTTTGATTTTTTTAAGAATAGATTTTTCATTGAGAAGAAGGCCAAAGTGATAGCATGAATACTGATGTGAATAGATAGATAAAAAGTTTGTTTCACCACAATGTTAACCGACACCATAAAAAAAGAAAACAAACAAAATACAATCATTTCCATTGTTTTATTAAACTTTTAAGTAAGTTCTGAGTCAGTCACTATCATAAAATAATAGAATGAAATAAAACGAAAACGTGACCTCCATCGGGTTCCCTTTCTTCGGTTAAGTTTCTAGTTCACCTGGGTCTACATTCTGCAGTTTATTTAATTTGACGCCCTGTTCCTCGATCATAATTTTTTTCCACCAATTAGCGAGCCTGCCTCTTCCTCTAGTGTTGGTTAGTAAGGTGTTTTTAACAGTTAAGGCTTCTTTACATCTGGAGATTTGCATAAATTAGCGTAGATAGACTTCTTTCACCTTCTTTACAACTATGTTCGTTTCTCTTTGTCCAACACCAATTTCTAGTTCAATTGGGTTGGGTCTCCTTAAATACTGCCTGAGAACGTCCTTTGGTTGTCTGAAAAGGACGTCCTGTTCCATCTCCACCATCAATCTTTCTCCACCAAATAGCTAGCCTGCGTCTTCCTGTTGATCGGTAAGGTGACTTCTTTCACTTTCTTCACCACTAAGGTTACTCTGAGCAGACGGGTTCTCGAATGGAGACCGCATCTCGGGAAACGTAGTGTGGGACGCCCCCCTGCCTGGTGGACTGATGACCTGAGGAAGGTTGCTGGTGGTGGCTGGATGAGGAAAGTTGGCGTACTCTTGGGGAGGCCTATGTCCAGCAGTGGACTGCAATAGGCTGATTGATTGATTGATTGAAGGTTACTCTGATCTTAACGATCCCGTGATGATACTATTGTGGTCCTTTCGGGATTTGAAGCTCTTGTTCATATATTTTTAGGTGGTGCCGCTTTTTTTTTTTTGCTTTTTTTTGACCTTGATCTGTGCATTGATGGACATTCCTGGGTTTGTTTATGAGTTATATTCTATGAGCACATTGCGATCTGTACATAATATTTATCAGATCACGCTTACTGCAACTTATATTTGGCTTACATTTATACTTCCCATTGGAGAAATGTTTCCTTCTGGTATTTTGCGCTTTAACTTCGTAAGAAGCAAAATATATGTAGTTAATATGGAGTAAACAAAATTGTTTGCTTATACAAAACAATATAAAGTCCTTTATTTAACGCATTTTTAGTATCTAATTTTGTTTTCAATAAGAACGATTCGTTTGTATTGGATGTCCTTTCGACACTGCTTGTACGTTGCAAATATCATTCTTAAAATTGCAGCGTAAGCAACTGAAACAATGCATTTTGAATTAGTAACAATGACATTTAATGGGTGCATGAAGAAAGAGTCAGCGTGGTCGACTAAGGCCAAATCAATTTCTTGATTCTAATTGACTTTGCAGTTAAAATAGAAATACATCAATTTCCATACAACCCAGATGATGAAGAACAAGTACTAATTAATAGTGTCCATGTCGTGGCCATATCGTAGAATTGACCACATCATGAAATTTTCGATCATTTTTCACTGTCCATTGGCCACATCATGATGTGCCTTGGCCAGATCAATGATAAGAAATCGTTTGTCGATATGTTCAACTAAAACGCAGCTACTTCATAAAATGGTCAAGATTATTTGATCATATCGTAAAATTATTACATTAATTGCCGATAGAGGCGCTGGAAGCGCTTTGTTTATGTACCAAAATGGCGGCCACTTTATTTCTCGCAGTGATGACCATTTCATGAAATGATCGAAAGTTTCATGATGTGGTTAATTCTACGATATGGCCACGACATCTATACAAATTAACTAACAATTATTGGTTGCCTTAACAAGAACAGGGTAAAAGCCTAAAAAAAAAATAAACAATCTTAAATAGCAGTTAAACAATATTCACAGCTGGAAATCTCCCGAAACTTCCCAGAAAGTTAAAGGTACTACTATAATCTATTCTGTGCTTTAGCTAACTAAACAAAAACAATTTAGACCATTTTACGTTCAAAATAAAGTGGTTTGAAATAGGGCAGGTGTAAATGTTATTATAATGACCGCAAAAGTTTAAAATTATATAGGGCAAGTGTGTCATAAATGTATACTTACAGCATACAACCAAGACGGAACAGGCAATAGTGATTAAAGGTTCATATTCGAGCAACCCGGCGAAGACCAGTAAAGACACCACGCCAGCTGCGAAGATTAGAAGCAGAACTATCGCTCCGTATATTAAATACATTTTTATATAACGGGGCTTTTTCTGTAAAAGACAAACACCTAAAATTAGTCAATCATTGCACTCGATCTTGCAGTAGTAAGTATAATATGTAGGTTTGCGAGTTTTATTTGTTTTTTTGGCGTCTTGTACATTTAGTAGATATACTTACAATACCTGTCATAAATAAAGTAAGATTCCTTCCCTTGTAGCAGACTCTACTTAAATTTTCATTCTGTGACTCTAAAGCAATACAGCCTTGAAGGTTTTGGGTTGGAATCCCGAAAGTAGAAATGTGAAAATTATTAGGGCTGTCCCGTTTATTGGTCACCTGATTCTCAGAAAATTAAAATGAATCCTTTTCGGTGCGAGCAGCAAAGCTGTGGAGCAAGCTGCCTAAGGTTATACAAAGCAGCCCAACTATCCACTCTTTTAAAAAAAGAGTAAGAGAGCACTTCATCTCTCAGTTATCATAAGTTATTTATGTGTATGTAAGTATATTGTAGTATTTATACATATAGAGTAGGTATATGTTTATTACATTTGGGTAGGCATATATAAATATTTATGTAGACTATTGGCATGTATGTATGTATTAATTAAGTATGTTAAATTCTAGTACACGTTCTTGTTATCCCACTTTAATTAAGTGTCTCACACAACACATTGGTTGGCTGGAAGAGATCTCTCTTTAGAGATAAGCTCGCCTTTGCTACTAATAATATTTACTAATATTAATATTTGCTACTAAGCTATTAATAATATCATTTCTGAATAGCGTACTATTGCAATAAAGAATATATATATGATTTTGTTTCTGAAGTCCTGTCTGGGGATGCAGTTGCTGTGGGAAGTAGCCTTTGGCGACTTTAGAAATATAGTCAGTGGTTCGTGAGCTGGATCATCTACCTATGTGCGATGACTCGGCATTCAGCATCTTTAATAGAAGAAGAAAGGTTAATAATAATTACTCGTAGGTACTAATACTTACTTTAATGATTCCCTTGCATAACAGTGAAGTGAAAGCGAAGGCTATGGAAGACAGAGTTAGGGCTGCTACCAGTAATCCCGTGATCGCGTAGGTACTATCCCAGTTTGGACGAATGCCATAACAGATAATAAGAAACACTTCAATTAAAATTCCAAGGAAACTTCCAAAGGTCGCTACGAATAGAATAACCTGAAAGAAATAAAATTATTTTATTTTTCTTTATTTTATTTATTAGGCTACCAACATAACAATTACAAACAGAAAATAATGAAATACTTCATAGTTCATAGATGGCATTCAAGAGTGCGCGATCTTCTGTTTTTCTTTGAAAACATGTGTGTGAAGTTTCTTCGGTGAGTTCTTCTCCACAGAGTCCACACACATTGTGTAGTGAACTCCCCCAAAAAAATGGTATGACAAAGTTAAGAGATGTAACATCCAAAATTTAATAATTCATACATTCCTTCAAACAGATAGGCAGGTATATAGTTACTAATACTTACACAGCTGATTATTGCAAAAGTTAGAGAGCCGATCTCCACACAAGTTCTGGATTCAGTAGACATTTTGAGTCTATTTCTCGTTTATTTTAAAAAAAGAACACAAGCTTTCTTCAAAACAGCTTTCGTGAACTGAATTATGAAACAACAAATATTTGTAAACAGCCAGTATCTTTTTGATTAAAACAAAAGAAACAAAACAAATTAAAAAGATATGCACGTTCGCTTTTAAATATGTCTGGCGACTAAAATATACAATGTTTATTTAGTAAATGCGGCGCACACTCAGATGCAACTACATACATACAAGTGTTTATAGACTGAACTGCATTCCAATTTGAACTCTTTTGTAGAGTGCGTAGAAACGAGTGATTGGTTGACCGATCCAGTGTGAAGTTGGCGCCTGCGCACATGGCGCGATTCCGTCATCGCTAACTTGGGGAACAGACAGACAGAATAACATTTGTCTTCGATTCTGACGGTCACTGACTTTGTTTTTACTGTGATGCTCTTTCCCGTGTTGAAGAAATTACCTGATATCCAAAGGTTGTATAAAAATAAATGGTTATTTAGCAACAAATATAAACACCTACCAATTCATTTATTTTCTGGGGTTAGGTATTCCATTTTCGTATGGTTTTTTATTCCTGTGTGTAATAAAGATAAGATTAGACAAAATTAATTTTATTTTAAAACACTAGGTACAAGAGTTTTCAAAAATTGAATGCCCGTCCGTTATGATGATCAACAAAGAAAATAATTATTACTGGAAATAAAAAAACAGGAATACAAAAAATAGAATAGAATATAATTTGTTGCACACAAGAAACCCAAAGAAAAAAATACAATTTGAAAATTATCTTATTTATTGCTTAGGTAGCAATTTCTTCCATGCAAATAGAAATAGCAAAAACGCCAAGATGATGATAATAATGTAAAAAAATAAAGAATATGATATATAATATGTACTTAGTTCTATCTAATCCTGTCACTGCAAGAATTGACCCCCGAAATTCACCAATACGAGACGTAAAACCCTAACAACCAGTTTTAATTCTGATACCGCTTCATTGCAGGTCACTATTGCGTTCTTTATACATTGCCTGGTTGATATTAGATTTCAAATAATGTCAACGTGATAAAATAGCAATGTACGTTAAAGTTCGAACAATTTAGTAATTTCTTTGTTGGGAAATATACAGAATTGTATAGGGAAAACCGTACAACAATGATTGGTCTTCCGACTTTCTTTGAGAATTTGTGAATTAGGTATATTACCAGTCAAAGTTCAGGATATTCACTAGGAGATAAGATTTAACTAAGCGTCGGTGGTCTATTGGTTAGGGCTGCTGTCTCCCGTCCGGGAGACGCGGGTTCGATCCCCACCACGTATGTGTTTTAGAATTTCGAATTCGACGCTCTTACGGTGAAGGAAAACATCGTGATGAAACCTGCACACTCCTGCGAAGAAATTCTAAGGTTGTGTGTGAAGTCGACCAAGCGTGGTCGACTAAGGCCTAATCGCCCTAATTCAGGGTAGGTTTGAGCCCCTCGGTGGGGTCGTATATGAGTTGTTCATGAAGGCTTAAGGCGCTGATAAGTGCTAATTCGGTTTTTTTTTTTTTTTTTTTAGCAAAATCCGTTTAACTTATGGCAGTGATAATTGAATATGTTAATGGATATTTAAATTTTACTGATCACCCGTTTCACGAAGCAACAATTTACTAGTAACAAGTTACAATTTGATATTCATTGCGTAGTTAATTCGCCTAAACAGTAGGCCTTATCGTTTTAATCTCACTGTCTACGCAATGTACATCGAATTGTACTTGTAATTTGTAACTTGTATCTTCGTGAAACGGCCCCCAGGAAATTGCTCGTTGCTGCTATTTCAATGTGATATTTATCCTTGATCCTTGAGATCTTTTGTCGTATAGGATAATTGAAAATTCTTACTCCTGAAAATAAATTCATAGGTTGTATGTGAAGTCGGCTAACTCGCACTGGGTCAGCGTGGTCAACTAGGCCTGATAGGCTTAGCCTACTTCAGGGTAGGCTCGAACCCTTCGGTGTAGACGTATATGAGCTGCTGATGATGATGAGCTACAGGAGATGTTTTAGAGGGACATTCCCTGTATCTAAACCACTTTGTATATCGCTTAGGCAATTTGATAAAAATATGGTAATTAAGAATTTCTTAATAGTTAGTGACTCATTTATTTGTCACTTCGTTTTGTTGTTATCATTTCAGATTATAGGGTCATTGTACTAATTGGCGATAGTTAACTAATCAATATATAGATCCATTTTAATATTTATCATCATCATCATCTCAGTCGGAAGACGTCCACTGCTGAATATAGGCCTCCTCCATAGGTTTCCACCGTGAACGGTCCTGCGCTACTTGCATCCAACAATAGGCTTGTGTCAACTAACAATGAAATCAATGGATGATTGTTTCTAGACGTAAATTGTAATATTTAAACAGGGAAAACCGAAATAATTCCACATAAAAATTAATGATTATTGTTATTTTTACAAATTAAAATCAAATAAATACCCCCCCTGGCCCCTCCGCTGTGAACGTCAATCAGAACGTATTACGTCACATAGTGGTATGCCGCCATTGTTGTTTTGACGCTTGGTTAACTTTTTCATACAACAGCACAAGTGAACACAATCGTTTGCCACTATGTGACGTCATTCACGACGCCATGACACTTTCTTGTGTTTTTACGCCAGATTAAAAATATTTTAAAATATGTGTTTTAAATATAATTTTTATCATGAAATATTATTTTTTTGGGGTAATACAGGTACTAAACTAACGAAATAAGCCATTTTTGAAATTTACGACACAGGCCTATACGCCTTCCGGCCCGTGGTCGCCGTTCGAGAACCTTTCTTCCCCATCGGTTATCGGTTCGTCGAGCTATATGGCCTGCTCTTTGCCACTCCAACTTACTTATCCTGAAAGCTATGTCGACGCAACCAGCACAAGACGACTGCTTAAGACCTTTATAGCGTATATAATTACAGTTAGGAGCTGCAAGATTAAGCTGCATAGCGTTCTATGCAACCCTTTTGCAGCTGCTTTAGCCCTAAAGGGGCGACTTTGTAACCTATTTTAATAGAGCTAGTAGACTTGCATACTAGCGCATGTAATTTCTTACAACCGCTATTTCCACTCCTTAAGCACCCATAAGAAGTGAACATAGTGGGTAAAAGCTGATATTGGCACTAATTGAATGAACGAACGTCAGATCTGCTCATTATTTCATTCACTCCAAATCGTAAATTATAGCTGGCAGTGCGTGCGAATCATAGACAAGTTATAAAATACGGTTAAAAATGACATGCCAAATATAATTAGCGGTACAATGTACTCATTCAACCATATTTTGTTTTAATTGCTCAGTTTCTCAGTGTGCGCTGGCCCCTAGGGTCTGATTGTGCTGATCATGTTATTTCGAACACAGGGTATTACAAAAATACCTGTAATGCGAATAGGGAACAGTTCAATCCTTGAAACTGAACAACTTTCCCTAAGGAAAAAGTTGTCAGATGAAAAATAGTCGTAGTTGATAAGAAGGAATGTCTGATCAATGAAGCTAGTGTCTAAACCCAAGATTAACTAATAAAACTACACTAAATATAGTTCTATAATTTATTAGTAAGAAAAAGAATTGATTTAGTGAATAAATTGTGCATAAAAGTATTACTGGTTAGTAAATACAAGAAGGGAAAGAAGTGATGTAGTTATGAAACGGTCAGTTTAAGTCCGAATTAATTGAATAAAAATACTTACTTAGTAATAATAATAAAACATTGATTTCAGAAATGAATTCCATAGTTTTGTTAGAAGATGTGTTAGTCGAACAAACTGCTTAAAAACTATGTTAGAAAAATATATAGTTTTCTTGAAGCAAATAATCAATATCACGAAAAACTTCTCGGGTACACCTACTACGAGGGCTGATTGATAAGTTTCCGAAACGACAAAGAAAAACTTTAAAAATCTATTTAAAATAAATTTATTTCTCAACGTAGTTTCCTTCTACCTCGATGCATTTAGTCCAGCGCTTCTCCAATGCCGTTACACCAGTTTGATAAAATGTTTTCTCCAACCCCTCAAAATACTCGTCCACGGCAACAATGACTTCTTCATTTGATGAAAATCTCTGGCCACCTAACCATTTCTTCAGGTTTGGGAATAAGTGGAAGCCACACGGGGCCATATCCGGGGAATAGGGTGGATGCGGTAGCAATTCGAACCGCAATTCATGGAGTTTGGCGACTGCAACCATTGACGTGTGTGCAGGTGCGTTGTCATGGTGGAACAAAACTTTTTTCTTGGCCAAATGTGGTCGTTTTTTCTGGATTTCTTCACTTAATTTTTGCAGCAAGCTTGCGTAGTACTCTCCATTTATTGTTTTTCCTTTTTGCAGATAATCCACTAAAATAATCCCTCGAGCATCCCAAAAAACAGTCGCCATCACTTTGCCGGCCGACAAAACCGTTTTTGCTTTCTTCGGCGCAGGTCTTCCGCTCTCAGTCCACTGCTTAGATTGTTCTTTTGTCTCGGGAGTATAATGATGTATCCAGGTTTCATCGACTGTTACATAACGCCGCGAAAACTCGTTAGGATCTCGGTTAAACAGCGCCAAACACTCCGATGAATCGTCCACTCGACGTTGCTTTTGGTCAACAGTGAGCCAACGCGGCACCCATCGCGCGCAAAGCTTTTTCATTCCCAAATGTTGGTGCAAAATATTAAAAACGCGTTCAGATGAAATGCTCACCATCTCTGCTATCTCTCGCAACTTCAAGCGCCGATCATTCAATACAATTTTGTGAATTTTTTTGATCATGTCCGGATTCGTGACTTCATTTGGACGGCCAGACCTGTGGGCGTCTTCGCAGCTCTGTCTTCCACGTTTAAAATCAGTTACCCAGGTGTGAATTGTACTCAATGCAGGAGCAGAATTACCTAAAACACTGTCTAGCTTGGTTTTAATCTGGGTTGCTGTTTTCTGTTTTAAAACGTAAAACTTTATCACCGCACGAATTTCGTTTCTTTCCATTGCTAAGAAAATTTACGACAGAGAAAGTTCTACGTCCTATCAAACAAATTCCACCAGTTCGATTAAATTCAAATTTGGCGTTCTATTTTCAAAAAGATGCCAAAATATAATGTAATATTTTTTTTTTGCGTATCATTTTTTTAAGTTCGTCGTTTCGGCCAGTTATCAATCAGCCCAGGTAGTACTAGTAGTATGCTCAATGGGGGTTTTTAGGAAAATAATTAGAAATTCTCAAAATTTTGCGTCATTTGGCTAACATATTGAATATTTTTTATAATTATAAGAAATAATCTTACTTATTTGCTAGTACCTACTAATGCTTATCATTAGGAGGCCTTTGACGTACCTTTTCCAAATGTTTTGCTTTTTAACAAAATAAAAATTATTATAAAATAATACGCAAGCAAATATTTTACTAGCACTTATATTGTTATAGTTATGATAGATAGTACGAGACTTTGTTGAGTCGTTTTTGTAATCTCTTCATCTTTTCTATTCTTCATGTCTGTCTGTCTGTCTGTCCGTCCGTATGTCACAGCCACTTTTTTCGGAAACTATAAGAACTATACTGTTGAAACTTGGCAAGTAGATGTATTCTGTGAACCGCATTAAGATTTTCATACAAAAATAGAAAAAAAAACAATAAATTTTGGGGGTTCCCCATACATAGAACTGAAACTCAAATTTTTTTTTTCATCAAACCCATACATGTGGTGTCTATGAATAGGTTTTCAAAAATGATATTGAGGTTTCTAATACCATTTTTTTTCTAAACTGAATAGTTGGCGCGAGAGACACTTCCAAAGTGGTAAAATGTGTGTCCCCCCCCTCCTCCTATAGTTTATTTAACTGCCAAACTTATTCGTGTTAACTGAACAAAGTTCCAAGTTTTGAGCTATAATTTGAAGACATCTCTAGAAAAAAACTTGTAACTTCTAAAATAAGAGAATGATAAAACTAAAAAAAATATATGATGTACATTACCATGGAAACTTCCAACGAAAATTGGTTTGAACGAGATCCAGTAAGTAGTTTTTTATGTTATTTGCTGCTACGGAACCCTTCATGGGCGAGTCCGACTCGCACTTGGCCGCTTTTTTGTTGTTTTTTTACCTGCATAGAATTTATCCCCCTCTTCAGATTCTATGCATTTTTTTTTATTCTTTCTTATTTATCTTAACGTCCTGGAGCACTATCGATTCGGGATGTCATGCTCTAATTTTAATTTTAAAATCCAGCTATCATTTTCGTTTTTATGACCAATGAAAGAGAGGTGATGAACGAATGATATTAATTTGAACGAATGATAACCTAAAATAAGGGCATAGCTGTCAGTTTTAGAGATTTTTAAGTCACATGTTTTAAGTGCTCTCTAAAATTGTGCAATCGACACGCCCATAAGGTTCAAATTTGATGTTTGACAGCTCTAATATTAAGATGGCCATCTCCTGTCCCTTACAATCTTTAAAAGGTAAAAAGGACGGACTAACTTAAATTAAGGATTAGAGCGTGACATCCCGTATCGTATATTATTCAAATCAAGTTTCTCGTACTACTATCTAACGTTGTTTTTAAAAAGTTTTAATAAAGCACATTATAAAAAGCCCTTCTTTCTTCTTCTTTTTTTTAAACGACTTGTGCCGCCATTGTTTTGGGCCTCCTTGAAAACTTCAGAGGGAGAGTGTATGGTTCCATCCTCTTTGCTTCGGCCTGGCTGAGCTCCTTCTGCGCATAGCCCTCGTAGACCATCCAGACGAAACACAGGAATAAGGCGTATATCACTAAAAAAAAACGAAACTTTAGAAGTATATTTCATTCATTCATTCATTCATTCATTAGACTGTGCATTAGGTTGTAAATTTACTTTGAAGCAAAGAACCAATCAAATGGAAAAATGTAGTACTGAATGCATATACTGAAGAGTTCGAGCCTACCCTGAATTAGGGCGATCAAGCCTCAGTCGACCACGCTGGCCCAGTGCGAGTTGGTCAGGAGTGTAAAGGGTTCGGTGGTCGGTGAGTGTCGGTGGTTTAGTGGCTAGGGCCGCTGCCGCCCGTCCGGGAGACGCGGGTTCGATCCCCACCACGTATTATTAAGAAAGTCGAATTAATTATGTACGTTTATTCGACGCTCTTACGGTGAAGGAAAACATCGTGATGAAACCTGCACACTCCTGTGAAGAAATTCGAACTCTGGTGGAAAAAGCGATTTGTCCGTTCAAAAAAATTCACAGATTTCGTGATTTGAGTTAGAGACAGTAGCATCACAGTCACTTTCTACGGAGTATGTAATGTACTAAAAATTTAAAAACCCCCGATGCAAAAAAGCAAAACATTAAAAAGTAAAAAATAATACCTATTGTTGAGCCATCAAATTCGATAAAGTAACACCTATATATTTTAATTTTATTAGAGAAATTGATGGATGGCACGATTTGGTTTGCTCGTTGAAATGACGCTATAATGTCGCGTCGGTGTACCGCTTAAGTCAGACGCTTCATTTGATTGACTATCTATTAATTTGTTAGCATATCCGACCAACTTGATTTCATACGATTTTTTTTTTTAAACTTAGCGGAAAAGAGCTGATGATCTTCAAACGGCTGAAGAGATTTTCATGAAACATGGCTAAGAACACTCGGGGTAAAATTATCTATGTTACAAAAAAAACTAAACGAAAATCGGTTCATCCGCTTAGGAGCTACGATACCACAGACAGATACACAGATACACAGATACACAGACACGTTAAACTTATAACACCCCTCTTTTGCGTCGGGGGTTAAAAACACCATATATTACTAGTGGCTCTGTGAGCTGTAGACCTCGCGAGTCTGTATATATCTTTTCAAAATGTTTTTTCTCGACTAACATCCCCAACCCCTTGATTTTTTTTAATTTTTAAAGTTTATTTTATTTAACTTATTTTTTTTTTTTTTTTATTATTATTATTATTTTTACTTATTTTATTTTAAGAAAAGTGACCTGTAGAGGAAAACAGCCTCAGCGGTAGACCTTGTAAGCTGGCAACCCCCATAACTCCGTCATTTTTTTAAATTTCCAAAAACTGACTTGACAAAAATATTCGATTAATTTATCGAACCTGGTCACAAAATTTCACGAGAATCGGTTGAGAAACGCGACCTGTAGAGTGAAACAAACAAACAAACAAACAAATCCACAAACAAACAGATGGACATACAAAAGCAAATTTGGCCAAGCTGAAACAGAGACGCTTCGCTCGCTCGGTCAATTACTATTTTTCGGCTGAGATGATATTACTATAAAAAGAAAATATACTTACTCATGCATGAAACATAGACAGTGATCCCTGCGAGTATCTGATTGTTGCTAATAATCGTATGCGATGAAGCAAATATTTGGCTGTCTTTGATAATTATGGCTGCTATCAGGAAAGCCAAAGCAAATGTAATGTTTATTACTCCGTAAACGAAATGGGCCAGTACCAGCATTGATTTCCTCTGTAACAAAAAGGTAAGAGAGTCGATATTTCCAGAAGCATGCAACTTTGGTTAAGATTATCTTATCCGCCAGTTTAAGACAGGTATCATCAAAATTTGAGGTTTTTTTCTTCATGTTATTTGGTAGAGAGCAACCTCTTGTAATCTTATAATGTAAGCTTGTTCTACTTCCAACTATACGTCGCTATTTTCCATAAAGTGAGTCTAAGGTCAAATGTATGTGAAATCTATTGAAATCTGAATTAATCAATCAGCCTATTGCAGTCCACTGCAATGACTGCACTCAAATGATTAATGATAAAATGGTGATAAAATGTAGAACTAAAGTGGTGCCCTTGTTAGATGGGCCTTTTTGACGTTGTACTGTTCTAGGAAGCACCATTTGGTTCTGGATTTTTTCACCTTCCGACTATTGTTCGATTGGGCTTACGGTCTTCTCAAGCCAAAGCCCTGTCCATCATCACTTCTTTCTCGTGATACATCATCAAGCTTCAGAAAATTCTTAAAACAATTTCTTAGATCATAAAATAACTTACTGTTTTCATTCCTTTCAGAAGTAAAATATAGAAGATGTAGCTGACCGCGCTATACGTTATCGTCATTGTCAGGGTGCAGATAATCAAACGGTTTTGATAGTCTAGATCATCTGATATATTATAATGGATGGCCATATGGTACAAACGTATAGCCATTAACGTTACGCTTGCAAAGCTTGAAAAAGCAGACAGGATCTGAAAAAGGTTTTATTTTCATTATTTAGAGCTCTAAATAATGAAATATACATTGGAAGTCGTAGTCGAATATACGAGAGCGTCGGTGGTCTAGTGGTTAGGGCCGCTGCCTCCCGTCCTGGAGATGCGGGTTCGATCCCCACCACGTACCAATGTGTTTTCGAATTTCAAATTCATATGCACGTTTATTCGACGCTATTACGGTGAAGGAAAACATCGTGATGAAACCTGCACACTCCTGCGATGAAAATAAAGGTTGTGCTTGAAGTCGACCAACACGCACTAGGCCAGCGGGCCAGCGTGTGGTCGACTAAGGCCTAATCGCTCTAATTCAGGGTAGGCTCGAGCCCCTCGTTGGGGACGTATATGAGCTGTTGATGACATTGGATGTCTTCATAACAACGGCTTTCTTAACAACTACAAGTACTCAGTCAACATGTGTAATAAAATCTCGTTCGATGCGTCGTCATTCGCTCACATACAATAAAATCTCGTTCGTTGCGTCGTCATTGGCTCACATATTAATAAAATCTCGTTTGTTGCGTCGTCATTTACTCACATATAATAAAATATCGTTCGTTGCGTCGTCATTCGCTCACATATAATAAAATCTCGTTCGTTGCGTCGTCATTCGCTCACATATCATAAAATCTCGTTCGTTGCGTCGTCATTTACTCACATATAATAAAATATCGTTCGTTGCGTCGTCATTCGCTCACATATAATAAAATCTCGTTCGTTGCGTCGTCATTCGCTCACGTATCATAAAATCTCGTTCGTTGCGTCGTCATTTACTCACATATAATAAAATATCGTTCGTTGCGTCGTCATTCGCTCACATATAATAAAATCTCGTTCGTTGCGTCGTCATTCGCTCACATATAATAAAATCTCGTTCGTTGCGTCGTCATTCGCTCACATATCATAAAATCTCGTTCGTTGCGTCGTCATTCGCTCACATATAATAAAATCTCGTTCGTTGCGTCGTCATTTGCTCTCATATAATAAAATCTCGTTCGTTGCGTCGTCATTCGCTCACATATCATAAAATCTCATTCGTTGCGTCGTCATTCGCTCACATATAATAAAATCTCGTTCGTTGCGTCGTCATTTACTCACATATAATAAAATCTCGTTCGTTGCGTCGTCATTCGCTCACTATAATAAAATCTCGTTCATTGCATCGTCATTCGCTCTCATATAATAAAATCTCGTTCGTTGCGTCGTCATTTACTCACATATAATAAAATATCGTTCGTTGCGTCGTCATTCGCTCACATATAATAAAATCTCGTTCGTTGCGTCGTCATTCGCTCACATATCATAAAATCTCGTTCGTTGCGTCGTCATTCGCTCACATATAATAAAATTTCGTTCGTTGCGTCATCATTCGCTCACATATAATAAAATCTCGTTCGTTGCGTCGTCATTCACTCACATATCATAAAATCTCGTTCGTTGCGTCGTCATTCGCTCACATATAATAAAATCTCGTTCGTTGCGTCGTAATTCGCTCACATATAATAAAATCTCGTTCGTTGCGTCGTCATTCGCTCACATATAATAAAATCTCGTTCGTTGCGTCGTCATTCGCTCACATATCATAAAATCTCGTTCGTTGCGTCGTCATTTACTCACATATAATAAAATATCGTTCGTTGCGTCGTCATTCGCTCACATATCATAAAATCTCGTTCGTTGCGTCGTCATTCGCTCACGTATCATAAAATCTCGTTCGTTGCGTCGTCATTTACTCACATATAATAAAATATCGTTCGTTGCGTCGTCATTCGCTCACATATAATAAAATCTCGTTCGTTGCGTCGTCATTCGCTCACATATAATAAAATCTCGTTCGTTGCGTCGTCATTCGCTCACATATCATAAAATCTCGTTCGTTGCGTCGTCATTCGCTCACATATAATAAAATCTCGTTCGTTGCGTCGTCATTTGCTCTCATATAATAAAATCTCGTTCGTTGCGTCGTCATTCGCTCACATATCATAAAATCTCATTCGTTGCGTCGTCATTCGCTCACATATAATAAAATCTCGTTCGTTGCGTCGTCATTTACTCACATATAATAAAATATCGTTCGTTGCGTCATCATTCGCTCACATATAATAAAATCTCGTTCGTTGCGTCGTCATTCGCTCACTATAATAAAAACTCGTTCATTGCGTCGTCATTCGCTCTCATATAATAAAATCTCGTTCGTTGCGTCGTCATTCGCTCACATATCATAAAATCTCGTTCGTTGCGTCGTCATTTACTCACATATAATAAAATCTCGTTCGTTGCGTCGTCATTCGCTCACATATAATAAAATCTCGTTCGTTGCGTCGTCATTCGCTCACATATAATAAAATCTCGTTCGTTGCGTCGTCATTTACTCACATATAATAAAATATCGTTCGTTGCGTCGTCATTCGCTCACATATAATAAAATCTCGTTCGTTGCGTCGTCATTCGCTCACATATAATAAAATCTCGTTCGTTGCGTCATCATTCGCTCACATATCATAAAATCTCGTTCGTTGCGTCGTCATTTACTCACATATAATAAAATATCGTTCGTTGCGTCGTCATTCGCTCACATATCATAAAATCTCGTTCGTTGCGTCGTCATTCGCTCAAATATAATAAAATCTCGTTCGTTGCGTCGTCATTCGCTCACATATAATAAAATCTCGTTGGTTGCGTCGTCATTCGGTCACATATAATAAAATCTCGTTCGTTGCGTCGTCATTCGCTCACATATCATAAAATCTCGTTCGTTGCGTCGTCATTTACTCACATATAATAAAATCTCGTTCGTTGCGTCGTCATTCGCTCACATATAATAAAATCTCGTTCGTTGCGTCGTCATTCGCTCACATATAATAAAATCTCGTTCGTTGCGTCGTCATTTACTCACATATAATAAAATATCGTTCGTTGCGTCGTCATTCGCTCACATATAATAAAATCTCGTTCGTTGCGTCGTCAGTCGCTCACATATCATAAAATCTCGTTCGTTGCGTCGTCATTCGCTCACATATAATAAAATATCGTTCGTTGCGTCGTCGTTCGCTCACATATAATAAAATCTCGTTCGTTGCGTCGTTATTCACTCACATATAATAAAATCTCGTTCGTTGCGTCGTCATTCGCTCACATATAATAAAATCTCGTTCGTTGCGTCGTCATTCGCTCACATATAATAAAATCTCGTTCGTTGCGTCGTCATTCGCTCACATATAATAAAATCTCGTTCGTTGCGTCGTCATTCGGTCACATATAATAAAATCTCGTTCGTTGCGTCGTCATTCGCTCACATATAATAAAATCTCGTTCGTTGCGTCGTCATTCGGTCACATATAATAAAATCTCGTTCGTTGCGTCGTCATTCGGTCACATATAATAAAATCTCATTCGTTGCGTCGTCATTCGCTCACATATAATAAA
Organism: Carpatolechia fugitivella; assembly: GCA_951230895.1. Classification (NCBI taxonomy): domain Eukaryota; kingdom Metazoa; phylum Arthropoda; class Insecta; order Lepidoptera; family Gelechiidae; genus Carpatolechia; species Carpatolechia fugitivella. The sequence continues at coordinate 1,425,272 of OX579661.1, forward strand.
ATCTCGTTCGTTGCGTCGTCATTCGGTCACATATAATAAAATCTCGTTCGTTGCGTCGTCATTCGCTCGCATGTAATAAAATCTCGTTCGTTGCGTCGTCATTCGCTCACATATAATAAAAAGTTAGAATCTACAAGTATACAAAACTACATAGATACTTATAAAGAACGTTGCAGTAACATTATTTAGCGTGGACATTAAAGTAAGAAATGACTTTGGTATTACTTTCTTTGATTAAAGGATTAGGAAAGTGATAAATCGACATTGCTGAAATACAAAACTTCCGAATTAAATTCCAAATGTTTCGAACATAACTGACTTTATATTTTTCCGGAAGATTAAACAGTCAACATAAAAGTAACTATAGCAAGTACGTTTTGCACAAATTGATAGAAAGTTGTTAAATAATACAGAATTTTAGATGCAAAATTGCAGAATACTGATGAAATAAGTACATTCATAATATAGTTATGTATCTGTATTCAAATTGACATTATATATGAATTAATAATCCAATTTTCCTTTCAAAGTACCTATTTACATGAATACATCATTGATAACGATGAGTATGATAACCTATTTATGACCTTTCTATAAATTTATATCTTTATTATTGTAATTTTCATCTTCAGTCATTTTCACTTCTACATTTGATGATTGTAGAGTATCATCAATCAATATCAACGGCCCGTTACAGTCCACTGCTGGACTATGAGCCTCCTCCACTCAAGTGGAGGGTTTTGCCATAATCTCCACGCTTGGCAGGCGGGTTGGAGATCGCAGATTAAAAGGTTACTGTATCAGAGAGCGCTGCTGCCCGTTCCTTGTTCAATGTGTGGTCCCTAAGTCGCCTCTTACGACACCCACGGGAAGAGTAAGCTATAGTATGTACACTACTTAATAATAATTATAGAAGGTTCAATTGGTCGGTCATTCATAGGGAGGAAAATAATTTAAGCAAAACACTGCTGTTTTTATCCTTGGGCAGTAATGACTAAGCGGAGGGACTGTGATATAAACTTATATTATAATCATCATCGACAGCTCATTCTACGTCCCCACCGAGGGGCTCGAGTAAAAATAATATTTTTTATTTATTTCATGATAGCAAAACATCCATTTTTGTTAGTAAGATTATACAAGACTTAATACTATGTTAGTCAATCATCAATCAATCAGCCTATTGCAGTCCACTGCTGGATGTAGGCCTCCCTAAGGGCACGCCAAAGCGCACGATCACCCGCTTTCCTCATCCAGCCACCTTCCTCAGGTCAACAGTCCACCGGCAGGCGGGCGTCACACACTACGTTTCCCGAGACGTGGTCTCCATTCGAGAACCCAACGCTCCAACGCTCATCGGTTCTACAACAGACGTGGCTAGCCCACTGCCACTTCAGCTTGCTACACTTCTGGACGATATCAACTACCTTGGTCCTCTGCCGGATGATTTCGTTTCGGATTTCATCCCGTAGCTAAATACCAAGCATAGGCTCGCTGAGTGACATGTAGCCGATGGGCCAGCTTCACGGTCATGTTAGTACCTTATAACTATCAGAGACTTGGTCCATGTGTTTGAGTTTTCTGTAGAGAATTTTCAGTTTGTAAACCATGACCTAGATCCTACCCCTGAAGTGTTAAAATATAATAAAATAGACACTTCTTTTTCACTAACTGATCTATTCGCTATACTAGTGGCTCTGTGAGCTGTAGACCTCGCGAGTCTGTATATATCTTTTCAAATTAATTTTTATTTTTTCTCGACATACATCCTCGATCCCTTGGTTTTTTTTATTTTTAAACTAAATTTTATTTTATATTATTTATTTTATTTTATCTTATTTTATTGGTTAAGAAATGTGACCTGTAGAGGAAAACAGCCTCAGCGGCAACCCCCATAACTCCGTCATTTTTTAAAATTTCCAAAAACTGACTCGACAAAAAAAATCGATTAATTTATCGAACCTGCTCACAAAATTTCACGAGAATCGGTTGAGAAACGCGACCTGTAGAGTGAAACAAACAAACAAACAAACAAACAGATGGACATACAAAAGCAAATTTGGCCAAGCTGAAACAGAGATGCTTTGCTCGCTTGGTCAATAACTATACCAATGTGGTAATAGGGCTCGTACTTGTCGAATATTTATTTATTCAAGGTTCGCCAGGCATTATGCTTTTATTACATGAAATGAGGAAAACTTTAGTAGGGTACACCCAATTACAGGCAAACACGACATAAGTTTAACAAGCTTGTCTAAGGACTTAATGTAACTCATTCAAGACATAGGCAAATTACCACTTAGTTAGAGTATTCACAACACACAATTACTTATATTAAGTTTACGCTCATAACCAGAATTCACTAAGAACCTGTGTAGTTTCTATGGTAAAATACCAATATTATAACATTTATGAGACATTTTTATATTATATAATTATAATATATAATATCGCGGTAAGCCCGTAAAATGTGTAATGATGATAATGACCGCGAAAGTTTAAAATTATATAACACCAATATTCTCCTTCTGAAATAGTTCATTGTGCTCGCGGCAAATACTGTTTAAAGCAAGATATGTAAATGTAATTCTCATGTTAGCGATTATTGTAATCTTTAATGAGAAAGAAGTTCTACAAAACGAAAACCAATAGCACATTATTCTAAATCTTTAATCTAAAAATTTACTTCGTGAAACGTATTTACGTATTTCGTACGTATGGTAGAGGTACACAGTGTCTTAAACGTCCGTTATAACAGACAGAATAGAGGGATTTTAGACTCTGAACAAGCAATTTATTTATTTGTTGCAACCAAAAAGCAAGTTGTAAACACTCGTAATAACTGAATCTTTTTTATTATTATAAGCTTTTATTTAGCTTGCACTGTATGTGGGTATGTTCGGGCGAAATCTTGCAACTCAATTTTGAAGCACTTGCTGTCATTGAACTTGCTGAAATTTGGTACACTTATGTAACCGCGATGACAATGCAATATTATGGTACCATGGAGCTGGTCTGATGATGGAGACGGAAGGTGGCCATAGGAACTCCTTAAATACACACCACAACCTAGTCGTGTTTGGGCTCGTTGGATTTGTCTTAACAAGGATACTCCACTCCACGGCTTTAAAAGCTTGTTTAAAAAGGATTTTTAATTATTACTTATTCTTATTTAAATTTGTAATAAGTTCGTGCCAAAAACACCACCCATAAATTTATTATTCTCACTGATGACGTTTGTAACGGATTTATTATATTACTAACATGAAAAATAATAACAAGGATAAGTTTACTGACTTCATGTCCTGATCTCCGTCGGTAAACTTATCCTTGTTATTATTTTTCATGTTAGTAATATAATCATAATGTATAAATACATAAATCCTTTTTTTTTTCGGACAGTACCCTGGTTTTTTGCCACACCTTATATTATTATCCTTTACAACATTCTTCGTGTGGTGGTCAGCAGCTTCGTGGCGGCTGCTGGCCCACAAACGAATAATCATGTCTTTATTTCGTGGATCAATAACCGATGGAGTGCTCGGGTGTGGTACTTCTAACCCTTAACATTTATTTTGCAAAAATAAAGAAGTCCCGGTACATTCTTTTTAAGTATTATTTGGGTTTCCCGAATATACAACCATTACTCACATGTGCCAGTTCAGCGAACAACTTGTGTGCTTTCTATTTAGACCAAATATATGAATCTACTATTAGCATTTTCGAAACTTCAGATGAATAATCCCCAGAGTACATTTGTTTAATCGTATAAGGTTCACTGTGCCGTGTGGTGACGGCAGAGTAGAATACATTTGTCACCAACCCCTCAACCTCTTCCCGTGGGTGTCGTAAATTCGTACATAAAATTAAACGTCATTGAACAGGGAACGGGCAGCAGCGCTCTCTGATACAGTAACCTTTTAATCTGCGATCTCCAACCCGCCTGCCAAGCGTGGAGATTATGGCAAAACCCTCTACTTAAGTGGAGGAGGCTCATAGTCCAGCAGTGGACTGTAACGGGCCGTTGATTCACTTATTGTCATAAATAAAATATATATTGTACTTACACAGAAGATCGTAGCAGATATCTGAGTTATTTTCTCCATAATATCCCGAGGCGTCTCGTTTTTTACACGCTCCACGACTATTATGTTGTCTATCACATTCTGAATATCGAAATCAGAATCTGTTTCACATTTTACTATAAGATTTTCGGATATCCTTTTCGGAATTGCGACTTTTTGCTCCGGTTTCATCATTGCGACCATTTTGAGTAACTTCAAGTTATTATTTAAAATATATTATTCAGTCACACACAAACGCGCTTAATTAGAGGGAAAACTGAATGTAATGTTAAATATAACATAGTTACCGGACAGAAACGGGGAGGAAAACTTTGTTATAACTAGTTGTCCGTTCGTGGTTATGACCGCTAAATATGACGCATTGGCTACGATATAACGATAATAACGTTAGGGCCGTTATTTCTACTAAAGTAGGAAAGCGGGCGCACGAAGAAGAAGACAGGATTTTTTTTTTCATACTAAAAAGTAGCCTTAGTGTACATAAAGAACATGAGTTCTTATATTGTGCTACACCTCCCCTAAACAGTTCAGCTGTTTATGTAAGATTGAGTCACATCATCATCAACAACAGCTCAATGCGTCCCCACCGAGGGGCTCGAGCCTACCCTGAATTAGGGCGATTAGGCCTTAGTCCACCACACTGGCCCAGCGCTGGTTGGTCGACTTAACACACAGCCTTCGAATTTCTTCGCAGGAGTGTGCAGGTTTCATCACGATGTTTTCTTTCATCGTAAGAGCGTCGAATAAATGTACAAACTATTATGAATTCGAAATTCGAAAACACATTGATACGTGGTGGGGATCGAACCCGCGTCTCCCGGACGAAGGACAGCGGCCCTAGCCACTAGACCACCGACGCTCTCAAACTTACTTTGATAATTAACAGTATTACTGATGATTAATAATGTTATATTTATAACAGTGGCTAGTAGCTTTACGTCAATCAAGTGTTATATAACTCGCAATACTGTTACTACATGGTTACTACCAATTTCAAGCAAATTTAATTTTTATTTAAAGATGGATTTACTTTTGTCCACAATCCAGGCCTGCTTAAAGGCGAGAAGAGACCGAGGGTGGAGCGAATTCGCCCAGAAAGTGTCTGTTCGTTCACTCTTGCCTTAAAAAGATAGGTCATTCATATTTTCCCACAAACCGCATCACGAATTGAAACATTTTTAATTGACCGAGCGAGTGCGAGCGAAGCGTCTCCGTTTCAGCTTGACCAAAATTGCTTGTTAGTTAGTTGGTGGGCTCCCGTTTCCGCAATTCAACTCTAATCTGGTCCGTTTCGCGTTCGGTTTTGCTGGCTATTCCAGCCAGCCCAGCTCCATCCAGAGGCTCAGAAGCCTCCTGGGACTGTCACAGCACGCATTCCAGGACTACGTGGGTGACCGTTTCCTCTGCTTCTAGACAGCCTCTGCATAGAGGGTTGTCCGTCGCGCCGATGGTGAATAGGTTTTTGTTAAGAGGTATGTGACCTGTTAAGCTGCCTGCAACTATTCGGAGGTTTTTACGGTTTAGGCTGAGAAGTCTGTATGTTAGTCTCGGCGATAGGCTTGGAGTCGCCGCCTTCGACTGTCTACAGCTTGTTAGACTAGCCCATTGGGCGTTGTGTTTGTCCCGGGTAATGTTGCGCAGCCATGTTCTCAGTTGACTGAACGGTATCGGCAGGAGAGGCTCAGGGCCCAACACCAGAGCATCCGATCCCCTTCTTGCCAGTTCATCAGCCGCATCATTACCCAGTGATCCGCTGTGTCCTTTTATCCATTGAAGGATGACCTTATTCCTTGCACATGCTCGTTCTAAGGCTAAGTGACATTCGTAGATAAGCACTGAGCTGAAGATGTTGCCTCGAAGTGCTTGGAGCACAGCCGTGCTGTCGGAAAGTATTCTGATAGTGAAATCTTCAACCTCCCTTCTTAGGATGGCGGTGGCTGCCTCTGTGATTGCTACACATTCACATTGGAAAATAGAGCTATAATCGCCTAAGACCAGTGATATTCTGATGTTTAAGTCTAGTGAAAATACTCCTGCTCCGGTTCCAGACTCCATTTTAGACCCGTCGGTGTATATTCTTAGTTTATCAGTGCCTGAATGATCTTTACTAGCTTCAGATAGTTGGATTTCGTAGTTCTTGGTGAATATATAGGTTTTGGGGATCCTGTCGCATGGAGCTTGGCACAATGGCTGTGATACTATAGCATCGGTTACATCTGATACTATAGCATTGATACTATAGATCTTTCCAGACCAAAATTGCTTTATGTCCATCTGTCGATCTGTTTATCTCATCGCTTTTATTTGTTCGGTCGCATTTCTCAACCGAATGAATAGAATTTATTTGTCGTTTTAAAAAATTACGGAGTATATGAGGGTTGAAAACGTAAAATATCGTAAATGAACAAGTTCTACAGCTCACAGAGCCACTAGTCATGCTCAAACACATATGGCAGCACTCACCATCGATTGTTCGTCTTTCGTCACAGAGTTCCCGGGTTCAAATCCCGTCAAACAAAAATCTCTTTGTGAGCCTTTCTCCAGTTTGGTTTCAGATTACAGGCTGAATCAGGTAAATGTCTGAAAAGAATGATTTTTTTGGATGGCATGGCATGTTATAACTTATATCGTAGGTCTTGTCCCGGCTAATAATAATACCTAATAATCACACTAATATTATAAATGTGAAAATATGTTTGGATGTTTGGATGTTTAGATGTTTGGATGTTTGTTCCGCCTTCACACTTAAACTCCCGCCCATGTTATAGCACCAAAACTTAAAATAAATTCTTCTAATATTCACACTGCGGGGATCGAACCCAGGACTTAGGAATCGAACAGGCTGTTCTAGTATAATCAAGATACACTGATTGAAGTTATCGTGTGAAGTTATTATTATTATTAAAGTCACATGTCTACCTTTACCTCATATTAAAACAATCAATGTATTACGCGCTCGCTTCTAGTTTTTCATGAAAAATCTTTTTAACACTTTGGCCGCTGAAAAGAAAAACGCAATAATACAGCCATACGGCCCCCACCCGCCTCGGTAGGTGGCCGCATACGCGTTTGGTAACAGCGCACCTACGGATTTACGCGCACGACAGCGGCAGTCTAAACACGCTCCACCTATGTCGTAGGTGCGAATTACACAGAAAAGGCATAAGGTGAAGGCGCAGCGCAAGCGCAGAGCAGGCGTGGAACAGATAAGGCACGGACACGATTTGAATTTCATCAAAGAGGCGAAGAGACGGCAAAACAAGTCATTATAGTGCAGTGCGATGCGAGCTCGAGTATGGTCGCGTTCCGTAACTCAGCACCAGACACGAATTAATCTAGTTCGCGAATTTGCGCGGTAAGCCGCCGCCCGATACCGTCGCTATGGGCTCGGAGCAACTCATAGCTAACGAGTTGTTGGCGTTCATTCAGCACGCCATCGACAAGATGGATGAGGTCAGCATCCTGCAAATCTGCAAGACCAACTTCAAGCGGGAGGAGATCTGAAGTGGCAAGGACTCTACCGGACGCTCGGCAAGGTCGACCTGATGCCGTCTCGCAGGAGGGATGAGAAAGGCGAAAGAAGTCTCCAAGACATCATAAAGCTGTTGAAGGAGACCGACCCTGACGACGTGTCTGCTTTCGTGGCGAAGCGGCTACATAAGCTGACTCCCGTCACTTTCGACCACGTCGATGTAACCAGGCTGCTGAAGAATATTACAACCCTGAAAGCGACCTTGGCCGAGGTACAGTTGAAGTTAGAGGCTTCGGAATCTGTCATCTCGGATCTGCGTACCGAATTATTATCATTAAAACGTAGTGATTCAGTAAGTAGGTCATCCGTGGCCTCTAACGTAAACACGCGTCGCGGAGCGCAAAATGCTTCCGTCGGCAGTATTGAGTTGGCGACAACACCGGAATGTGCGCCGCATGCTGCTGACGAGCGTGTTTCACCGCGCCCCGCCGCCGCCGCCAGCCCCGCACGCCCCGCCGCTGTGGAGCTGACGTCACGCGGCACCACGTCTACCCCAAGCCGTGCCTACGCCGCCGCCGCTGCCGCCCCATCTCAGCGGTCACCACCACTGAGGAAAAAGCCTTGCGAGGCTCCTCTTAAGAGTGTGACACTACGTCCACCGAAAAAACAGCGATAAGGAGGGCTTCATTAAAGTCGAAAGGAGGAAAAAGAAGCCCGCCAGCCGTAACCATCATGGCAACGCACCGGTCGGACCGGAGCACTCGCTGCGTCCCGAAGTACGTTCGACGCAGCTGTACGTGTCCCGACTACACTGGTCCACTAAGGTTGAGGAGTTGGTGGATTTTGTGCGAAGAAAGTCCAATTTCACCCTGAGGGTCGAACGGTTAGCATCGCACCACAAACTGAACTTTAATTCGTTTGTGGTACGAGTGCCGTCCCACCACCTGGAGACCTTCATGAAAGACTTCTGGCCGCAGGGAGTCATGTTTCGGAAGTTCCGGGGACGGCTGCCAGCTGACACGCGCTACACGTCGCTGACATCACGTGTTACCTAGTTATAGTTTTTAGAAATATGTATGTTAGTTTTAAGGTATTTATTATATGGGCCTCTGTTTACATATTTAAGACCTTTATGTAAATATTGCCTGAAATAAATGATTTATTATTATTATTATTATTATTTTGTTTTTGTAGAATACTACTTTTCTCAGCACAAGGCCGGTTTTTACCAAGTGACTTGATTCCGGTGATATTTCAGTGGGCGCTTGGAAGATTGTTGCATTGTTGAGGAATCGCCGGACTATGGAGCAAGTGTCCAGTGTTACTGCCTTTTGCATATTAATATAAGTAGTTTTCGGGAGATTTAGTTCAACTATTGCTTTGTGTAGGGTTTTAGGTATGATGCCGGTAGAAGAAATTATTATTGGTATAACTCTAACTCTGTCTTGGTGCCACATGGTTTGTATTTCTTCAGCAAGAGGGATGTACTTTTGGATTTTTTCAGAGTGTTTTTTAATAGGTTATCTGTGTTTGGAATGGAAATGTCTATTAGGTAGGTAGTTTTAGTTTGCTTAAGTGTCAATGTAATATCAGGTCTATTGTTTTGTGTTGTTCGGTCTGTAATTATGTCTCTGTCCCAGTATAATTTTGCAGTTTGGTTTTCTAAAACATTTTGTGGTTTGTATTTGTAATAAGGGTCCGAGTTTTCAATTAGTTTATATTTTTTTGCTAATCGTGCGTGGATTTGTTTGGCTACGTTGTTGTGTCTATCTGTGTATTGTTTGTTAGCTAAAAAGCTGCATCCCCCGGTTATGTGGTCTATTGTTTCTGTTTGTTGTGAACAAAGCCTGCATTTGTCAGAAATTATGGAAGGATCCTTAATTATGCGTTTTTGGTAACTTTTAGTTTTAATGGTTTGATCCTGTATGGCTATCATAAATCCTTCTGTCTCTGCATATATGTTTCGTCGTTTTAGCCATGTATTTGACGCTAAACTGTCTATGTGATCTTTCTGTAAGTTTGTGATATGTTTTCCATGTAAAAATTTAGATTTCCACCGTTCTATTTTGCTTTCTTCTGTATGTTGTTTATCTATTGGTTTTAAATCTGGGTTGTTCAATTGTAGCGTTCCGTGTGTTGAGTTAGGTCTATTGCATATGGCTTGGTGAATTTGGCTGATCTCGCGTCTTTGTAGGAAATAGGTGCGTAGATTATCTATTTGCCTGTAGTGTAGATTTTTTATATCTATTACTCCCCTACCACCTTTTTCCCTTTCTCCCTTTTTCCCTTTTTTATTATTATTATTATTATACAGGCTGACTTTATCGTGACAGCATGTCTCCCTCTTCAGACAGCATGTCTTCCACTTCAGACGACGAAGATGCGCTAATCACTATTTATACCAGAGTGGTAATATAGTAGGCGTGGACTTGCGGGGGAGCAGGAGAGCATAGATATTAAAAAATAAATGGTAAAATTATGCGAATATCCTGATCGTTTTCCTACAGTGTATAAAATGTCTCTGGAGCTGGATATTGTTCTACTATCTCGCAGAACTCTATGTTGAATTCAGTATCGTCACGCATTATTCTGCTCCCACTGTACAACAAACGACGTGTCACTTGCGCGCCGCTCTAGTCTTAACTGCAAGCGACGCGGAACAGGCGACGCGACGAAACGACGACGTGCCTGCGCCACGCCGCTTCAGTATAATTTACAACTTGTCGCCTACCTACATTTTGTATGGAAGCGGCAAGATCGCCGTGCCTTCACCTTACGACTTTTCTGTATAATTCGCGCCGTAGGCGTAGGTGCATAGCAGGCGTCGTGCAGCAATACAGAACTTAAAGCATCCATACCGAAAACTGGTGACCACTAAGTCAGTCTGGCTGGAACATATTATAGCTATTTAAACTAAGACACCCTCATGTTCATAATATTATACTCAGCACATAAACACACACTTTACACTCCCCAAACACTTACACTCACAATTACACAAATCGATGTGCCACCTACACTATTAGTGTTTATTTGTTTCTAACCATTTTCAAATGTTCAAATGTTGCAACCTCCTCTCCATTCCATCTCTCGCCCAAAACCATAGTGAGACAGATTAAGTGCGTTTACGCACTACATCCGATCCGAATCCGTTCCGTGTCCGTGAAAATAAGGTCCGTCATGGCCTAGAACTATTTGTATGGTAGCTTATGCACTGGCGTCATCCGTTTTCTTTCCGTCATTCTAGAATCTCCATCCCGGAGACCGAATTGAATCCGAGCTGCGTACGAGCAGAGAGGCAGCGGGGCGGGCGGGGAATGCGGCTGGGTGTAGTGTTGTATCGATAGACTATCACGACCTTAAAAATCAGTTACTATTTCGATAGGCCTATCGAAACTATCGGACAGTGGCAATACTATCGATAGTATCAATTGATAAAAACAGCTAACAGATTCGATAGTATCGATAGTATCGGCGTTCGATAGTATACTGATGATACTGATGATGATGATGATCAATGCGACCGATTTCGGCCATGGTGACCACTTACTTAGTATCAATACAATTCAATAGTATTAATGTTTTTTGGTATCGATATTATCGATACTATTGAAGAATTTCGATAGTATTGATAGTACTATCGAAATAATTACTTAATTTCAAGGTCAACTATCGCTATCGAAACTATCGCTATCGCAACAACACTACTTCACGGACACGGAACGGATTCGGATCGGATGTAGTGCGTAAGCGATATCCGAATTCGGTCCGTGTTTTCTAGATCCATATTTTCACGGACACGGAACGGATACGGATCGGATGTAGTGCGTAACCGCCGTAAGGCTGAAAACGGCCTGAGCCAGCACCCAGCGGACCCTTCTCCTTTTGGCCAAATAAATGAGGTTTAATTTATAATTTTAATCAGATTACTACTCTGTGGTCAATAAATGATTTTTCTTTCTTTCTTTCTTTACTGAACAATAACAACAAAATTGCAAAATTATATATTTTTTTATCAACACGTGTTTTCCTCATCGTTATTTTTTGTATTGGAAATACCTGGGTACACAAATGTGCATCTTTAAAAACACATTTTGAATAAATGTAGTAGATCGCACTTCAAGTGTTGTGGTTTGACCAGTTAGTTGAGCGCCTTTATTCCAAAGCAATAGGGTTGATATTATGCGAGTATTACGCATAGCACTATCTGTTCGAATCGGAAATAGGGATCCGCGAGCAGTTAAAAAACCTCCCTTTCTCTAGAAAGTTTTATCAGTCAGTTATTTAATATAAAAAAAGCAATAATAACCAGCAGTTAATTCTAGGGCTTTTAAATACTGGATTTTGCCAATACTGGTATTAATACCGGAAAGTTTTTTTTCAATACCGGAATCCAGATTTTGTTTTTTTAACAAGCAAGGAATCAATCCAATAGTTTTTAAAGAAAAATACTAAGTTTTCATGAAAATCATCGTTATTTAAGATACAATAAAATATAATAACCTGTCAATGTTAAAATACGTCTCTTATGAGCTGTTTGTGAGCACATCACTGTGTGGGTAGCTTCTGTAAGTGTGAAAGGGTGCTATACAATGGAAAGAAAAGTGTTCAGTTTCTTTCTTTCCTTAGCGCTTTTTTTAAACCCCTAACGCAAATAAGGGATGTTATGTTTGACGTGCCTGTCTGTGTATCTGTGTCTGTCTGTGGCATTGTAGTGAACCGAACGGATGGATCGATTTCAATGCATTTTTATATTTGGAAGCTGGTTTTAGCGGGATATTTGATGAAGTTTTACACCATCAGCTCTTTTCTTAAGTCGTTCGATGGTCGGTCATGAATCTGTAAATTCGATACCGTAATATTTAGGCTTTTTCGATATATAATAAGCATTAATTTTGTAATTAACAATATTTTATTTAAAAAAGGAAACGCAAAAGATAAGACGACTGTGGAGTTTCTTCCGTAAGCTCTTCTCCACAGATTTCGCCATTGTGTTAGTGAACTCACAAAAAAAAATGTAATGACGAATCTAAGTGATATAATAACATCTTATGGAAATAAATAATTTTTGACTTTGACTTTAATGGTCTTCAGATTACCCAACTCTTCGAAAACTTGTAGTAGATATATCGTGTTTGTGCTTATATTATGTGATTGGTCTGGATAAGCGATTTGATTTTATTTCATTCTCTTTAAATTATATTATATTATATTTTTGTACTGCAGGAATCCTTAAATTTTTAATTGACTTTTATTTCTCATGAGTATGTATGGTATGAGACACTTTTTACCTACACTACTTACTACGTACACGTGCGCTAATGTGTCTGTGCCAAAGTAAATCGTCAATACCGGAAATACGGTATTCGGCATTTCAATACCGGTATTGAAATAAGGTACAAAAAAATCGGTATTGGAAGCCCTAGCTCGGCTGGTATTTCAAGTGCATAAAATCATTGGTTTCTTGCGCGAACTTCACTCGGTTGGCGATTTAATATTATACGACACAGTAAAGTTGGTGCAGCATTCAGCAGTTGCTGGTTACAGAGTTCAGTTGCGTTGTTGCAAGTCGTCGGTACCGGTGAATTTAGCTGTGCAGTTGTGTTTACAAACGGAATTCAATAATTTAGGTATGTAAGTTTTAAAATCGTGAATATTTTTGTCATACATTGTTTTTTGGCGGCCACTTCAGTAGTCTTTTATTTGAACAATAATGATGTCTTACGGTAAATTTAATTTCAACTATGATAAAAAAAGCATGAGTGATAGACTGGAGGATAGTCTGTGGGATTCATTATGTGTGGTAAAAGTCTTACCACACATAATGGCAAGTTAAAAGAAAGTAAATTATTGCATTTTGACAAATGCCGGAACTCAACGTTAACTGAAGAAGTAAGTAAGATCGAAATATACAGTCATCACATAATGTTGTGCTGTGATCAATCACAATTTAGTAATGTGCGTAAATTGTGAAGAAAAAAATATGTTTCACAAACAAATTAAAAATATATATTTAAAAAATATATTTTATGTATTTTTTTTGTGTGTTCTATTTTGTTTTTGTTTTGTGTTTTGTTTCAAAACTACCGGCTAAGCTTTAATCACCACAGACTGCCCGCCAGCCTATCACTCATGCTTTTCTTTATCATAATTGTAAAGATATATTCGTCAATTTATCATTCAAGTCTAGTGAATGATTCTGATATAATGAGGGTAATTCTCACTGTCACGCTCTAATCCTTAATTTAAGTTCGTCCGTCGTTTTCACCTTTTAAAGATTGAAAAGGGACAGGAGATGGCCATCCTAATATTGGAGTTGACAAACATCGAATTTGGACCTTATGGCCGTGTCGATTGCACAATTTTAAAACATGCAAAATCTGACAGCTAAGCCCTTATTTTAGGATATCATTCGTTCAAATTAATATCATTCGTTCATCTGAATTCATCACCTCTCTTTCATTGGTCATAAAAACGGAAAAGGATAGCTAGATTTTAAAATTAGAATTAGAGCATGACTTCCCCAATCGGGGCCAATATATTAAAGTAAAAAAAACATAAGAATTTGCCAATTTGTGTTTAGGCACTTCTAAATTTACCCAATAAATATAATGTTAGCCTTTTGTGCAGGATTTGGGACATCCTGTTTCAGAGGTAATTTTTAGTGACACGAAAACGAAGTCGTAACTGAAATCTTATGATCGGGTGGAAGCTTGAAAAAGTTTTCTACGATTTCATCAGAGTATGAAAAGGGGTGTTTTCAAGCTTTTTTTTTACTTTGTTCGTATTACAACTCACACAATAAAAAGGAAAGGAAAAATCCAAAAATACCCGTAAAAAATACTTATTTAGTTTTCCTTAACTTAAAACTGTTTCTCAAGATGGCGAGGGCTGGCCGGCCCGCTCACATGCAGCAGGGGGCCGTTTCACGAAGTTACAAGTTACAAATTACAAGTACAATTCGATGTACATTGCGTAGACAATGAGATAAAAATTTTAAGAGCTTACAGTTTAGACGAATTGGCCACGCAATGAATATCAAATTGTAACTTGTTGCTTCGTGAAACGGGGCCCTGCTCGTAAACAATCTTTCTCTTTCATACAAACAGCATTTCTGTGTGATAAAAAGGGATGGAGTTATGAAACTTGTTTTTTAATGTGGGTTATCTTGTAAAGTAATTTTTGTATGCGGGAAATTCCTGCGATATAAACAATATAATTTTATTTACTTCCCGCTGTTTTAACGGTGACAAAAATAACGTATATAGACCACATTAGAATCGAATAGAATAGAATAGAGTAGAGTAAAGTAGAATAAAATATACTTAATTGCACACAAGGATATTTGGGTAGATTATGGAAAATAAGGAGCAAAGTGAAGTAGGTATCATACGTAAACAACAAAACATATTTTGCCATATTGTTTTTTATTATGATTAACAATTAAAATATTACTAAAATAGCATTCTTGTCAACAAAAATGCGATTCGTTTGATGCGTTTTACATAAGCTACAAGATGCGCGAACCCCTCCGGACGCGATCGCAACTAAGTTTCACAACTGGTTACGAACTGGTTAACAAAATATATAGGTCTGGCGTTTTCCTTAAAGTACTGTCAGGTTTATAAGTGGATTCATACCTATTATCACGAGCACTTATATTTAAGAATAAGTTATTTTCTAATAAAATTCAGTCAGTTTTTTTAAAATAAAAACATACATTATAAATATTCACACAAACATGTTTCGAAGTTAATTTGTGTAAAAAATCTTTAAGTTCAACATTTTTTACAAAATATGTACTTATTACATTATCTCGGAGACAATAACGTCCAAGAGACATCAACAGCTCATATACGTCCTACCGAGGGGCTCGAGCCTACCCTGAAGTAGGGCGATCAGGCCTTAGTCAACCACGCTGGCCCAGTGCGGGTTGGTCGACAACTTCAAAAAAGCGAAGAGACGCATTCTTCAAAAAATATTCTTATTGGTTATGAGGTTGATAACCGACCTCACCAACCCCTGTATACTACGTTCGTAGATAATAGGAAAGAAGGCTGAGGCTATTTTTAAGCTGCAGTAAAATATGAAAACTGCGCCATCAATTTCGCAAAACGATTTGTGTTTTGTTTAAATCACTTTTGTTTGTTTAGACAAACAACAAAACAAAATGGCGGCTTCTCAGCCCAAACTGAGATTCTTGCTTTTGCCATCACCAACCTCGTGTTATTTTTAACACGTTTTTATTAACTCGCTTTCTTGTCTGTCTGTTTGTTTGTTTGTTTGTGGGTTTGTTTGTTCGGTCCGAATCTTGCAACTCATTTTTGGTGCACGTGCTGTCATTCGATTGTGCTGAAATTTGGTACACTTATGTAACCTCGGTGACAATGCAATATTATGATAACATGGAGCTGATCTGATGATGGAGCCGGAACGTGGCCATAGGAACTCCTAGAATACACAACACAATCTCGTCGTGTTTGGGCTCGTTGGATTTGTCTTGACAAGATCTTTAGATAAACGTAATGTGAGTCTCATGATGGAGCCGGAAATTGGCCATAGGAACTCCTAAAAAACACAACATAACCTCGACGTGTTTGAGTTCGTTGAATTTGTTTTGACAAGGTCTTTAATCATACGTGATGTCCAGGGTCTCATGATGGAGCCAGAAGGTGGCCATGGAAACTCCTAAAATACACAACGCAACCTCGTCGTGTTTGGGCTCGTTGAATTTGTCTTGACAAGATCTTTAGTTATAAGTAATGTCCAGGGTCTCATGATGGAGCCGGAAGGTGGTCGCTGTATTTCCTCAAATACTCAACATAACCTAGTCGTGTTTTGGCCCGTTGGATTTGTCTTGACTAGATCTTTAGTCATAGTATGTGATGTCCAGAGTCTCATGATGGAGCCGAAAGGTAATCTCAACGTAACAACATCATCTCGTCTTGCTTGGGATTTTTAGTCTTAGCAATTTAGTTCTACGTGATGTTCAGGGTATCTTGCAAAATTTAAATACACTGGACTAAAAAGCACAAAATAATTATAAAGTAAAAAATATTTTTAACGACACGTTTCTACGCACTAAAAAGTATGAAATAACTTTTATTGAGATTTTTATTGGTGTAGTACTCTTGTAGGACTTACAACGAAAAACGTGGGGTGCATGAATTGATTTTGAAGCATAACAGTGTTTCTCAAAAAACTATAGATTAGAATTTAGTCCCTTTATAAAAAAATCATAGACATCTTCTAGGCGAGCGAGCTTTTACCTTACCAATTTCCATCAGCTAGAATAATGGTCAAACGCAAGTCTTTCCAATAATAAAAAAACACAACAATTGAATTGCACTAAAAAAATATACTAATAATAACTATTTGTAAGTTTTCAAGACATAACACGTAACAACCCCTGGCACTAATAAGAATTAGAGGACATTTATTCGTTGTCATTACCAATATGTTATGTATCAATAAGTAGTATAGACAAACATGAAAATAAGTAAGACAATGAAAAGCTTACAGCGTCAGCTATGCTGTTTTTCAGCCATCACCTCGTTCTCTACTTCTTAGAATATCAATTCCACCCCACGTTTTTCATTTTAAGTCCTACAAGAGTACTAAACCAATAAAAATCTCAATAAAAATTATTTTATACTTTTTAGTGCGTAAAAACGTGTTGTTAAATAATATTTTTTACTTTATAATTTACTTATAAAGCCAGTTCCTGTTTTAGTGTGAATAAACAGCCTCCGTGGCCGAGTGATCGAGATGTCGACGCCAATTACGGAGGTTCCGGGTTTATCCCACTGTCAAAAAAATCTCGTTGTCAGACTTTCCCCAGTTTGGTTAGAACATTGCAGGCTGAATCACCTGATTGTACGAAAAGAAAGATGATTCCGTGCTTCGGAAGGCACGTTAAGCCGTCGGTCCCGGCTACTATCTAGTCGTTATCGTTACACGAGCCATGTCAGTGGCCTCTGGCGACTCTATAATACTGACACCAGGGTTTGTGAGGTCGATGGTCGACTGTACAACCCACACGATGATGATGATGATGATGATGAGTGTGAATATATCATACCAACGTGACTTATTCGTTGTAACGCGCAGTTTTTATCATCCAAACGTTTGAAATTAATAATAAACTTTGCCACACGCAATATGATGGCTTTGTGTGTGGTAGAAATTTAAAAAATATAAATATTACTAGCGGTCCGCTCGTGGCTACGCTCACGTTATGTAAGATTTTCCCGTGGGAAAAAACTTTTCCCGGTAAAAAGTATCCTACGTGTTAATCCAGGTTACAAACTATAATTATTCTAAATTTCGTTCAAATCCGTCTAGTAGTTTAAGCGTGAAAGCGGAACAAACATCCAAACATCTAAACATCCAATTTTTTTTTTAAATATAAGTGTCTATTTCAGGTTATTGTGACCGGTTCGAACGTTAGTGCAATAAAATTGGTCTGCTGATATACATATTTCGGCTTAAAAGCTTTTAATTTCTACACCCCTTCGACGAGCCTTGAAACCGTCATGATGCTAATATACAAAATGGCCGCGGTGTTTGTCAGTTTGGCCTTGACGTTAGTCAATTTACTGTTCTCATTATTCCTCATGAACGGTATTCGTAAGGTAAGATTTTTTATTCAGCTTACTTAAATTTCTGTACAGATTTAAGGCTGAAACACAGCAAATGCGTTTGCAGCACGATGCGTTGCGTCTGCGTGCGATACGATTTGTAATCTATAAACTTATATACGAACGTTCACACCGAAAGTGTCGCAGAAGCAATGCGGTGCGTCGGCGTGCATCAGACGCACCGCGCAGACTCAAACCAAAGTTCTGGTAAAAACTATTCGGAAGTATGAAATGTTACCAAAACAGCCGGATTGACATACGACAACATTTTTGCCCAAGATTCGCGCTCGCTCGGTCAATCATCATCATCAAAGATCAAGTCGTAGAGGGTTTCGAATCTAGCCTTAATTAGGGCGATTACTAAAAACTGTAGGGACGGGACTTGTAAGCAAAGGCTTTAGTTTTATATTCCAAAGTTTCCTCTATTTTACACATTTAAAATCGGCTTTTCCTTCGACGTCTTTCACATTTTTTTTTAATGTAAAATAGGTTCGCGTTTGACCACAGTCTCACCTGATGGAAAGTGATGACGAGGTTGAATCATCATCTTCTTTATAACTGAGAAATCCTCATACTTGCTATCCCTTTCACTCATCTCCGTTCAACAATCTGTTATGCTTACATCTTCGTTCAGTAATACTTCATCCATCCCACACTTGCAGGATATGCCAATTTTTAATATTATTTATCATACGGACAGAACCCAAGACTCTTTGTAATACAATAGCGCACGCTCGGCTCGGTTGCATAAAATCATTGGTTTCTTGTGCGAACTTCACTCGGTTGGCGATTTAATATTATACGACACAGTAAAGTTGGTACAGCATTCAGCAGTTGCTGGTTACAGAGTTCAGTTGCGTTGCTGCAAGTCGTCGGTACCGGTGAATTTAGCTGTGCAGCTGTGTTTACAAACGGAATTCAATACCTAGGTACGTAAGTTTCAAAATCGTGAAATGTTATTTTTTGTTCATACATTGTTTTTTTTTACTTATTTGAACAATATTATAATGTCTTACCACATGGCAAGTTAAAAGAAAGTAAATTCTTGCATTTTGACGAATGCCGGAACTCAACGACCGAAATATATAGTCATCACATAATGTTGTGATCAATCACAATTTAGTAATGTGCATAAATTGTGATTCAATCAATGGAAGAAAAAATATGTTTCACAAACAAATTAAAAATATATATTTAAAATTTATATTTAATGCTTTTTCTGTGTTCTATTTTGTTTTGTTTTTTGTTTCATAACTACCGGCTAAGCTTTAATCACCACAGACTGCCCGCCAGCCTATCACTCATGCTTTTCTTTATCATAGTGGTAAAGATATATTCGTCAATTTATCATTCAAGTCTAGAATGGTTCTGATATAATAAATTGCCCGTAAAAAATAATAATAATAATTTGCCAACTATTTATTTCCTTTAAGTGTCAGAATTTTATACACTGTATTTAAGCACTTCTAAATTGACCCAATTAATATAATGTTTGCCTTTTGTGCAGGATTTGGGACATCCTGTTTCAGAGGTAATTTTTAGTGACACGAAAACGAAGTCGTAACTGAAATCTTATGATCGGGTGGAAGCTTGAAAAAGTTTTCTACGATTTCATCAGAGTATGAAGAGCGTGTTTTTAAGCTTTTGTTTTTACTTTGTTCGTATTACAACTCACACAATAAAAAGGAAAAGAAAAATCCAAAAATACTCGTAAAAAATACTTATTTAGTATTCCTTAACTTAAAAGTGTTTCTCAAGATGGCGAGGTCTGGCCGGCCCGCTTACATGCAGCTGCTCGTAAACAATCCTTCTCTTTCATACAAACGGTATTTCTGTGATAAAAAGGGATGGAGTTATGAAACTTGTTTTTAATGTGGGTTATCTTGAAGAGTAATTATTGTATGCGGGAAATTCCTGCGATATAAACAATATAATTTTATTGACTTCCCGCTGTTTTAACGGGGACAAAAATTACGTAAATAAACCACATTATTTGGGTACATTAACGAAAATAAAGAGCAAAGTGAAGTAGGTATCATACGTAAACAAAAAACATATTTTGCTCTATTGGTTTTTATTATGAATAACAATAAAAACATTAATAAAAAAAGCATTCTTGTTAACAAAAATGCGATTCATTTGATACGTTTTACATAGCCTCAAGATGCGTGGTCGAACTGGTTAACAAATATATTAAGTATATGGATGGGTATCGCGTTTTCCTTAAAGTACAGTCAGGTTTATAAGTGGAGTCATATTATTATCACGAGCACTTATATTATAGAATAACTTATTTACTAATAAAATTCAGTCATTATTTTTTAATCACACTAATATTATAAATGTGATAATATATTTGGATGATTGGATGTTTAGATGTTTGGATGTTTGTTCCGCCTTCACGTTTAAAGCCCTCCACGGATTTAGATGAAATTTGGAATGGAGATAGTTTGTAACCTGGATTAACACATAGGATAGGTACTTTTTACGGGAAAATTTCTTATTGCCACGGGAAAATCTTACATAACGCGAGCGTAGCCGCGGACGGACGCTAGTAAAAACATACATTATAAATATTAACAAACATGTTTCAAAGTTAATTTATGTAAAAAATCTTTAAGTTCAACATTTTTTACATTATACTTATTATATTTTCTCGGAGACAATTATCGTCCAAGAGACGCAAACTTCTAAAAATAGTGTTATTGTTTGGTTATGAGGTTGATAACCGACCTCACCAACCCTTGTATACTACTTTCGTAGATAATAGGGAAGAAGGCTGATGCTATTTTTTACCACGGGAAAACTGCAGTAAAACATGAAAACTGCGTCATCAATTTCGCAATTTTTTTTTGTTTTATTTAAATTACTTTTGTTTATTTACAGGAAAAACAACAAAACAAAATGGCGTGCTTCTCAGCCCAAACTGGAACTCTTGCTTTTGCCATCACCAACCTCGTAAGTGTTATTTTTTACTTACTAATTCCTGTTTTAGTGTGAATAAATAGCCTCCGTGGCCGAGTGGTCGAGATGACGACGCCCGTTACGGAGGTTCCGGGTTCGATTCCCGGTGGGGATACTGTCAAAAAAATCTCTTTATGAGACTTTCCCCAGTTTGGTTAGAGCATTGCAGGCTGAATCACCTGATTGTACGAAAAGAAACATGATTCCGTGCTTCGGAAGGCACGCTCTATAACACTGACACCAGGGTTTGTGAGGTCGATTGTAGACTTTAAAACCCACACGATGATGATGATGATGAGTGTGAATATATCATACCAACGTGACTTATTCGTTGTAACGCGCAGTTTTATTCATCCAAATGTTGTAAGTTAATAATAAACTTTGGCACACGCAATGTGATGGCGGTGAGTGTGACAGGCATTTAAAAAAGAATACTAATTTGTAATATTTATGTAAGTGTAAGTAAATCGATCGTGAGGTAGCAGTATAAATGGAACGCTGTTTTTAGCGGCACTACCCTCAAGGTTAGCTGGAAGAAAATGCTCTATAGCATTAAATTCGCTTTTGTACATCCATTTTGATGCAATAAAGTATGGATGCACATATACTTGGATGGATATACATATTATATCATTCAATCAATCAATATTATTTTTTTCAGGTTATAGTGACCTGTTGGAACGTTAGTGCAATTGGTCTGCTGATATATTTCGGCTTAAAAGCTTTTTATTTCTACACCCCTACGACGAGCCTTGAAACCACCATGACGCTAATATACAAAATGGTCGCGGTGTCTGTCAGTTTGGTCTTGACGTTAGTCAATTTACTGTTCTCATCATTCCTCATGAACGGTATTCGTAAGGTAAGATTTTCTACTCAGCTTAGTTAAATCTCTGCACAGATGCAACCAGAGTAGGGCCATCAAGAGAAGCTTACTTAACTTACACGTTTTTACACGACTGCCCAAAGAAAGGAGTATTCATGTTTGTAGTGCCTATAATGTACAGGCCGCGGCCTCTTTGTCAGCGGTGAGAGTCTTTCTCACAACCTTTGAATTTCTTCGCAGTAGTGTGCAGGTTTCATCACGATGTTTTCCTTTACCGTAAGAGCGTCGAATAAGCGTGCAATGAATTCGAAATTCGAAAACACATTGGCACATGGTGGAGATCGAACCCGCGTCTCCCGAACAGAAGACAGCGGCCCTAGCCACTAGACCACCGACGCTCTTATTCAACTAATGATTATATTTATTTTATTTTCAGAATAAACCGGAGCATCTCAAGGTGTATTATATATTTGGAGTTGGGAAGCTGGTTTTGTCACTGTTCGTCCTTTTATTCGTGTTTACTGCAGGCGTTGGCTTGCCATCATATTCATACATCTATTACATCGTTCTAGTCATTCACTGTAAGTATTTCTTGTTATATAATTATAGGTATGTAACGAGGCATTCGTCCTCTTTCCTGTTTTATGACTGGCAACCTTTATTGCTGGCATTTTTATCCTTCATTTTAAATTCATTTTCAAATTTAGATTTCTTACGTTTCGATTTTGTCTTTTTTCTGCTAAATTATTCACTTCTTGTCCTGATCTCCAACAGTAAACTCTTATCCTTGTTACTATTTTCCCATGTTTGTTATTTAATATATAATATCTTTTCTTCGGACTGTGTCCTGGTTATTGCCACACTTTATTGTATTATTATACAACATTCTTCGTGAGTTTTTTTTTTTTGACGTGGACCTAATGCTTGCTCAGCAGCTTCGTGGCGGCTGCTGGCCCACAGGTATATAGTTATAGTCATAACGGGCTGGTTTCCGCAACTCGACGTCTAATGCGCCTATTTTGCGTGTGGGTGGGAATGCGGTGTCATTCGAGCCAACCCAACTCTTCCAGGAAACCCAGTAAGCCCTTTACATTACCGGTTATCTCTGGAAGTTCCCTCGTTTGACCGAGGTATTTAGCCCTGTAGTCCGCCACTCCCGTGCACTCCATGAGGACGTGAGCAGCCGTTTCTTCTGCCTCCAAGCAGGCTCTGCAAAGGGGGCTGTCAGTAACACCTAGGACATATAGATGTTTGTTAAAAGAACCATGACCAGTTAATGCTGCAGTCACCAAACGCAAGCGTGGTTTACTTAGCCGAAACAGGGTCTTAGCGAGACCCTGTTTCGGCCACAGGTATATATACCTATTATAAATTTTAACAAATATATATAACATATCCACTCCTGGCTCATAGTTCAGGAGTGGACTGTAACTGGCCGTTGATATAACATGTAAAAACATGATTCAGACCATCAACGATGGAGATTCTGATTTGTGCGAAAATCTAGTTATTATCAGATATTGCCAAATAATAATTATAATAATTAATATTATTTTATCAAGTGATACATACAATAAGATAATAAAAATATAGTTATAATAATAAATAGAGGCCAGTTGTGGATGAGTGATCCTTTAGACAGTGGGATGAAATTATTTTTTTGAAATTATCAAGTAAACTCAAATACAATAATATTTTCTTTTTATATCTTCATTGTCTGTATGTGCACTTTTAACTCGCTCCACTCTTCTTACTTGCGGGTAGTTGATACACTCTAAATGCATAAAACATCCAACAATTGGTTCGTTTTTCAATATTTACAATTTCTACAATACCCACCGTGTATTCCCTGCGATATTTTTTTACCATCTTTTGACGTCTGTTATTGACAGCTTGTATCGGTGAAACACAAGTTACTAAAGATTTTAATTTTGATGATTTTAACATAAACTATTTCTTTCTTTTCAGTTTTGTACGCGCTTATACTTCACATGATTCGTTACACTTACTTGCAGTTTCAAGCGATCAACAAGCTATTTAACCACGTGCCTCTAAACGAAAAATGTTAATTCAAAAGGGTATTATCAATATTTAATTTTTAAAAGCATTTATAAAGAACTTATTGTGATTTTGAACATGGCGGTTACTGTGATTTTTTTCTTTACCTGTAAGAAATATGACTGCCATTGCATTTTTATATGTTTTAAAATAGCTAGTCTGTAGGTTCAGGTAACTAAGTAGGCCAAGGTATCCTAAATGTAAACAATGTTGATACGTCCTTGTATTGAAAACATTAACCTTTACGGTTCCCTTTACGTTAAAACAAAGCTAGAAGAAGTTGCGTACAATGGCCTAAGACTGTAACATACGAAAATACTTCACCTATTGTTACATTATCACAATCAGTAATATAATTAGGTATATTATTATAATATAAACGCAAAACAGAGACATTTCATCGTCTAGGTGCTTTGGTGCAAAACTGTGCCTATATTAATTTAATTTATTTCGCCTTTGAATGTGATAGAAGGTATGTCCGTAGAATAGAATATACTTTGTCTATTTCACTAGGTTTAATTTACGGAACATAAGGGTGCGTTCAGACGTTCGCGATCTTTGCGCTCTGGCCTCCAAGGTCCTGTATCGTGCAGGTGTCGGAACACGAGAGACAGGTCAACAAGTGGATCGTTGTTTGTGGTGTGGCTCCACATGGAACGGCTGAACGCCTCCAGGCTTGACCTTATTTGACTGATTTTCAAGGCAGCTCATTTTCATTATATTATTATGTTTGTCAAAATAGTAACTTAACTTTACGTAAAACCAAAGTGATACTCAAAATGACCATTGGCGTGGTTAATGTAAATCATCAAGAGAAAAAAAGGCAACTTACAGTAACTTAGAACTCCAGTGCTGGCTGAAAATCAGTGTTACAAGAACTTGTTCTTGAGTAGGTACTTGCGACAAATGCTGAGCCCAGGTCTTTTCATTGTACGATGTAAACTTTTATCATCATTGTTTGTGTGTACTTTTTCATTATGTTATTAATAAATTATTTTCTTTCTTTATTTTATTTCTTTAAAATGCTAAATAAAAAAGATCAAGGCATTTACCTTGTTTTGTTGATGGCATTTTTCGAGCGGCGGCGTTCATATATCTACGACTTGATCTAAGGTTTTCTAAGTTAATATTTTTTAAACCATAATAATACTAGTTCAAACCAGGTTTTTTCTCTATGTTACTAGGTGACGCAAGGAATTTGCAGTCCAAAATCGACTTTTTTAATTATATTTCATTCCATGATTGTTACAATATCAATATTATAGATCAAATATTATGTTGGCTTTGTATTTTTATCTAGTATAATTTTATTCTTCTTATCCTCATATAGTTTGACTGTCTCCCATTTAGCATTAAATTTATTTTACTACTTACTTAGATAAATTATTATAAAATGTAAGTACTTAATTTATTCAAGAAAGTTATATATGAACAATAAAATGCTTTGAACTGTTGTAAAGTGTTCTTATTTAATTAGTGTGTTAAGGAGTAGGGTATTGTACATAAATCTTCTTCTTGCGGTGCCTCTCCTACAGCTGGAGATTGGTTGAAAAGAACTGTTGCGTTTGGCGAGAGACAAGAGCAATTTTGCAGGGTTCTTGTCTCTTGATAGACGAAACGGTTCCTCATCGCTGGCAATTCCCATTCGAGCCAACCCAACTCTTCCAGGAAACCCAGTAAGCCCTTTACATTACCGGTTATCTCTGGAAGTTCCCTCGTTTGACCGAGGTATTTAGCCCTGTAGTCCGCCACTCCCGTGCACTCCATGAGGACGTGAGCAGCCGTTTCTTCTGCCTCCAAGCAGGCTCTGCAAAGGGGGCTGTCAGTAACACCTAGGACATATAGATGTTTGTTAAAAGAACCATGACCAGTTAATGCTGCAGTCACCAAACGCAAGCGTGGTTTACTTAGCCGAAACAGGGTCTTAGCGAGACCCTGTTTCGGCCACAGGTATATATACCTATTATAAATTTTAACAAATATATATAACATATCCACTCCTGGCTCATAGTTCAGGAGTGGACTGTAACTGGCCGTTGATATAACATGTAAAAACATGATTCAGACCATCAACGATGGAGATTCTGATTTGTGCGAAAATCTAGTTATTATCAGATATTGCCAAATAATAATTATAATAATTAATATTATTTTATCAAGTGATACATACAATAAGATAATAAAAATATAGTTATAATAATAAATAGAGGCCAGTTGTGGATGAGTGATCCTTTAGACAGTGGGATGAAATTATTTTTTTGAAATTATCAAGTAAACTCAAATACAATAATATTTTCTTTTTATATCTTCATTGTCTGTATGTGCACTTTTAACTCGCTCCACTCTTCTTACTTGCGGGTAGTTGATACACTCTAAATGCATAAAACATCCAACAATTGGTTCGTTTTTCAATATTTACAATTTCTACAATACCCACCGTGTATTCCCTGCGATATTTTTTTACCATCTTTTGACGTCTGTTATTGACAGCTTGTATCGGTGAAACACAAGTTACTAAAGATTTTAATTTTGATGATTTTAACATAAACTATTTCTTTCTTTTCAGTTTTGTACGCGCTTATACTTCACATGATTCGTTACACTTACTTGCAGTTTCAAGCGATCAACAAGCTATTTAACCACGTGCCTCTAAACGAAAAATGTTAATTCAAAAGGGTATTATCAATATTTAATTTTTAAAAGCATTTATAAAGAACTTATTGTGATTTTGAACATGGCGGTTACTGTGATTTTTTTCTTTACCTGTAAGAAATATGACTGCCATTGCATTTTTATATGTTTTAAAATAGCTAGTCTGTAGGTTCAGGTAACTAAGTAGGCCAAGGTATCCTAAATGTAAACAATGTTGATACGTCCTTGTATTGAAAACATTAACCTTTACGGTTCCCTTTACGTTAAAACAAAGCTAGAAGAAGTTGCGTACAATGGCCTAAGACTGTAACATACGAAAATACTTCACCTATTGTTACATTATCACAATCAGTAATATAATTAGGTATATTATTATAATATAAACGCAAAACAGAGACATTTCATCGTCTAGGTGCTTTGGTGCAAAACTGTGCCTATATTAATTTAATTTATTTCGCCTTTGAATGTGATAGAAGGTATGTCCGTAGAATAGAATATACTTTGTCTATTTCACTAGGTTTAATTTACGGAACATAAGGGTGCGTTCAGACGTTCGCGATCTTTGCGCTCTGGCCTCCAAGGTCCTGTATCGTGCAGGTGTCGGAACACGAGAGACAGGTCAACAAGTGGATCGTTGTTTGTGGTGTGGCTCCACATGGAACGGCTGAACGCCTCCAGGCTTGACCTTATTTGACTGATTTTCAAGGCAGCTCATTTTCATTATATTATTATGTTTGTCAAAATAGTAACTTAACTTTACGTAAAACCAAAGTGATACTCAAAATGACCATTGGCGTGGTTAATGTAAATCATCAAGAGAAAAAAAGGCAACTTACAGTAACTTAGAACTCCAGTGCTGGCTGAAAATCAGTGTTACAAGAACTTGTTCTTGAGTAGGTACTTGCGACAAATGCTGAGCCCAGGTCTTTTCATTGTACGATGTAAACTTTTATCATCATTGTTTGTGTGTACTTTTTCATTATGTTATTAATAAATTATTTTCTTTCTTTATTTTATTTCTTTAAAATGCTAAATAAAAAAGATCAAGGCATTTACCTTGTTTTGTTGATGGCATTTTTCGAGCGGCGGCGTTCATATATCTACGACTTGATCTAAGGTTTTCTAAGTTAATATTTTTTAAACCATAATAATACTAGTTCAAACCAGGTTTTTTCTCTATGTTACTAGGTGACGCAAGGAATTTGCAGTCCAAAATCGACTTTTTTAATTATATTTCATTCCATGATTGTTACAATATCAATATTATAGATCAAATATTATGTTGGCTTTGTATTTTTATCTAGTATAATTTTATTCTTCTTATCCTCATATAGTTTGACTGTCTCCCATTTAGCATTAAATTTATTTTACTACTTACTTAGATAAATTATTATAAAATGTAAGTACTTAATTTATTCAAGAAAGTTATATATGAACAATAAAATGCTTTGAACTGTTGTAAAGTGTTCTTATTTAATTAGTGTGTTAAGGAGTAGGGTATTGTACATAAATCTTCTTCTTGCGGTGCCTCTCCTACAGCTGGAGATTGGTTGAAAAGAACTGTTGCGTTTGGCGAGAGACAAGAGCAATTTTGCAGGGTTCTTGTCTCTTGATAGACGAAACGGTTCCTCATCGCTGGCAATTCCCGCCCACTCCTCCTCACATTCCTGAGCCACGACTACCTTCTTCTGCCAACGCATCCGTTTACCCTCTATTCTTCTTATAATAAAGCCTGGGCTTCCTGGATGGCAATTTTGGGTCCTCCCTGTTGACAAGGGCATCGCACTCACATAGGATGTGAAGTGGAGTTTCCTCGTCATCTGCGCAGAATCTACAGTAAGGGTTCTCAGATAAACCCATACTGTTCAGATGCTTATTAAGCTTACAATGGCCCGTGAGGGCCCGGATTAATATCCTAATGTTTTGCCGGTTCAATTTAAGTACCTCGGCAGTAAATTTGGGCAGGAATTCCGGGATCAGTTGCTTAGAGTGTGTTAAACCAACTGACCCGTGCCATAGCTCATTAGCCTGGTGTCTTTCCCAAGGTAGGAGTTGGCTTCTGGAACCGGACTTAGGCACTCTAAGAATGGGAATAGGTGTGATAGGGGATTCTTTTTTCCTTTAGAGGTACGGTACCCTATTTGGATTTTCACTTCTCAATAATACGGCTGCGGCGGGTTGAGACCTCTAGACTCAAGGCTCGATAACTCGGTCGACTCGACTAGTGAAAGTGTCGGATACACCGCACACGAGGATTTCCCCGCATGCATGCCGCGTATCGACCAATGAAATTGTTTATTTGCCGCCGGACTCTGCTGTTTCACGCACACACCGCACCTGTCGTTTGTTTTATAAGTTAGCTGTGTGTGACCAAAATGGTTGATCGTTTTACTGATATGCAAGTGCTTAGACTTGCATACACAGAGTCTTCATCACCATGCAACTTTCTGTTTAGTAAAGTTCGCACCCATAACTTTTTTCTTTTAATTTTTTTTTTGAAAGTTTTATTTTTAAGATGTCACATAAGTACAGTTAAAATCGCTCCACACAACGTTAGGTAAATTGTTGATCCATGCTGGGAACGTCTGCACTATCTGAAAGCCACTATAAACTGCGCCGCATATTCTCTCGTGGTCGTTCCCTAACGACTAATGAAAACGCATGCGTTCCTATGGCACGCTTTAGAGCGTGTTCAGATGACACGCGCCGATCACGCACGCGTTGTGCCCGCCTTACACCCGCGCTCAACCCGCACACGCGCTGCATCGCAAGGCGAGCGCGTGGCGTGTGCGTGTGGACTTCGATAAATTCAATTTTAGATATATTGATCGGTTATAAGACTCAAATTATATAGAACAAATTTCAAAGTGAGTTAGACGCGGGTGCTGACGCGCGTGGCGTGCGCTTGGCGGGCGCGTGGCGTGTGAACGCGCCCCGCATGCGGGCCTTATGGCATGCTTTACAGAAATCTCTCGCACCCCGAATACGGGCTGCAATGACCAATGTGAATGAGCCTTCAGCTTTAGAAGATCACGAGATCGTGTTCTTTGCAAATATCATGATTTTGATAGTATCGGTTTTAGGCGGGCGAATAGTGTGTTTGTTTTAGTCGTACTTAAATGTAGCAGTTTTTTTAGCAAACAAACAACAAATTAATTGCTAACGGCGATGCTATGTATTTAACTATTTTTTTTTTATTATTACTCTGTAGCACACTAATTAAATAAGAACAATTTACATCAATTGAATGCATTTTATTGCTCACAAAAACTTTCTTATATAAATTAAGTACTTACATTTATTTTACAATTCAGACCAATTTATTACAAGTATCTAAGTAATTAAATTAATTTAATATTAAATGAGAAACACAAGTTAAACTCTTAGAGGACGAGAGCTGACTACAAAATTCTTGCGTTACCTAGGGGCCGTTTCACGAAGCTACAAGTTACAAATTACAAGTGAAATTCCATGTAGGTAGGTACATTGCGTAGACAATGAGATAAAACGGTAAGGGCTTACAGTTTAGGCGATTTGGCTACGCAATGAATATCAAATTGTAACTTGTTGCTTCGTGAAACGGGGTCCTAATATCACAATGAGACCCGTTTGTGATGTGTTTCTACCTAGCGGGGTCCCGCGAGCTAGACTGAAAAAACTGGTGTCAATGCTTGGTTGTTCTTGTGCGTAAAACAGCCGAGGGCCTCGCTGGATGGACGAGGCGATTAATCCCAATTTCTATCAAAATGGTTGAGGTACATTGAACTAGCAAAGCATTGACACCAGTTTTTTCAGTCTAGCTCGAGAGGCCCCGCTAGGTACACATCCGTTTGTGTTGGTTCGGAATTAGTACACCCAAGGATAATAATAAGTTATAATTTATTTAAAAAACAAAAATATCTCCGGAAAAGAGCGTCTAAATGTATGTAGTAAAGTGTGGACGCCACAGTACATTAGCTTATAGCACGCAGAATGTGACAATATATTATTATAGTTTTTCGATTAGGTTTTCCCTAAAGTGACTATTTTGACAATCATAACAAAATATTATAATGAAAGAATGATATGATTAGAAATTGCCTTGAATAATCAGTCAAATGGTTTCCTTAGGGCGCGCTCAGACATTCGCGGTATTTAGGGTTTTAAACCTTAAAAAGAAAAATGAAACCATTCATAAGATCACTCCCAAGTCTGTCTGGCCGTCTGACACAGAGGTTTTTGTCAGCACACGCATAGAAACCGTTTACAAATCGCGAGCGTCTGAACGCGCCCTTATGTTACATGATAAGCATGTAACATACACAGAAACGGAAATAACTTACAAATAAAATTTATTGTATATAGTAGCGGGGCACTTGGCTAGACGGGACGACGGACGTGGACCAAAGCAGTCACAGAGTGGTGGCCTAGAGGGGCGACAAGGCCAGTGGGCAGACCACCAGCCCGATGGTCAGACGATATCGTCAAGATGACGCGATCTCACTGGATGAGGCTGGCACAGGACCGTGAGAATTGGCACTATAGAGAAGAGGCCTATACCCAGCAGTGGGTTGATGCGGGCTGAGTATGATGATGATGATGATGAGTAGCTTATTACAAAGTTGCCTGAATTTATACTACAGTTGCATGTTTTCAATAAAAAGACGTATCTAAATTGTTTACATTTAGGATACCTAGCTTGGCCTAGTTAAGTTCCTCCTAAGTTCTTGGCCTGGACCAGGTATAGACTAGGTATAGCTTTTTAAAACACAAAAATGTAATGGCATTCAGTAAATTTTAAATACAATATAAATAAATAATTTTTAAAACAAGGCAAGCAAAATTTACAATAATTGCCATGTTCAAAATCACAATCAGTTCATATAAATGCTTATTAAAATGAAATTTTGACAATTCCCTATTTAACATTTTTCGTTTAGAGGCACGTGGTTAAATTGCTTGCCGATCGCTTCAAACTGCAAGTAAGTGTAGCGAATCATGTGAAGTATAAGCGCGTATATAACTGGAAAGAAAGAAAAAGTTTATGTTAAAATCATTAAAAATAAACGCTTTTTAAAAGGCTTTATTCGCCGATAATGTCATCTATGATACTAGCTGTCAACAATAGCCAACAAAATGCTTTGTTTTTGTCATGGATCCCATTGTTAGATCTTGACAATATTTGAGATGTAGTCAAGGCAATAAAAAAAAAACAGACAAGATGGGATGGGACCTTTAAGTACCTTATAAATGTAAACATTATACCTATAATAAAGAAACCATTATGCATTTAAAGTGCTAATTCAATCAATCAATCAATCAGCCTATTGCAGTCCACTCTGGACGTAGGCCTTCCCAAGGGCACGCCAAAGCGCTAATTAAGTGCTAATTACCCGCAAGTAATAAGGGTCAAGTGGAATTGTAACTGCACATATTAACGATGAAATCATTAAATGAAATTAATAAATAAATAAATCAAAATGTCAATTTTGTCTGTATAAAGAGACATCTTCCAAATATCTCTATTTTTTATTAAAAGTAAACTAATTACTTTTCATTATTGTATTTAAAATTTCTTGATAATAATCTTAGTATGCAATGTGTTAAAAAAAAACATTTTCATCCCACTCCCTGGCAAAGGATCACTCATCCATTTGGCTTCTATTAGGAAATATCTGATGTAACTAGATTCTCACACGAAATCAGGACCTCGCATCGTTGGTGGGATCCTTCCAGTAGTCAAACTCATGTTTCTACAGGTCTTATTGTTGAGAATTATACCCTATCTAAAGAAAGCCATTGCCTAGTATTTTTATTATAATTAAAAATATAAAGTAATGCTCTATGTTCAGAATTCGGTTTAGTCTTTGGAAAAGAAA
Source organism: Carpatolechia fugitivella (assembly GCA_951230895.1). NCBI lineage: Eukaryota > Metazoa > Arthropoda > Insecta > Lepidoptera > Gelechiidae > Carpatolechia > Carpatolechia fugitivella. The sequence continues at coordinate 1,457,827 of OX579661.1, forward strand.
ACCTCTTTCTATTCGCTACTCTTCTCAATAGCGCTAACCTACTGTTTTACTATTTTATAAGCAAGTTTATATCCATTTCTATTTTAATCAAGTGACCGTGTGTGTTGTACTCAAACTTTGCCTCCACACTTTGTGATTAAAGTATTCAGAAGCAGCTAACTGTTTTAATCAAGACACTCATCACCACTGCGTTCGTCTGCTTAAAGTTTTATCCACACAGCGCAGTGCCGTGTCAGGGACGGGGCCGGAACGTGAAATATCATAGAAAATGTATGTACCGATATTTTTTTAGACTCGTGACGATGACGATTTTCTATGACATTTGCCACGTTCCTGCCCGTCCCTGACACGGCACCGAACTGTGTGGATAGACCTTAATACTTATTGTAAAAGTGTATATAACAAGCAAGCATTTTCAAAGTTAGAGTGAACAGGCACTTTCTGAACGAACTCGTTCCATCATCCCCTCACGGACCTGATTGTGGTCAAAAGAGTAAGCCCATCAATTAATTAAAAAAATTTATAAATACATAATAACATCACAAAATACTCACAGTGAAGGACGAGAACAATGAAATAGATGTGTGAATATGACAGCCAACAATGGTCTATTTTGAACGCGATATAAATGAGGAGCAGTGACAGGATGACCTTCGAAACTCCAAATATGTAGTAAACCTTCATGTGCTCCGGTTTTTTCTGAAAATTTATCATTATTATTACCTAGTTCATATTCATTCCCAAAGTTCCCATGGAGGGGATCTGGACTACTACCCCGAATTTGGATGATTAGGCTTAGTCAAGTAATAATTAATTAATTATGTTGGTAATCTATTATCATCTTCGATAGCTCATATACATCCCCACCAAGGGGTTCGAGCTTACCCTGAATTAGGTTAGTCGACCACGCTGGCCTTCTTTTTTCGCAGGAGGGTTTCATCACGATGTTTTCCTTCACCGTAAGAGCGTCGAATAAACGTACATAATGAGTTCGAAATTCGAAAACACATTGGTACGTGGTGGATCGTACTCACGTCTCACGGACGGGAAACAGCGGCCCCAGCCACTAGACCACCGACGCCCACTTCTGCGAAGAAATTCGACTAAAGCCTAAGTAAGTTTTATTTCCAGCCGAATAGAACTTACCTTAAGAATACCGTTCATGAGGAATGATGAAAATAGTAAATCAACTGAAGACAGAACTAGGAAGGTTACCGCTACGGCCATTTTAGATGCTGGCACCACGATGGTTTCAACGCTCGTTGAAGACGTGTAGGTTAAGAAAGCGTCTACGCTGAAATATATCAGCAGACCAATTCCACCAAGGGTTGAAACGGTCGCTGTAACCTGAAAAATAAATACTCGACGATGAGTCTTCCAATCACCAACCCAGAGAGAGATCAGAGTTATTGAGTTGTGCCATGAAGTTTTTTTTTTGAAATAACAACTCGCGCTTTTGCGTCATCACATCAAAGATGGAATAAGTATCTCTTCTTTTAGCAAAACTTTGTTTCGGGACGCTATTATAAAGATGCTAAAATTGCCTTGTATTTTTTTAAAATTGAGGGTAACAAAATATGATGTAGCTTTGGTGTTTTGCTGATCTCATATAAAAAAGATATTGAAAAATACCGTGGAGGCATTCTTTATTTGCGTAGTATAAAAAAAAAAAAATTAAAGCAAAAAAGTTTTTATTTTTAATAATAATAATAATAATGCAAACACAAGTGCTCATCACACGAATGTTTGCCCTGGGCGGGATTCAAACCCGCGACCCTGTGCGTCGGAGGCAGATCACTACCAATTGGGCTACGGAGCCGTCTTTATTAATTCGTAGGCAGATAGGAAAAAAACCCAATTTCAACATAATAATATGCGCGTTACTATTGCACTACAACAGGAAAGTACATTACCAGATCATATACGTCCCCACCGAGGGGTTAGAGCCTACCCTAAATTAGGGTGATTAGGCCTTAGTTGACCACGCTGGCCAAGTGCGGGTTGGTCGACTTCACACAGAACCTTTGAGCTTCTTTGCAGGTGTGTGCAGGTTTCATCATGATGTTTTCCTTCACCGTAAGAGCGTAGAATTAACGTATTATGAATTTGAAATTCGAAAACACATTGGTACGTGGTGGGGATCGAACCCCTGTCTCACGTGACCACCAACGCTCACACAGAAAAGTAACTGAGTTTAAAAGTAAATAAAAAGAAACACTGACAAGGTTGATAATAGCAAAAACTAGAGTTCCAATCTGGGCTGAGACGCACGCCGCCATTTTGTTGTGTTGTTTTTCCTGTAAACAAACAAAAGTTATTTAAATAAAATACAAATCGTACTACGAAAATGACCGCGCAGTTTTCCCGAGGTAAAAAGTAGCATTTTCACTATTATCTACGAATGTTGTCACTTGTCGTTACAAGAGCCAAGTCAGATTTACCTTATATATAAATTGTAAAAAGTCTAACGTAAAAATATGGAACTTACAGATTATTGTAATAATTTGAAAGGAAACCATACAATACATAATTATGTATGCCATACGATAAATAAATTATGGAAACCATTCTGTGTTATTATTTAAAATTCTTTGATTAATCAAGTCCACGCCCGCTTAATTACCACTCTGGTAGAAATAGCGATTATTATTTATATTAACAATAACTACATTTTATTAAACAGTACAATTATTTTAAATTATAGTAATGATAATGTGACTCCACTTTTGAACGTGAGTGTACTTTAAGGAAAACGCCAGAATTTACATGTAACTGTAGTTATGTAGACCGTATCAATTTGCACTTTTGTAACCAAAGACGCTATTAAATAGATAGCGTGATTTTTTTTATTTAATGTTTTTATTGGTGGTATTCATATTGAATAATAAAATAATAATGTGTGTAGAATTATTATTATGTGTGGTGACGGCAGAGTGGAATACATTTGTCACCAACCCCTACTCTTCCCATGGGTGTCGTAAGAGGCGACTTAGGGACTACACATTGAACAGGGAACGGGCAGCAGCGCTCTCTGATACAGTAACCTTTTAATCTGCGATCTCCAACCCGCCTGCCAAGCGTGGAGATTATGGCAAAACCCTCCAATAGAGTGGAGGAGGCTCATAGTCCAGCAGTGGACTGTAACGGGCCGTTGATGATGATATTGTAGGATTCATTATTTTGTTTACGTCTGATACTACACCTTTGTTCTTTGTTTTTGCTAATGTAGGATAAGTCACAACAGTATGTGATGTTTGTATGTGCGTCTTAATTACGTTTTTTCAATTATTAAGTTTGCGTCGAGATTCGGTTTTTGTCAAAATTTTATGTGGCAAGACCATTGAGGGTAAGACATCATTATTGTTCAAAGAACACCGAATTATCCGCCAACAAATCAATGTATGACAAATCAATGGCCCGTTACAGTCCACTGCTGGACTATGAGCCTCCTCCACTTAAGTGTTTGGTTTTGCCATAATCTCCACGCTTGGCAGGCGGGTTGGAGATCGCAGATTAAAAGGTTACTGTATCAGAGAGCGCTGCTGCCCGTTAACGTATGACAAATTGTTTTCAATGTTTCATAATTTAAAACTTACGTAGGTATTATGAATTCCGTTTGTAAACACAGCTGCACAGCTAAATACACCGGCGAATCACAATCACAACTACACGACTCAGCTCTGTAACCGACAACTGCTGAATGCTGTGCACACTGTGGCAGAAACCAAGCAGTGTCGTGTATCGCCGAGTGAAGTTCGTACAAGCCACCGATGACCGTGAGGTCATCAAATACCAGCCAAGCGTTACTCGATACTAAGAGTCTAAGGGTTCTGTCCGTATGATAAAAATCATATTTATATTTATGACATAATAATATAATTTATTTGTTTTATGAGACTCAACAATAATAATACAATGTCAAATTGAACGATCATACAAATAAAATTAAAATTAAAATGACAAAAAATACTTAAAATAATTTATAATAATAAATAATTTGTTTTATTTTATTAGTATAATAATATTTCTTTTTATCTCCTGTTTTTGCTCATGCACTACTCTTCTTTCTAAGCGTTATCTTCCCAAAGGTTGTCTGGAAGAGATCACTGTAAGCGATAAGGCTGCCTTTGCGCACTCAACTAACTACTCTGTTTCTTTTGAGTGCAATAAAGTGTTTTTACTTAATAAATATGAATTATATTGATAATCGCCCTAATTAAGGGTAGGTTCAAGCCCCTCGGTGGGGACGTATATGAGCTGTTGATGATGATGATGGGTTTGGTTATAGTATAGGTCACGCAATGAGTAACCCTTCGTTTTCGCTTTGTCAAAATATATATTTTTTTATTTTTTACGTACTGGGGGTAGATAGATAGGGGTGTTAGCTATAAAAAAAAAATACACAAATTTTTCTAACAACAAAGGTTATATCGGAATAGCGAGTTAGACTCATTCGCCAAGTGCTAGAGCTAGAACGCAATAAAACTTATGCATGAACGAACTTCTTGTATTAATTACTTATTTTATAACTAGTGGCTCTGTGAGCTGTAGACCTCGCGAGTCTGTATAATATATCTTTTCAAATATTTTTTTCTCGACAAACATCCCCAACCCCTTGATTTTTTTATTTTTAAAGTTTATTTCATTTTATTTTGCTTTATTTTATTTTAATAAATGTCACCTGTAGAGGAAAACAGCCTCAGCGGTAGGTAGACTTTGTAAGCTGGCAACCCCCATAACTCCGTAATTTTTTAAAATTTCCAAGAACTGACTCGACATAAAAATTCGATTAATTTATCGAATCTGCTCACAAAATATCACGAGAATCGGTTGAGAAACGCGACCTGTAGAGTGAAACAAACAAACAAACAGATGGACATACAAAAGCAAATTTGGCCAAGCTGAAACAGGGACGCTTCGCTCGCTCGGTCAACAACCTTATTAAAAATACGTCTGCGGTGCCAAAAAATGTAGCCAGTGTCACTTGGGCTGCTGTAAGGATTCTTACGATACCCCATACATCCAAATCTGTTCAGACATTTAGAAGTCACTTGTCCTCCGCGGCTACGCTCGCGTTATGTAAGATTTTCCCGTGGGAGTAAGACTTTTTCCCGTAAAATAGTATCTTATGTATTAATCTACGGTTCAAACTATCTCCGTTCTAAATTTCATCCAAATCCGATAAGTATTTTAAGCGTGAAGGAGGAACGAACATCCAAACTTCCAAATATATTTTTTCACATTTATTATTTCTTCTGTGGTATTAGTGTGATTAGTGTGATGTGATGGTGGAATAAAGAAACTCACATGCATACATACATGAACCCTGCCCCCGCTGCATGACGACCGTCGATAAAATAAACCACGCGACATATAAAGTGACCGCCAATAGTATCCAAGTTTATATCGCGCGAAGATAAGAACTACGTTACTATTCGCGGTTACGTTTTATGTCGCGCGGTTTATTATCTACGGTCGTCATGCAGCGACTGCTGAGCACATTACAATCATTTCTTTGGACAGTCTCTATAAGTTTTTTAAGCTAGCTTGCGAATCCCTATTTCCGATCCAAACGAAATATAAACATCACAGTCAGGACAGGACATTGTTATGCATAATAATTGCATAATACCAACTCTATTGCTTTAGAATAAAGGCGATCAACAAACTGGTCAAACTACAACACTTGAAGTGCGGTCTACTGTATTATATTATACTATAGGTATATTGAAAACGTGTTATTAAAAGATGCACATTTTTGTACCCAGGTATTCGTCATGGTATTTCCAAAACAAAAAGTCACGAAGAGGAAAAAACGTGTTGATAAAGAAACTATAATTTTGAAAAACGAATGTTGTGTTTTGTTTGTGTGTTACATATTAGTCTCGGCGCGCGCCGCGGCTTTACGTAATTTGTGATATTAGTATCAATAGCCACAGTGACAGCCACGTCGTCGTCCTCCACAGCCGAACAAAAGCTTCTTCCAAGGAACTTCTTCCAAGTTTATCAATTGTCTGATTAATGTAGTAGTTCAAGTTGAACGCTGTTTTAGCGGCACTACCCTCAACCTGCTCTTAACCACCAAAGGTTAGCTGGTAGAAAATGCTATATAGCATTAAGTTCGCCTTTGTACACCCCTTTTTTGGTGCAATAAAGTATATATCAATCAATCAATCAATCAATCAACTCCAGAACGACCGGTCCTAGGCTGTGCTGGCTGCATCCAGCGGCTTCCCATGATCTTATCCAGAATTAGGGCGATTAGGCCTTAGTCGACTACGCTGGCCCAGTGTGTGTTGATCGACTTCACACACAACCTTTGATTTTTTTTCGCAGGAGTGTGTGTGTCACGATATTTGCCTTCACCGTAAAAGCTTCGAATAAACGTACCTCAATCAATCAGCCTGCACGCCAAAGCGCATGATCACTCGCTTTCCTTATCCAGCCACCAGTGACCTTCCTCAGGTCATCAGTCCACCTGGCAGGGGGGCGTCCCACACTACGTTTCCCGAGACGCGGTCTCCATTCGAGAACCCGTCTGCTCCAACGCTCGTCAACGTGGTCAGCCCATTGCCACTTCAGCTCGCTACATTTCTGGACGATATCAACTGCCTTGGTCTTCGGCCGGATGATTTCATTTCGGATTTTATCCCGCAGCGAAATACCAAGCATAGATCTTTCCATAGCTCGCTGAGTGACATGTAGCCGGTGGGCCAGCTTCACCGTCATGTTCCACGTCTCGGCTCCGTATGTCAAAACGGGTAGGACACAGTAGGGTGGTTATAAACCCTGCTTTTCAGTCATTGCGACGAGAAGATATTATGACGCAGTTTCCTGAATGCTGCATAGCCTGACCTCAGCACGTGGTGGGGATCGAACCCGCGTCTCCCGGATGACAGGCAGCGCTGCGACCCTAGATACTAGACCACCGACGCACGTGATAAATTGAAATAATTCTTGATTGTTTTAATATGAGGCAGATATGTTTCGTTTTACAACTTCAACGTATTTTGATGATTAAGGTATAGTACAGCCTGTTAGTCGTTCAGCTCAATCTACAAAGGTCCTGGGTTTGATCCTTGCAGCTTACAACGTGATTAAAATAACTGTTATTCTGTGCTAACTACATTCAAATCTCGTATTGCATGGCCACAGAAAAAAAACACAGCGTTTACCTACCATACGCGATTCGAGTGAATTTCGCACAAGCCACAGGATGTTTTAAATTTTCATTGCATTATACTATACAACGTGTTAAATAACGCAAAACCTCTCAGGTGGTTGGTCAACCCTTGAAACTGAACAACTTTTGCTCCACTACATTTTAAAATAAGCAAAAAAAAAAACTTTCATACAAATTGACTCGATCAGCTGGTCAGTTTGTATGAAAGTTCATTTTTTTTGCGAATTTTAAAATGCAGTGGTACAAAAGTTGTTCAGTTTCAAGGGCTGACCAACCAACCGAGAGGTTTTGCGTAGTTTTGATAACATTTGTAGACATTAAATAAGTTAAATTAAAAATCCTTTTTAAACAAGCTTTTAAAGCCGTGGAGTGGAGTATCCTTGTTAAGACAAAACCAACGCGCCCAAACACGACTAGGTTGTGGTGTGTATTTAAGGAGTTCCTATGGCCACCTTCCAGCTCCATCATGAGACCCTGGACATCACGTATGACTAAAGATCTTGTTAAGACAAATCCAACAAGCCCAAACACAACTAGGTTGTGTCGTGTATTAGAGGAGTTCCTATGGCCACCTTCCGGCTCCATCATGAGACACTGGACATCACGTATGACTAAAGATATTGTTAAGACAAATCCAACGAGCCCAAACACGACTAGGTTGTGGTGTGTATTTAAGGAGTTCCTATGGCCACCTTCCGGCTCCATCATGAGACCCTGGACATCACGAATGACTAAAGATCTTGTTAAAACAAATCCAACGAGCCCAAACACGACTAGGTTGTGTTGTGTATTAGAGGAGTTCCTATGGCCACCTTCCGGCTCCATCATGAGACCTTGGACATCACGTTTGATTAAAGATCTTGTTAATACAAATCCAACGAGCCCAAACACGACTAGGTTGTGTTGTGTAATAATGGAGTTCCTATGGCCACCTTCCGTCTCCATCATCAGACCAGCTCCATGGTACCATAATATTGCATTGTCATCGCGGTTACACAAGAGTACCAAATTTCATCAAATTCCAATGGCAGCAAGTGCTTCAAATTTGAGTTGCAAGATTTCGCCCGAACATATAAACCCACACACACTCACCCCACGGACCAAGTGGACCTACTTGGTCCGTGCACTCACCCACATACAGTGCAAGCTAATAAAAAGCTTGTAAAAAAAATGTTTTGCGTTCTTCAGCCATGCCACTGGACTTCGGCAGCTTTATTACACTGACACCAGGGATTGTGGGGTCGGTTGCCGACCTTACAACCTACACGATGAAGAAAAAGTTACATCAAAATAATTAGTGGGTTGGTCTAGACAGCATAAAATGTAATTAATTAAACGACGAACGACAACGAAACGACACGATTCGCTACGATACGACGACGACGACACGACGACATTACGACATGTGAGATATACAAAAAGTAAAATAGAGAGATTTTTTTGTTTTTTTAATTTTATTCGGTAAGTAATAATAAAGATGCTTTCAGATATAAATGGTTTGTACATATAAAAATCAAGCATTTTATTTGGCCTAGTTTACTTAAATTAGGCAGATAGGTACTAAGCATTTGGTACAATATTCAAATTAACTTATAACGAGTATGTTAATAAAATAAACAATAGTTAATAACATTTCCTTATTATTTACTAAAAGAGAAACAAATAAGTATAAAAACTTATAAAATACAACGTGTTAGCAAAATAACGCAAAAAGGAACAACTTTTGTTTCATAAGTTTTTGAAATTCGCAAAAAATAATAATTGTCCTTTCATACAAGTTGATTAGATCAACTAATCAGTTTGTATGGAAGTTATAAGTTTAAAAAGTTCAGTTTCATGGGCACGTTAAGCCGCTGGTCCCGGCTACTATCTAGTTACACGAGCCAGTGTCAGTGGCCTTTGGCGGCTCTATAACACTGACACCAGGGTTTGTGAGGTCGGTTGTCGACCTTGTAAGGTGGGCTGTAGCCCTGCCCTTGGGGAGGCAGCAGTCCAGCAGTGGACTGCAATAGGCTGATTGATTTATTTATTTAGTTGTCTGTCCAAGTATAAACGCAGGTAATTTTAAATATTATGATAATATTTAGTATTATTGCAAATCAAATCCAAAGACGTTCCAAAAAAATCATAGCAAGGAGTGACGTCATGTGGAGTCTTATAATTTTCAAAGTTACTGTATTCACATACATTATACCTATAGGTATATAATATATATATAGCTACCATGCATAATAATTAGAAATACTAAATACTGTTTGACATCGCACCACAACACAACCCTACTCGGGTCACTAATAGGGTTGTATTCATTTATCCCGAGTTTGTGTAAATTGTATTTGTTTTATATGAAATCTGTGATCTGTTCCTATTATTGTTTTATTTTATTTTATTTATTATGGAGAAACAACAGCTGATAGCGTATACAGTAATTTGAACAAATACAGGTATTTAGTACATGGATATAACACTATCTCCTTAAACATTTCTCGCTAAGATATAACAACATTAAATAAAGAGGAAACACATATTCGATAGCAGTATAATAATATGATGGTGACATAATTATATTAGACAATGGTGTGCGCGCAAAATCAAGCAAAACCAGCTATAGATAGATATGAATACCTACTTAGTAGGATAGACAAGACATAAAAATGAATCAGAAACGTGGCATTATTTATTATTATTATAACAGCCTCCGTGGCTGAGTGGTCGAGATTTCGACGCTCATTACGGAGGTTCCGGGTTCGATTCCCGGTGGGGACACTGTCAAGCAAAAACCTTAAAAAAGAGACTTTCCCTTTGGTTAGGACTTTGCAGGCTGAATCACCTGATTGTCCGAAAAGAAAGATGATTCCGTGCTTCGGAAGGCACGTTAAGCCGTTGGTCCCGGCTACTACCTAGTCGTTACACTAGCCAAGTCAGTGGCCTTCGGCGGCTCTATAACACTGACACTAGGGTTTGTGATGTCGGTTGCCGACCTTACAGCCCACACGATGAAGAAGAAGATTAGCCTGAAGTGTCCCACTGTAGGGCAAAGGCCTCCCTCGCTTCCTTCCACTTATCCCGATCCTGGGCCAAACTTTCCAACTCGCCACAGTAGGCAGCGAGTTTGTCTTGCCACCTCTTGCGGGGCCGACCACGACATCTTGCTGCGTTCTGGGGCACCCAACTGTTGGTCTTTTTAGCCCACAGTTCGTTAGGCCTTCGTTAAACGTGGCATTAGTCAAGTATAATTTCACAGACATGCTCTGCGAATTACTATTGTTTCCAAATTCAGTACCGTCAAACAGAGAAACTATGACAAGTATTAAAAAATAATAACAAATAGCAACACAGTACATAATCATTGATTTAATGGAAGTAACAGAGCCTGAACTACAGGAATACAAACACGTGCAGTGCGCGTTGTGCGTGTTGAGTTGTGCTGTGTTTAAATGTCAAATAAAAATTGCCTATGTCTGAATAAAACATACAGAGAGAGACAAATTAAACATTCTTAAGGCGAGGCCCTATCCTAAATAAGCAATGTAACGCGTTTTAGTTGAAAGTTCCGACGCACTACTGAAATCACGTTCATATTAGCGTACGATGCTTCACAGAGGTTACGTCCGACACTGCGCAGGAATCGTGCGAAAAACTCGTTATTCTTGAACTGTTTTCTCTTTTTTGTGAAAAATATAGAACGAATTAAAAAACTAGCTGGTTTCGCCGTTTAGGTATTGATATAGCCACAAAATAGTCAAAAAATACAAAAAAAATATGTTGTTGTCGCTGAAAATATTGAGAAAACAGATTTGCAAATTTTGAATGTGGGGTGATTATCGGTGATTTAAATTATTTATTTTTGCTTTATTCCTTGATTATATGTAAAATCTACTTGGTTACGACGCTAAATCATAAACTCTTCTGTTGGTTGTAATTTTCTTGATTTAGTACATAGGTCTGGTACTGGAGGTCAAGTAGACGTAGCCTACTTTGACTTCAGAAAAGCTTTTGATGTAGTTAATAATGATATTCTTTTAGTAAAATTGGCAAATTCAGGATTTTCTACACACCTTTTAAACTTTTTTGCAAACTATTTAAGAGATAGAAAACAATATGTAGAGTTTGCTGGACATGTATCATCGGAGACATATGCAACATTTTCGGGTGTCAGTCAAGGGAGCAACCTAGGCCCATTGGAAGATATCTTAATGGTAAATGACTTGCCTGATGTGTTAGAACATGCCCAATGCCTTCTGTTTGCGGACGACTTAAAGGTATTTCTAGAAATTAGAGAAAAGACTGATTGTGAACGCTTGCAACAGGATATCAATAAAGTTGTTCAATGGAGTAAAAACAATAAATTAGATTTTAATACTGGTAAATGTAATCTAATGTCATATACAAGAGCTCGCAAGCCTTGTGAGTTCCAATATCAAATTGCTGGGGAACACTTAGAGAGAGTCGATTCAGTACGAGATTTAGGCATACAAATGACTTCAGATTTAACGTTTCATCTTCATATTCAAAACTTATGCAAAAGGGCTTATAGAAAATTGGGATTTGTTTTACGGCACACAAAAGATTTACAAAATATTACAGCAATAAAAGTTTTATACAATTCTTTAGTTAGAAGTCAATTAGAAACAGGAAGTATAATTTGGAATCCGCATGAGGCAAAATATAACCAAATGTTAGAAAAGATACAAAATAAATTTCTGCGATATTTATATCTGAAAATGTATGGAGTTTATCCCTTTTTTCCACTCATGTATCCTACCTCGTTTGTGTTAGGCATGGTGGGGCATTATAAATTAGAAGTTAGAAGGGGGTTGGCTCTGGCAACATATATTTTTAAAGTTATCACAGGAAAGTTTATCAATCCACAGATTTTACAATTGCTTGCATTGTGCATCCCAAACATGAGGCTTAGACTTGGACCTCGAAACCAGCTGTTTGCGTTACCGGTCTGTAGGACAAATATCCTAAAGCATGCCCCGGTTCCCATAGCTCTCCGAATATTAAACGCAGTGTCCTTAGAAATTGATGTTTTTAATTGTTCATTGGCAAAGTTTACTCAAGTTACTTGTAAATATTTAAGTTCCTGAAATAATAACAATTATAATAATTGATGCATATAATGAATTTTTCGGTTTAAACAAAAATTGTTATTGTTTGTGTTGATTTATATTGTGTTGATTTTAATCATAAGAATGTATGTTTGTGTTTTTAACTAATTTAGATGTGGCGGTATCGACTTGGGATCTTCCTGTAATGATGCCGTTTTCTTTGTATACTTCGTTTAATAAATAAATAAATAATAAAAAAAAAAAAATATTCCGAGACGTGAGATCTGCGAGTTCAAAAAGGGGCCCAAGAACGATTTTTCAAATAGGGCCTCGCCTTAATAAAAACCTAAAATTAACAAGTTACATAACTAAATGGAAATCGTATCTACTGCTCTGCTACTATAGGGTGGAACGTGTCCCGACGATTATCTAAATTTTAAAGATATTGCAAAACTATAAACTGATATGGAATCTGCATCGCTTGCATAAAATTATATGAAAATACTGAAAAAGTAAATAGCTATGCGTTCAGAAATTATACATTTGCAACTGTCACACATTTCTGAACTATTTCTTTTTTCTGTAGCAGATTACATATTATCACTTTACATTTTTGCAATATTTTTGAAATTGACGAAATAATTTGTCTAGACACACTTAACGTATGTATGGTCAGTTTGAAACGTATAATGGCGACAAAACTGATTTTCCGTAAGACAAACAGAACACGGTAGGTAATTCGTGATAATAGGCTTCGCTTAAAATAGACTCTTGTATTCAAGGCGTTGGTGGCCAATTTGGTTCTGGTCAATTTCAATCTTCAAGTAGCTGCAACGGATCATGTAGAGTATCAGCGAGTAGACAACTGCAAATAAAGTAATAAGTAATTAACTAAAAATAAAAAAAAAATGTTTCATAGAGAACAACCAAAAACGTAAACCTTCCGGCGGGATTTGAACCCACGACCTTCGACCTAACACAGCCAACGTGCTTACCAAAATACACCACGGAGGGTACAGTGGCAGCGCCGAAATTCGGAGAAACTAAAACATTTTATTTAAAGAAAGAATGATGTAAGTTAAAGTTAAATTGTAATATTGTAATATGTTAATACCTACTAGTAATATTCCCCAAGGGTACGCCAAAGCGCATGATCACCCGCTTTCCTCATCCAACCACCACCAGCGACCTTCTTCAGGTCATCAGTCCACCTGGCAGGGGGGCGTCCCACACTACGTTTCCCGAGACGCGGTCTCCACTCGAGAACCCGTCTGCTCCAACGCTCATCGGTTCTGCGACAGACGTGGCCAGCCCACTGCCACTTCAGCTTGCTACATTTCTGGACAATATCCACCACCTTGGTCCTCTGCCGGATGATTTCGTTTCGGATTTTATCCCGTAGCGAAATACCAAGCATAGATCTTTCCATAGCTCGCTGAGTGACATGTAGCCGGTGGGCCAGCTTCACCGTCATGTTCCACGTTTCCGGCTCCGTATGTCAAAACGGGTAGGACACACTGGTTATAAACGTGCGCTTTGGCGTACCCTTGGGGAGGCCTACGTCCAGCAGTGGACTGCAATAGGCTGATTGATTGATTGATTGATTGATTGATTGATGGACTAGTAATATTAACTACCACCATCTACCAGCATCTAGCCTTTGGCGGCTCTATAACACTGCCACCAGGGTTCATGTGGTCGGTTGTCGACCTTACAACCCACACGTTGATGATGATGATGACCATCTAGCACCCTGCCCGCAACCGAACGACAAACTTTTAATGTAAACAAATTTTAAGCCTCTTTCCTCTCCTCTTATCTTAACTACAAATATTCATCAAATATAATACTACTCAAAATGTATATCACCAGGACAGGAAGCATTTTATTACACTTCATCAACATCAACGGCCCGTTACAGTCCACTGCTGGACTATGAGCCTCCTCCACTTAAGTGGAGGGTTTTGCCATAATCTCCACGCTTGGCAGGCGGGTTGGAGATCGCAGATTAAAAGGTTACTGTATCAGAGAGCGCTGCTGCCCGTTCCCTGTTCAATGTGTAGGCCCTAAGTCGCCTCTTACGACACCCACGGGAAGAGTAGGGGTTGGTGACAAATGTATTCTACTCTGCCGTCACCACACGGCGGACTATTACACTTAATTGTATTTAACTTTTCTTTACGATATTTTTCCTTTTTTGCTTATTTAAAAATAAAAAATACCTTATTTTTTTATTTTTTTACCTGGCAAAGAGGCCCATAGGTACTCTCGTCTACTACTCGTTAACTATTGTACCAGGTATTTTTCACTAATTGTACCGGATTAATTTATTGTGCCAGGTAAATTTTCATGTATGAACCTTAGTTCTCCATCGTCCACGTTGATCTGACCCTCTCTCACTCATGTCTGTCTGATACATTATTTTATGTTTCACAATTCGGATACTTAAATGGGTGAGGTTAATGAGAAAATTAAAAACACTTACTGTGAAGGCCGAAGAAAATGGCGTAGACAAAGCCGGCCATATCAATACCATCAAAATACACGCCGATGAGGGTAAGGAACGTCGAGACCTCAGTCAGAACGCCGAATATGTAGTAAACCTTGATGTGCCGCGGATTTTTCTGAAAATTTATGAATAAAAGCAATATTTAATTATTTATTATCATCTCAAACAGCTTCTTGCTAAAATAAATGTATTGTTCAAATTCAAATTCAAATCATTTGTTCGTCAACATAGGTAAAAAGGTTGGTACAATATTATTATGTCGCATTATGTCGCACCTTTCGGTATACGAATTTATAAAAATTGGAAATAAAATTATGACAACATATAAATCTTAAGCCACGGAATGGGTGCCGGAAGATATTCGTCGCCGTCGAGGCCGATCTCGGAGACGATGGCGAGACGACATTGACAGTTTCCACAAGGCTTGGCATCTGGAGGCTCAAGATCGAGACTGTTGGCGAAAATGAGGGGAGGCCCTTGCCCAGCAGTGGGACACAAATACGGCTACATTAAAAAAATAAAAAATCTTAAAGTACATAATATCAAAAGTTTAACCAGCTTCGTATCTTTTTTATTTTGTTGTCATCATCAACAGCACATCACTACCGAGATATTCGAGTCTACCCCGAATGAGGATCAGGCCTTTGTCGACGACGCTGACCCAGGGGCGAGTTGGTCGCATTCCACACACAAGTTCACACAACCCTTGAATTTCCTCGCAGAAGTGTGCAGGTTTCCTCACGTTGTTTTCCTTCATCATAAAAACGACGATTAAACGTACAAATTTGAAATTCAAAATTCAAAACACATTAATACGTGGCGTGGTTGGGATTGAACCCGCGTCTCCTGTACGGGAGGCACCGCTGCTGGACAAATGCCTATGCTTAGGATCTCCACAAAGATCAGTTTTAATATGCGGCGCGCGCGATATTGTAACATTCCTTTGTCTGCGGCGCTTAGCGACGCCTGCGCCGCTGCTTCAATAAGTCTTGACAGCCGCATACAAGGGGCATCCAGGGGTTTCCTGAGACCTTTACTAGATCCATCTTTTGGGCGCATGCCCATTGCCCATGCATCTTCCAATAGGCGGTTGCCACTCAAGAACTTTTCTGCCCCAGTGGCTATTACCAGCAATGTGCTCCATCTTTTTCCACTTCAATTTGGTTATACTTCGTGCTAAGTATGTCGTCAATTCCTTATGCTTTTTGTTTTTTGGGTGATCGTAAGTCGTTTTATGATGACTGTGCCGTTGAGCTAATTCAAGGTATGCAGGATTAACTTTATAATAACCAAAATCCAGCAATGTTCTTTAAAGAAAATCATTGTTTCCGTTTAGTATTTTTAAGCGCTATGAAATGGTTGTTTAGCTTGTTGTGATTCTAAATCTTAAGAAGGTATGAATGAAAAAAACTCTTACTTTGAGTATGCCATTCATGAGGAATGCAGAAAACAGTAATGTGACCAAAGACAAGAACAAAAGAATTAAAGTCATAGCCACTGCATTTAATCGCATCGCGAAGGACTCATAGCTTTCGTCGTAGATTACTTCCACTCCCCAAACTATCAGCGACACCGTTTCAAGAAAGGACCAACCGGTCATTAATATCTGGAAAAAACAAAAACTGTTAAAGCATAAAACACTCGTCACATCCCTAGGGGGTTATTCCCGTGATCCACGATTCTATTGCTCATATTGGCCCCGATTCACACTGTTACGCTCTAATCCTTAATTTAAGTTAGTCTGTCCTTTTTACCTTTTAAAGATTGAAAAAGGACAGGAGATGGCCATTCTAATATCAGAGCTGTCAAACATCGAATTTGAACCTTATGGCCGTGTCGATTGCACAATTTTAGAGAGCACTTAAAACATGCGACTTAAAAATCTCTTAAACTGACAGCTATGCCCGCCCTTATTTTAGGTTATCATTCGTTCAAATTAATATCATTCGATCATTATCTCTCTTTCATCGGTCACTAAAACGAAAAGGATGGCTGGATTTTAAAATTAGATTTAGAGCATGATATCCCGAATCGAGGCCATTTTCCCACCGGGTCAACGATTTTTTTTCCAAGTAGTTCACGAACTTAATCCAAAGTGCAGTCAGCAAAAAGAACACAAAAGAACTAAGTGGACGTGTCTCAATCAGAATAACATTCTGTTATAGAACTCTTCTAAATTCTCAAAAATAAAATTCACAAATCGATCGTCAACAGCTCATATACGTCCCCACCGAGGGGCTCGAGCCTACCCTGATTAGGCCTTAGTCGACCACGCTGGCTCAGTGCGGGTTGGTCGACTGCACACACAACCTTTGAATTTCTTCGAAGGAGTGTGCAGGTTTCATCACGATGTTTTCCTTCACCATAAGAGCGTCGAATAAACATACATATGAATTCGAAATTCGAAAACACATTGGTATGTGGTGAGGATCGAACCCGCGTCTCCCAGACGGGAGGCAGCGGCCCTAGCCACTAGACCACCGACGCTCGACAAATCGATCAGCTGGTCACAATTCTTATGAAAATAAAAAAATAAAAGTAAATTGAGTATTTTGAAATGTTGTGAATTAAAAGTTGTTTAGTATCATGGGCCAGCTGATAGGTATTGCGTTAAATATGGTTTATTATATGCCCTTCGTATTTGACAGGCTAAAACAGTAAAAATAATAATACATAAGTGTACAATACTTACGAGGTTGATGATAGCGAAAACAAGAGTTCCAGTTTCAGCCGAGATGCACGTCATTTTGTACGTCAGTTTTTACTACCTGAAAAAAAACTTGAAATGTTTTTACTCGTATCTGGAATAGAATATGTCATTTTCTGAGGATATTAGGAAGGAAAATAAAATAATCATATAAAAATTAAAAACACGAGTGCGCTGCCAAAAAAAAATAGCTAGTGTCAATCTAGTTGATGTAAGAATTCTAACGATACCCATACATCCGAATCTGTTCAGGCATGTAGAAGTTATGGTGGAATAAAGAACATACATACAAGAACCCTGAACATTATTATACTCCTTCTTGTGGGCAGTCGTGTAAAAAGTAATGTATAACTCTTTCCATCTTCCAACAATAGGCCTGTGTCGTAAATTTCAAAAATGGCTTATTTCGTTAGTTTAGTACCTGTATTACCCCAAAAAAATAATATTTCATGATAAAAATTATATTTAAAACACATATTTTAAGTTTTAAGAAAATATTTTTAATCTGGCGTAAAAACACAAGAAAGTGTCATGGCGTCGTGAATGACGTCACATAGTGGCAAACGATTGTGTTCACTTGTGCTGTTGTATGAAAAAGTTAACCAAGGCGGCATACCACTATGTGACGTAATACGTTCTGATTGACGTTCACAGCGGAGGGGCCAGGGGGGGTATTTATTTGATTTTAATTTGTAAAAATAACAATAATCATTAATTTTTATGTGGAATTATTTCGGTTTTCCCTGTTTAAATATTACAATTTACGTCTAGAAACATTCATCCATTGATTTCATTGTTAGTTGACACAAGCCTATTGTATTTTTTAGAAGATGGATATTGAGGGATGTAACACTATGAATCGAAACGCACCCCAATCTTTGTTTTGAACGCATCCTACAGGAACTCCTGCGCCCTCTGTAGTAAATACTCGGGCGCAGTTTATGATCTTGACGTTTCGTTGTCATTCGCCAGCGCACAGGAAGGACGCGGTTCCTTGCCCTCGAAATTTGCCGCGCTTACGTTTTCTATTTTGATTTAATGTTTACTTATTTTCTGCCAGTGATTTAAGAAATAAATCTACGCACTGGATTAACAAGGACTTTACATTCAGCATCCCAAGCTCCCATACAAAGTGGCGCACAACTTTGGGCAATATCGAACCATCTATTAAGAAAATAAGCAACGGGCTTCCCCACCCCAATGACCTTAATAAAATGTAGATATAGAAATAGCGAAAGTGCTAAATCGGCCGTTATTTGCACTTTTGCTATCTGTAACTACAGTTAACCACATTTTCATAAATTTATCAGTTTTAAAAATACTAGACGACCTGTAAAACAATTTTACCAACCGGATTTTTTATATAAAATTTGTTTTCTCGGAGTTGTGATTTTTTATAGAAGTGGCGACGAATATTTTTGCATTTGTGAGGATGTTATGAAATAACAGAACTCCTATTTTCAGGAAGCTTTTACAGCCTATGCATGCCAATGCTTTGATTCCTAGTTGGGTAGACATTTTAGTGCTGAATTGAAATAATTAATGGAATAATTTTGCAAGTTTACGAAAACTACGTTTGTTCAAGTAAATTGATGCGTCCAATGGAAAAAAATGGCGCCGAAACAAAATGGCGTCAAAAACAAACTTGGCCAATCAAACTATTTTTGGAAAAAGAATGTGTTCGTCTGTACATGATGTATAGTGAACCATCATACTTATATTTTATATGTGTAAATATATTTGGATGTTTGGATGTTTGTTCCGCTTTCACGCCTAAACTGCTGGACGGATTTGGATGAAATTTTGGAATGAAGATAGTTTGTAATCTGGATTAACACATAGGATAATTTTTACCAGAAGAATTTTTATTCCCACGGGTAAATCTTACATAGCGCGATCGTAGCCGCGGGCGGACCGCTAGTATACGAGTATTATAAAATGAGAAAATATATTTGGATGTTTAGATGTTTGGTTGTTGGTTTGTTCCACCTCCACGATTAAATTACTCAACGGATTTGAATGAAATTTGGAATGGAGATAGTTTGTAACCTGAATTAACATAAAGGATACTTTTTATGGGAAAAAGTCTTATTCCTACGGGAAAATCTTACGTAACGCGAGCGTAGCCCCCGGCGGTCCGATGGCGTCTCATATAATTAAATCTTCGACTTCAAGTAATAAGATAAAATGATGAAATCTTGGATGAACTAAATTCTAGAAATGTTTATCACTTGAGTTAGAAGTGAAGATAAAAAGGTCAACCTAATAGTATCAAAAGATTGTTGGGAAATGAGATAATGTTATTTCCAGTAAGACCGGGGTTATCATATCCATGAGACACGAGGAAAATAAAGTCAAAACAGTAACTTCTCGAAGAGATAACCCTTATCCTTACTAATATTATAAACGCGATAGTTTGTTTGTATGGATGGATGTTTGTTACTCTTTCACGCATAAACTACTAGACTGATTTAGATGAAATTTGGAATGGAGATAGTTTGTGACCTGGATTACCGCATAGGATACTTTTTACGGGAAAAAGTCTTATTCCCACGGGAAAAAATTACATAACGCAAGCAAAGCTGCGGGCGGACCTCTAGTCTTCAATAAAAATATCTCTTCGAGAAATTACTGTTTTGACCTTGTTTTGCTCGTGTCTACTGGATATGATAAATTAATTTAAATAATACATAAAACTGTAAATGGTTGGTTTCAGTTTACAATTTTTCGTCAGTTTAGCCGTGTGGTGACGGCAGAGTAGAATACATTTGTCTCCAACCCCTACTCTTCCCGTGGGTGTCGTAAGAGGCGACTTAGGGACTACACATTGAACAGGGAACGGGCAGCAGCGCTCTCTGATACAGTAACCTTTTAATCTGCGATCTCCAACCCGCCTGCCAAGCGTGGAGATTATGGCAAAACCAAACACTTAAGTGGAGGAGGCTCATAGTCCAGCAGTGGACTGTAACGGGCCGTTGATGATGTATTGAGCGATTAGTCCGGTCAAGCGGTTGTTTTACAAAATGACTGGATTTTTTATCTTACTATTATATCCGCCTTAAGCTCTATACAGATGAACTGCAATCCTACTGCCAAATAACAGTTCAGATGCAGTTTATTTTAGATGCAATTTATTTATTTATTTAGTATAGAAACAAACATTCGCTTACATGTTATACACAGTACAATGATAAGATATTACAGCGTAGACCTATAGTTTCCTAAAGAATATTATAGTTATAATGAACATAAGGTCCAAGAATTAAAAATACATTAAAAGGAAATTAGTGCAGTAAACATACGTAAAAGGTATAAACGTACATTATGATGTAAGGAATTGTGTGGTAAAGGGTAAGTAACTGTGTGTACAGTATGTGTATAGGGGTGTGTGTGTGTGTGTGTGTGTGTGTATGAGCAGTAGAGAGGAACTGTTGAGTGGTTAGCCCTACGACGACTGGCGTCTCGGGATCGGGTTTTTGGTATACAATAATAAGACCATTATATTGTCCACTAACCAGTCAACAGTTTCTCTATGTGTGTATATGTATATGAATGAGGTAATAAGTGTGGGGATGGGAGAGGGGGAGGCTAGCCCTACGCAGACAAATGCTTGGGATTGGAAGACCACTAGCCTCCCTCCCTTCCATCGGGTGCGTGTGTCTGTAAGGGTATATGTGTACTCCAGCGTATAGGTATATATACTATATAGCAATTATGTTATGTAATGTGGTTAAGTATAATAATAATTGACGCATCCACTAAGGGAAACCAACGTACAGGCAATAAGCATGAACAGAATAATATTTTACAAAATACTTATTCAAACATTATTAAAAAAACAAAAAACCCGACTGCATGAAAAATTTAAAACTTTTGGCGCCAAATATAGGCCATCTTGTTTTTTTTATAAATTTGATGTACCCAGTGTCACTCTCACCAGTAAGACAAATCTGACGATACCTCTTTAGCTAAAATCCATCAAGACGTTTAGGCTGTATAAAATTCCTAAGGGGTACGAGCCTTCTGCTCCCCCGCAAGTCCGCGCCCACTATATTACCACTCTGGTATAAATAGTGATTAGGACCATCAAAAAAAAAAAAAAAGTTTAGGCTGTAGAGCGTGCCAAAGAAATATACAAACAAAGCAGTCGGGTAAATATAGCTGGAGTTACCTACTCACAAATACAATCTAAACATTTTTTCTTAAATGTGTTCAACGTTTCGTTAAAAATGTCGATATCTACAAGTTTATCATTATAAAGTTTACATGCTCGCTTGACAAAACTATTATGAGCGTAGCAAATTCTACTCATACCTACAGCAAACAGAGGCCTCTTTCTACAACTACGTTCAAGGCGACGAGGCACTCTAAAAGAAATCGAATGCAGCAATGCAGGAGCATTAATGGCATTGTTGACAATTTTAAATAGAATAGTTGCATCAATCTGATCACGACGGCGGCAGTGCAAAGGCGTAATTTTATGCCGCTTGGCTGAGGCGGTATAAACAGAGTAATTGTGTCCAAAACGGTAATCGATGGCTTTAACAAACTTCTTTTGAATTCTTTCAATTCTTTCTTTGTGGATGTTATAGAGAGTAGAACATATGCGTTATATAATATTCTGTAAGTAGAAATATTCTTGAAAGGTTTACCTAAGCGCAGAATCAATCTCAACTGCTTATAAGCTTTCTTTAACATATAACCTATATGAGGGACGAAAGTTAATTTAGAGTCCATGATAACACCTAAATCGCGAATTTCGGTGACTCGGGTCAATTCCTTATTACAGATTCTATAGAATTGTACAGATTTTTGACAAAACACTTATCAGGATTTAAAAATAAGTTATTCGAACTGCAAAATCTTTCAAATACCTATATCTAAATCTTATTGCAAAATAGCACAGTCATCTGCATTTCGTATAATTTTAAATATTTTGGTGTCATCAGCATACAGTAATTGATTAGAATTAACCATGTGTTCTGTGATATTATTTACAGAATAAACAACAACGGTCCCAGATGCGATCCTTGTGGGACGTCGGAAGTGATTTTCCTGTATCGAGAAGCATAACCTCCTACAACAACTGCCTGAGTACGATTTTCAACATAAGACTTAATCCAGCGGAATAGATCGCCGTGTATACCAAGTCGCCGAAGCCTCAACAACAGAGTATTGTGACAAATTTTATCAAAAGCTTTGGCGAAATCAGTATACACGGCGTCCACCTGACAATTAGAATCTAAGGCATGCAGAATGTGCTCAGTAAATGACAAAAGATTTGTATCAACGCTACGTCCTCTGTAAAAACCATGTTGATTTGGTATAATGTGCTGACGAACAACATCAGACAACTGATCAGTAACAATTTGTTCTAGAATTTTACCAAATTGGCATAACTTGGATATAGGACGATACTTCTCAATATCTGGACTTATTTCCCCTTTAGGTATGGGAATAACTAAAGCGCGTTTCCAGATATTTGGAACATGGCCTTCCCTAAGAGATCTCTCAAAAAGCAAAGTTATAGGTATAGATAAATTAGAAGAACATTTATTTATAAGAAGCGGATGAATACCATCAGGTCCGGCACCATTACTGACATCGACAGATTTAAGATATTTGTACACTAAGTCTTTAGTAATGAGGACAGTATCGAAATCAATGACTGCGCCGGTGTCATTAGGAGGTAGCAAATTGACATCAAAGGTAGAAGCAGAGGTTTCAAAAACGGAATGAAAATGTTCATTGAATAGGTTGCAAATCTGTTCCCCATCAGAAGCAGAAAGTCCTTTGTAATACATTAGCTGCAATTGGCGCGACTACCATGAAACTGCATACCAAATAATAATAGACATAGACATACAACAATAACAATAATAATATGTTGGGACATCTTCACACACGGCCATCTGATCCCAAACTAAGCAGAGCTTGTACTCTGGGTACCAGACAGCTGATATAATATACATTACATAAATAGATAAATACATACTTATCTATATTATATAGGTAGATAAACAACATCCAGACACAAGGCAAAAACAAGTGCTCATCACACGAATGTTTGCCCTGGCCGGGATTCGAACCCGCAACCCTGTGCTTCGAAGGCAGGCATACTACCAACTAGGCTACGGAGCCGTCAAAACTTCTACTTCTTACTTTGGCATCTAATTGCTCCTATAAGATTATAACGGGTCGTTTGCCAACATCCGGTAATGGCGGATCATGTTTATGTTTTAATTCTTTTTCAATACACCTTGCTCGAAAATTGAACTTACGAATTCAGTAAACTGTGCGGTAAATGCGTTTTACCGCACTAGTGCGATTTTATTACATTTTTTTTTTAATTCCTACGGTCTTCAAAATTATTATTCAGCCAGGATCATTTTGACACAAAAAAATATTTAAATCGATTCATACAAAGAGAAAAGTATTTTATATTACAACAAATTGTATCAAAAATTTTATCAGCCAGTAATATTTTAATTATAAAAATAAAATAATCTCGATTTAATAAATAATTAATTCGTAGAGGCTGAATGTCCGCCAGAGCTTTTTCTCCGTAATTATGCTTATAAAAAAGAATCATAATATCGATTTGTGGCTGGCGCCATTTTTGTGAAATTTTCATTTAATTGTTTTACACTGAATGTTGTTTTACGAGTGATTAAGTGTTGATATTTAGTGATAAATTTGAATAGTAAGGATGCTCAAACTGCGCACGATATAATAAAGGTTAGTTTTTACAACTTGTACATGATCAATTTTTATCATAGTTTTATCATACTTGAATGATAAGTGTCTTTTTAAAATGGGACATTTACCTATAAAACAAATTTTTAGGAAATAAGAAAAACAATCTAGACGTTAATATGTAATACATACATTAATTTTTTTAGTAAAAATGTCCCGTTTTGCTTGAAACTGTAGGTGTATTCCACTTTGATCAACCAGGTAATATCACCTGGGTGATCAAATTGTCGACTTAAATCACCTACAGCTTGATCACCTGGGTGATCAATTCCACATGGTACTATTTTTCTTTTGTTTCATGAAATCACCTGTACTTTTTTAGCAAGTGTATATAAAAAAAAAGTAAAATAAAAATAAAATAAAATAATAATACCTAAATAAAAAAAAAAAAGAAATATAACAATAAAAATAAATAAAATAAATACCTAAATAAATAATAATAAAAAAAAATGAAAAGTAATATAAAAAAAAACCACAAAGAATCCTGCAAGCCTATAAAGTGCTAATGGACTGTGGTCCTTTGAAACACCTAGCAACACGTCGTTCCAGAAAATCATGTCTTTTAGTAAAAGTCATAAAGCCCACGCTAAGATATTAGGGCTAAAAACTGATTTCCGTCGCTAACTCTAAAATTATCAAAATTGAAATGTCCCGTTTTGAACAGCCATTAAAGAGGAAAATTGACGAAGTTTGGGCGGTCTTAAAAGTGTCCTCGGCAACTTTTTTGCGTCTTAACAACATACACGATACTCAGTCCATCGAGGACTACACGATAAAAGCAAAATTATTCACGAGCATTTTTGTCGATTTTCACTCCTCCATAAAAACTGCTGCGGCGGATTGCGCCCTCTAAGACTCAGCTTTATGAGATCACGAGAGCGTGTTCTTTCCAAATATCATGAAGAAAACCACCAGCGGTCTTAGACGGGCGGACGTACTATTATTTCTTCTTTGTACAGACATCAGCCCCTACCCAACCCCTACTCTTCCCGTGGGTGTCATAAGAGGCGACTTAGGGACTACACATCGAACAGGGAACGGGCAGCAGTGCTCTCTGATACAGTAACCTTTTAATCTGCGATCTCCAACCCGCCTGCCAAGCGTGGAGATTATGGCAAAACCCCACATAGTCCAGCAGTGGACTGCAACGGGCCGTTGATGATGTTGGCAGACATCAGCCATTTTCAATTTTATTATTATGCAAACGTAGAATAGATGCAACGTGCACGATTTATTCCATAGCTGGTGTGAGTAGGTACGTATACATATCGTGTTTGTTCTGCGCAAGGGAAATAATAAGCGTGTTGAAGTTGCTAGCTCGTGGTTCGTGGAAGTACGCATAAATCTGATATGTATGAACTATATCTATAGCACACTACATCCTATAGTCTATAGTATGTACCCTTACATACATAGAGGAAGCATATCGCACGGATCACCTAGTGCGCAGCGTAGGCAGCTGAGCAAGTGTATTGATTTTACACAATTTCACAATTATTCATAAAATAACATATAATATTTGTCTAATTATTGAAATACAAACTTGTCTAAGACACTTTATGCCGTTGGTACTCGATAATAACTACTATACCAGGGGCTGCTGACGGAACGATTCAATGTTCCCCCGTGCCTAAGTGTCTACTGTTCTCACTCTGAAGCGCTCGCTATATACCTTCATATTATATGAACTCTTTGTATGTACGAGTACCTTACTAATAAATGACCTATGTAGGGCACATATATATATATATATATATATATATATAGACTACAGTATAGTGCTCGCCTACAGTAAAAAACGATCGTAATCATAAAAATAAAAATTTAAAAAGTCGGTCAGAGGTAGTCTGCAATATTAATTGCCCAATTGAGTATACGATGCAAAATTAAGTAGAAAGTAATAAGAAAATTAGATTCCAAAAACATTTAAAAATAAATAAAAATTAAAAATTAAATCGATTAAATATTTAAAGATAATTTCACATACTTTTACGTAAAAAAATAAAATAAATATTGCAGTTAGATCATGTGAGGCGCCCTTATTTTTTGCAGTTTTTTCTAACCCATTACCTAGATTGTAAAGAGTTAATCGTTTCCTTATTTACTACGTCTCGAAATTGCACAGTCTTCACAATTCTAAAAAGGCTGCCGTCAAAAAGGCACTGTAAAAATATACAACGCAAAACAAAACGCCATAATTTTGTACTCAATAAACACAAATTCGTAACACTTACGTGGTTTTTGTTTTAATATTTCTTTTGTACACACAGCTGCACAGCTAACCGCGCGACCGGCACCGGCTTGTTCCCGCCACCGACTGAATCACGGAACTGAATGCATAAAAACAATATACTGCATACAGATGCAATGAAATGCAAACGCCAACCTAGTGAACTTGGTACAACGTCGATGACATCACAATATGCCAGATGTGAATGTCGGCTAAGTTTGTTTGATAAAATAGTCTTGATGGTTCCGCACATAAATTAGAAATCATACAAAAAAAAATAGAATACCTACTCGTAGGTCGCGCAATGAGGTATGAACACTGCTGACCGTGAATTTGAATCTCTAATCCTAATTTAAAATCCTTTTCGTTTTTATGAACAATGAAAGAGAAGAGATGAATATAGATGAACGAATAAGGGCGTAGCTGTCAAACCAAAGAGCGTCGGTGGTCTAGTGGCTAGGGCCGCTGCCTCCCGTCCGGGAGACGCAGGTTTAATCCCCACCACTTACCAACGTGTTTTCGAATTTCGAATTCATATTATGTACGTTTATTCGACGCTTTTACGGTAAAGGAAAACGTCGTGATGAAACCTCGACCAACCAGCACTAGGCCAGCGTGGTGGACTAACGCCTAATCGCCCTAATTCTGGGTAGGCTCGAGCCCCTCGGTGGGGACGTATATGAGCTGTTAATGATGTCAAACCAAGTTTTTACTAAGTCAGATGTCTTTACGTCCGCTCTAAATTAGATGTTTGACAGCTCTAAAATTAAGATGTCCATGTTCTACCCCTTTTTATCTTTGAAAAGACGAAAAGGACGAACGGATTTAAATAAAGGATTAAGTAAGCCAGCATTTTTATCCTAAAATAAGAAATAACTAATTGTAATAAATAATAAGTAATTGTCGCTCTTATTATCTAGTCGCCTGGAATAAATTGCTATAAGGCCGCCAATTGTACATAATTCTACTTTAATATTGTTATTGTGTTTGTGTGCAATAAAGTATATTCATTCATTCAAATAAATAAATTAAGTTGCTAATAAAACTTAATAAGTTAATTTAAAGTTTTATTTATTTCATCCCTCAGAGTTTCATCCACCACACCAAAGAAATACCCTAAGTGTACATTTTTCCACTCACTATCTTGAATTAACTACTTTATTGTTTTATGTGTGGTGCCGTGTGGTGACGGCAGAGTAGAATACATTTGTCACCAACCCCTACTCTTCCCGTGGGTGTCGTAAGAGGCGACTTAGGGACTACACATTGAACAGGGAACGGGCAGCAGCGCTCTCTGATACAGTAACCTTTTAATCTGCGATCTCCAACCCGCCTGCCAAGCGTGGAGATTATGGCAAAACCAAACACTTAAGTGGAGGAGGCTCATAGTCCAGCAGTGGACTATAACGGGCCGTTGATTTGATTTGATTGTTTTATAAGCAAATACAGGGACTATTTTAAATGAGCTCGCGGATCCCTTTTTTTCGACTTGCTTGAATAATTACACAAAAAAAATGCATTCTACACCGGGTGCTTGAGCCTACCATACATTATAGCGACTAGGGGCCCGTTTCACATTGCGTACACAATGAGCAAAAACGATAAGGGCTTACAGTTTAGGCGAATTGGTTACGCAATGAATATCAAATTGTAACTTGTTACTAGTAAATTGTTGCTTCATGATAAAGGGCCTAAGTTGCGTCAATCATAAATCATCTACTTTATCCCTATACGGAGTTTCTTTGAACTACTTAAAGCTAAGAGTGGAATGGATAAAGTTCTCAGAACTCAAGCTCAAAACGTAGTGTGGGACGCCCCCCTGCCAGGTAGACTGATGACCTGAGGAAGGTCGCTGGTGGTGGCTGGATGAGGAAAGTGGGTGATCGTGCGCTTTGGCGTGCCCTTGGGGAGGCCTACGTCCAGCAGTGGACTTCAATAGGCTGATTGAAATTGTTTTAATTTACCTTTCTTTGCTTTATTAAACTACTAGCTTTCCGCCCACGGTTTCACCCCCGTTAAATGAGTTTCCCGTGGGAATGAAGTGTTTTACCGCGGTAAAAAGTAACCAATGTCCTATTCCTGGGCCTAACCTAAATGTGTGCTAAGTTTCATCCCGATCCGTCCAATGGTTCAAGCGTGATTCGGCAACAAACATCCAAACTTTCGCATTTATAATATTAGTAGGATTAATCATCGTAGCAACTGTACTGTGTACATTTGCAATTGTGTACCGCTCGCAATGTGGCCATTTGTAAGTGTGTCTTATTGAAATTGTGTCTAAATGAAACTAAATCACGTAAAAACCGTAAAACAAGAAAAGTCACTCAGAGGAACAAAAGACGATCGCTTCACTCGAGGCGACGCGCGTCAGAAATCTTTGAATACAACGCTTGTTTCTCAAAGTACATTTATTTCTTTTCTTAGCGGTACACAATTGCAAATGTACACAGTACAGTTGCTACGATGATTAATAGTTTAATAAAGCAAAGAAAGGTAAATTAAAACTATCTCAATCAGCCTATTGCAGTCCACTGCTGGACGTAGGCCTCCCCAAGGGCACGCCAAAGCGCACAATCATCCGTTTTCCTCATCTAGCCACCACCAGTGACTTTCTGCAGGTCATCAGTCCACCTGGCAGGGGGGCGTCCTACACTACGTTTCCCGAGACGTGGTCTCCATTCGAGAACCCGTCTGCTCCAACGCTCGTCGGTACTGCCGACTGACAGTTTGCTACACTTCTGGACGATATCAACTACCTTGGTCCACTGCTGGATGATTTCGTTTCGGATTTTATCCCGTAGCGAAATACCAAGCATAGATCTTATCATGGCTCGCTGAGTGACATGTAGCCGATGGGCCAGCTTCACCGTCATGTTCCACGTCTCGGCTCCGTATGTCAATACAGGTAGGACACACTGATTATAAGTACCTACACTCTGCTCTTCAGGCATTGGCGATTGCGTGGCGACGAGAAGATATGACGTAGTTTCCCAAATACTGCGCAGCCCAACTGTACTCTTCTTGCGATTTCACGCTCGAATTTGTCTCTACCTAACTGCAATTTCTGCCCGAGGTATACATATTATTGGACAACTTCAAGCACTTCGCCACTGATCGAGATCGGTTCCGGAATGATTAGTTCGTTGAACATGACTTTAGTCTTGTCCAAGTTCATCCGGAGACCGACTGACAATGAGGCGTTAAGGCCGTGTAGTATTACAGATCCTGCAACGATTCAGCCATTGTCACTATGTCGTCGGCAAAGCGGAGGTGGCTGAGATATTCGCCATTAATGTTGATGCCCAATCCGTTCCAGTCTAGGGTTTTGAAGACATCCTCCAGTGCGTTGGAGAACAGTTTCGGAGAGATGACATCCCCCTGTCTCACTCCTCTGATCAAGTGGATGGGTTTTGTCTTATGACTCTGTACTTGGACGGACATCGACATCGATTTAAAAAAAAAGGCATATAACATTGTGTCGTTTTACAAAGTTCCGAGTTTGATCCCCGCAGCGTACAACGTGATTAAAATAACTATTATTGTGTGCTAACTAGATTCAAATCTTGTGTTGTATGGCCACAGATAAAAAAAAACAGCGTTTACCATACAAGATTCGAGCGAAGTTCGCGCAAAAAACAACTTTCATACAAATTGACTCGATCAGCTGATCAGTCTGCATGAAAGTTCATTTTTTTTGCAAATTATAAAATGCTGTGGTACAAAAGTTGTTCAGTTTCGTGGGCTGACCAACCACCCGAGAGTTTTCACTTTATTTTGCTAATACGTTGTAGCAATAAAAAAAATGATTTGCGTTATTTTTCAGCCATTGCCACTGGACTTCGGCAGCTCAATAACACTGACACCAGGGATTGTGGGGTCGGTTGCCGACCTTACAACCCACACGATGAAGAAAAAGCTAACCTCAAAATGTAACAATTAGTTGGTTGGTCCAGACAGAATAATATGTAAGTAATTAATTAAACAACGACTCGATACGATACGACGACATTACGATATTCTGACAATGTTACATATAAAAAGTAAAATAAAACAGAAATAATTTTATGTTTATTTTATTTTATTCGGTAAGTAATGATAACTTGCAACTCCACGACCCTAATGTAAATTAAAACTATGTAGAACAACGTGTGTCTGTTGTATGACATAGAGAAAGTTATAATAAAAGATTTGAGACGAATTAAGAGAATTTTTGTTTTTTTAATACGTTCTTGTAATGAATGTTTTTAATTTTAATACGTTCTTGTATTGGACATTTTTGATATTTTTAAAATTAATAACTCAGAAACTAAAAGAGATAATGCAAAACTAAATGCATACTTGGGGTGCATAGACTGAGATACGTTCGCATTGTGAGTTTCAGAAATATCGAACAAGTTTAGGAAAAGGCTTGTTGACCTAGCGCGTACCGTCGATGCGTGTCGCCAATATATATGGTGGGAGGCAGTCGGCCGTCTAGGAATAGATGGCTGGCGGAACGTTAAGTTCAAGAAAATTGACATTATTGTAAAAGTGCAAAAATAGACTATTATAAGTCTATACTTGGAAAACCAAGTGAAATAATTGCCGAACCTAAAGTCGTAGGCGCTGCACTGCACAGCCTCTCACTGCCTTTCGACGGGATTTCGGTCCCTGAAGACTGGCGTGCTGCCTGTTTGATATGTGAATGGTTAATTATGCCTCTATGGATGACATATCCCATCCGAGAGGGTCAAAAATGAAAATCAAAGGAATCATAGGCTTGACGCTTCTAGATGACCTAATGAAAGCGGACACGGCCGCTGGATCAAACTGATCACATAATGCACTATATTTGACCATCTAATAGAGAATCCTTATCTGACGCATGAAGACGAGGTATAACTATCGCTGCTATGATATTGTTGGCACTGCATGTCTAGCTCTGAGCTGGTGTATGGGTCGCATCCTAGGCGTGATAAGTACACTAAGCATTATCCCTGATAGTGGAGTTAACAATATCTTAGTGACTACCTTCAAGACGCCAGTCTGTGGAGAGATTTCCGTATCTGACCTATGAAGATGTGGAGTAACCATTGGGCTGCTATGAATGCCGCTAACTCATGGCTAGCTCTGAACCGCTGATTGACCGAGACGCATACAGCGACTTGAATACATCGTCGTGGAGGGGGACTTGTCCACATCCATGCACGGTGTACGTCAGACTGATTAGTGTCGACGATAGTCTTTCAAGTATTATCCCAGATAGAGGTAGCGGAGGACATAGTGGCTGCCTTCAAGACATAAGTCTGTGAAGAGGCATACTGGAACGAGCATATTAATTGAGAACGAGAACCTGAACGTGGACTGCTCTGGCTAATATCATCATGTATGATTTATTACCGAGTTATATTCAGAGCGATAGCTGAAATGAGTCTTTAGATTCATTTGCGGTCTCAGACACGGAGACGCGCGGCGGAGATATGTATATATGGAGATATGAAGTTGGAGCAGATCTGCCCTGGCAGTACCGTTCAGATAGACGGAGATCCAGTATGCAGGAGCAATCCGGATATGAGATCCACAGTCAGTAGCAGCTGTGAGGTCATCCCTTCGAGCTTGCTCGTTGGAAGATGGTTTACCATCATGGGCGCTGGTTCACGTGTGGACTATCCTATAAACACACCCTTGAACGCAATACGTTGGACACTTCAGTGGAAGACGGGATTAGCCTCCCAAAAGGTTACTATAACGGCTCAGCCGTATCGGGAACGCTTCGGCTAGTATCGATTGGACGTCGTCCACTAGCTTCGGCTACAACATGAAGCTTAGGCTTTCTACGATGGGACTTCGGTCTCCTTCCATCGCTTAAGGCGCACCGGTCGGACTAGGGTCCGCTGTAGACAACCCTTCGGGGTTGTCTATTATTTTAACCTTTTTCCTACACCTCTGTGGTGAGGGGAGGACAGGAGCATTCTGAAGGACAGAGTGTGAAGTGACTCACAGAGAGCGCGTTGGGGGAGCGTTTATTCTCACTCGTCACGTAGATACTTTGATGGCTGGTTTGCTGTATTGTGTGTATGTCTCGGGTCTTTGCTTCTAGTCTGCTGCCTTGCTTGGGTTCTAAGGTCTTAGTAATCGTCCAGCTGAGGGAGCTAGAACTAGTCCCCTCGTCAATGCTGGATATTACTGGATCCCTTGTCGGACTGTATATTGGAAGACACAGAGGGGTTATGCAACCGTATTTATCAATACAGTTGGCATAGCTTAAGGAAAAAGGTATCCCGGTGCGTAGGGCTAGGATGGTCGTCTCCGGGTAGTATCATTAGAGAAACTTGGTTATTGATCATTCTGTTGAGGAAATGCCACTCAACGAAAGTTCCTCTAAGAACTAGAAGTTCTATTCAGAACTACAGACGACACACCCGTCGCCGGCTCTAAGGACTCGCTATGGCAGTCCTGAAGCCACCTTTTTATACCTTTAAAATTACATATATCATGTAATAATCCCTGTGATCCATTTCAGGAATCTGGGCTCTTATTGCAAAAGCAATAAACTTCGAAGTTCTTTTCAGAATACGAAGTTAGTATTGCTTAATAAAGTCGCTGGGATTTCCTGGTGACTTTATTCTTTCAGTCAACGAGCATGGGTAATCAGGAGTAGGCTGCTTGCCGGCTGGCAACTGGTACTCCTGTGTTCGGGCTAGAGATAGGGACGAATCAGTATACATGAATAACATAGAAGTTGAGTAGGCGACTCTATGTTTAATTCCGCAGTTAGAAAACATAATATAAAGACGATCACATTGTAAATTTCTAAAAGAGTTTGGGTTACTCTCACAACGTAGTAAGGATCTGCTACTAGATGATCAACGGCCAATTTTGATTATTTTTATAGAGATCAGATGTTCAGTTACAAACTATGAAAAAATTAAGATGCTTTCAGATATAAATGGTTTGTATGATATAAAAAAATCAAGCATTTTATTTAAAAGAAAGAAACATTGCCCTAGTTTACTAGGGCATAGTTTCGTTGTTTAGGTATATAGCCGGGGTGGCGAAGGGTGAAATTTTGACAAAGGTAAGCCGTAAGGGCGCGGCCTACCTAACCGTCATGTCAATTGAATGCCCAGAAAAGACTAAATTTTAGGAGAACGAACTCTGTTCTAGATCTGAATCAAGAACAGAATCGTATTTGCATTAATACTTTAACGTTTCAATATAATTGCCGCGATTGTCCGACTCTGGTCTTTCATCGTGACCACGAAATGGTAATTCTTGCTTTCCCAAAATAATGACTGTATCAATGAAACGTTATAAACACTTTTAGGTTTCCGCGGTAGATATGTGTGTTATCAATGAAACGTTTAATTAACTCGCGACTACGATCCACATTGTGATGTGAACCTCAAAAGTATTTGAAAAAATTCTGCTATTCCCGAATTAGTGGAGTAACAGTCAGCTGCGGATGTGTTTTTCAGTCTGAATGTGCTTTTTGGCTTAGGTTATTAATATCAGTAGAACCCGTCATACTCCAAACTGAAATCAGAGAATAATAAACAAGGAAAGCAAAACATTTTATTAAGTTTGCAACTGCCCGTTATCCACGTATATTATCGTACAAAGATGTGTGAAAATGTTCTTTCATCTCGCCTCTTGCAATCAATTGTCATGTTTGGAAAAGCGCGGCGCGGCGGCGGCGCGGCGGCGGCGCGGCCTAACTGAATGTCATTGAAGTTTATTTGCTAAGCAAGTAGATACTTACTCAGTTGAACAGCAATCATATTAATTAATGTCATAATAGCATTCGGAACTCACAACACTCACTCAACAACTTACAGTATTGAACAGATCGTGAAAACACAGTAAAAATCACAATAAAGACAACAATTTCACTGTTTACAAACAAGCACACACCAAAATAATAATGGCGGACACGTAGTCAACTGTCGGGAGCTCGGGAGTATGTTTTTTAAAAAAAACTAAAATTATAATTAAATCAGTTTTTATTTAAACTGCTAAAATAAATGAGACGTGTACACAGAGTTTGATGCGCGACACGAATGACAATAAAATGCTTAGGGCTAACGTTTATTTCTTATCTACTGAGTCCAGGAATCATGCCACCCGTGATATGCTGACCTGACAGCATTTATGCATTGACAGCGATAGTTCTTAAGGGTTGTGGGGACATAACTCCTCCCTCATTAAGTTCGAAATTGTCTGACGATTTTGAGTCGAGACGATTTCGAATTATCTTACATTTCCATACAAGGAAACCTATACAACTTAATGCTATGATTATATAAATGAATACATTTGCTAGGCTAACACTTCGCATATCTATAAATGCGTTTCCTTTATCGAAATCACTGTTTAAACTGACACTTTTTAACACGTTAGAGAGTAGTTTTAGATTGTCCAAATTAACGCCTTTAATGTTCACCTTAGCTTCCTCACTAACGTTTATCTTCTTCATCTCTGGTAGGCTAGTGATTGGGGTTATCCTGATACTAGTGTCTAAAGCTGCAGTCCGTCGGCGGTCTAACTTTATGTCTTCTAAGTAGAGGTCGCAGTTGTCATCTGTGATAATAAGGTAAGTTCCCTGCACCTGTCTTCTTATGATGTCATCATGGCACCTCTCCGTCATAATGTGGCTGGTACGGCTGTAGACTATCCAATTCTTGGGACCAATACGTTGAATTTTGACATCTTCAATTTCAACTGTATGCAACTTGCAGAGTGGAAGCTCTTCTTCAAATTTCATCAACTGTTCAACACATGTAGACTCTGGATATGCGACTACATCGCCATCTTTGCACAGAAACTGTTCAGTGGCTATTTCTTCACAGGGGCTATCTAAGGGCAGGTATTTCAAACCTTTCGCCAAAAGTTATGGGTATTTTGGAATTATCACAGAGGTAAGGTTTTGGACTGGATTGAAAATAGGTAAGGAATAGATTTTTAAATAATTGTATATATGACCATCAATTATTATTAAAGGGACCTCCATAACAAACGTAATCTGAGTTTTCCTAATATAAGCCTTAACAGTAAAAGTTCTTTAAATATTAACTAAATTATTAAACAGTAAAAGTTCTTTAATTATTAACTAAATTATTAATACTAACAGGGTAAACTAACTTGCTAACCTTACTTATAGATTCTAAAATAGCCAAGAGTTCTTCTGAGTTTATAATAGACTGATGGAGTACTGAGACTTTACTTAATGCTAATGCTGTTTCGATTTCACTTACGGTAAGGTAAATTGAATGGAATTTACTCATAAAAAGGTGATATAGATTTAATATGTATACAGTATAGATCGAATTATTTTCTTTGGTAGCTATGTATTTAATAATTGTTTCCACACGATTAAGACGTTCGTTCATTATAAGAGTGTTATTATGTAAGGTCTCGGTACTATTTATTATACTGTCTAACATTTTTGAAATAATTGTTAACTTACTTTCTGTTTTTACTTCATTGCTTTTTATTTGGGAGATTAATTTGTCATATCTTAGAGCATCTTCGTGATCGAGGTTTCCTGTAACTATTTTTATGAAAGAACCAAGAGGATTTATAAGACCTCTTTTAACTCTACTGTACGGTATGATTTGTTTGAATTTTTGTATGGTTACATCGTGCAAGTTTTGAGCCTACAACTTAGTGTTGTAAAACTCCTTCTCATAGGGGTTATTACTATCAACTAATCTATTAAATTCCTTAAACTTAAGAGAGTTAAAAATAAAATCATCTTCTAAACAGCTTAAATCTAAAATCTTTACGATTGTCCATTTATCTTCCTGTCGGTATGCTTGATCCAGTTTAACAGGTAGAATGCCAGGATTTTTGTCAATATGTTGAAGTTGAAGGGCGTAAATGCCTCGTGCCATCATCATCAGCGTCAGGCTCAACCAGCACCTGCGGAGGACGTTTGACATTTTTAATGGGTACTTTAGTTTCCCTTGTTCCTATGCGCACTGGTAATACGTTCCTTATTGGTTTGCCTATTACTATCGCTTTTTGATACCTATCCTTATCCTTTGCCTTCCTTTTATTGACATCTTTAGCAAAAATCACATCTCCAATCTCAAAGGTCGGTTCACCTTCTCCGCCTTTGGCTTCCCTAGCTTTTTCTTTTTTCGCTAAGGCATTTTCGCAAATGTACCCATAAAGATATTTCATTCTTTTACTATGATCTTTTAATAACTGTTGTGTGTAAGCCTTTTCGAAATCACAATTAAAGACTTGGTTTGAACTAGTGTGGCCAAAAACAGCTTCGAACGGTGTAAGATTGGTTGTCGAGTGGATTGTATTATTATAAGCCATTATCGAATAAACTATAATGGAAGCAGCATCGATATATTTCTGTTCATAACGGGCTAAACGATATATTTAAATTAGAGTCGAATGAAACCACTCTACTATACCTGTAGAGTTAGGGTTATTTGGATTGGTGATATGGAGTTTAATTTTATGAAGGTTCATGAGCTCTTTCATGAGTTCATTGTTGAACTCGCTACCCGGGTCATTTGAAATTTTACAGGGCACGCCGTACAAAGAGAAATACTTAGTCAAAGCCTTTACCACTTCCGGGGTTGAACGATTCGGAATTTCAAATGCCTGTGCAAGCTTGCTGAAAGCATCTACCAGTGTTAAATAATGTTTCCCTTCGATTGAGAATACATCCATAAATACTTCTTGAAACGGCGCGTCTTGAGTTTGGGTAAGTTGTAGAGCAAACTGACAAATATGATAGCTTTGACGTCGAAAAATTATTTGTAAAAATCTTAATTCGAATAAAAAATTTTGACTTTGACTTTGACTTTGAGTGGGTTTTAATGGTTTACGATCATATTTCATTTTGCGGCATGCCTCACATCCGTTTATTACTGCGGCTACTATATTTATCATGTTTTCCCAATAATAATTTCTGCGGATTCTGGTTGTTGTTTCTTTAATTCCACGATGGCAGGTGGGACCTTCATGATACTTAGTAATGATTGCTTTCTGCTCTTTTTCATCTTCCACGTATACAACCCTTTCAGTACATTCATAAAACTCTACCATTCCTTTTTTAAACAGTTCTATTACAATTCTAGAGAAGTCTTTTCTGAAAGTTTCGTTTTCGAAATAGATAAAATATTTACATTTTGGCTTTATATATTCTTTCAAAAATTGCTTTATTATATCGTCATTATTAATAGGTAAAAATGCCTCTAAAATTTTTTGTTTCTGTCTAGAAAGGTTTGCAACTTGTATTTCATTTTTAAACCACTGAAAAATAAAGATTTGGTTCGGTTTCGTATCTATCGCTTCATGGAGAATGGGAATACCGAAAGATTCCGTTTCTTGAGCAGAATGAACTGTCTCAGTAGAACTTGTGTCCGAAAGTATAGGAAATTCTGTTTCCGAAATATTACGTCCTAATATTTCTGATACAGACATCGTTTCTGATGAATCAGAAATCGTTATTGTCTCACTACTATCGAGACGTTTCGCGCGTTTATTTTCTATTTCTAAAATTTTGTTTTCTAACTCTTTCATATGGTCTTCTGATCTTTCCTTTTTATCAACATGCACTTTCATAGATATGTCATCATTCACTACGTCTTCTTCATCAGAATCTAAAGCGTTTAGTTTTATACGCGAAAGAGAATCGGCATTGGCGTTCTGTTTTTAACCGACTTCAAAAAAGGAGGAGGTTCTCAATTCGTCTGTATTTTTTTTTTTTATGTATGTTATTAGATATCTCCGCCAATTGCTAACCGATTTTAATAATTCTTTTTTCATTCGATTGGATTTACTCTCGAGGTGGTCCCATATTAATTTCGTCAAGATCTGATGGTGTAACATGAGGTAAAACTTGGAAATTCCTCAACAATGTAGCATTCGCGTCGTTATTCGTCTATTATTTTAGTCATATCTCAGTCAGTTTTCAACCAATTTTGATGATTCTTTTTTCATTCGATAGAACGTGCTTTAGGGATAGATCCATACCAATTTTGTTAAAATCTGATGATGGAATAAGAGATAAAAGCGGAAACTCCTCAACCAGTGATAGCAACATGCATCGCGCGCGATACCGTTTGTGGTGGAATGTTGCTAGGCAACGAAATAAATTTGTTTTGTCAGTTTGCTGAAAATCTACGTTTCCCTTGTTCCATTTATTCGATTTTATCACATTATTGGCGACCGTGGCAGGGTAAGAACCTGCAATCTTCGGATATTGTATTGGAAATCACAAATAATTTAGCTTCTATGACCGAGGTCGAGTGTTTTAATCTTTTTACGGAGGTTTCGGGTTCGAATCCCGGTGAAGACACTCTTAAACGAAAATGTCCTTGTGAGACTTTCTCCAGTTTAGTGTGGATATTGCTGCCTGAATCACCCGATTGTCTGAAAAGAAAGATTATTCCGTGCTTCGGAAGGCACGTTAAGCCGTGTGTCTCGGCTCTAATATCTACAGAAGGCGTCGTTACTCGAGCTAAGCCAGTGGGTTTTGACAAGGCCCCAGTACTATATTAATTGTGTGACCAGGGTGTGTGAGGTTGGTTGTCGACCTTATAATCCACAATATGAAGAAAAAGAAGAAGCCAGCTTACGTTCACTATCTGTAATCAGCTAAGGATAGACTTTCAAGATACCATCTCAAACCTGAACTCCTTAAGAATAGCCCAGGTATCGGGGTAAACTGTAAGCTTATTAAGAGGGAAGAATCATGCTCGTCCATACAAAAAGAGAAAACGTTTTTCCACTTCTATATATATTTTCCAATCTCCATGATTTTTTAGTATGTTATTGACACAATGAAAGACTAGGTTTATAGTTTTTGCTTTTTTCAAAATTCGCAATAGATTCAAACTTATATAGGCACCTCAAGTAACGTAATTTTTTTGATTAAAACTGTGTTAAAGTGATTTGTTGAAATTTAGTAATTGGAAACCGTTTTCTCCCGAAGTGGGAATTTCATCAAGAAAAGTATCTATTGTCGGCGAGCTGCAACGCTCTCGCTCTCTCTCTCCTGGGGGTACAAACGCACGAGCGATAGCAAATGTATTCCTAAATACCTATTTCGTTAGGATCGCGAAGCTATTCTTTCCTCTTAGCATTGTCAGTTTAGTGGCCAGCTGGACTACCAAATGACCTCTTACTTCGTAGCCTCTTACCCAGTTTAACTTATGTTATTTTAGAAACTATTATATAAACAACTAAACGCGGTTGCAAAGCACAAAAGACGCAGTCTAAACTAAGCAAATACCAAAAATATAATATCTTTGTACTGAAACTGTTAAATAACAAAACCTAGCTTTGGATAATGAAGAAAAATAATAGAAAATGTGTCGCGGTTAGGATTAATTACTTACATAAAATATATTGAATAAAACACTGAAAATCATAAAATAAAAATAATTTTAACAAAAAATAGAAACCTCCTTCAAATTGCCTTATATGGTTATCTCCACTAAAAAGTAACAAATAAAATAACATTCCAGATGGAACATGAAAAAAAATATTGCCAATATCCTCAATTAAATAGATAGGTAGTGTATTAAGTAAATATTTAGAATTTTGTACTTCCTTTTGGAGTCGGTGCCATCGGGCGGTATATTTGATTATAGTCAAATTCCTGTAACCTCAGTCGCCAGCGTATTAATTTGGAGTTTGGTTCTTTTAATGAGTTTAGCCATTCGAGTGGCTTATGATCGGTGTATATGTCAAATTTATTACCATATAGGTAGGGCCGAAAGTGTTTTGTCGCCCATACTACGGCGAGAAGTTCCTTCTCAATAGTGCTGTAACGTGACTCGGTGTCACTAAGTGTCCTACTTGCGTACGCTACTGGTTTGTCTTGTCCTATGGGGCCCTGTGAGAGCACAGCTCCTAAGGCCACATTGGACGCGTCTGTTGTCAAAATGTAAGGTTTTGTAGGGTCAGGAAATTGTAATAGTGGTGTGCTTGTTAAAAGTTCCTTACATTTTTCAAAAGCATCGATAAATTTCTGATCGTGTACTATTTTGTTTCGTTTTTTTAAGCAAGCTGTCAAAGGTTGTGTGATCTTGGCAAAATCTTTTATAAAGCGCATATAATACCCAATGAGGCCTAGGAAACTTTTTATCTCTGTTGTCGTGTTTGGTAAAGGGTAATTCAGAACAGCGCTGCGGATATTTTGTCGTCATTTGGCCTAAGGCCGTCTTTGGTTATGGTGTGACCCAAGTATAGCACTTCCTTTCTGATGAACTCTGATTTATCCAGCTGAACCTTGAGATTGGTCTGTCGTAGTCTGTCAAATACAGTTCTGAGTTGTGTTAGGTGTTCTTGTAAGCTAGTCGAAAATATAATTATGTCGTCCAAGTATACAAGGCAATGCAAACCTTGTAAACCACGTAGTACATTGTCCATGGTTCTCTGGAAGGTGGCAGGAGCCGTTTTCAAGCCGAACGGCATTCTATGAAATTCATAGTGTCCTGCTTGTGTGCTAAAGGCTGTCTTTTGTCTGTCACTCTTGTCAACTTCTATCTGATGGTATCCACTAGCCCTTGCTAGTGGTTGTAAAATATGTACTTTTTCCCAGTTTGTCAAACAGGTCTGTAATGTTGGGTAGCGGGTATTTGTCGTCGATTGTAATCTCATTTAATCGCCTATAATCGACCACCATCCGATACTTTGTCTGGCCGGAGGCGTCCATTTTTTTTGGCACCAAATGTACGGGTGCGTTCCAAGGTGAGTGCGATTCCTGTATAATATTGTCTTCTAAAAGCTTGTCGACCTGTCTTCTAATTTCTTCTGTTACCGTTGGAGGTTGTCTATAAGGCTTTATGTAAATGGGGTCTTCGTTTTTTGTCCTTATGAAATGTTTGACTTGGTTTGTAAATGTAAGTGGCACTTCCTTACAATAAAATATATCCTTATATTCATTACATAATTTAGAAATACACGCGCGTTCCTCAGGGTTCATAATGGTCGAGTCGTAATTTGGACAAGTTG
Organism: Carpatolechia fugitivella; assembly: GCA_951230895.1. Taxonomy (NCBI): domain Eukaryota; kingdom Metazoa; phylum Arthropoda; class Insecta; order Lepidoptera; family Gelechiidae; genus Carpatolechia; species Carpatolechia fugitivella. The sequence continues at coordinate 1,499,233 of OX579661.1, forward strand.
TGTGTCAATTGTGAGTCTAAGTTTTCATGCATATTGTTGTCAATGAAATTTAGATTACTTTCACTAGGGATATATTCTGTAACTTCAAAAGGGGCTGTAATTACCAACTCCAATTCCTCTTCCAAAGTACTTTGAATGACAGTGGTTGCATAGCCTTTGACGCAATTAACTAATGCATTGGGCATTCGCATACCATCACAAAATTTCGTAAAATTTAGAATTGCTTCGCCCGAGTACATGTTTGTTGGAATTTTAACTCTGGTTTCCGCACGTGGGGGTATCGTCAGGACATAAGTGTCAGAGTGATGAATAATAGGTATGTCCGAGAATTTTGTCCTTAGCACTTCATCCTTGAGGTTGATGATAGCGTCTACTGATTTTAAAAGATCGTTTCCAATCAAACCATCATAGCGTGAGTCTACTTCATATAAGTAAAATTTGTGTATCGCTGGATAATTAAATGTTGCCATTAATGGAACCTGAATAACTTCGTCATGTTGTGAACTAGCATGTGTACTTATGACTTCAAATGGTTCGCGAGTCACACACGATGCAAAATACTGATAAGCCTTCCGAGGGCTTATGAATGATCGGGTACTACCGGTATCAATCATAAATTTAGAGTCAATTTCCGGTAAGTAAATATATGGTAATTTTAATTTTCTATCACAATTCAGCTCTATACTTTCTTTGTGCCTATCGAGGCCTGTACGTGAAAATTTTGCACCTGTTTGTTATCAACTTGACAATTTTGCTCCGGAGCCATAACATCGTACTGTGGCTTATCGGCGCTTGCTTCCTCTAAGGCAAGCGTGGGTGTTGGTTGCTCATTCATATCGATTGAACTTGAACTTGGATAATAAGAATAGGGATCTTCACTGTACGACGCATCCTCATATGTGTAGGGGTCTTCCATACAATACGAGTCGTTGGTTTCGTAAAGTTCAGTTTCATTTAATTGAAAACCTTGTCTAGCAGGGTACGCGTGAGGCGCGGTGCGCATGGTTACGTCAGAGGGGTAAGACGGTTGAACATTTTGTTGCAGGGGTCTGTAACCTTGTTGTTGCCCAAATTGCTGGGGTCGCAGAGGGGGCATTTGTTGCAAGCCCACTGGTCTAAAACCATAGGGTGAAGGACGAGCTACCTGTTGATTTTGTTGAAGCCTGTATCCAAATTGTACGGGCTGGGGCGGACGATTATAAAATTTATTTGGTACTTGAAATTTAAATTGAGGCGTCCCAAACTTAAATTGATTTTGAGGATTATTCACGTATTGATTTTGCTGCGGCCGTACACCATAGTTTTGAGAATGATTCATACCAAATTTAAATTGTGGAGTAGGTACAAGTGGGATCTGAGGTTTTGAGTATGAAGAAGTGTTTGATCAATTTTTAGTCTGGTATTGATCGTGGAAATTTGTTTCTTCTAGAACTACGCTAAGAGCTTCTTCTAATGTATTAGGTTTATTTAGGCGCCTCACCATGTTTTCTGGTAAGTTGTAAAGGAACACATTTAGTGCCGTTTTGTTATAAATTGTAATTTTACTATTTATCATCTCAGCATCATCTAACAAGTTAACCTTGGCAATAAGATTGGCTCTTACAGATTGTACGCGATTGCAAAAATCTAAATAAGATTCACCTGTTTTAATTTTTAATGATTCTAGTGCTATGGCAATACATTCCTCTGTCCGAGGATCTCCAAAATGTATCTGCAATAATTCTTTGAACTCCGCCCACGTCTCTATGTCCGCACGCTCGCTTATCAGTGCAGCGGCGTTCTCGGTAAGTCTGCTCATTATAACTTGCATAACGTACTCATTTTGGGCACGATTGCCTTGAAACCTTTCAATAATATACTCGCACTTTCTAAAAAATAGATTAAGTTGCCTGCGATCACCACTAAAGAGGGGGATGATTTTTACAAATTCACCAGGAACCACAACCAAATTAACCTCCGCCATGTCTATAAATTACTAATTTACTTATACAATAACACTTAAAAAAATCAATCAACAATTTTAAATCACAAGTTATACTTTTTATATTTATGTACTCTTATTTATAAGCTTAATATTATTTAATTCAGATCACGTTTGAAATGAGAGAGGTTCGATCTCAAGTACACGTAATAGGGACTAGAAGGGAGGCGAAAAGTTTTACTCACCATTTCCCAACAGCGCCCATCTCCAAATATCTCCACTTTTCACTTAGACCGATGTGTGACAAATTTATTTGTTCGCAAGATTCGCTTAGTCCGGCACTCACGCACTTTTTCCACAACGCGGGCGATTTTAGTCCACTTTTCGCGAAATAGAGCGAAGCGCACGGTATAGGAAAGCGAATCCTACCGTCTGCGCCAGTCAACTCTCGGGAGCTCGGGAGTATGTTTTTTAAAAAAAAACTAAAATTATAATTAAATTAGTTTTTATTTAAACTGCTAAAATAAATGAGACGTGTACACAGAGTTTGATGCGCGACACGAATGACAATAAAATGCTTAGGGCTAACTAACGTTTATTTCTTATCTACTGAGTCCAGGAATCATGCCACCCGTGATATGCTGACCTGACAGCATTTATGCATTGACAGCGATAGTTCTTAAGGGTTGTGGGGACATAACTACGTACTAATTGATTAAATGTATTTTATCACCACTACTTCCCCGTATTATCTTGCAAATAGAAAATGACTGACCCGCGGTATATTTTCATTGTGCAATTGTAATTTTAAATTTTGCTGTATTACCATCACCTTTCTCGCGTATGCGATAACGCATTCGGTTTTCGTCGGCCTCGGAAACGTCGCTCTGAGCTTTAGAAAGAGAAAGAAAGGTTAGGCTGACAATTTTCGGGTTACCCAGCGGCCATTACTGGCAGCATATAAACCCAATCACGCGGGAACGACCGATTACCGATCGGGCGAGCGCACGATACATTGCCGTGTTTACAGAGCGTCGTCCGCCTCGACTTGTATTAAAAATAACAATGTATCTTACGCTTGCGTGTTTTCATGAAGGTAAATTACTAGTTCTAGCATTAGGCTGTTGGAGCGATTTCTGAAAGGTAACCCGATGGGAATCGGCATGTATGGACCCTTCGCCACTGGTAGGTACTGAGTATTTGGTACATTTAAATATTCATACTTATCACGAGTATGAATAAAATAAACAGATAGTAAATAACATTCTCTTATTATTTACTTAAAAAAAAGTATAAAATCTTATAATATAGTAAAATAACGCAAAAAAGAACTTTGTTTCGCGAGATTTTGAAATTTGCAAAAAAAAAATTGTCCTTTCATACAAATCGATTGGTCAACTGATCAGTTTGTATGAAAGTAAGTAAGTATGAAAGTTCAAAAATGTTTTTTTATTTCCGAATTTTTACAAGTTATAGATCAAAAGTTATTCAGTTTCATGTGCTGACCCGAGAGGTAACTTTGAATATTATTATTTAGTATTAATGCAAATCAAAATCAAAGACGTACTCAAAAAATTATAGCAAGCAGTGAATTTGAAGTCTTTTTCAAAGTTACCAAAATTTTTTTTGTCTCAGGAATTTTTTTTTCGTTTAAAGTTGTTCAGTTTGACGGGTACTACACGGCGGGAACAAAACGATGTAAATTTCATGCTGTATAAAAATACTGAAAAAAGAAATAGCTATGCGTTCAGAAATTATACATTTGCAACTGTCATAAATTTTCTTATAGCCGTTATGACGAAATAAAAAATATTCAGGTAAAATAAATATTTTAAGTTTTTAATATTTCAATGAATACGATGTTCAAAGTGGCTGTCTTCGTTAGAAATACGCAATCGAAAAGTACAATAACACACGCTTATAACTGTAACCATCATCATTATCCTCGTACATATACCTACCTATTATACGTTCTTAGTAAATGTATGACATTTGCAAAAGTATAATTTCTGAATATGGCTATTTGTTTTTTCAGTATATCTTTTGCATTAAGCGATGCAGATTCTATATCACTTTATAGTTTTGCAATATCTTTAAAATTGACGAAATGTTCTTCTGGGCACACTTAACGTTTCCACGCTGTATGGTCATTTTGAAACGTATAATGGCGACAAAATTGATTTTCCGTAGGACAAACAAAACACGGTAGGTAATTCGTGATAATAGGCTACGCTTAAAATAGACTTAAATATAGTTGTCTTATGATAAAAAACGGTGATAAAAAAGGTGTACGTTTTTTTAACATTTACTTTGAAGGCGTTGGTGGCCAAATTGGTTCCGGTTCATTTCAATCTTCAAGTAGCTGCAACGGATCATGTAGAGTATCAGCGAGTAGACAACTGCAAAAAGAGTAATAAGTAAGTAAGTAAAAACATTAAACATTTTTGTTTCATAGAGAACTACCAAAAACGTAAAACTTCCGGCGGGACTAGAACCCACGACCTTTGACCTAACACAGCCAACGTGCTTACCAAAATACACCACGGAGGGTATAGTGGCAGGGCCGAAATTCGATAAAATTAAAACACTTTATTTGAAGACAGAAAGATGTAAGTTAAAGGTAATATTAACTACCACCATCTAGCACCCTGCCCGCGACCACATGCGACTTCGTTCGTATTTTCGCAGAGCAGTGCGTTTTTGGTAATTTCCAAAAAACCATTTTTAAACCTTGCCTACGTCCTAAAAATAACTTTCTGTTTTTAAGTTTCTAGACTCAGTATGTGTCGGAAGGAGTAGTTTCTGGACTCAGTATGTCGAAAGAAATAGTTTCTAGACTCAGTATGCGTCGGAAGGAGTAGGTTCTAGACTTAGTATGCGTCGGAAGGAGTAGGTTCTAGACTCGGTATGCGTTGGAAGGAGCTGTAGTTTCTAGACTCAGTATGCATCGGAAGGAGTAGTTTCGGCTCTGAGTTGTTCTGCCAGTTCCTCCTTGTATTATATTCAGATAGATGCAAGTGTTACTTTGCACATATGAAAATGCATTTAAAGTGCATCATATAGTTGGAAATATTCATCAAATTTAATATACTACTCGAAGTGTATTTCACCAGAACAGTAAAAATTATTTATTACAATTAAACTAAAATAATAAAAAAATAAAAAAAATATTGTATTTGACTTTTCTTTACGATATATTTCTTTTTTTGCTTATTTTAAAACAAAAATTATCTTGTTCTACCACCTGGCAAAAGAAGCCTATACTCTCGTCTACTACTAGGTTAATTTTTCACTATTGAACCGGGTTAATTTATTGTAAGGTTAATTTTCATGTATGAACCTTAGGTCTCCATTGTCCACATTGGTTTGACCCTCTTCTACTCATATTACCCGTCTGATACATTATTTCATGTTTCACAATGGGGGATTTTCTGACAGCTCTTTAAGAAATTAAAATAAGAGTTCTAATTAAGACGATAGATGGCGCCAGGTGTACTTCATAGATTCTTTTTTTAAAATCCTAATATGGCCCTGGGTGACTCGCCGGACTTCTTCGGATCCACGAATCGTCAACGCCATCTATCAAAGTTTTATGAACTATTTTTTTAATCGGCTGTTGGATAATCTTCCACTGGAATACTTAAATGGGTGAGGTCATTGGTAATGAGTAAATTAAAAACACTTACTGTAAAGGCCGAAGAAGATGACATAGACAAAGCCGGCTATATCAACGCCAGCACAAAACACGATGATGAGGGCAAGGAACGTCAGGACCTCAGTTAGAACGCCGAATATGTAGTAAACCCTGATGTGCTGCGGTTTTTTCTGAAAATTTATGTATAAAAGTAATATTTACAAATAGCTTCTTGGTATATTAAATATATATTTTTAACCAACTTCGGATCTTTTTTATTTTGGTCATCATCAACAGCTCATAATATTATAAGCATATCTCTACCGAGATCTTCGAGTCGACCCTGAATGAGGCCTATGTCGACAACGCTGACCCAGGTGCCAGTTGGACGATTTTACTCACAAGTTCACACAACCCTGGAATTTCCTCGCAGAAGTGTGCAGGTTTCCTCACGTTGTTTTTCGTTATCATAAAAACGACGATTAAACGTACAAATTCTAAATTCAAAATTAAAAAACACATTAATACGTGGTTGGGATTGAACCCGCGTCTCCTGTACGGGAGGCACCGCTGCTGGACAAATGCCTATCCTTAGGATCTCCACAAAGATCAGTATCAATATTTTATATGTGGCGCGCGCGATATTGTAACATTCCTTTGTCTGTGGCGCATACAAGGGGCATCCAGGGGCTTCCCGAGACCTTTACTAGATCCATCTTTTGGGCGCATGCCCATTGCCCAAGCATCTTCTAGTGGGCGGTTGCCACTCAAGAACCTTTTTGCCCCAGTGGCCATTACCAGCAATGTGCTCCATCTTTTTCCACTTCAATTTTGTTTTCCTTCGTGCTAAGTATGTCGTCAACTCCTACTATGATTTAGCCAGTCATAATACCAATATGCTCTATCGCTTACATTTCACCCTCCGTCATCCTCCGTGATATTTGAGCTTATTCAATTCAAGGTATGCAGGATTAACTTTATAATCAAAAACCATCAATGTTCTTTACAGAAAATCATTGTTTTCGTTTAATGGTTGTTTAGCCTATGATTCTAAAACTTAAAAAGGTATACAGAATAAAAAATACTTACCTTGAGTATGCCGTTCATGAGGAATGAAGAAAATAGTAAAGTGACCAAAGACAAGGACCAAAGAATTAAAGTCTCAGCCACTCCATTTAATTGCAGGGCGATGGACGCATCGTCGTGGTTGTGGCTTAATGCCACTCCCAAAAGTATCAGTGTCACGATTCCAAGAAAGGCCCAACCGGTCACTAATGTCTAGAAAAAACAAAAACTGTTAAGAATAAAACACTCCTCACATCCCTAGGGGGTTGTTCCCTTAGATCCACGATTCTATTGCTCGTATTTTTCCATCGAGCCCACGATTTTTCTCCCAAGAAGTCCGAAATTAATTCAAAGTGCAGTCAGCAAAAACAACACAAAAGAACGAGGTGGACGTGTCACAATCAAAACTACATTCTGTTCTAGAACTTACAAATTCTCAAAAATAAAATTTTACCTTTCATACAAATTGATTAGCTGATCACAGTTTTTATGAAAATAATAAAAAATGAGTAAATTGAGTCTTTTGAAATGTTGTGAATTGAAAGTTGTTTAGTTTCATGGGCCACCTGATAGGAATTGCGTAAAATATGGTTTATTATAAGACCTTCGTATTTGTCAGGCTAAATCAGTGAAAAAAAGGCTTTAAAGACTAAAAAATAATACTTACGAGGTTGATGATAGCGAAAACAAGAGTTCCAGTTTCAGCAGAGATGCACGTCATTTTGTATGGTTATCTTTTACTTCCTGAAAAAAATATATATTTTGAATTAAACTAAAAATGTTTCAGAAATGTACAGTGAATCAAGTTTTTATGTGGAATAGAATAGGTAATTTTCTGAGGTTAATCATCTAAAAATTTATAAAAAATAAGTTTAAAACTAAAACCCAACTACGGAAAAAAACGAGCTCTAAAAGGCATGAAACAAGAAAATATCTTCAAATTGTTACCTATCTATTAATTAATTTTTCAGTTGTTAATTTAATATCTAATAAGTAAATAACTTATAAATGTTTCAATTTAACGCATAGATATTAGTGATGTTCAGAGGATAGCCGTGGTCGCATGCCACCTAACCTAAAATGTATAGTTTAATGAGCAACCCTTAAGGCCTTCCATCTTTATAAAGAAAATAAGCTATTAAAGAGCTTCCCCACGCCAATTTGTTGTAGTTACAGATAGCGAAAGTGCTAAAAACGTTATTTGCACTTTAGCACTACAGTTAACCACATTTTTATAAATTTATCAGTTTTAAAAATAATAAACGACCTATTTACCAACCGGATGTTTTCTCGGAGTTATGATTTATTATAGGAGTGGCATTCGTGAGGTTGTTATGAAAATAAATAACAGAACTCCTATTTTCAGGAAGCTTTTACAGCCTAAGCATGCCAATGCTTTGATTCCTAGTTGGGTAGACATTGTAATGTTGAATTGAAATAATTAATGGAATAATTTTGCAAGTTTACGAAAACTACGTTTGTTCAAGTAAATTGATGCGTCCAATGGAAAAAAATGGCGCCGAAACAAAATGGCGTCAAAAACAAACTTGGCCAATCAAACTATTTTTGGAAAAAGAATGTGTTCGTCTGTACCTACATGATGTACAGTGAACCATATATTATGAATGTGAAAATATATTTTTGGATGTTTAGATGTTTGTTTTACCTTCGCGATTAAAATACTAAACGGATTTGGTTGAAATTTGGAATGGAGATAGTTCGTAACCTGGATTAACATAAAGGGGAATTTTTACGGGAAGATGTCTTATTCCTACGGGAAAATCTTACATAACGTTTCATATAAATTAAATTTTCGACTTCAAGTAATTAGATAAAAAGATGACAACATGGATGAACTAAATTCTAGAATTATGTTTATCACTTGAGTTAGAAGTGAAGATAAAAAGGTCAACCTAATAGTATCAAAAGATTGTTGGGAAATGAGATAATGTTATTTCCAGTAAGACCGGGGTTATCATATCCAGCAGACACAAGCAAAACAAGTTCAAAACAGTAACTTATCGAAGAGATATATTCTTATCCTTACTAATAGGTACTAGTGGCCGCAGTGACCGGCCATTCTGCTTGATTCGCCATTTTGTTTGACCCCCGCTTTGCGTGAAAGTGAATGGCGACGAGAGAGCTGGCTGCCTCGTGCTATAATATATATTATAGCTGCCGTGTGTGATGCCCTTTATTCAAAGCTGGAGTGAGTAGGTGCGTGCATACCGTATTTGTTTTGCGCAAGGGAAATAATGAGCGTGTTGACGTTGTTAGCTCGTGGTTCGTGGAAGTGCGCATAGCAATATCTGATATGTATGCACTATAACTATACCATACTACATTACATCCTATAGTCTATAGTACGTACCTTACTACATTGAATGACCTATGTAGGGCACATTAGGTAAGTACTTGCCTACAGTAAAATGATCGTTATCCTAAAAATATAATCTAAAACAAGAAAAAAAGTGGGTAACGCAGAGTAAAATTTGTATGGGACGAGCTGCCGCCTGACCCAAAATTTTTGATCTAAGTGTTTTTCCTATAGAAACAAGTAGTGAGCGCTGACAGAGTAGGGGAGGGGGGGTTTCGTAAAACTGACCCGAAAAAAACTTTCTCCTCTTGAACTTCACCACCCGATAAAACAAAAAAAAAATTTGGATAAAAAAAAAGTCATTGCTCCGAGGCCTATACTCCAACTCCCATTCATTACCCCGCCCTGAAGGCGGCCCTCTGACCAGCGATGCGAGGTCGGTTATAGAGTAAGGGTGGAATTGATCTTTCCCACGTGGTGAACACTCTGCTTTTCATCTAGATTGCGAGGAAAGTAAACAAAACAGTTAGTAAATTTATGTATGGGCTACATACCATTAAGCGCCATATTAGTGCCCCGCACCCTATTTGACACACAAACTGGTAAATTTTCAGTTGGTTTTTATTGAAATCACTGCGTATTGTGTTCAGAAATTCCCGCACAAGCTAAGCGCACAAGCCTAAATTAACTTATTTTAACTTTTTCATGGTTAAAATAAACATAAATCACAAAAAAAAATATCAAAACATTGATTACAAACCACAGGTTTGCGTTCGTGTCACTTTTTTGGCCAAAATTTAAAAGAATATCTGTTTGTTTTATAATAATTAATCTTTTTGTTGATATTTCTAGGTAAAAACGCAATTATCGTATTCATCTTGCTTAAATAAAGTAAATTCAAGCATTTTTTTTTTCTTTTTTAACAGAATAAAATTAATTGTAGAATTATCTAGGCTCTCTTCTTTCTCTCTTCATTTGCCAATAACTGTGTGCAATTTGCTATGAAAATAGTGAAAAGAAAGGTTCGAATTTCAAAGTTACTTACATCCTTTCTTTGGGGTCATTATTGGAATTCTTTCAAAGCATGAGAGATGAAAAGATTTCACGTTTTATTACGTAAAAAAATAAAGAAATATTGCAGTATGATGATTGTGTAAGGCGCCCTTATTTTTTGCAGTTTTTTCTAATCCATTTTCTAGAGTGTAAAGAGTTATTCATTATTATGCGCCGTGTGGTGACGGCAGAGTAGAATACATTTGTCACCAACCCCTACTCTTCCCGTGGGTGTCGTAAGAGGCGACTTAGGAACTACACATTGAATAGGGAACGGGCAGCAGCGTTCTCTGATACAGTAACCTTTTAATCTGCGATCTCCAACCCGCCTGCCAAGCATGGAGATTATGGCAAAACCCTCCACTTAAGTGGAGGAGGCTCATAGTCCAGCAGTGGACTGTAATGGGCCGTTAATGTTGTTGTTGATGAAAGAGTTATATTCCTTATTTACTCGTACTACGTCTCGAAATTTGCATCGTCTTCATCATTCTAAAAAGGCTTCAATAAAGAACGCAAAACAAAACGTCATTATTTTGTTATTAAAAAAACACACAAATTCTTAACACTTACGTGGTTTTTGTTTTTATAATCCTTTTGTACACACAGCTGCACAGCTAACCGCGCGACCGGCACCGGCTTGTTCCCGCCACCGACTGAATCACGGAACTGAATGCATAAAAACAAAATACTGCATACAGATGCAATTAAATGAAAACGCCAACCTAGTGAACTTGGTACAACGTCGATGACATCACAATATGCCAGATGTGAATGTCGGTTAAGTGTGTTTGATAAAATAGTCTTGATGGTTCCGCACATAAATTAGAAATAATACAAAAATTTTTAGAATAGGTCGCTCGCGCATTGAGTTATTAACGCTGCTGACCGTGAATTTGAATCTCTAATCCTAATTTAAAATCCTTTTCGTTTTTATGAACAATGAAAGAGAAGAGAATGAATTCAGATGAACGAATAAGGGCGTAGCTGTCAAACCAAGAGCGTCGGTGGTCTAGTGGCTAGGGTCGCTGCCTTCCGTCCGGGAGACGCGGGTTCGATCCCACCATATACCAATGTGTTTTCGAATTTCGAATTCATATGTACGTTTATTCGACGCTCTTACGGTGAAGGAAAACATCGTGATAAACCTGCACACTCCTGCGAAGAAATTCAAAGGATGTGTGTGAAATCGACCAACCCGCACTAAGCCAGCGTGGTCGACTAAGGCCTAATTGCCCTAATTCAGGGTAGGCTCGAGCCCCTCGGTGGGGAAGTATATGAGCTGTTGATGATGTCAAACCAAGTTTTTACTAAGTCGGATGTCTTTACGTCCGCTCTAAATTAGATGTTTGACAGCTCTAAAATTAAGATGTCCATGTTCTATCCCTTTTTACAAGCTTTTATTTAGCTTTCACTGTATGTTGTGTGGGAGTGTGGGTTTGTATGTTCGGGCGAAATCTTGCAACTTAATTTTGAAGCACTTGCTGCCATTGGAATTTGTTGTAATTTGGTATACTTATGTAACTGCGATGACAATGCAATATTATGGTACCATGGAGCTGGTCTGATGATGGAGACGGAAGGTGGCCATAAGAACTCCTTAAATACACACAACAACCTAGTTGTGTTTGAGCTCGCTGGATTTGTCTTAACAAAATCTTTAGATACGTGATGTCCAGGGTCTCGTGATGGAGCTGGAAGGTATCCATAGCAACTCCTTAAATACACACCACAACCTAGTCGTGTTTGGGCTCATTGGATTTGTCTTAACAAGGATTCTCCACTCCACGGCTTTAAAAGCTTGTTTAAAAAGGATTTTTAATTATTATTTATCTTTAAAAAGACGAAAAGAACGAACGGAATTAAATGAAAGATTAAGTTAGCCAGCATTTTTATCCTAAAATAAGAAATAGCTAATTGTAGCAAATAATAAGTTATTGTCGCTCTTATTATCTGGTCGCCTGGACGAAATTGCTACCTAAAGCAATAAGGTCGCCAATTGTACATAATTCTACTTTAATATTGTTATCTGTTTGTGTGCAATAAAGTATATTCATTCATTCATTCAAATAAATAAATTAAGTTGCTAATAAAACTTAATAAGTTAAGTCAAAGTTTTATTTATTTCATCCCTCAGAGTTTCATCCACCACACCAAAGAAATACCCTATGTGTACATTTTTCCACGCACTATGTTGAATTAACTACTTTACTGTTTTATGTGTGGTGCCGTGTGGTGACGGCAGAGTAGAATACATTTGTCACCAACCCCTTCTCTTCCCGTGGGTGTCGTAAGAGGCGACTTAGGGACTACACATTGAACAGGGAACAGGCAGCAGCGCTCTCTGGTACAGTTACCTTTTAATCTGCGATTTCCAACCCGCCTGCCAAGCGTGGAGATTATGACAAAACCAAACACTTAAGTGGAGGAGGCTCATAGTCCAGCAGTGGACTATAATGGGCCGTTGATTTGATTTGATTGTTTTATAAGCAAATACAGTGACTATTTGAAATGAGCTCGCGGATCCCTTTTTTTCGACTTGCTTGAATAATTACACAAAAAAAAATGCATTCTACACCGGGTGCTTGAGCCTACCATAAATTAGAGCGACTAGGGGCCCGTTTCACATTGCGTACACAATGAGCAAAAACGATAAGGGCTTACAGTTTAGGCGAATTGGCTACGCAATGAATATCAAATTGTAACTTGTTACTAGTAAATTGTTGCTTCATGATAAAGGGCCTAATTTGCTTCAATCATAAATCATCTACTTTATCCCTATACGGAGTTTCTTTGAACTACTTAAAGCTAAGAGTGGAATGGATAAAGTCCTCAGAACTCAAGCACTTACTTGATGGAGACCACGTCTCGGAAAACGTAGTGTGGGACGCCCCCCTGCCAGGTAGACTGATGACCTGAGGAAGGTCGCTGGTGGTGGCTGGATGAGGAAAGCGGGTGATCGTGCGCTTTGGCGTGCCCTTGGGGAGGCCTTCGTGCAGCAGTGGACTGCAATAGGCTGATTGATTGATTGAACTGATAAAAAGTTAAAACTTGGCAACTACATGTAAGTATTATACGAGTACTATAAAGGTAGAGTTAAATGACTCTTAGTCATAAGTAAATGAATTCACTTTATGAGAAATAAAAATATTTTACTTGGGTTTAAAGGATAATGTAAGAAAATGTGTGAAAATCCAGCTCTCCTGCTTATAACACTGAAACAATAATTTCGAAAAATAAAATGGATCATGCTTCATTTATATATTTATATATATTTTTTAAACCACATGGTTGATAGGTGAACTCAAGCAAAAATCCCGGAAATACATAACTAATCCTCTCCACACACTTGGCCATTTTTTCATTCCGTCAACTGTGATTAGTCCCATCGGCCTACAAATACTTTTGCTTCATAGTATGTGTTTAAAGTGTTCCAATAAAACACAAACATATTAGAAAACCCTTTATTATTATTATAAAAATTATATGTAAATTTAACCTAAAAGAAAAACACAAATCTTATATGAACCTAGACTAGCTATTCAGAATTTTAATCGCTGGTTTTAATATAATTCCTAATTAATTCCTATAATATAAACGCTTAATTTAGTTCGACGAAATGTTTTTTAACATTTCTCGTCAAGGCGTTGGTGGCCATATTGGTTGCGGTTTGTTTCATACTGCACGTAAGTGTAACGAATCATGTAGAGTATCAGCGAGTAGATAGCTGAAAAGAAAGTAAGTTTTAATTAAAAATGCTTTTTAAACACAAGCTTTTTAACTGCCGAGGGAGGAGTAGACTTGAAAGAAAATTCAAAGCCGTTGAGGAGATCCCTTATGAGGAGACAATCCAACAGCAACAATCAGCAACGAATTATCTTATAGTCTAGAAGAGTAACCGTCTAACAAAGCCTGCTAAAACATGGCACCTAATAATTTTGACAGACGACGACGACGACAGACAGGCAGATGTGTCGCTACTGTACATTGAAGCTTAATTTCGACGTTCTTACATACTGAGTCATATAAAACATCATTGTATAGTTTCATAGTATAGTTTTGCTTTCTTTGGTATTCATTTGGTTGGGTCAAGTTTGAAGCGTAGTTACTCTTCTAGACTAGATATTTCGTTGGTAATCAGGTAATCACTTTAGTTAATTGTCATAGAAACTGAATAAGTATGCAAAATTTAAAGTCGTAAGTTGAAAAGAAGTTGATCAAAATCCAGTTGCAAGATTTGATCAGAACAAACACACATACTTAGGTACATAGGTACATTGCAAAGTAAATAAAAGCTTGTAAAAAGTAAGATTGCAAAATAAAATAATAAATAACATTGTTATCTTGCGGTTTAAACCCTTCTAGTTGCAAGACACAAAATTCTAAGTTATTATTTGTTGTTATATAAAATAACACATTTATATTAACTTTTGTATAGATAGGTAGGGCAAAAAAAGGCAACTCTGCCAGGTGGACTGATGAAGGTCGCTGGTGGTGGCTGGATGAGGAAAGCGGGTGATCGTGCGCTTTGGCATGCCCTTGGGGAGGCCAATGTCCAGCAGTGGAATGCAATAGGCTGATTGAGATAGTTTTAATTTACCTTTCTTTGCTTTATTAAACTATTAATCATCGTAGCAACTGTACTGTGTACATTTGCAATTGTGTACCGCTCGCAATGTGGCCATTTGTAAGTGTGTCTTATTGAAATTGTGTCTAAATGAAACTAAATCATGTAAAAACCGTAAAACAAGAAAAGTCACTCAGAGGAACAAAAGACGATCGCTTCGCTCGAGGCGACGCGCGTCAGAAATCTTTGAATACAACGCTTGTTTCTCAAAGTGCATTTATTTCTTTTCTTAAGAAAAGAGTTTAAAACTCACCGTAAATGCCCAGAATGATGGCATAGATGTTAATATCAGAATTTACGTCAAAACTGAACATTGATATCAGAAAAGATAGTCCCAGCACCATCTTTACAATACCAAATATGTAGTACACCTTGATGTGCTCCGGTTTTTTCTGAAAATATGTAAAAGCAACGTTTTAAAGTTCCGTTTTTGAATCACGTGTTGTCGGAGAGATTTGAGGTAGGAAGTTTAAGAGCGTGCTAAAAAACATCTCACCTTAAGAATACCATTCATGAGGAATGAAGAAAACAGCAAGGATATGAGCGAGGATAACAGCAGACCGAAGGATGCCAGCAGTCCCGTCATCACCGCGGAGAGGTCGGGGAAGCTCCAGGGGTAGTCGTAGAAGGCACTTAAGCCACATAATATCAGCAATACAATTCCAAGGAGGGATGAGCCGGTCACCAGCGCCTGGAATATTATATGGAAAGTTTTATACTCTGACATCAAGGCTTGATAATCTGTTTTCAGTGGTCTTCATCATCAACATCTCATTATATATTATGTCCCCACCGAGGGGCTCGAGCCTACCCTGACTTAGGGCGATCAATAGTCGATCACGCTCGACGCGGGTTGGTCGACTTCACACACAAAATTTGAAACTCTTCGGAGGAGTGTGCAGGTTTTCCTCGCGATGTTTTCCTTCACCGTTATACCGATGTTTCTTACATAATAAAGCTACTGGTTTCTTCTCGATAGTGCACACTCCTGCAAAGAAATTCCAAGGTTGTGTTTGTGTGTGAAGTTGACCAGCCCGCACTGGATGGGCATTGTCGAATAACGTGTGATCTCATTACTTTTAGGAAAGGTTGGAACCCCTCGGAAGGGACGTAACTACATGAGTGACAATCACGTACATACTTATTTATGTGTGATAGGGTAAACTTGATAGTGCATTAGCATTACTACTAATTATGTAAGTAGTGGTTTCCTATCTAAATCAACTGCGCATTACAAGGACTGTTTTTGTTTGTTTGGATGTGTGTCTGATAATTACTGCAACAGGAAACCTTTGTCTGTGATATTGTAATCAATATTATAACCAGAGATTGGTTATGGATGTGATCGGATGATCGGATAGAATTGGTAAAACCCCTATATATTGCATTCATTAATTTAAACACTTTTCCGTATATCTAAAAATGTTGTGTCATCAACAATTCATATACGTCCCCACCGAGGGGCTCGAGCCTACCCTGAGAATTAGGGTGATTAGGCTTTAGTCGACCACGCTGGCCCAGTGCGGGTTGGTCAACTTCACACACACCCGTGATGAAACCAGGAGTGTGCAGGTTTCATCACGATGTTTTCCTTCACCGTCTGAGCGTCGAATAAACATACATATGAATTAGAAATTCGGAAACACATTGGTACGTGGTGGGGATTGAACCCGCGTCTCCCGAATGGGAGGCAGCGGCCCTAACTTCTAGACCACCGACGCTCTAAAAATGTTATGTAAGGTACCTCAATAAGATAATAATATGATCAGATATTCAAAGAGAAAATTGAAAATACTTACAAGGTTGATGATAGCGAAAGTTAAAGTTCCGGTTTCGGCTGAGATGAACGCCATTTTGTATGTTCTTTTTTCCTGAAAATAATAAAAGTATATATTTTATATTCTGAAGTCGTAGTTTATGTAGCGCTAAAATATAAACACATCAACAGCTGAATTAGGGCGATAATATAAACATGTGGTATTTATTTTTTCTGGTGGTAAAATCAGGGTTGAATAAGGCTCCTTGCCATCTGAATAATAAATCTATCAAGAACGGCTAAGTATCTTAAGTCAAAGTAAATTTTTTTTATTCGAATTAAGATTTATACAAATCATTTTTCGACGTCAAAGCTATCATGGATGGCACGTTCACTACCTGTGTACGCCCTCTTAATTGCGAACTTGCGTTAGTAATGAATTCCTGACTATGAAATTTAAAACTCCGTAACTGTCTATCATTGACTATTGTATGTATACTCGGATTACATTTGGGGTAAATAATATAAATAATATAATATCATTTAAACTTATTACACATATATAGCCGTGTGGTGACGGCAGAGTAGAATACATTTGTCACCAACCCCTACTCTTCCCGTGGGTGTCGTAAGAGGCGACTTAGGGACTACACATTGAACAGGGAACGGGCAGCAGCGCTCCCTGATACAGTAACCTTTTAATCTGCGATCTCCAACCCGCCTGCCAAGCGTGGAGATTATGGCAAAACCAAACACTTAAGTGGAGGAGGCTCATAGTCCAGCAGTGGACTGTAACGGGCCGTTGATGTTGTTACATATCATAGGTATTCCTCATATTATAATGTTTTATTTTTTATTAACTATCCTTCTATTTATTAGAAAATGTAAAATAGCTGAAATAATTTTGACTTCAGCCAGACCAGACACAACTGAGCAATATTATTTAGAAAAGGGTTTTCATCTTTATATTGTTTTCGAGACAATTATTTGGTTTTATTGTATTTCAGCGTATTATTATATTATGTGTTATTCAACAACATATGCAGAATTTACTTTTTTATATTAGTTTAGCAATTAAATCAACAATAATGGGATCAGATGGCGGTATGTATGTATGTAAACAGTTTATTGCACAATGAAAATAAACATTACAATAAGTCACAAGGAAAGTTTACAGTGCAAAGTAGAGTGGTGTGTGAGTTATGTCACCTCACATATTTATTTATTTTGTATATTCATATCCGCTACGTGACATCCTTTATTTCTCGTTTAAGATTCTACATCCATAATAATGTTTTAAAAGAAATTGTTAGTTTACACATATTGTATAGCTCAGCTAAGATAACTTTGATTTGTACATGATAATAATAAATTAATTCATCTCTATTTCGTGGATCTAGATTTTGATCACGCGGCCCATAGGCGTGCTGCGTCCTATCCCGGCCACAACACAACATATTGTTGGTACAGCAGGAACAAAGAACATGCTATTAGCGCGATAACAGATTGAAAAATCTGTTGTGGCCGGGCTAGGATGCAACACGCGTCCATAGATGGGGAACCACTGCTTGTATAACAGTCAGTACAAACACAGGCGTATCTAACAGGATGCGACTCAACGGGTCAAACTATTGATAAAAACTTGTTATGTTTCATATTTATATCCGTTTTTATTTTATTCAGTTTATTCATATTCATTTATTTGCTTATCACATGGTACAATATCTATCTATTTATCCCACATCCCCCCACTGCTGAGTATAGGCCTCTTCTTTATTGCGCCATTTTTCACGGTCCTGTGCAGTTCTCATCCAGTAATTCCCTTCCACTGTCACTATATCATCTGACCATCGGGCTGGTGGTGTATATGTCACCGTAAGATTGTGAACGCCGTTAGTTTATAATCTTATTCGCGATATTATAAACTCACGGAAAATTGTGAACTGAAACCAACCATTTACAATTTAACGTATTATTTCTCGTTAGTTTATAATCTTATGATGTCATTTATTAATGAGAAGTGATGAATACGGATGAAATAATGATATTATTTTGAATGAATGATGGATAACCTAAAATGAGGGCATAGCTGTCAAATTAAGAGATTTTTAAGTCAGCTCTCTAAAATTGTGCAATTGACGCGTCTATAAGGTTCAAATTCGATGTTTGACAGTTTTAATATTAGATTGGACATCTCCTGTCCCTTTTTAATCTTTAAAAAGTGAAAAAGACTTGCGAACTTAAATAAATGATTAGAGCGTGACTGTGTGAATCGTTACCAATATCACTTGAATCACATGACACTAATATTATAAATGTGAAAATATATTTTGATGTTTAGATGTTTGTTCCGCTTTCACGCCTTAATTACTAAACGGATTTGGATGGAATTTGGAATGGAGATAGTTTGTACCCTGGATTAACTCATAGGATACTTTTTATGGGAAAAAGTATTATTCCTACGGGAAAATCTAACATAACGCGAGCGTAGCCGCGGGCGGAAAGCTAGTTAAAAATAAAAGGTCAAGCTATAGTTAATGTTCAGGGAAGACATGATAACGGGTAGCGATAACCTATAACGTTCGCGTTTCGTTACGAAGAGGGTTGGTATTCTTGGCATCTAGGAATAAAACAGAAAACTCTCTGACAGAATTCCTCTAGGTTAGTTAGAATGTTGCAGGCCTGATTGTCCGAAAATAATGATGATTCCTTATTTCGAAAGGCACGTTGTTAGGCTGATCTAACAACCCTCATTAATGAAGGGTACAGGGAAAAAAATGGGATTTATACCTCAAAATGTAGTGTTTTCAATGAACTACTATTTTCCGCTTTTATTATAGTAGATGTAAGTATTACCTATAAATTTTTATATTTCACTTTCAAAAAATGCTATACACTAAAATAACATGTTAAATTGCATCGTTCCAAACTTTAAAAACGCGATATATCGTGATGTTACTTTTGTGCCTAGACTAGACATGTTTTTAACCCCCGACGCAAAAGAGGGGTGTTATAAGTTTAACGTGTCTGTGTATCTGTGTATCTGTGTATCCGTGTATCTGTGTATCTGTGTATCTGTCTGTGGTATCGTAGCTCCTAAGCGGATGAACCGATTTTCGTTTAGTTTTTTTTGTAACATAGATAATTTTACCCCGAGTGTTCTTAGCCATGTTTCATGAAAATCTCTTCAGCCGTTTGAAGATCATCAGCTCTTTTCTAGTTGATGAGGGGATCTGACGAACTTCCTTATCTTCGATCGATTCGAAATTTGGTACCTTGTTACTTCAATCATATTGAAAGTATATGGTAAGGTAACCATGACCTGATCAGCCGTTTGAAGATCATCAGCTCTATAATAGTTGATGAGGGGATCTGACTTACTTCCATATGTCCTATCGATTCGAAATTTGGTACCGTATTCCTTAAATAATATTGAAAGTATATGGAAAGGTAACCATGACCTGATCAGCCGTTTGAAGATCATCAGCTCTTTAATAGTTGATGAGGGGATCTGACTACTTTCCATATGTCCTTTCGATTCAAAGTAAAAATACTCTCCAATTTTCTTTTAGATATAACTGTACTCATATATCATAATTTATTTGTTATAAAGTTTAAAAATTATGAAATAAAAATAAATTAAAAATTTAAAAACCCCCGAAGCAAAAAAGCAAAACATTAAAAAGTAAAAAATAATACCTATTGTTGAGCCATCAAATTCGATAAAGTAACACCTATATATTTTAATTTTATTAGAGAAATTGATGGATGGCACGATTTGGTTTGCTCGTTGAAATGACGCTATAATGTCACGTCGGGGTACCGCTAAGTTTAAAAAAAAATATCGTCAACAATAGATATTATTTTTTACTTTTTAATGTTTTGCTTTTTTGCTTCGGGGGTTTTTAAATTTTTAATTTATTTTTATTTCTTTGTACCCTTCAAATGATGTAAGGATTGTAACATCCAAATCTATTCAGGCATTTAGAGGTTATGGTGGAAGAAAGAAAGTCACATACATACATACTTACATACCTACATAATTATATACATGAAAGCTTAACACATTACACTTTTTTTTGAGCAGTCGTGCGTGTAAAAACGATGTTCGGCGTGGCGGTAGAACTATTTATAAATGGTCGTTTACGCACTAAATTCGGGTTCGGATGACGGACGGAAATCGGATCGATTGCGTAAGCTACCGTTTATACAATAATACAGCATGATTTTGTTATCCCTAGCAAAATTTAAATATGATGTTCAGACCATCATAAGCAACAACTTTTCCCAAGGAACATGGGTTGAAAACCCCCAAATAAATTTCGACCTCCCATACAAATTAGTAAAGTTGATTGTGTATTTTGTATGAAAAGTCAATTTTTTTTGGGGGTATCCAACCCATGTTCCTTGTTAAAAGTTGTTGATGGCCTGAGCATCATACCTATTTGAATTTTGCTAGGGATTACAGAATTATACTGTATAGTTCTACGGCAGTTTAACTTTTCTTGTGACTTTTTATTGTAATGTTACTTTTCATTACTCATACTCTGAAAGTAGTTCGGAAGTTGTCTGAGGAGCGGATTGAAGGTAATACTTTTCAGCCCGGAGCGGAGGGAGAATCACTTTCAATTGACAGCTGTCATTCATTCTGGCAAATTATAAAAAAAAAAACTGGTTCTATAATTTCACATTTCTATTGAACTATGTTTCATCTTTCTATACAGCCACTCAATTACAGCGCAATGTTAAATTGTAATAACGTAAAGTTAAGTATTAATTAAAGAATAGATGACTTTATTATAATTGACTTTCAACAGTAGTTTAAAATAAAATAGATTTGGGCAAAATATTTGCCATTTTTCAATGATGGAAATGAAAAACAATGGCTCAAATGCTGGCCGGCTCGGCCACAGAAAAAAAGTAAAAATGGCGGGAAAGCAAAGCAGTGATTATCATTTGTTTCTCGAGTTGTAGGGTTTTGTTTACAATGAGTTCATCTGATTCAGATATGGAAGTCACAAATTTTTCTTTAGCTGATTCGTGTTTATATTTTTACTTTCCTTGTATTCGTAATGAAAAGCACAGTGTTTACCTCTGGTTAAAGACTTATTTGGTGCCTCGAACTATTAGGGCCCTCGCTACGCTAAATAAGTTACTTTCACCCCTCGTATAACAATGTACTATTTATTGTGCAATAAAGTATTTACATATATACATAAGGCCACGCCGGACCTTATTTTCACGGATTCGATGCGAAACCACTCCAAGCATGTCATGTACAGAAATTAACGAGGGTAGATAAATTATTATTGGTACAGACTACGTCTTTTAATGAAATATCAAATAATTAACACGACACGTATATCTACCGGGTTATTACCACGGGTTAAACCAAAAGCCGTGTGGTGACGGCAGAGTAGAATACATTTGTCACCAACCCCTACTCTTCCCGTGGGTGTCGTAAGAGGCGACTTAGGGACCACACATTGAACAGGGAACGGGCAGCAGCACTCTCTGATACAGTAACCTTTTAATCTGCAATCTCCAACCCGCCTGCCAAGCGTGGAGATTATGGCAAAACCCTCCACTTAAGAGGAGGAGGCTCATAGTCCAGCAGTGGACTGTAACGGGCCTTTAATGTTAAAAACCTAAAAGTGTTTATAACACACGGTTCGTTTTTTTAATGAGGCTGATCATTATCAATACGTATCGTATATCTTCATCGCCAGTGAAATATGAGCGTCTTGGAGTATCACACTGGTTCGTCGAAGTCTGTACTAACTTACCAGTGGACAAAGCTATTGAATGTTGATAGGTAAGTAAAAAGGCCAGGTAGCTGAAAACTTGTATTTACGAATACCGCCCTTACTTCTACAGGATAAGGTGCTTTCAAGGTTAATGGGACCAGCCGCATATGTTTCAAGTCCGCACGCCCGATATATTTCCACTTTGCTAGAATCGGTTATGTCCGTAAGGGGAAAAAACTGCCACATGTGCTAGCTATTATAACCCGAAGAGTTTGTGTTTGCTTAAAGTACACATATGTGTACTTTACAAACACAGTTCCTTTTCACATTTTTGTAAGCTCAGAAAAACAAAAGAGGGTCGTCGTAAGCGCGAAGCGACGCGCGCCCAATTTTTTTGTTTTTTGTTTTTTTTGTTCTATCCTTCGTTCTATCCGCCCTAAAATTGACGCGTCAATAAGGTTAATTTCGTTTTAATGTACGACAAATCTAAAAGGAAGGTCCCACCTCTCATTCCTTTTATATCTTTAAAACTGCTTGGCGGCTAACTTCACACAGGTCGTAAATTCCCAAATCTTCCAATGTGCGGTGTCCTAATTTTTTACACTTTAACGGTATTTTAATTTTTATAGGGGCTATAAGTAAGTAAGTTAAAACACTTTATTGCACACAAAAGGAACATAAAACAATAGAACAAAAACTATAATATAATTGCTATAATATAATGGCTATATTTATAATTGAAACAATATAATACTACCTAAGAATTGCTGAAGATGTCAAAACATTTTATCCTCAATAAGCGTGCAAATGCAAAATATATTTATAAAACTTACGTGAATATTGTGTTATTTATTTCTTTTGTACACACAGCTGGCTGAATACTGGACCGGCACCGATGACTCACGACAAACAACTGAATGTTATGCTCAGCGTTGCCAAATGTAAGTACCCCAAATCCCAAGGCTAAAATACCCAAACGTGGGGAAAAGCAAAGAATAGAATATTATTTATTTGCACAGAATATACGTATAACAGATTTTTACAATTAACAATATAGTTTCCGTATATTCTAACATTTGCATGGCATGCAAAATTTAAGTATTGGATACCCATTACATTGCTTACATAATAAATCTGGATTCTCTTAAAACAACCGAAGTGATTTTCTGTAAAATACAAAGCAAATGTAGCAATCGTCAATTTTATATTGAAATAATAATATTATGATATTACTTTGGGTTAAAAATCAATAAATCAAATCAAATCGAAAATTATTTATTTCCATAAGATGTTATTAGATACACCATTTAGATACGACATAACATTTTTTTGGGTGAGTTCACTAACACAATGGCGGATTTTTTTTATAAATATTGATATTAGAATCTTTTAAGGTTTTCATTTGAGTTCAATAGTTGGTTCCTCCAGAATTTTGTAGTTACTAGTGTTACTACAATTATGTAAAAGTGTAGCTCTCTTCTCCACAGATTCCGCCATTGTGTTAATGAACTCACCCAAAAAAATGTAATGACGGATCTAAGTGATGTAGTAACATCCTATGGAAATAAATAATTTTGACTTTGACTTTGTAAAATTCTAAAGTTCCCGATTCACCACAAATTCCCTTATCGGTTTGAAAGTACCCTTATTTTGGGGAATTCACCATAAATCGGCAGCCCTAAAATTATGTACACAAGAAGCAGATATAAACGGAACTGTTGCACTCGCCAATCGAGTGAAGTTAGCTGCTAAATGACGTCATACCAGCTGTAAATAACGGCCACATGTGTACTTGATCAAACTATTTTGAGGGTTCCGCTTAATAGATGTTACTTGAGAACTAATTCAATAGGGGCTTGGACTACTTTTTATTTTTATTTTATAAATCCAAACTTCTTAGTTTCTGCTATCGAACACTAAAATAACTTTTGCTCTATCTTTAAAATTGACCGAGTTATAAAGGTTTGAAATTCAAGATTAGACAGAAGAGGCACATACCCACTTGTGACGTCATTTGTTAGTAACGTCATATAATCTCCATAAAAAAATCGTTTTTGAAAGAGACAGACATATTGAAACTTTAAAAAATCACTGTAAATTAGTTTTTCAACCGATTCTGTTTTTTTCTTCGCGAATCGTCTGCTACTAATCTATATTTTAAAAATAATTCATAAAATATGGTAAATTCGTAAAATATGGTGAACAGTCCGATCCCCTATTCAAGCTAAATTAATAAGTTCTAAGTTGTTCTATAATTAAATATTACATAATTTACATATGGTCGGCTAAGGGCAAATCGCCCTACTCCAGGGTAAGCTCAAGCCCCTCGGTGGGGACGTATATAAGCTGTTGATGATGACATATAAAATAATATGAATAAAAATAATGTTTTCTCTCCCACTGCTGATGCATTTGATTAGGAAACTTTAATAAAAGAAAGAATAAAAGGAAAGGGTAATAAAAAAAAATATTCTCCGTGTGGTCCAGCAGCCGCCACGAAGCTGCTGAGCACCACACGGAGAATGTTGTAGGGGTTAATAATATAAGTTGTGGCAAAAAACCAGGGTTCAGTCCGAAGAAAAGGAATTTATGTATTTATATAATTATGTCCGGGCAGCGGGGGCAGCTGTCGAAGCCGCAGCTCTTAAAAAGAAAACAAAATACGCCAATCTCACCCAAAAATATGTTTTTTTGCCTTTGGCGGTTGAGACGGCGGGGAGTTGGTGTGGGGAGGCATGGAATTTTGTCCGGGAGATAGGGCGTCGTCGGCTGAGGGAGAGAGGGCTTGATCCCCGCTCCGGTTCGTTTCTCGCCCAGAGGTTGTCCATCGCCATACAGCGCGGAAACGCTGCTAGTGTGATGGGGACTTTTGGGCCGGGAATGACCCGGGGTGGGCTTTTCGAGTAGCTCTTGACTGTCAATAATATTTTTATATTATTGTTTTTTTTATATATATATATGTTATGTATTATTATTACTAACATGAAAATAATAACAAGGATAAGTTTACTGACGGAGATCAGGACATGAAGTGAAGAATTTAGCAGAAAAAAGACAAAATCGAAACGTAAGAAATCTAAATTTGAAAATGAATTTAAAATAAAAGATAAAACTGCCAGCAAGAAAGGTCGCCAGTCATAAAACAGGAAAGAGGACTAATGCCTCGTTACATCCGTGTGAACAGATTTTAACAAAATTAGCTTGTTGACACAAAATAAACTTTAAACACAATAAGCTTCACCTACTTTGTGTCGTTGATCCCTAAATCTTATCCAAGAAAGATGATAATACTGTAAATACCGTCCCTAAGGCATTGGAATAAAGTCGCTCAAACTGGGTGTTTCTTTGTATAATAACCACGTTTCCATATGATAGCATATTTTTTTGTTGTCTCTCTCTCTCTCTTTATTATATACATTCTTTTGTCTTTGTTGTTCTTGTACTGTATATTTGAATAAACAGTTCATCTATCTATCTATTTAAAAATAAGATGATTCGGAGAAGTCAGGAATGGTAGTGCGATAATATTGTTCTTGGGTTTTGTATGTTTTTTTTTTTTTATAAATAAAAATCGTGATAAGATAAGACTGCGCAGTGCACACTTTTGGGAAGAAATTCAAAGGTTAAATTGTATGTGAAGTCGACCAAGCCGCACTGGGCCAGATTGAGAGCACAACACGCCTATTGCCCTAATTTAGGGTAGGCTCGAGCCCCCCTGGTGGGCTGTTGGTAATGATGTATTATGATGGCTTATTGACCGAACGAGCGAACCGAGCGAAGCGTCTCTGTTTCAGATTGGCCAAATTTGCTTTTGTATGTCCATCTGTTTCACTCTACAGGTCGCGTTTCTCAACCGATTCTCGTGAAATTTTGTGAGCAGGTTCGATAAATTAATCGATTTTTTTTCGAGTCAGTTTTTGGAAATTTAAAAAATTACGGAGTTGTGGGGGTTGCCAGCTTACAAGGTCTACCGCTGAGGCTGTTTTCCTCTACAGGTCACATTTCTTAACCGATAAAATAAAATAAAAATAAGTTTAAAAAAAAAATCAAGGGGTCGGGGATGTTTTTGGAGAAAAAATAAAAATAAATATGAAAAGATTTACAGACTCGCGAGGTCTACAGCTCACAGAGCCACTAGTTTTATATTTATTAAGTTTTATTACTAACATTGAAAACTGCTGTAAGTATTTTATATTTTAGGTATGCTAAGTTTTTTTTTTAAATAACTGTGAGAATCAAATAGAAAGAAAGACAGATTTGTCACCATATTATCATCATAAAATGCTTTATTATACGTTAGGTATTATATTTGTGTCTTTTTGATAGTAATCATCAACATCATCATGATGTGGGTTGTAAGGTCGACAACCGACCTCACAAACCCTGGTGTCAGTGTTATAGAGCCGCCAGAGGCTACAGACTTGGTTCATGTAACGACTAGATAGTAGCAGGGACCAACGGTTTAACGTGCTTTCCGAAGCACGGAATCATCTTTCTTTTCGGATAATCAGGTGATTCATATTCCTAACTAAACTGGGGAAAGTCTCACAAAGAGATTTTTGCTTGACAGGGAATCGAACCCGGAGCTTCCGAAATCGGCGTCGAAATCTCGACCACTCACAAAATACCTCCGTGACTCAGCCACAGAGGCTGTTCATAGTAATAAAAATTAAGAAATAGCAATAGTAAAGAAAGGGAAGACTAGGTTATAAGAATAAACAAGACTATTAAATAAAATACCTACCTAATTTATCAATTGGATGATATTTCAAAAATCTGATCGTTTTAGCGCCATCTAGTTAATTTCTGAAGAATTTGCTACACTTCAACAGAACACTGTAGGGTTTTGACAATGATGCGATTTTTGTCCCCTAACCAGCAAAAAGTTGCCTTGAAAATCTGCAGGTGGCGTTGATTTAAGCTTTCAGGCACATGTCCAGTCGGGTCATTGAACGTCCGAATGTCCCTTTCCTTGAATTTGAATGTTTCTTTCCCTTAGGACTAGGAGGCGCCCCAGCCAGAAATGAATACGAACATCGCCTATACATAAATATTGAACTTTTCGAAACTATAGGTGGTTTTAGTATGTTTGTGGAAATATTAAAAATGGCTAGTATTTAAACGCAAATAAATAAAATTACTTGTTGTATTAAAAAATAATTGGAATTCATATTAAAATTACTGATTATACTCCACTCAATATATTACTAAATAAACTACAATTTAGATTCGTGGCGTACCGCTATTTATCTAAAAGTAATTGTACAGTTTGTACATTTGAGTTAGATGTTAAGTTGGTATAGTTTAGTTGATGAGAGCTTCTCTGTGCTCTCATCAACTAAACTATACCAACACACACGAAGTTAAAGTAAAACGGTAGATATAATCAGAATAAAGTTGTACAAATAAAAATATAATGGTGACTTCTCTCGTGATCGTCAAGATGACGGGACAAAGTCATGGATTTCTATGCCGTATGAACGTACTCTAATAATTAGTAATCAAAATAAAGTAAAAGACTGCGACAGCTATAGTAAAGACTGCGACAGCTATAGTAAAGACTGCGACAGCTATAGTAAAGACTGCGACCGGTATAGTAAAGACTGCGACAGCTATAGTAAAGACTGCGACAGCTATAGTAAAGACTGCGACAGCTATAGTAAAGACTGCGACAGCTATAGTAAAGACTGCGACAGCTATAGTAAAGACTGCGACAGCTATAGTAAAGACTGCGACAGCTATAGTAAAGACTGCGACAGCTATAGTAAAGACTGCGACAGCTAAAGTAAAGACTGCGACAGCTATAGTAAAGACTGCGACAGCTATAGTAAAGACTGCGACAGCTAAAGTAAAGACTGCGACAGCTATAGTAAAGACTGCGACAGCTATAGTAAAGACTGCGACAGCTATAGTAAAGACTGCGACAGCTATAGTAAAGACTGCGACAGCTATAGTAAAGACTGCGACAGCTGTAGTAAAGACTGCGACAGCTATAGTAAAGACTGCGACAGCTATAGTAAAGATTGCGACAGCTATAGTAAAGACTGCGACAGCTATAGTAAAGACTGCGACAGCTATAGTAAAGACTGCGACAGCTATAGTAAAGACTGCGACAGCTATAGTAAAGACTGCGACAGCTATAGTAAAGACTGCGACAGCTATATAGTAAAGACTGCGACAGCTATAGTTAGTAGGTTACAGTACAAGCAAAATACTAAGTTAAATACAAAGTACTAAATTATGTGCGGTCTTAAACCGTACAGTAATAATTGTATGGAAAGATTTAAATATATTTTTTTGTCAAAATGATCCTGGCTGAATAATAATTTTGAAGACCGTAGGAATTAATAAAAAAAATTGTAATAAATCGCACTAGTACGGTAAACGCACAGTTTACTGCCATCGTAAGTTGAATTTTCGAGCAAGGTGTATTATTTACTATCAGTTTTCTCACAAGTGTATTGAAAAACGTCGTACATTACACGGATTTTAGGTTTTATAACAAACTCGTGACATTATAAACCCTCGCCTGCGGCTCGGGCTAACAAAAGTCACCTCGTTTGTAATACGCCACCTACGATCCTTGTATCGTAATGTACTATTATGTGCAATTGATAATATCCCAAAAAGATATAAGGTGTTAATAAACTAGATCCAAATATTTTAAGGGTACATGTAAGCATTACATTTTACTGTACTTATAATAAATACAATGCATGACGATAAAGTTACAAAAATAATAAAAATAATAAACGTTGCACCTCTTGTGAAATTGTTTCTTTGTATTGTTTGACAGTAACAGTGACAGTAACAGTGACAGTGACAGTAAAAGTGACTGTAACAGTAAAAGATGATTATTCCCCGATCGATAGGGATTATGGATGTGCTTTTTGAGGTAAACCTGAGTGAATCGTTAATTTATTTAAAAATATATTTTCATCTCGCATGCTCTGAAATAGTCCAATAATGACCTCAAAGAAAGGATGTAAGTCCAACTTATATCCCTTGGGAACTAACTTTGAAATTCGAACCTTTCTTTTTACTATTTGCATAGGAAATTGCACACAGTAAATGGCAAAGGAAGAGACGTATACAGCCTAAATAATTCTAACAATCGACCCCAGACGAATATTAAAAATGGGCGATGTTTGAGTTTAAAACTCTTCGATTTTTTTTGTCACAATCCCCATTCACAGAAAAAAAAAAAAAAAACAATCTATTTTTTTAGACATCACCTATTGATTAAAAAGTAAACGTCTACTCGTTTATAATAGCTTACTTTCCACATTGAATAAACTACATGAGCTTATAACTTGTTACGTCTGAGGGCAAGCTTTCCAATAATATTCTACTGCCAGAGCAGACATAGCAGCATAAAACTAAATAAAAAAATACACATGGAATTCAAAAAGAACAAAGTTACTTACTTGAAACTTTTTTCCTTTAGACATCTGTACCGCGCTACTTAGTCAGAAAAGTTTTTCGCGTTACTAAAGTACACCATCTCTACAAATCACTCTCTCTACGAACCGCACCCGCATATACCAGATACCACCAGATCCCACCAGAAAACCAACAAAATGTTTATTGCATCTGCTCCGGTACTAAAAGCTAATCCACACTTAGCAATTCGACCATAAAATATCTGATGCAAGTGGTATTGTGCTCGCAAATTTTCAAGGACCAAACTCCTAGTCACCTGGAGTAGTATCACCTACGCATGCGCGGAAACTTGGCTGAAATGTGGACCCGCTGTGATCTGTTCAGCCGTCAGTTGCCGGTACCATTCCGATGGGCGAAAACGAACGCTTTCCCCCCAAAACATTTCGCGCGCTTTCGCTGCCTTAGAAAAATAAAAACTATAAACAAAGTGAGTTCTTTTTTTGAAATGGTGTCAATGTGTTCTTAATTTGGATTTTATGAGTGTAATCTTTTTTATTAGTGTTGTTCGAGTTTAACAGGTAATATTTTCGTCTAGAATTTCATTTGTTTTTATTAAAATCTTGGCTTTTATTTGATAGATGAATAGAGATATATTTTTAGGACAGTTTACAGGTTAGAAATTAGCGGTTGATTTAACTTTATACTCGTATGACGAAGATTTAACACTTTCCAAACTTTAAAGTAAAGTTTTAAAAAGTATGTCTTTTTTTTAATATCGTGTCTGCATTTATTACATTCAAGTAATTTTTTCAGATGATGTATGCGGTATTTAAAACAACATAATAATAAAAATTCTTAAGTGTGTAGAATTTTTGGTCTTCTTACACGGTTCATCGAACCAATTTTTATTTGAATGAAGACTATTAATTACTACTGCAAAAAAATAATACACTACCCTTCGCAAGACAGTCTAGACATTTATACCTAGATTATACTGTCAGTGTTTTTGTAGTACTTTTAAAAACTTTCGTTTGTACGGAATATTTCACTTATTGTTTATATTCAAACACTAGAGAGATATTAAATATTTTAAATTTATAGAAACAATCAAAAACGTAAGCCTTCCGGCGCGACGGGACATGAACCTACGACTTTCGGCCCCGCAGCCGAAGTCCCGCTAATCTGACTCAAATCAAATCAAAATATTATAAACCTAAATGTCCCCGGAAGGTTTACGTTTTTGGTTGTTTTCATGAATATAAAATATGTTTTTAGTACTACTACATAAAAAGACGTACCTAAAAGAACACCTAGTGAGGAAATCTACTAACCTACACAAAAAACATGAAGTAGACCAATCCGCACTGGGTCAACGTGGAATAATAACCCCTAGTTTAAAAGAAGGTTCATGCATATTAATTACATTTACCCAGAATGCTCAATAAAATGTCATTATCAACTAATTTATTTATTAATATTTTTTATTCATTTTATTTTTTGTTTCAGCTCTTTTTTGTTTAAAGTAAATGAAGTCAAGTGCCCTAAAATAAGTAAAATAAAATAAATTAATATTACAGAAAAATAAAATGCGCTAGTGATTGCATATTCGGTGTTTTGGTTAACCAAGATAAATTAACCATTTTGGTATAGAAATGTAAATTCTCCTCCACATTATTGGTAACTAACGTTCTTGATGAATCTGGCTGTGTAATTCTTGAGTCATACTCGTACATAATACAGAACTTTAACTTACATACATAAAATACTATTTATTATTTTATCCCAAGCAAAGCCATGACCAAAATCAAGTCATTATCAACATCTCAAGAACGTCCCCACCGAGGGGCTCGAGCCTACCCTGAATTATGACGATCAGGCCTTAGTCGACCACGCCGGCTCAGTGCGGGTTGGTCGACTTCACTCACAACCTTTGAATTTCTTCGCAGGAGTGCAGGTTTCTTCACGATGTTTATCTTTACCGTAAAAGCGTTTCGACTTTCTTAAACTCATTGGTACGTGGTGGGGATCAAACCTGCGACTCCAGGACGGGAGGCACCGGCCCTAGCCACTATACCACCGACGCAAGTCGATTGCGAATAATAATAAGTTTTGTAAGAATAAGCGACGAATCTGACTGTAGCGAATTCTCGTTATTAAAACTTCCACGATTTGAAAAGTTCAAATCTTCTGAGATTTCATTGCTGTTTCAGATTTAGTAGGTACGAGAATAAATTGAATTTAAATGGATGGACGGATCTGTATCCTAATCTACAATGTATTTTTTTTATAAGACAGAAAAAATTGGAGGAGAATACAAAATAACTGAAATACTGATTCAGATAAATACTCGTTGTGCGTTCTTCAATCAATCAGCCTATTGCAGTGCACTGCTGGACGTACGCCTCCCCTTGGGCACGCCACAGCGCACGATCACCCAGCCACCACCAGCGACCTTCCTCAGGTCATCAGTCTACCTGGCAGGGGGGCGTCCCACACTACGTTTCCCGAGACGCGGTCTACATTCGAGAACCCGTCTGCTCATCGGTTCTGCGTGTGCGTCGGATCAGTTGTGCGTTCTTTGTACAGTCAATTCCCTAAGATATTTATTTAGAGTGCTCCAAACCGAGCTGTACGTACTCGTACATGCAAGCCCACCGAGGGGCTCGAGCCTACCCTGAATTAGGGTGATTAGGCCTTAGTCGACCGCACGCTGGCCCAGTACGGGTTGGTCGACTTCACACACAACCTTTGAATTTCTTCGCAGGAGTGTGCAGATTTCATCACGATGTTTTCCTACATCGTAGAGCGTCGAATAAACGTACATATGAATTAGAAATTCGTATGGAGATCGAACCCGCGTTTTCCGAACGGGAGGCAGCGGCCCAAGCCACTAAACCACCGACGCTCGACTTGTATGTAATTATATTACTTACCATGTATGTTTTTTTTTTTTTTGAGTTGGTTCTATTTCTAGGCGCGTAAACCGGGGAGGAAGGACTTTTTAATCTTATGGCTGGTTTACACGTATTAAGTTGTCAAGTGGTTAACTAAATTTTAACTAAATTTTAAGTGACTTAATGCGTGTAAACAACGAATTTAGTAGTAAGTTACAAGTAAAAATTTAGCGCGTACTTACCACTTGACAAAATGCGTATAACCCGGCCATTACTTAAAATTAAATCGCTTAAAATTTAGTTAAAATTTACTTACTACTTGACAAGTTAATACGTGTAAACCGGCCATTAGATTAAAGTGATACGAAATGAAATTAATAAATAAAGAGAAATTATCAGCAACGATTAAAAACGTCACCAAAAGAACGTTTGACTTGAACAAAGAGGAAAACTTTCAGCAGATACTTCCAAAGGCTCAACAAAAGTTTTGATTGAAATCGCGGAGTGGAATCGAAAAACCGGCGCGCGGAGTCCCATTTAGAAACTAAATGCTAATATTCAGACCCAATTTTATCGATATTCGCGTTTTCCCAGGCCTATTTTCTTCTATTCAAATATTCAAAGAATTTATTTTATGGTAATACAAGTAACCAGTTTGAATAGGGTACATTGTCTGTATGCAAAAGGAATTGTGCTACATCTAGGAAAACTTATTCTAGTGTTTTAATTGCACATCAATAGGTTTATACCTATTTATATAAAAATCAATTGCTGTTCGTTAGCAAAAAAGTAGCCAATCAGTGTTAAAGATATTCCTATTGTGTTACTAGAGCGACTCGTATTATTGCAAAAACCCTATCTTTTTCCAGTAAGAATGAGAAATGTTTTCACCATTGTCTAATTATTCGTGTTTTTGCAATATCCCTGCGTTTTCGCGAAAATTCGGATTATTCAATCTTCCTACAGCATATATAATTTTTTTTAATTTTTTTTACGGACTAATCGCTTATTCTATCAGAGTGGTACCTAATATAGCGGGCGCGGACTTGCAGAAGAGCGGACAGCTTGTACCCGTAGAAATTTATGATGACGTATCTGGGGGCGCCCTCAGACGGGCAAGGATCTTGGCCCAGAAGTAAAGTTGCCAGGGCGAAAAGCGCGTCGGAGAAGAATGACCCCTACCGAGTCTTACTGAATTATTATTATTTGTACGATCAGAGTCGGTGGTCTAGTGGCTAGGGTCGCTGCCTCCCGTCCAGGAGAAGCGGGTTTGATCCCCACCACGTACCAATGTGTTTTCGAATTTCGAATTCATATGTACGTTTATTCGACGCTCTACGATCAAGGAAAACATCGTGAAACCTGCACACTCCTGCGAAGAAATTCAAAGGTCGTGAGTGAAGTCGACCAACCCGCACTGAGCCAGCGTGGTCGACTAAGGCCTATAGAATAATCCCTTGGTGGGGACGTATATGAGCTGTTGATGATGTACGTTTAGATCAGCGTACCCGGCGCGCCGGCGCGCGGCGGGTGCGGTTTCTATCTGGGCGGAAATCTATTAGATGTTCCGACGGAGAGTTTAGTTTAGTCTACCTATACAGGGCAAAGCATGACGTGCGGTCGCCTGTAAAATCGAACCTTCCTCTAAAATCTTGATTGCTCTGTCCCCTTTTATCATAGCTTAATTATTCATACACAGGGCTCTCCGAAAACCCTTCAGTGACGGCGGCGGCGGCGGTTCCATCAAAATTGTTCCGACGTTCTTGAATTTTAATCAAGTTTGCTAGTCAACGCCTATGAAGAATAAACGGCTTCGGAACAGTGTTTTAGAACTGTCCGTTATTTTGAAATTCGAATACGAAAACGATAGTCATCATTCCATTACATCACTAAACATACATCACTAAATATAACATTAAAAAACATTGTGATTTTGAATTACGAGTATTAAGTTGCCTAGAATAAATATGTTACTTCAGCAATAATTCCGCCCGTAATTTTATTTGTTTTACATAAATTATATATTGCGGTTTTATCAAACGACGCGGCCAATTACTTGGCTGGACTGGTTTAAGTCGACACGAGAAGAAGAAGAAGAATATCAAACTAGCGGTCCGCCCACAGCTGCGCTCGCGCTACGTAAGATTTTCCCGTGGGAATAAGACCTTTTCCCGCAAAATGTATTCTATGTGTATACATTTGTCACCAACCCCTACTCTTTCCGTGGGTGTCGTAAGAGGCGACTTAGGGACTACAAATTGAACAGGGAACGGACAGCAGCGCTCTCTGATACAGTAACCTTTTAATCCTGCCAAGCGTGGAGATTATGGCAAAACCCTCCACTAAAGTGGAGGAGGCTCATAGTCCAGCAGTGGACTGTAACGGGCCGTTGTTTTTTTTTATTTGCGTTAACCCAGGTCACAAACTATCTCCATTCCAAGTTTCATCCAAATCTGTTCAGCACTTGCGTGAAGGCGGAACAAGCATCCAAACATCTAAACATCCAAATATATTTTCACATTTAATAATATTAGTGTGATGATGTGAAGTGTGATTAAAAATATGTAAAAATCGCAATTAAACTTCCTTTAATAGGAATGAGTATGTACGATATCTCTTTTTTTCCTATTAGGTGGATTATTAAAAAGTAAGACACGTTTCTTTTTTCATTATTTCACGTAATCAAAAAATAACGGAGATACATTGAATTGAAAAAGTGTATGAAGTCACGCTTCATCAACAGCTCATATACGTCCCCACCGAGGGGCTCGAGCCTACCCTGAATTAGAACGAATAGGCCTTAGTCTGGCCCAGTGCGGGTTGGTCGACAGCCACCTTGAGGCGATTTTATACTGATTTTTGTTTATTTAGGAAACAAAAAATTATTGTCTAATATTTTTGTAGTTACCTGATTGACGCATAGAATAAAATTTCGTTTTATTTTCCCGTCATCATTCCTATGTGCAACTCTACGTTTGAAAGGTAGGGGTGTCACCACAACGCCATCGAACTTAATCACACTAATATTATAAATGTGAAAATATATTTGGATGTTTAGATGTTTGGATGTTTGTTCCGCATTCACGCCTAAACTACTGGACGGATTTAGATGAAATTTGGAATGGAGATAGTTCGTACCCTAGATTAACACATAGAATACTTTTTACTAGGAAAAGTCGTATTCCCACGGGAAAATCTTACATAACGCGAGCGTAGCCGCGGGCGGATCGCTAGTATTTAATAACTGGCGATGAGCCATTTCTTTCTTCACTTGATCACGGGTGACGGGATTTTAGTAAAGCCTCGGGCCTTTGTGTAGCAGTCCGAAACAAAGGATTTTGTATTATTGTCCTTTTTGATGTACATTATACAGGGTGTAAAAAGCCCGTTTCTGAAAAACAGATAATATTTAATAAATCATTCTAAAACAATCAGTATATGTTTTTTTTAATAAATGACCGATCAATTTATATGCGGGTTTATTTTTTTAATCTACACACTCATACAGGTTACCAATGCAATGCGAGCACACACGAGCAAACGCACGCCCGTGCGTTTTAAGTTTCAATAGGTCGGTTTCACATTAAAAAAAACAATGGGTACTGCAAACGTAATTTGACATTGAAATGGTGACACTGGAAAAATGTTGACACTGGAAATAAATCCAGGTAGATGATTCAAAATGTTTGCCAAAGCACCCTTTTAGTTTCAAAAAGCTGTCTTTGACACCCTGTATAATGTTATGATGTTCCAAAATAAATCCTACTAGAGACGGCAAGAATTGCTGCCGGATACGTAATATCAATAATAAAATAGACAAGATAATCCTGTCTAGTCTTGGAAATAATAATGGACAAGTAGGTCTGTCTAGAATCTTCCCTTCTTCGTACATATTACAAATAATTATCTTGGCACAAATTCGTTGTTCATTTTTACGTATCAACAAAATCTTGTATTGTTGTATTCTTTACTAGTTTATGCAATACTAGTTGTAAGCCAGTCTTTATTTAAAAAAGCAAGGAGTATTTTTTTAAATAATAATGAGGTTAGAGTCTATTAAACGTGACCCGTGATTACAATTTTTCAGCTTTTCCTTTCGAAATGGCACAGCGCTTCACAAAATTTCATCTCTAACCAGCATCATCATCATCAGCTCTTAAACGTCCCCACCGAAGGGCTCAAGCCTACTTTGAATTAGAGCGATTAGGCCTTAGTTGACCACGCTGGCTCAGTGCGGGTTGGTCGACTTCCCAAACAACCTTTGAATTTCTTCGCAGGAGTGTGCAGGTTTCATCACGATGGTTTCCTTCACCGTAAGAGCGTCGAATAAACGTACATATGATGGTACGTAGTGGGGATCGAACCCGCGTCTCCCGGACACAACCACTTGACCACCGACGCTTTCAAAGTGTTAGTGTAATACAACATTTACTGTTAAGTTGGTTTTACTGTATTTTGACAGATTTTTGTCATCTGTCTCTCACGTGTTAATACTCAATGTAACTAAAAGTTTTCTCATTTGAATTTGTAATAACAACGTTTCCGTAGCAAAAAAAACGTAGTTTTCTTTATATCAACGGCCCGTTACAGTCCACTGCTGGACTATGAGCCTCCTCCACTTAAGTGGAAGGTTTTGCCATAATCTCCACGCTTGGCAGGCGGGTTGCAGATCGCAGATTAAAAAAAGGTTACTGTATCAGAGAGCGCTGCTGCCCGTTCCCTGTTCAATGTGTAGTCCCTAAGTCGCCTCTTACGACACCTACGGGAAGAGTAGGGGATGGTGACAAAAGTATTCTACTCTGCCGTCACCACACAGTATTCTTTATAATCAGTCCTATATTACATACGTCGCTTTGGCGTGCCCTTGGGGAGGCCTACGTTCAGCAATGGACTGCAATATGATTGACATTACATACAAACTTATTCTCTCTCGCTCACATATCGTTTAAACCCTAATTTTAGTACTCGTAGTATGCTCTGTCCCTTCCTACTGAACCCGATCAGTTTTCTTTCTAAGTGCGTTACGAAAATCACGCACGGTTCCGTAGCAATAAATTACTAAGAGGCACGTGAGGCGAAGCCTATATCGCCCAGAAAGCAGCAAGGATACTGCCTCTGGAATTACTAACACTTTTATATATTATGTTCCTTCTTATAAGGGACATGCAATACGTTTGGCTAAGAATTAGGGCACTGCGGCTGTGCGGAATTTATCGGAAGCATTATAAAATTATGGTGAAACGTGGTGGTGAATTGATATAGAATTCAGTTAATTTATTTTTACTTATTTTTGTCGCACTG
This sequence comes from Carpatolechia fugitivella, assembly GCA_951230895.1. NCBI lineage: Eukaryota > Metazoa > Arthropoda > Insecta > Lepidoptera > Gelechiidae > Carpatolechia > Carpatolechia fugitivella. Next base: position 1,536,928 of record OX579661.1, read on the forward strand.
TAATTCGTATTATAAATTAATATGTGTAATACATACTCGTACATATTGCCGTGTGGTGACGGCAGAGTAGAATACTTTTGTCATCAACCCCTACTCTTCCCGTGGGCGTCGTAAGAGGCGACTTAGGGACTACACATTGTACAGGGAACGGGCAGCAGCGCTTTCTGATACAGTAACCTTTAATCTGCGATCTCCAACCCGCCTGCCAAGCGTGGAGATTATGGTAAAACCCTTCACTTAAGTGGTGGAGGCTCATAGTCCAGCGGTGGACTGTAACGGGCCGTTGATGAATACATAGAGGTGGTATGGAGTCCATTAAAAGTCTTTGTGGTGCTATTTTTTCGTTAGCTGATTTCCTTATCACTACACATATACTGAAAATAAGTTGGGATTCCACTATTCCATACAGTCAATTTTCGCGTAAGAGCGTCGGTGGTGGTCTTCCGTTCGGGAGACGCGGGTTCGATCCAATGTGTTACATCGTGATGAAACCTGCACACTCCTGCGAAGAAATCCAAAGGTTGTGTGTGAAGTCGACTAACCCACACTGGGCCAGCGTAGTTGACTAAGGCCTAATCGGCCTAATTCAGAGTAGGCTCGAGCCCCTCGGTTGGGACATTTATATTAGCTGTTGATGATGATACAGTCAATTTTTTCAATATTTCGCATCTGACCGCTTCCGTCTCATCATCATCACATATAATATAGGTGAAAACAATACCTAATTCCAAATAAATTAAAATTGATGTCAGACTGAAAACCATACTCGTAAAATATAAAAAGTAAACGATTCTTTTATCTATATTATAACTGCAGAATATTAAACAGCGGCATTAAAAAAAAAAATAACAAAGTTAACGTTACAAAAAAAATAAAACGAGGTCCGCTTAAAATACTTTTTCGTATTATCACCCTTATCTTTCTAATGCTCTTACAAATGAGTTCCAAAACCCTTTTAGGAGGTTTTTACGGATTTCAACAATGTATACAGGCAGTACCCCTCGGCGATTTAACGTGTCGGCTAATCGCTGTTAAATTTTCAACTGTCAGGAATAAACGGTATAACAAATTGGGCTTCATCATTTTGAAATTAACGAGGGGACTGTCCTTTTTAATTTTTAAAAGGGTTTACGATTCGGATCTATTTAACCCTGGGTTTACTTCTTTGAAAATTGTCTTGCCTTAAGTGAAGCTGCAATACAGCTTCGCGACACCAAAATTATTTAGTTAATAATATTCACTGGTCTGGTTGTAATCTCGTAAGTTAGTATGCATATATCTTTTTTAGGCGTATGTTTAGCCAGATAAGTAATTTGTAATATAAGCTAAGTTATTAGTTGTAGTTACAATGTACAATTTATGTCTTATATTTATTATTAAATAAAGAATTTAGAAACAAAACAAACTTCTTTGTCTTACAGGATAAAGTGTACCTATTTATTTTTCTGTCGTTACTGCGGGTATCGGTGCACATAATGAACTGAATAAATATGATATTTTAGAACTCCTTCAGTTTTAGAGCTCTCAAATTTACGACTACCTCCCGGAAAATTGATATCTTTACCTAAAACAAAATTGATACCAGGGCAAAACGGAAATTTGAATTCCCCAATCGCCAAATCGGGTAGAAGTTCAGGATTGGTGGTTTTCAAATTTCCTACTCCACAAATTAAATTACTAACATACACATAACAAGATTTTTATATCAGTATTTATTTAAATTAGATCATCATTTAATTCCATGAGATATGGGTTAAAAAATCACAAGAAACATTGACCTCACATGGCAATAGTTAGCTGCAACTTTTTGTATAGAAAGTCGTAATAATATAATATTTCTACTGTCTTTCATATTAAGCCTCTTGGTAAAAGTTGTAGTAAATAATGATCTAAATATATTATTATTATTTAAATAATCATATCCATTTAAAAATTACATTGTTAATAGGGTTGAAATGTAAAATAATAATAAGTCAGCCATTAAAAAAAAAACTCGCAAGGTCTACAGTTCACAGAGCCACTGGTTTAGATGCTCGTGAGGGCTCGGATTAGTATCCTAATATTTCTTCTTTGGTATTACTTCCCGAATTAACCAAACAAGCGCTTTCAGGGTCATATATAGACATAGACAACATCAGCATTCAGAATTTATTTTTTGCCTATAAAGTTGCCGCATCTGTTATTAAATATCAGTTCATAAAGGCTCAGGTAATAGCTTTGATTAATACCGAGTATACCTTTTAATTAAGGTAGATAATCGCCTGGATCCGCCGGATCAAAATTGATCCTTTTTACTGCGAGCTTTTAGGGATGTGCGCGTACTCTAATGTATTAGGAACAGTTATGATAACAGGTATTTAGATATCACATCACACTAATATTATAAATGTGAAAATATATTTGGATGTCTGGATGTTTAGATATTTGTTCCCCCTTCACGCTCAACGGATTTGGCACCAGTGGAACCTAGCAGTGGAACTAACACGGTCCGAAAAGGAAATTTGGAATGGAGATAGTTTGTAATCTGGATTAATACATAGGATACTTTTAACGGGAAAAAGTCTTATTCCCACGGGAAAATCTTACACAACGCGAGCGTAGCCGCGGGCGGACCGCAAGTAATATCTAAACGTCCCTTGAAATTAGGTAGTTTTTGAAGACTTTTCCCGTGGTATGAATAAGGTTTAATAACACACATATCAACCGGGTAAAAAGAATAAGATTTCTCCCGCGGTAAAAAAATAAAAATTCAGTGACATTTTATAAGTTTTCTTTTGAAGCATAACCAGAAATGTTTGATTTATTTTTCAGGTACGCTTTCGTCACTTTTAGTTCTTGGTTACCCCGTCCGTAACTGAATACAGACAAAGGTTAGTTTTGAAGCGAATTTTCGTGATTTCAAACTGTAAGATACTCTTTAGTTACTTACTACAACAGCCTCCTTGGCCGAGTGGTCGAGATTTCGACGCCCGTTACGGAGGTTCCGGGTTCTTTTCCCGGAGGGGACACTGTCAAGCAAAAATCTCTTTGTGAGACTTTCCCCAGTTTGGTTAGGACATTGCAGGCTGAATCACCTGATTGTCTGAAAAGAAAGATGATTCCGTGCTTCGGAAGGTACGTTAAGCAGTTGGTCCCGGCTACTATCTAGTCGTTACACGAGCCAAGTCAGTGGCCTTTGGCGGCTCTATAACACTGACACCAGGGTTCGTGAGGTCGGTTGTCGACCTTACAACCCACACGATGATGATGATGGGTTACGTATTACATGTACTATCTGTTTTATATTACATATTATACTAAGGTTAAAATATAAAAATGTTCACATGGAAGGGACTGGTTTCCGAGACACAGGCTCGGCTTAGTTCGGATACCAGTGGCTTCGAATCTTTTACGTCAAATACCTTTATTCGATAAAAATCGTGACTTATCGAATGTTATCTTAAACAAACAGAACTTGTAAATTAGCCGCTAGAAATTTTGTCACATATCGATAGGAAACCTGTCTCTAGATGCATTAAAGGTACTGTGGGCCTATTTATACTCAAGTAATTAAGTAAGTAAGTAAATAATTTATTTCCTTTACAAATATGTTTACAAAATTTGTTGTTTGCTATATTAGACTAATGAGCTATTAATATTTGTAAAGGCTGGAGCCTAAACTAGGATAACCTGTATTTTAGGACTCCAGGCCTCCATTTCCAGTAACATATGGTTAATATTATTATAGAATGTAGGTATGGTGACAACATTGAGTTTGAAAGGAAAAAGGAAAAAATGATCTAATCAAAGAAAAATAAAAATAAAAACTGGAGATGAAAAAATAAAAATATGAATAACAAAATGAATGTTTCGTGCGTATATATATATGTGTGTGTATGCGTGTGTGTCGGTGAGTGTGCGTGTATGCGTAGCTTGAGCAAGTACAGTGGTGAACTAACTAAATCCCGTAACTAAATCGTAAGTAAAATAATAAAAAAGAAACGGAAAATAAACCGGACTTCAATTTTGTGTTTTCATTCTGGCTCTCTCTAACAACCTCCAATCGTAGCCCAGTAGTGGTCGAGATTTTGACGCCCATTACGGAGGTTCCGGGTTCAATTCCCGGTGGGGACTTTCCCCAGTTTGGTTAGGACATATCACAGTATGATATAAACATTACCTCGTCAACCTTTGCCAAGTAAAAGGTACATCAACAACAGTTCATATACGTCCCACCGAGGGGTTCAAGCCTATAGAAAACCACTAATTTGACCGACTATACAAATTATAATTACCTGTTTTACTATACCGACGTATAAAGAGTTAAAGACTTTATAAGCCTAATTATAAAAGCAGTATTTTAACAAGTCTAAAAATAGTTTAATCCAAAGAAATAGCAATTTATTCCTATCAAGATTTCTATGAATGACATACTTAATTAAAAATTAAAAACGTTTTCAGCACGGCGAATAAATACCCGCTTATTACATCATAAATCACGACTATAATAACGTCTATAGTCACTGTTTGAAAGACGTTAACGGTTCTTTTAATAAGAAATGGGAAATTTCCGGTTTTTAATAAACATTGTACCTTATACTAAAAGAGCGTTGGTGGTCTAGTGGCTAGGGCCGCTGCCTCCCGTCCGGGAGACGCGGGTTCGAACCCCACCACGTACCAATGTGTTTTCGAATTTCGAATTCATATGTATGTTTATTCGACGCTCTTACGGTATAGGAAAACATCGTGATGAAACTGGCACACTCCTGCGAAAAAAATCAAAGGTTGTGTATGAAGTCGACAAACCCGCACTGGGCCAGCGTCGTCGACTAAGGCCTAATCGCTCTAAATCAGGGTAGGCTCGAGCCCCTCGGTGGGGACGTATTACATGAGCTGACGTGGTGGGTATCGAACCCGCGTCTCCCGGACGGGAGGCAGCGGCCCTGCCACTAGACCACCGACGCTCTCACGAAGCCTATCTTGTAGGTAATAATAATAACAATCCGCATCAAGGGCACTTATAAGTATTTATCGAACCCTTGACCTTCCGTTTATAAGGCAGCAATTTTCCCGTTACACAAGTGAAGCTCCTATGTTAGCTAAACTATACGTATAACCTTTCTGTCCTTTATTATTATCATTTAAAATGCTATCCTTGAACTAGTCTGTGGTCACGATTCTGACAAAAAAAATATAAACCATGTGATGACCAGATCGTGGTCATATTTGAGAAGTTCAGTCATTAAGAAAAGATAAATAAATAATAATCAATCAGCCTATTGCAGTCCACTGCTGGACGTAGGCCTCCCCAAGGGCACGCCAAAGCGCACGATCACCCGCTTTCCTCATCCACCACCAGCGACCTTCCTCAGGTCATCGGTCCACCTGGCATATACTTATTATAGCAAAAATAACAATCATTAAGTCGTTATAAAAGTTTCAAGGTAGACCTTTTAAACAAGTATCTTTATCGGTATTTAAAGATGAAAAGGTCAAACTTACGTACAAGTACTTCATTAACTTTGTCATCATCATTTTCAACCCACTACTGAGTCTCTTTTTTTCTATCGCACCATTTTTATGGCCCTGTGGCCTATGCCCTCGGACGGTCACTTGTCAATTTGTTTTTGTGACAAACCACCTCTCATGGCAGAATGTCATATATAAAGGTAAAAGATTTAAAAATCTGATTTTTTGTTAATTTTTCCCTTTTTAAAAACGATACAACTTTGACTAACTGTGATTGCTAAAATCCTGCTGTGAATGCTGTTGAATTTTATATATATTCTTTATTGTAACAGTACACTATACAGAAATGATATTATTAATAGCTAGAGAACTCTTCCAGCCAACCAATGTGTTGTGAGAGACACTTAATTAAAGTGGGATGACAAGAACGTGTACTAGAATTTAACATACTTAATTAATACTTACATACATGCCAATTAACTACATAAATATATGCCTATCCAAATATAATAAACATATACCTACTCAATATGTATAAATACTACAATATACTTACATAAACATAAATAACGTTTTTTATATTTTAGTGTTCCTCCAGAATCGAGGTCCGTCTCAATTATCCACCCCGATATGATGGACGTTACTCTAAATCATAGACAATGTCTTAAATAAATTGTACCTAAGCGAGGTTGAGGCGTAAACAAAAAATAACCGGGCATGGAAAGTGAAGGCTAAATAAAATTTTTATAATGCGATTAGGTATAATATAAATCACTAAGATCTATTTTGAAGATTATAAGAATTAAAAAATCAAGGTTGAGTTAGCCAGAAGGTACAGTTAGTCCGTTACAGTCCACTGCAGCTGAACTATGAGCCTCCTCCATAGGCGGGTTGGAGACCGCAGATTAACCGCTGGTTACTGTATCAGAGAGCGCTGCTGCCCGTTCCCTGTTCAATGTGTAGTCCCTAAGTCGCCTCTTACGACACTCACGGGAAGAGTAGGGGTTGGTGACAAATGTATTCTACTCTGCCGTCACCACACGGCAAATATATTATTATATATATTATAAAAATATATTTTATTAAATAAACGAAAAACAGTGACTCACTAAAATAGGCACTAGAAACAGACGAAATAAATAACTTACCAGTTCGGAAGATTTTGTTTTAGCACCTGAAAAGATGGTTGCCACTTCAAACGGCGTTAACTTCCATCATTACCGTAACTTTTCCCGCCAAAAAGTTTGGAGACAAAATCTGCCGCGTCTCCTTTTTTCACGGCTAATGAGGTACGCGCAAGAGGGCAGCGCCTGCGACCGTATTTTTAAGGATCCTTAGATATACACATACACCGTTCAAGTTAATTAATTTTAAACAGTTTTTAAAAAACATTAGTTTAAAACGATGGCGAGATGATCTCAACACTTTCGAAGATGATTTGGAGTCACTGGCTCAACAGCCTCCGTGGCCGAGTGGTCGAGATGTCGACGCCATTACGGAGGTTCCACGTTCGATTCCCGGTGGGGATATTGTCAAGAAAAAATCTCTTTGTGAGACTTTCCCCAGTTTGGTTAGGACATTGCAGGCTGAACCACCTGATTGTCCGAAAGGAAAGATGATTCCGTGCTTCGCAAGGCACGTTAAGCCGTTGGTCCCGGTTTATATCTAGTCGTTACACGAGCCAAGTCAGTGGCCTTTGGCGGCTCTATACACTGACACCAGGGTTTGTGAGGTCGTTTGTCGACCTTACAACCTACACGATGATGATGATGACTGGCTCAAGATTGAAAACGGTGGAAGAAGAAAGGGGAGGCCTTTTCCAAATAGTGGGACAGCTCGGGCTATAGTATATATTTTTTTTGTTTCGTGGGATATTTTAAATTACTTAAATTTGTCAGGATGAGGGAGGGTGAGAGAGCAGCGTTCTATGCGACTGAACAACTTTTCAAGACAAAAATTGACCCATTTGTTTTACAGGGCCTGAGCCAATGCTCAGGTCTTATTCCCACGGGAAAATCTTACACAATGCGAGCTTGGCCGCGGACGGACCGCTAGTTTAAAATATTAGTGAAATTAATGTGAAGATAAGATAAAAACGTAAACTCTCTCTAATTGAATTTTCTTCAACAAATCTTTATTTTATGAAGGTCAGTAGCCATTCAAACTAGTGGTCCTAAGTTCGGACACGTTTTAGTCCTTATCTGTCCCGAGGATCTCATTATAAAGGGCAACCCGTTATCAAAGGCGAGTGGCTGTCCCTTGGCTTTCCCCATCTTTCCGCACGTCCGGGAAGCAACTTTACAAAGTCTTATAGAACTATTTAATAACGTTGAGTTTTTTTTCCGTAACAGAGGCGACTTAGGGACTACACATTGAACAGGGAACGGGCAGCAGCGCTCTCTGATACAGTAACCTTTTAATCTGCGATCTCCAACCCGCCTGCCAAGCGTGGAGATTATGGCAAAACCCTCCACTTATGTGGAGGAGGCTCATAGTCCAGCAGTGGACTGTAACGGGCCGTTGATGTTAATGAGTTTTTTTTTCCAAAAATATCTTGCAGAGCCTAAGTTACTTAAGTAAAGTCGCGTCTAGTTAAGTTACCAATAAATAATTAAGAAATGTGAAGGGAACTGCTACGAAACAAACCTAAAATCTGATACTTACATTCAATATTAATCTTTAATAAAAAAACAGTTTCAATTCGCGTAATTTTTTTTTTTTTTTTTACCAATAGCTCATATACGTCCCCACCGAGTGGCTCAAGCCTCCCCTGAATTAGAACGATGCGATCTTAATCATCCACGCTGGCCCAGTGCGGGTTAGTGACGTAAAGATTTAAAGTAGGTAATATTTTAATTATTACAAAATGGCGCTGACCAAATCATGACCACTTCCATTTTTAAGGAATATTGCTATCAAACCCCGAGTGATTTGAATCAAATTACGAACTAAAACCGCTCAGGTTTTGTAAGATCTTTTTGAAAATAAAACCGAACGCGATCATGTTTCGGAACTGAACTGATATGCATTAGGTTTTGTTAAGTCGCTTTAGGTAAAGCTTGTCCGAAGGCCCGTCCCTGCTATTAATTATAGACGCTGAAAGCTACGAAAATAACACCGCTAATTTTAAGGTTAGTCATATTGTTTTTGAGAAGTGTTTAATTATTTCTGAATTTCCTGTTATTTAACCAAGGAAGGCTAAATCATCTTTAACATCATCTTTCGACCGTAGTGAATCATGTTCATGAATAATCATCCTTATTCATTAATCTTTAGTTGGTTAATTTCACACACAACTTTCGTGTGATCAACCAAAGGCCACTGACTTGGCTCATGTAACGACTAGATAGTAGCCGGGATCAACGGCTTAATGTGCCTTCCGAGGCACGGAATTATCTTTCTTTTCGGACAATCAGGTGATTAAGCCTGGGGAAAGTAGGTATAGAGATTTTTGCTTGACAGTGTCCCCACGGAGAATCGAACCTGGAACCTCCGTAATGGGCGTCGAAATCTCGATGTTTGAATCCCGGTGGGGATACTGTCAAGCAAAAATCACTTTGTGACTTTCCCCAGTTTGGTTAGGACTTTGCAGGCTGAATCACCTGATTGTCCGAAAAGAAAAATGATTCCGTGCTTCGGAAGGCACGTTAAGCCGTTGGTCACGGCTAATATCTAGTCGTTACACGAGCCATATCAGTGGCCTTTGACGGCTCTATAACATTGACACTAAGGTTTGTGATGTCGGTTGTCGACCTTACAACCCACACGATGAAGAAGGTGAAGTGAAAAATTGTTAGTAAAAAGGCAGACCCTTCACAAATGTTGAGTAGATTATTAGGGGTAGGTATTGAGAGAACAGAGCCCAATGTTCGATTAGCACCCTTATCACGTGACAACGTCGTTGAAAAGGGATCTCTTACGGTTGAAGAATTGGCAGGAGGTATGAAAATTGTAACATAATTTTGCTATCCTACTCTATTTGCAAAAGGTCAAGAAATATACCCAGGTACAGTACCTTTTCTACAGAACTGGGTAATTTCCAAAGTCAAAAGTCAAAACTTTTTATTCAAAGATTTTTACAAATCATTTTTTGACGTCAAAGCTTTCATGGATGGCCGTTCATTACCAGTGTACGCCCTCTGTGGAGAAGAACGGCCAGAAGAAACTCCACAGGAATTGTATCTTTTGTACTTTTCTTTTAAATATATAAAGAATCTTACATGAGTCATAATTACAATCTACTCCGCTGATTTGGAACAATAGTTGACCAGACGTTTTTATCATCTAAGTAATCATTTATCGTAGGCCTTAGAACATACTCAACACTTATGAAAAGAAAAATGTTGGTTTCTTATTTGTTTAGTACATTTTTTGTCTATATAGCGCGCGCTGAGTATATGTTTTCTACGAAAAATACGCTACTATTTAGCAGACGTGTTATCATAATTTTATAACATTAGTTTTGTAACCTTTTAATCTCCTAACTCTTACAACTTTAGAGCGGGAAGCGGCAATTTACCGCGCTGTAATAAAATGCCATATTAATTTTCAGCTTGATACATCGTATTAAATTTTTGCTGCACACAGGTGTGCGACGATATTAATTCTGGAACAAGTTACAAACATATTTTTTAACCCCGAAACAAAATAACACTAACGCGACATTATGGTAATTAAGTCAAAATAAAGAAAATGTGATTATGTTGAAACTGAGCTTAACCAAGACAATTAGCAACCAAGTTTATTTTTAACTTTAAAGTTGTAATAGGTTTATTCATCAATTTAAATGTATTCACTCACAGAATGTGTTAGTATATTTTTATCATAGTTTTGTTTTTACGAAATATAGTGTTTTTTTTTTCTATAAATAAATAAATATGTGGGGACATCTCACACACGGCCATCTGATCCCAAACTAAGCAGAGCTTGTACTATGGGTATCAGACAGCTGATATACAATACTTATATAGATAAATACATACTTATATAGATAAACAACACCCAGACACAAGGCAAACACAAGTGCTCATCACACGAATGTTTGCCCTAGGTGGGATTCGAACCGGTGACCCTATGCCTTGCAGGCAGACGTACTACCAATTAGGCTATGGGGCCGTCAATATTGAAGATTCAGTTCTGAATTGATACTTTTTTTACTCCGAGTTTTTTTATTATATTTTCTTTTGTTTTATCGCGGGACTATACCGTCAAGTGTGGAATCCGCCTTTGGGGCAGAGTGTGATATATATATATATAAAGGTAGCCAATTTAGATGGGTCAGTACGGGTACAAACTTCCTTAATTTATCTATGGTACGGGTAACTCTGAAACCATAAGACATAGAAAGATCTGTTCTAAGAAACCATGTCATCGATTTTTGTGAAAAAAAAAACTGCAGTCATAGATAAGAAAAAGTCCTACTCAGTTCGGGAATCAAACCCGACAAGTATTTTGCTTTAATTTTTGCTTATCGCCCAAAACACACTGGTCCTGCTAGTTCATAACAATATTCTATAGAACTCTGTTTTTTTACTATCTATGGATTACAAGTAAACGTTTTTTTTTAAAACAATGATGAAAGTAAAAAAAAAAAGAAACAACTTAAAAATTTTGTTTTTTTCTTCAAACAGCAGGTAAAAGAGAGCTCCATTAAAAGCTTAACGAACAAAGAACGAAATCTTTCAAACAATTTATTCATTTACGATCCGGATCCGGACTTAACGTGCCTTCCAAAACACGGAATCATCTTTCTTTTCGTACAATCAGGTGGTCCTGTAATGTCCTTACCAAATTGGGGAAAATCTGACAAAGAGGTTTTTGTTTTACGATCCGAACCCGGAACTTCCGAAATGAAAGTCGAAATCTCTACCGCTCGACCTCAGAGGCTTTTTAATGGCTTTTTCAGTGTGTGCACATTTTTTTTAATCGAAATATTTCATGTTCCAGATAAACACATAAAATATCATGCTCAGAAACGAAGTTCCAAAGTTTCAAAGTTGATGGTTAGACAGAGAGGTCCGACGTGACATGTGACGTCATATCTTACGCGGGTCATACATCCGCCATAGAAAATTTTGTTTTTTGTAAAAGGGACAGATATATTTGTATGCTGTACCTAGTTTGTTTTTCGATCAATTTAGATTCTGTTTTGACTGTCAGTATTCTAATTTTGTATACTTTCAGGTGAACTATGAAAAAAAAAACTAATATTTTATATGAATATTCCCCATTGGCTCTAGTGTTCAACCAAGTTGCCTTTTACAAAGTCGCTCATTTAGTATTGATAAATTATTAATTGCCCATTTTAACTTGGTAACTTCCAGAAGTGGCTCATAATTAATTATTCTTACAACGTAATCTAAATGTTTTACAATGTACCCGAAAGCGTTTTCAAATAGCTAGCTAACAATTATTTGTAAGTAAATATTTTAAAGATGTACGTACTCCATGGTACTAAATTAATTTTTCATTCCCTCCTTATCTTTGAAAAGATAAGAAAAAAATACGCAGTAGTTTGATCTCCTATTTTAATATAAATTCATAAATAATTGAGGTTTACTGAAATAAGCTACCATTTAGCTTAAATAATTTGTACACACTCTTTTCTGTTTTAAGTACTGTAAGGAGCGGTCTCCTTTGTGGTGACTGGCTGTTCGTTTAGTTCGATTGGATTTGAATATTTTGAAATATCGAATGGTTCTTTTTTGTTGTTTTGACTCGGGATGCCAACGGGCTACTGAGTAGGATATATTTTGATATATTGAAGAGATTATTGAAAAATAATATAAAAATATTAGATTCAACTCCTACGTTTTAATCATCAAATTAGCTTAGCGCCCATCTGGCTACCGCCCCCGTTCTCTACTTGGTGGAGGCGCCGGGCGCTGTACCTACCTATCAATCACATATTTCTAAAAGTGCTATATATAAAATATTTACAAAATAATAATCAAAATACATAATAAAAGCAAATAAATTAAACATAAATATCAAAGCATAGAAAGATAAGAAATATTATCTCCATCGAATAAGAAACAATATACAGTCTTCGTAGCACTTGCTACGCGCTACGGCCTACGCTCGTAGCGAAGCAAAACTTTTCTACCGCGGCTTATAAAGTTTGAGAAGAGGAAAAAATTTCATCTTCTTTTGAAAATTAAATACTGAAGTAAAAATATATTTAAAACGGTCGAGTCAGGATACTAAGAGAAAGGTTAATTTGCTGTTTAAAAATAAAAGGAACCGATATTTCGCAGACCGTCCGTTGGCGTAGTTTTTCCAAAATAACTCCCACAGTAAAAATATGTCCAATATTTTTACGATGTGTTTAAATGTAAAACAAAAACACAGAATCACATAAAAACAAACGACCAACAAAAACAGATTCCGTTACGCACCACTTACACCCAGCTGAAAACACCCGGGCCAAACAGTTTTATCCTGCATTATTCTTAGATATTACAATGTAATAACCCAGATACATTCGTCTCTGTCTCCTGTCGCGTCTGGTCTATTTCAGGCAGGGGTATCAGGTGGAAAATCAAAGGGTCGGAACGTCATTGGGCCGTGAAACTTAGCGGGCCGGAGCTGAGCTCACCTGGCAAATACACTCATGGCATAGAATAAGTAGCAGCACTAGCGTACAGAAGACTTTTAAGGCATTAAAATGGTTTTTAGTTCAGTAGTAGTCATTATCTAATATGAAACCTCTTAGATCACATAATTTATTTCCATCGAGTTGTATAATTTCATTTAGTATAAGCAGTTTAGGATTCTACAAAACGCCTGTGTGATGCGCAGCTTGGATTGCGCCAGAATACGTTACACCCCAAATCAAAGAGCGGCAGGTAACTTAATTTATTTAGTAACAATAATTGTTACTAAATAAATTAAGAAATTATTTCTTCGAGTAACAAGTTCTTCGAGTAACAATTTCAAATTAATAAATTACTGGGCTCATTATATGTATTAGGTCCTTACATATGAAATTGGCGTTTTGTCGTACTGGCCACTTTGATCACAAATTTCTCCTATTTGGTTAGGAATTCGAAATTCAAATTTATACAGCTATTTCCACATGTAGTTGTGTTTCGTAAACCGTCATTCATTTGTTTTTTTACTTATCTTTTTTCTGTTTGCATCGCTCGATTTACAAAATGGAAAATTTGAAATATCGCGTTATTTACGAGTACGAGTTCCACCGTGGCACCAGTGCTGCGGAAACGGCTCGAAGGGTTAATGATGTGTATGGCGGTTGTGTCGCAAAAGAAAACACAGTGCGTTTTTGGTTCCAACGTTTTCGTTCTGAAAATTTCGACCTGCAAAACAAGCCCCGTGGACGGCCGGAGACCCAAGTTGATAATGAAGCATTGAAGGCTATTGTGGAAGCGGATCCATCGCAAACCACGTCCGAGTTAGCTGCAGGCTTCGGTGTTAGTGATAAAACTGTTTTAATCCACTTGAAGCAAATTGGGAAGATTAAAAAACTTGAAAGGTGGGTTCCTCACGAATTGAGTGAAGCAAACCGGCAAACGCGCGTCAACTGCTGCGTTACATTACTTGACCGGCACAATAACGAAGGGATTTTAAATCGAATCATTACCTGTGATGAAAAGTGGATTCTCTACGATAATCGGAAGCGCTCATCGCAATGGCTGGACCCTGGCAAGCCAGCCAAAGCCTGCTCCAAGCGAAAATTGACCAATAAAAAGTTACTTGTAAGCGTTTGGTGGACTAGCGCCGGTGTCGTTCATTACAGTTTTCTCAAATCTGGCCAGACGATTACGGCAGATGACTATTGTCAGCAATTGCAAACCATGATGGAAAAGCTAGCTGGTAAACAACCGAGGCTGGTCAATCGCTCTACGCCACTGCTGCTTCACGACAACGCTAGACCACACACTGCACAACAGACGGCTAGCAAATTAGAAGAGCTTCAATTGGAATGTCTAAGGCATCCACCGTACTCCCCGGACCTTGCTCCAACAGATTACCATTTTTTTCGAAATTTGGATAACTTCTTGCAAGGGAAAAAATTCAACTCAGATGGGGCAGTCCAAATCGCCTTCAAAGATTTTATTGATTCCCGTCCGAATGGTTTTTTTAGTAAAGGGATCAATGAACTACCTATGAGATGGCAAAAGTGCATAGATTACAATGGCTCATACTTTGATTAAATAAATATACTATATAAAAATTTTTCGACTTTTTGTTCCTCCCATACAAAACGCCAATTTCATATGTAAGGACCAATATGTTACTTTACGCTTTCTGAATTGTTTATTTTTAAATGACTGTGTTAAATTCTGTCTAATATTAGTCAACGAAACGTTAATTAACTGTTGATTAGCTTTGATATGTTGACCAAAGATCATGAATGCTAGCAATGACAGTATCTCACTGACTGAACTGAGAAAGTGCTAAGAAAAAATATTAAATATACTATATTCAAGTCTTAGTGGAGTAAGAAGTCAAGGTTTTTTTTAATTTCATCAGCCCAGAAACCTCAACAGCTGGACAAACGCTTTTTTTAAAAACCTTCACAGAATGGCTAGTTCTTCCCTGCATCCAGCATCAAACATCAAATTCCTGATCTTCGTTCCACATTGTCCATGTTGCGTCTTTAGGCAGATTCTTTCTTGTTTTTTGAAAACCCCCGTAAGGTGACGATGTGATGTAGGTATAATTCTATACCAAGAGTAAGTAAGACGGTCTACTCGTGGCCCGCACATGTCGGCACAGGAAAGTTTCCTTTGTAATCGTTGTTTTAAAGGCAAAGGATAATAAAGGTAGCGTATGTAGATTGTGTTCGGAAACCTTTGATATAAGTAAAAACGGTTGAAGGTATACAGTAAGGTTGATTTTGATAGGAATGTTCTTACACTGACTGAGATAAAACTTAACAACTATCCTTAGGAAACATCCGAAATATTGAACTTATAGACCGAGCGAGCGAAGCGTCTCTGCTTCAGTTTGGCCAAAATTGCTTTTGTTTGTCTGTGTGTCTGTCTGTTTGTTCCACTCTACAGGTTGCGTTTCTCAACCGATTCTCGTGAGCCGCCAAAGGTCACTGACTTAACTCGTATAACGACTAGATAGTAGCCGGGACCAACGGCTTAACGTGAATTCCGTAGCACGGAATCGTCTTTCTTTTCGGACAATCAGGTGATTCAGCCGGCAATATCCTAACCAAACTGGGGTAAGTCTCACATAGAGATTTTTGCTTGACAGTATCCCCACCGGGAATCAAACCCGGAACCTCCTTAACGGGTGTCGAAATCTCGACCCCTCGGCCACGGAGGCTGCTTATTATTCTGATTGCACTGTATCAGTCAGTGTAGACCTATCCTTTGAAACCTGTATGTAAGTTTTCACGTGTTCTTCTTTTTTTTATTTGAGTGGCACTAGTGTGACCAGGTGGCCACTTAAACTGGAACAACGTAAAAGCATCTCCAGATTGAAAGTTCATAAACCGACGTCGGTGCACTTACCCGCTTGGTCTGTCGTAAAATTCTAACTGGGGCCACATCCGTTGCGCAGAACTTCACCATACAAGTTAAAAAAAAACTTAGAAGAATGAACTGTAACCTTACAAAGCTTGTTTTGCTGACAAACTATATCCTTTTTTTCTATGGAGTCAGCACATTTTTTTTAATTCGCGTTAAATATTTTTTTATCAAAAATATTTTTTTGGCTGCCCGTCTCTTCGACGTCAACTCTTTTCTTGGTTTGTAACGTAACGACATAATATAATAATTATGACGTATAATTAATATAACAATGGTCTCCGGCCGGTGGCGATGTGTCTTATAGTGTGGTTCATGATTACGAATACGGCTAATCCATATCCTAACAACAACTATCATCCCTCTTTTCGAATTCTGCACATAAGCTTTGTCGCCTCGGCTGTCTTTCTTTCATCGTGTGACTATTGGCGCCATCTATTGTCGAGAGTTTCTAAGAGCCTCTGACATGGCATTTTTTTATGACTACCACCAAGGCAGCAAACCAGGACCTACAGTTTAAGGTGCCATCCGAAACACCGAGCAAGTGATAATGTGGTTAGAAAAGATCTGTAAGTACATGAATTTTAAATTCAATGGTACAAGCCGAGATACGAACCCAGGACCTTCGGAATGAAAGGCTAGCCTTCTACCGGCTAGGCTGTCACTGCTAGTGACAGTTTAGGCCATGACAGTTTAGCTCTACCGTATGCCAAGTGTCAAAGTGTCCCATCTTCATCTCATTCTCGTGGCACGCTTACCTTAGATTTTGACCTTTGTCTACCTACTATAATTACGTACTTAGAATGTTTGTTGGAACAGTTCCTTTGAGACAAAGGTACTTATGTCTCGCAATATTGTAACTTACCTACGCACGGCTCAAGTTTACACTGGTAATAAACTTAATGTAACAGGGTCTATTCCATAATACAAACATCAAAACTGAAATACATCTAACAAAAGTATTCTACAATCACTTTGACCTTTAACGTCAAAATTGGCACTAGAAAAATATGCGTCTTCTCCCTCTTTTGTGGAGGGAAACGGTCACACAATACTTAAAAAGCGAACAGAGGCTTTTTAATTTGTAATTTATGATTACATAAACAAATCGGTGTCACAAGATTTGATTTGACATGACATTTTAAACCTTGCTGCCACAGAGTAAGAAAGAATAGAGATAATAAATAAAATAAAGACCCTTTCTTATCCTTAAATGATCATTTATCGTGCAGTAATATGTAATAACACAAATATCTATTCAATTTACATAAAACACAGTAACATCTGTGTTACATCTGTAGTGTTTCCTTTCCAGCGACTAATTACAGAATAAACCTTCATCGTCAGCGCGAGCCAATTACTCGTACATTGCTTGTTATAATCTGTGTTGTTCTTGTAATTCGGTGTAATTGCAGCAATGAACGTTGTGTTGCTTGTTTAATTAATGCGGATTACGTACGGTCGTTTGGGCACCGCGTGAAGATGACACTTGATACAACATTTTGTGTCATGTGTTATCGTGAGAACTAGAAATTGCGCTTTGACATGGGGTTCTTCAAAAGGCGAGTATACAGGGCTCTCAAAGGCTGGCAACGCGTTGGCAACTCCCCTGGTGTTGCGAATGTCTATAGACGACGATGACCACTTACCACCACTGTGCTCTCCGCTCATTTGCCTGCTTAATTAATAAAAAAAAAAAGTGATAGCTTATTTTGTTACGGATAAGTACGTGTGTTAACAAAATATCAAATTTTTATAAAGCGAAAAAGGTTTTTTTATCGATTTTGGATTGAACTGATAAAATTTTGACGAAAATCGATAACATTTTTAGTTTTTCGCTTTATAATTATTAGAAATGTGACGCTTGTTGCGGTTCATCAAGTAATAATCAAAAGTAGATGATAAAAAAGAACGACAAATGCAGTTTTGTTGCTCCTTGGGAGCCGACTCAAGCTCTGTTCACCCCTTCGGGGACAGGAGCGTGATCTTATGATGTATAAAGAATATAGACGGATCATCATGCAGATATTGACAAAGTTTGTCAGCGGTTTCAAATGGCCAAAATGGCCACTGACTAGGCTTTAGATTAGTGGCTTGCGATAATAGCCAGAATTAATATTTAAACATGCCCTTCAAAAAACAATAAAAACTAAGCTAAACTAAATTAAAACTTTTAATTGTAAGATTTATGTGTATTTTTGTATAATAAAATATTTCACATTTCCATAATAAAAAATAAAAAAACGAAGGCTAAAGAACTCGTTGTATTAATGCACATAAGTACCTACGCACCTCTCTCTGTATTGCATTACTAAGCAGAATCGTACCTACATAAATTAGAACGGTGTCCATTTTATTCATAAACAAAACGTACAGTCACATTATCTATGCAAAATACACCTTTTGAGCAAAATGGCGGGTCAGCGCCGGCGCTATCTCGCTTGTGCAGTCAAATTATTTGTCCTTAATGTTTGTAATACAATTTTGAAAATCCTTTACATTATTTTTAAGAGCGCCTTTGCAGAAAATTGTATTCCAAACTTCAAAATTCTAGTTCGAATCGTTCTTGGTGCTTTCAGATTTAACGTTTCAGAACATTTTGGAAAATCTTCAACAAGGAGAGACAAAGGCGTATTAATTAGTAAATACGCAGGTTCTACGGGTTATAATCTTAACTATAAATATAATTTTATTTTTTTACAGTTGGAATAACAAGCTAAAATAATGTACCTTAGAATGGGGGATTTTCCGACAGCCAATTAAAAAAAAAATTGTTCATAAAACTTCGATAGATGGCGTTGACAATTCGTGGATTAAGAAATCCGGTGTGTCACCCAGGGTCATAAAAGGATTAAAAAAAAGAATCCACGAAGAACACCTGGCGCCATCTATCGTCTTAATTAGAACTAATATTTTTATTTTTTAAAGTGCTGTCAGAAAATCCCCCATTACGAAATTGAAGAGTGGATCTATGAACGGTCAGATTCCACTAATATCATAAATAAAAATGTTTACATAGTTTATTACTCAATCATACGATGAAAAAAAGAACGCAAAAATGGCTAAGCACATTTAGGTATAATTTTGAATACAGTCAGTTTATAACCAAGATTGACACTTAGGATACTTATTGATGATGAAAAACACTAAACTCACTAGAGACATAACGAAAATGATACACTTTTTCGAATGAATACTTTACCAGCTTAATATAAATTTCTGATCAGCTGACACAAACAGCTCCAAATTGTATATTTTATAGATGATGCTAACAAATATCCTAATATTGCTATTATTTACCGTTTATGTCACATGTTCATCAACGAACCACGTACCAATAACAATGTGTTTTTGAATTTCGAATTCACGTTTATTCGACGCTCTTACGGTGAAGGAAAACATCGTGATGGAACCTACACACGCCTGTGAAGAAATTAAAAGGTGGTGTGTGAAGTCGACCAACCCGCACTGGGCCAGTGTGGTCGACTAAAGCCTAATCATCCCAATTCAGGGTTGGCTCGAGCCCCTCGGTGGGGACGTATCGTATAATATGAGTTGATGATAACACATGTTATTTAAAAACAAATACCGGATTGAAAATAGGCCAAATAACAGGATCTAAATATGAGCTATAATTAGCAAACCAAATGCAAGATTCTAAGAGCATTTCAGATCAATCATCATTATGGGTTGTAAGGTCGACAACCGACCTCACAAACCCTGGTGTCAGTGTTATAGAGCCGCTAATGGCCACTGACTTGGCTCGTGTAACGACTAGATAGTAGCCGGGACCAACAACGGCTTAACGTGCCTTCCGAAGCACGGAATCATCTTTATTTTCAGACTATCAGGTTGATTCAGCCTGCAATGTCCTTACCAAACTGGAGAAAGCATTTCAGAGAACCAAAGTGAATAAATAGTCTAGTAATTTTTAGCCGCTAAAACCCAAAACCGTTGACTCTAGTTAAAAATTAGCAGGATCTGACAAAAAAATGTAAAATTAAATGCAAGAGTGAATAGGCATCTTTTGGGTAAGCGTGTATCATCTTCGGCCTCGTCATCACTTCCATCAGGTATGAATGACTGTGGTCAAACGCGAACCTATTTTACATTAAAAAAAAACATTTTAACCGTGTTCAAAATCTGTACACCCATAATGGGAGATTGAAAAGGTAC
Organism: Carpatolechia fugitivella; assembly: GCA_951230895.1. Taxonomy (NCBI): domain Eukaryota; kingdom Metazoa; phylum Arthropoda; class Insecta; order Lepidoptera; family Gelechiidae; genus Carpatolechia; species Carpatolechia fugitivella. The sequence continues at coordinate 1,557,057 of OX579661.1, forward strand.
CATGGGAAGTGCCTCCACAGAGTCATAATAAATAAGGGACGGTACCTTTTATTTTCACGAACGTTTTTATTGCTGTCCACTAAGGGATATTCTGAAAGACCGTAAATTGTGCAGTTTAAAACTACCGAAAAATATGTCCTTGGGTCGGAGAAAGACCACTACAACGCTTTTGATGACAAAAGCTGGCTCTCGCCTTGACCACCATCCGTTTTAATCTCTGATGATTATTTTGAGATTTCTGATCACCTGTAGCGGGTTCGAAGGTTGGAGTGAATATTGAAGTAAACGAAGGTTTCTTCTTATCATTCGTGTATTACAGTTTCGTAAATATTGTTTATAAATTCTTAAGATCTAGTTAACCTATTGATCGATAGATGTCGCTAGGATGCACGAAATGAGATTCTAATTGAAAATATAAGAACATGTTAGTGAAATAACGCATAGCCTGGGTGGTAACTCAGCCCATGAAACTGAACAACTTTTGTTCTGGAACTTTTTCGAAAACGCAATATTTTTTTTTTTACTTTTCAAAAAACCTCATCAGCTAGCCGAGTCAATTTGTATGAAAATTAAATTCTTTTTTTTGCGAAAGCGTCGGTGGTCTTATCTTATCTTATCTTTGGAGGGGCCGAGACGTCAAAGTCTCGGAGCACTTCGACCCCATGGGATCTTTTGTGCTTCCCCAGATACCTAATCTTCATCACTCCCCAGTTCGTCAAACAATTTAGCCATGAGCTTTATAGTGAGACCTGGGGGTGTGAACCTGTAGTCCTCGGGTCTTGGATAGCCCAATCCCATGAGGCGCATTCGCTTTCTAGCCGAACACAGGAGGTGTTCCATGCTCTCTATTTCAACCCTGCAGGCTCCGCAGGTGGGTGTGTCTGCTAGGCCCATCTTATGAAGGAGGGCGCCAGTACCGAAATGTCCGGTCATCGCCCCCACTAGGCGTCGGTGGTCTAGTCTAAGGTCTAGTGGCCAGGGCCTCTGCCTTCCGTCTGGGAGACGCGAGTTCAATCCCCACCACGTACCAATGTGTTTTCGAATTTCGAATTCATATGTACGTTCAACGCTCTTACGGTGAAGGAAAACATCGCAATGAAACCTGCACACTCCTGCGAAGAAATTCAAAGGTTTTGTGTGAAGTCGACCAACCCGCACTGGGCCAGCGTGGTCGACTAAGGCCTGATCGCCTTATTCAAGGTAGGCTCGAGCCCCTCGGTGGGGAAGTATACGAGCTGTTGGTATGATAAAAAAAATATCTGTTCATTTTCTTTCGAGTACGTTTATAAACAATTATAATTTTACGCCGTTGTAATTTGTAAAGCGAGTTCTGACAGTGTCGTAACTTGTTTTCGCATAAAATGCCTGTGAAATTGTACATCGTCTGAATGTTCCCGTGAACGTTTACAATTCAAATTAAACTTTAATATGTTATGCTGGGTGATCCGTATGGAATTAAGCAAGGGAGCCATTGCGGCTCGTGAATAAATGAAAGCTGATTCCGATGTGTGAACAAACGCAGACTGTAAAGTTAGTCTAGAACATTTGGAATTAAACTATTTTATCTTTGAGAGGATATTGATACAAAAACAAAAGTTTAGGCTGTTTCAATGTGCAAAAGAGGGTGAAACTAACTGATAGCCTAGTTGGTAGTACATATGAGGTCGCTGGTTCGATTCCTGCTGAGGGCAAATTTTTTGTGTGGCACTTTTGTTTGGCTAGTGCTTGTGTTACGATATTTTTTAAATAATACAGCTATACCTGGGCTGATTGATAACTGGCCGAAACGACGAACTTAAAAAAATGATACGCAAAAAAAAAATATTACATTATATTTTGGCATCTTTTTGAAAATAGAACGCCAAATTTGAATTTAATCGAACTGGTGGAATTTGTTTGATAGGACGTAGAACTTTCTCTGTCGTAAATTTTCTTAACAATGGAAAGAAACGAAATTCGTGCGGTGATAAAGTTTTACGTTTTAAAACAGAAAACAGCAACCCAGATTAAAACCAAGCTAGACAGTGTTTTAGGTAATTCTGCTCCTGCATTGAGTACAATTCACACCTGGGTAACTGATTTTAAACGTGGAAGACAGAGCTGCGAAGACGCCCACAGGTCTGGCCGTCCAAATGAAGTCACGAATCCGGACATGATCAAAAAAATTCACAAAATTGTATTGAATGATCGGCGCTTGAAGTTGCGAGAGATAGCAGAGATGGTGAGCATTTCATCTGAACGCGTTTTTAATATTTTGCACCAACATTTGGGAATGAAAAAGCTTTGCGCGCGATGGGTGCCGCGTTGGCTCACTGTTGACCAAAAGCAACGTCGAGTGGACGATTCATCGGAGTGTTTGGCGCTGTTTAACCGAGATCCTAACGAGTTTTCGCGGCGTTATGTAACAGTCGATGAAACCTGGATACATCATTATACTCCCGAGACAAAAGAACAATCTAAGCAGTGGACTGAGAGTGGAAGACCTGCGCCGAAGAAAGCAAAAACGGTTTTGTCGGCCGGCAAAGTGATGGCGACTGTTTTTTGGGATGCTCGAGGGATTATTTTAGTTGATTATCTGCAAAAAGGAAAAACAATAAATGGAGAGTGCTTGCTGCAAAAATTAAGTGAAGAAATCCAGAAAAAACGACCACATTTGGCCAAGAAAAAAGTTTTGTTCCACCATGACAACGCACCTGCACACACGTCAATGGTTGCAGTCGCCAAACTCCATGAATTGCGGTTCGAATTGCTACCGCATCCACCCTATTCCCCGGATCTGGCCCCGTGTGACTTCCACTTATTCCCAAACCTGAAGAAATGGTTAGGTGGCCAGAGATTTTCATCAAATGAAGAAGTCATTGTTGCCGAGGACGAGTATTTTGAGGGGTTGGAGAAAACATTTTATCAAACTGGTGTAACGGCATTGGAGAAGCGCTGGACTAAATGCATCGAGGTAGAAGGAAACTACGTTGAGAAATAAATTTATTTTAAATAGATTTTTAAAGTTTTTCTTTGTCGTTTCGGAAACTTATCAATCAGCCCTCGTATGTATGTTGAGGCCGTACGCTACCTCGATCACTTTCAATTTTAACTAAGTCTATTTTTATTATCTAATATATATTTTTTGTTATGTTAAATTTACTTCTTTGATCTCATCTAAAATCTCGATGGGTAATCATTAATAATATTTAATTCAAAACTAGAAAATTATATCGATAAGACAATGTAACACATAATACAATTTCTGTCTAGCTTGAGGTGGCTGTAGGCTGTAGCCCACATATATATTTATATTTATTCATTATAAAGAAGAAGAATAATTGTTTGATACTGAAGGGTTGGTGAATTCCCCCGTCTTTCACGAGTACAACGATACCAAGTTGTATCATGTTTTCCACAATTGTGTGTTCTGATTTGGGTTCAGTACTACATAGGCGACAGGCTGGCAATCTGACACTAGGAACCTAACGAAGTTATTTTTCATCTCTTATGCTCTGAAAGTTGACCAATAATGACCCCAAAGAAAGGATCCCAAGGGATGTAAGTTACTTTGAAATTCGAACCTTTCTTTTTACTATTTGCGTAGAAAATTGCAAACAATAAATGGCTAAGAAAGGACGTATACAGCCTAGATAATTCTACAATTAATTTAATTCCGATAAAAAAGAAAAAAAAATGCTTGCATATACTTTTGTATACAGCTATTGTGGGTATGTTCGGGCGAAATCTTGCAACTCAATTTTGAAGCACTTGCTGCCATTGGATTTTGCTGAAATTTGGTACACTTATGTAACCGCGATGACAATGCAATATTATGGTACCATGGAGCTGGTTTGGTGATGGAGACGGAAGGTGGGGCCATAAGAACTCCTCTAATACACAACACAACCTAGTCGTGTTTGGGCTCGTTGGATTCGTCTTAACAAGTTAAATAAACATACGTGATGTCCAGGGTCTCATGATGGAGCCGGAAAGTGGCCATAGGAACTCCTTAAATACACACCACAACCTAGTCGTGTTTGGGCTCATTGGATTTGTCTTAACAACATCTTTAGTCATACGTGATGTCCAGGGTCTCATGATGGAGCCAGAAGGTGGCCATAGGAACTCCTTAAATTTACACCACAACCTAGTCGTGTTTGAGCTCATTGGATTTGTCTTAACAAGGATACTATACTCCACAGCTTTAAAAGCTTGTTTAAAAATGATTTTTAATTATGTATTATTTTTTACTATTGTATTATTTTGATACGAGCACCTTAAGCTCGGTTTGCAGTTGGTAAACAGAGTGCATAAAATGGATCTCACGGAGCATATTAGATTTTCCAGTGCAGTGAGCGCGAGAATATACAATCTGTTTTAGATTATAGTTGAGGTTTAATATGGATTGTCTGTTAAAAAATTAAATATTATTTTAAACATTGATTCAGTTTTAACTGAATGAAAAGCAAATATTATGAGGATGTTCAAACTCACAGTAGTTGTGCGGTAGATTTGTTCAGTAGAAATAAATATATTTATATACAATAATTGCTCGTTTAAAGTATTAGATACATAACCCAAATAATTAATTTAGAAGAAAAAAATTACAAAAAAATATGACACAGTGTGAATAATCATTCTTCTTTCATCCCTAAACGGAAAAAATATAAATTCAAGCATTATAAAACTTTTTTAAACCACACTGTGTCATCTTTTTTATTATAATATATATATATATATATATTTAAATTAATCTTTATATTTTAGTTCATTGTTTTTTTTTATTGGTTGAGAAATGTGACCTGTAGAGGAAAACAGCCTCAGCGGAAGACCTTATAAGCTGGCAATCCCCATAACTCCGTATTTTTTTTAAATTTCCAAAAACTGACTCGACAAAAAAGTCGATTAATTTATCGAACCTGCTCTCGAAATTTCACGTGAATCGGTTATATTATGTTTTTAACAGCTGTCTAGCTCTTACAACTAGATGTCATATAAAAACGATAGACGTACAACATTAAAACTGCAGCAGTTTTGTCTTGTTTGGGTACGTATTACAAATATCAACAAGAAATCCCAATAGAATTTTATCTTTATATAAAAAACACCGAAGTAAAAAAAATCACTGAGTTGTATGAAAACATGAAACATAAAGTCTTTTTATCTTCTGTCAATACACCTTGCGAAGCATCTGTTGGAGACATCAAAGCGGTGAGTGAATGAGAAAATCTTTCGCTCGCATAGATCAATAGATTCACTCACAGGGATTGTGTTTCGTATACTCAGAAAAACTCGATTATGTGTAACTCGAGATTTGTACGTCAATTCCCCAAGATATGTGGGGATAATATACACACACGACCATAATCAAACTTGTACTATGGGTATTAGATAGCAGGGGACGGTTTCAAGCTACAATTTTACAAATTACAAGTACTATTCGAGGTACATTGCCTAGACAATGTGATTAAACGATAAGGGCTTACAGTTCAGGCAAATTGGCTACGCAATGAACATTAAATTATGACTTGCTACAAGTAAATTGCTGCTTCGTAGAACGGGGCTTTGATATACATACATCAAAAGGTAAATACATACTTATAAAGATAAACAACATCCAGATACAAGGCAAACACAGGTGCTCATCACGCGAATGTTCGCCCTGGGCGGGATTCAAACCCGCAACCCTGTGTTTCGCAGGCAGGCGTACTTCCAACTAGGCTACGAGGCCATCAAATGAAAGCCGAAGGTTTCTTTGGTATTTATATTAGTTTTTGTATATTCGTAAAGAGTTGTAAAAATTACAATTATTTATTTATTTACTAGCTGACACGGCAGAATACTTCACTATCAGAGCACTTCTTATCTCATTTCTCTTGATATTATTTTATGTTATGTATGTATTTATATACTATATGTATTTCAGCTGTATTAGCAAAGTATTTTTGTAGTATTATGAATTTCGTAATTATGTATTTATGTACGTACCTATTTATTTGGTATATGTATGCGTTTTATTTTAAATTATTTATTATTATTTTTAGGCTAAATTTATTTAGTGCACATCCTTGTGCCCGCTCTGTGTTTCACCTTTTCCACCACCTTGTAGGTTGGCTGGAAGAGATCTCTTATAGAGATAAGCTCGCCTTTGAAATTAATTTTATTATCATCTTGTTAATTTATATGTGCAATAAAGAATATATATAATATGTTGTCCTGCCATTTTTCCCAACATCTTACCCTACACCTAGCCTGCGCAATGTTCTTAATTTTTTTTTATGTAAGAACCTTCTACGAAGTATTAGAAACCATTTAAAAAAATGTAGGGGTACATACATACGTCACAGTTTGCTGACGCGATGTTTTGCAACACTGGTCTCGCCAGTCGCTCCTAGCCAACCTCGCGCGCACTGCGCTGCTTATCATTGAGATTACGTCATACATTAGTTTTCGCTAATTTAAGACACAAGTTGTAATATCTGAATAAAATGCGGTAACATTCGTGAGCTGAGTATCATGGTTTGTTTTGAATAATATATTCCCTCAAAACATAGACTAAGTTGTGCAGTTACAGAACACGTAACTTCAAAGTTATTGAACTCATAAAAAGATGAATGAAATCGGTAAAGCCGTTCTCAAGTTATAGAGTGACCAGGAGAAATAGAGGTTCATTTTTATATAATATTATATAGATTTTATTTTATTCGGAACACCTAAAATCAACAAAGCCATTTACAGGTGTTCGCAGATAGGTACAAATCTGGATGTATAGACTTTACAGTTACCTAGAGAATACAAAATTTAACATTGGTCTTGATTTGGTAAGTCACTCTCAAATCAAATTCCAATTTTAAAATCCAGCTATCCTTTTCGTTTTTATGACCAATGAAAGAGAGGTGATGAATTCAGACAAACGATGATATTATTTTGAATGAATGATAACCTAAAATAAGGGCATACGAGTAGCTATCAGATTAAGAGATTTTTAAGTCTGATGTTTTACGTGCTCTCTAAAATTGTGCAATCGACGCGTCCATAAAGTTCAAATTCGATGTTTGACAGCTCTAATATTAGAATGGCCAAACGTGTCCTACGAAGCACGGAAATTCCTCTGAATCTTACCGTGTGGTCGATCGTAAATGCTACAATATAAATATTAAATACCTTGGACTAAAAATAACATAAAGAACAGAGGCTCAGCCCATATTTTATTATGGGCCATTGATTCTGTACTAGAGGAATCGGAGATAGCTCGGGCGGCCATTGTGGTTATTGTAAGCTTTTAAAAGGTTTGATACGAATTCAAAATGAAGCTTTATGATGATGATGATGATGATGATAAAAAATCGTGGTTATTATGAAGCTTCATTCGCGCAGTTGAAACCTGTTTGGACGTCTTCCATAATCACTCGGCGTATAAAGATCAGAGTATTCAACTCCAATGTCAAGTCAGTCCTCCTGTACGGATGCGAGACATGGCTCGTCAAAAATGAAGTAACCAGCAAGCTAAAAGTCTTCGTAAACAAATGTTTACGGCGCATACTAGGGATCTACTGGCCACGAACCATCTCTAATGCAAGGCTGTGGGTGTTGACTGACCAAAAACCCATCGACAAGGAGATCCTAATGAGGAAATGGCGCTGAATTGGACATGCGTTGAGAAGACCAGATAATCATTTATCCTAACAAGGGTTAACGTGGCAAGCGCATGGGAAAAGAAGGCCGGGCCGCCCCCGTATCACCTGGAGGCGCTCAGTTGAAAAAGAGGCTGCATCAACTGGGCTCGGCTGGAAGGGCCTGGAAGCTGCCGCACAAGGTCGAGAAAAGTGGAAATCTCTTCTTCGAGCCCTATGTCCCTGATGAGGGATTACAGGATTACATCATCATCAGAACCTCCATACGTTCAAATCACAGTGGAAATACTGTTAAAAGAATACTATGAGACTATCCCAATAGTTAAGTTGGAACATCGCAGGCCGAATCACCTGATAATCTGAAAAGTAAACTGAACGTGCTGCATAAGGCTCTTCAAGGAAACCAATCATTATGAGCCATGTCAATGATGATGATGATTGATGATAAAGATGATAATTATTTAACTTATAAAAGTGTTGCTGAGTAGCTTTATCAGTTTATATAAAGTTAAAGATATTATAGTGAGGAAACTGAGAAGAGACTGAATACGTGCTGCATAAAGATAAAGAGATGAAGATAAAGATAACTTTATTTGTCATAACATGGGTAATGTGTATTATACAGATGACAGGGTTTTAAAAACAGATCTCCATGCTTTGCCTTTCGGCGTACAAAAATATATGTGTAAATTTAAAGAAAGATAATCAAAATTCAATAATTAAAATATCACAATTCAATAATTAAAATATCACAATTCAATAATTAAAATACCTATCACAATTTTATATCATTATCAGTCATTATATAAATTCGTCACTAAAATAATACCTTTGCATATATTCAACAAGTCAATCAAAAGTTAAAATGATCAAAATTTAAAATTAATATTAAACAGGCTCTTCAAGGAAAACAATAATTATGAGCCATGTCAATGATGATGATGATGAAGATGATGAAGATTATTTAACTTATAAAAGTGTTACTGAGTAGCTTTATCAACTTATAGCTCTTTTAGTGAGGAAACTGAGAAGAGAAATGATCGAGAGGAAACTGCACACGCAAAGATATTCAAAGGTTGTATGTGAAGTTGATTAAATAAGCACTGACTCAGCAGCGTAGGCCTTATAACTCTACTAGCTTTCTGCCCGCGTTAAATGAGTTTTCCCGAAGGAATTAGGTGTTTTCCCGCGGTAAAAAGTAGCCTCTATCCTATTCCAGGGCGTAACCTTTATGTGTACGAAGTTCCATGCCGATCCGTCCAGTGGTTCAAGCGTGATTTTATAACAAAAAAAAACACATTATTTTCAAGACTTTTTATGGAAATGATGAAAGTATGCGCATCGTTGAACAATTAATTGAAGACACGATTTTTAAGTACAATGGAATGTAGATAACTATTATAAAACATGATATCCAAAGCACAGCTAATTGTACTAACTTGTGAGAAGATATGGTAGAACATCGCGCAATTGAATTTCATGCAGAGCTGCCAGGCGCAAATTGTGCGGAATTTCGCGTGCTCGTCATACTAAGTGGTGTCTCTAATAATAAAGTTATGCGCACAGACACGAACGTACTTAGATTCCTCGGTGAAACGCAGTGAAACAAAATTATACTAACAGTGTTTTTGAATGGGAATATATACATTTAATTTAAAAAAGTCTCGAGTAGCATTTAGACAATGTTTACACAGGCACCGTTTAGAGACGCAGTATGCGTAGCAACGGATATCATATTATTGTCATCATCAACATCATCATCGTCACCAACAATAGCTTTTAGCTAATAAGTAGAAAACTAATTTAAATTACATTTAATTACATTATTTTAACTAAATGCTTATAAGTTACCACGCGCTATAAATTAGCAGCCGAAATTACAAAAGTGAAAGAGACAGAAATAGAGATGTACCTAATACATTATGAAATAATCATAATCTCAGCTGAAAGACGTCCACTGCTGGACAAAGGCCTCCCCCAAGGATCTCCACAACGACCGGTCCTGCGCTGCCCGCATCCAGCGGCTTCCCGCGACCTTCACCAGATCCAGAGTCTTCCGGTGCGTGGTCGCCATTCAAAAACTTTTCTGCCGAAGCGTATGAGATAATCACCTGAAATTGAATAAAAACACGACTGCCTTGCCAAAATATTTATTGCCATTGTCACTCGGGCTGCTGTAAGGATTCTAACGATACCCTACACATCCAAATCTGTTCAAGCATTTAGAAGATATGGTGGAATAAATAAACTCTCATACATAAACCTATATAAATAACCCTAAACAGATTACACTCCTTCTTTGGACAGATATATAGGGATGTACATAACGTACGTAAAACGCGTACAATAACCGCGGTGCCTTAGATTTATCTCTAAGCTACGCACAGATGAGCTAGACGCATCGGCGTATGAAATATTGATTCGCACACTCTCCAAGTTCCGTGACAAATGTATCTCGTAGGGCTATTATCAGTAATATGCTAACCGAATTTCATGGTAGCATGAACTCCTACTATTGACGCGATATTGCTATGAAGTAAATCACAGGATTAAATATACCTACAATATGTTAACAAAATAACGCGTTGGTGCAGACGGGTTCTCGAATGGAGACCACGTCTCGCAAAACGTAGTGGTGCCAGGTGGACTGATGACCTGAGGAAGGTCGCTGGTGGTGGCTGGATGTGCGCTTTGGCGTGCCCTTGGGAGACCTACGTCCAGCAGCAGCAGTGGACTGCAATAGGCTGATTGACTGATAGATTGAGCAAAATAACGCAAAAGATAACATAACGAGTGGTAGGTCAGCCCTTGAAACTGAACAACTTTTGTTCTAGAAGTTAAAAAAAAACATACAAACTGTTCAGCTGACCGAGTCAATTTGTAAGAAAGTAAAAAAAAAAAAAGTTGTAAATCAAAAGTTGTTCAGTTTGATTTGTTGATTTAGCACCAGGGGAGGTTTGCGTTATTTTATTAACACGTTGTAGTACTACGTAGAAAAAAGCCACTTACTGCGTCCAGCCAATAAAAAAAAACTAAACAAAACACGAGAACCACATCATTAAAAATTTCATTTATTAACTACTTAACAGCTGTTAATTGGTTATCTATAAGTAAAGTAATTCTAGATATTTATATAACCCAATGGTAGGGGCGACAGAAAAGTTGTTACTAAACGCTTTCCAAGTTGGTAATTTCTACAACTTAGTTGACAATTATCTTGAAATATGTCGCATGAACTTCGGGGTCTGGTTCGATAATAAGCCTCTAATTAGTAAGGCAGGCGACGTGATCACATTCCACATTATCATCATATCAATTTTAGCTGACATTGGCCTTGATTCGGGATGTCATGATCTAATTCTAATTTTAATATCCAGCTATCCTTTTCGTTTTTATGACCAATGAAAGAGAGGTGATGAACGAATGATGTTTATTTGAACGAATGATAACCTAAAATAAGGGCATAATTGTCAGTTTAGGAGATTTTTATGTCGCATGTTTTAAGTGCTCTCTAAAATTGTGCAATCGACACGGCCATAAGGTTCAAATTCGATGTTTGACAGCTGTAATATTACGAGGCCATCTCCTGTCCCTTTTCAATCTTTAAAAGATAAAAAGGACGCTCTAACTTAAATTAAGGATTAGAGCGTGACATCCCGAATCGAGGCCATTGTCAAAAAAATATCTGTGAGAGATCTGCAGTTTGGTTAGAACATTGCAGTTAATTTTCTCAAAAGGATGATTCCGTGCGTTATAACTGCAAGCAACAGCCTCCGTGGCCGAGTGGTCGAGATTTCGACGCCCATTACGGAGGTTCCAGGTTTGATTCCCGGTGGGGACACTGTCAAGCAAAAATATCTTTGTGAGACTTTCCCCAGTTTGGTTAGCACACTGCAGGCTGAATCACCTGATTGTCCGAAATAAAAGATGATTCCGTGCTTCGGAGGGCACGTTAAGCCGTTGGTCCCGGCTACCTATCGTTAGTCGTTACATGAGCTAAGCCAGTGGCCTTTGGCGGCTCTATAACACTGACACCAGGGTTTGTGGGCCTAAACCTTAGTCGACCACGCTGGCCCAGTGCGGGTTGGTCGACTTCACACTCAACCTTTGAATTTCTTCACAGGAGTGTGCAGGTTTCATGACGATGTTTTCCTTCACCGTAAGAGCGTCGAATAAACGTACATACGAATAATTCAAAATTGGAAAACACATTGGTACGTGGTGGGGATCGAACCCGCGTCTCCCGGATGGAAGACAGCGGCCCTAGCCGCTAGACCACCGACGCTCCGTCGCAAGTCTTTACATGTCATCTAAATCAAGATACTCTGGGAAATCCTAGTTTATAATTTGTCTGGAGTTGTAAAAGTTTGAATGAAGCGAAGTAAGACACCCGGCTACTTCGCATTGGTATCACGTATCGAATCCTGCGGAAGTTCTATCTGCATTCACTTCCTTCCTCGTTTGATTTCAGTTTACAGACTGTAAAAAGGTGGGCCAAGTGCGTGTCAAACACTCTAATCTAATTTAGCTGTTGTTCTGGAAGACTTTTCTCGTGTTGATTATCTGCAGTAAAATAAGGTAACCATTCAGAATAAATTTTATTTTTACTTATATCATTTATAGATTTTGGAAGATTCATCCAAATAGGGTATTTAACTGTTCCTAAATTTACCATATTTTATGAAATAATTTTAAAATAAGGATTAGTAGCAGACAATTCGCAAAGAAAAAAACAAAATTGGTTAAAAAACGAATTTACAGTGATTTTTTAAAGTTTCAGTATGTCTGTCTCTTTCAAAAACGATTTTTGTATGAAGGTTATATGGCATTACTAGCAAGTGACGTCACATGCTAGTAAGTGCCTCTCTGTCTAATCTTGAATTTGAAACCTTTATAACTCGGTCAGTTTTAAAAATAGAGTTTTTTTAACAAGTTTGGATTTATAAAATAAAAAAAGTAGTCAAATACCTTATTTTGTTTGATTTTATTAGTGTACCCGTAATGCATTCCTTAGTGAGGTCTGAAAACCGATGTTGCCTACAGTACTAAAAATGTATACCATTTATTATTCTATTACAACCCCAAAATGATTACGTGCTTCAGAAAGCACGTTAAGTATGCCGTGGGTCCCGTCTGCTATCTACGGAAGCCAGCATGGCTTTTGTTGGCGGTTCTATAACACTGACTGACGCCAGGAATTGTGTTGAGTTGTCGACCTTACAACCAGCACGATGAAGAAGAAAATCAAACCATCAAAGCTATTTGTGCCAAATCAATCCATCTTCGCCCAGAGCTCTAATAGTGGGTAGTTCCCGAAACGGCAATATGTTCTAATATTCCCTCATCACGGTTCATTTGGGATTCAAGTCGAGTCGCCGCCTTCCCGTAATTAACGGCTCTTGCCGTAGGTTTATAAAGGAGATCCGGCCGATATTAAAGATGGCTGACTACATCACTTTTAAATAAAATAAAATAAAAATAAACATCATTTATTTCGGACACAAAATCCATAAATCATAAGCATTAAATCATCATCATCAAACCATAAAAACCAATCAAATTATTAGAAAATAAATAATAAATAAGTGTACCAAATTTCAGCACGATCGAATGAGTGCTCCAAAAATGAGTTGCAAGATTCGGACCGAACAAACATACCCACAAACAAACAAACAGACAGACCAGAAAGCGAGTTAATAAAAACGTGTTAAAATAAAATTACAATTAAAAAAATCTAAAAAACAAGTTCAAACCAAATTAAAAATTCTGATAAGAAATCTGCGTGTCCGTGTGGAGGTGAACGCGCGTCCAGTGCTGCATAACAGCACACACGGTTGTTAAAATTAATAACACACATATCAAAAAACGTGATAATAACCCGGTAGATAATTGTGTTATAAATTTTAAATCAGTTTTCTAAAAGCCCGATTTTATGTCACTGTTTGCTTAGCGTTACGTATAATGTTTCTCTTTCATGCAATAGCCTTTGTAGTCACAGATTTAGTCTTGCGGTTGTCGTACTGTGGATTCTGGGTTCCAGTCCGGTGAGGGCTCTACCGAAATAAAAATCTGTTTGTAGGGGGACTTTGGGACATTTCAAGTACATACACTTGGTATTCTCTTCCGAACAGTGTCTATTAACTCAATCAATCAATCAATCAATCAGCCTATCGCAGTCCACTGCTGGACGTAGGCCTCCCCAAGGGCACACCAAAGCGCACGATCACCCGCTTTCCTCATCTAGCCACAACCAGCGACCTTCCTCAGGTCATCAGTCCACCTGGTCTCTATTCGAGAACCCGTCTGCTCCAACCCCCCGTCCGCTCCAACGCTCGTCGGTTCTGCGACAGACGTGGCCAGCCCATTGCCACTTCAGCTTGCTACACGTCTATTAACTATAAAAAGATAAATATTGTACTAATTTCTTTGAATATATTAGATCACTTTTTAAAACTTGGGTGATCATTTATCAAAACCCTTCTGTCCGCTATCGACCTTACACTCCAAACGATAGAAAAAATATATTCCTTCCAGAAAATTAAAATGGCGGAATGGACTTAATTAATCTTACGGTTTTTTTATAACGGAATCAGGACGGAAGTCCACCATTTTGAAAAACGGCGAAATTATTTTGAAATCGTAAATACTCGCAGTTACTACAATGGAAATGATGAATTATTGTTATGATAAATTAAATTAATAATCAGACGCTGATTGATGGTTAAATTCGTCCCTTGCATCATTCATTGTCTTTATTTCCGGGACGTTCCGGTGTTTTGTATTTATCGTATTCATCAGATCCGAACCACCCCCGGAGGAGCTTTTGTTTTTGTTAATTTTAAGTACACTATTGTTTTAAACAAATAAATAAAACGTTATAGTGATATTTTACTCAATTGGAATAATTCCGGATTTTATCAAAAGTCTAACAATGCTGGGTTTTTTTTATTAAAGAGACACAACAAAATACAATTATATTATGTAATCTTACAAGATATGGTTCATATGCTATGCTGATGCATTTTCTAACGCGCATCTTCAGTTTGACATGGTTACGACAAGTATTAAACATTACATCAGCTAATTAATGTATTGTTTACATAATTTAAATTAACCCACTCCGTGGTCGAGATTTCGACGCCCGGTTCCGGATTCGATTCCTGGTGAGTCGCTGTCAAGCAAATATCTTTGTAAGACTTTCCTAGTCGTTACATGAGCCAAGTCAGTGGCCTTTGGCGGCTCTTGACAGGGTTGACATCACAATCATTGGTTTAGATAACTTAACATTCACGGATTTTTATTTCTTTTTGGCTTTCAGCTGTGTAGTTAGCCAAAACCATAAATTATGAAACCTATTAAATGATTTGTAACAGAATATCCCAGTACAAAAATACTCGAAGGGAATAAAAAAAATGGACAGAGAATCTTTCTGTGACCTTCTTGAAAAAGATTATTTAAGATTCTCGCTCTCCACGCCGCCTCAGAGCATTCTTGTTAAAAGAAAATAAAATTGTGGCAATTCAGAGTAATTCATTCCTTTAAATTATTTTACTCGAGCAACTGCGAAATTTTCAACGCCATTTTTTATTAAACGGAGAGCCAAGTGTGTTCGGATAGTTTAAATTTCGGGGGTTCCGGAGTAGATTTTCTTTTGCAGATATTGCAAGTAATTTGTATTGTGTGTTGCGTTGTAATTAAGTATGCAAGCGTTTGCTCCTATTTAAAAATTAAAAAGTGCTTTCGAAATTAAAGAAACTTAGATTTTGTTTTCTTATTTGGGTATCATGTTTCCTTTTGTATTTAATTTGATCCAAGATATGTGTTTCTTATGTTATGTATTTTACATTTTTATTATTGTGAAAATTTTTACTATTAGTATAATATTTACTATTGATGTTAATTTTAATCATGCTTTTGTGCCTAATTTATTTATGTTTTGTTTTAATTTATTTATTCTTAACTTTTAAACGTTTATTTAGATATTTATTCTTAACGATTCACTATAAATGTTGTAAGTATAATAAGGATTATTTTTCCACATAGAATAAAAGCATAATTTTTAATATTTTCTGTAGTATTTTTTCTGTGGACTCCTGAAAACGAATAAAAAACCAGTGGCGTCTGAGTGTCTTGCCTGCATCGGTGACTTCAGCCGCTAGGGGCAAATACGGAGAAACACCTTAAATAAAAGATTCATTACATGAATATAAGATATTTTCCACCTGAAAAAATAACCTCCGTGGCCGAGTGGTCGAGATTTCGACGCCCATTACGGAGGTTCCGGTTTTGATTCCCGGTACACTGCAAGCAAAAATCTCTTTGTGAGACTTTCTCCAGTTTGGTTAGGACATTGCAGGCTGAATCACCTGATTGTCCGAAAAGAAAGACGATTCCGTGCTTCGGAAGGCACGTTAAGCCGTTGGTCCCGGCTATACTATCTAGTCGTTACATGAGGCAAGTCAGTAGCCTTTGGCGGCTCTATAACACTGACACTAGGGTTTGTGAGGTCGGTTGGCGACCTTACATCCCACACGATGTTGATGAATGGGAATCGAACCCGGACCTTTCGTAATGGGCGTCGAAATCTCGACAACTCGGCCACGGAGACTGTTTGTTAACGTTGCATGTAAAAGAAAAAAAAATACAAATGAATCATTAGTTATTCCAACAACCAAATACGGTAAGCTCTTATCGGCCCGTTGGTACGAAGTTTGGTCGAGTGAACTGGACCGTGTTTTATTCGATAATCAATAGGCCGTTTCTCAGTTAGCGTTGTCTAAACACCCGTTGATTGTGGTCAGCGGATTTCCGGAAAGTTAGTTGACTAGGCCAGACGAGCTTCTTTTTATTAGGGCTCTAAATTTCCGATCTTTAATGTCTTCGTCAATAACCGACCTGATGTCAGTATTTTTGAGCTGCGAAGGACACGACTCATATAAGACTATAAGCGTAGATTAATTAACTTTAGGAAGTTACATAAATCTGAATTTCGATATTACATTTTTGGGTGAGTTCAATACATGTGTGAACACTGTGGACAAGCACTCGACGAAGAAACTTTACATGCGTCGCTTCTTTAGTGTTTCTTTTTTTTACGTGCTATGTGAATCAATTTGCCGAGTGGTGACGGCAGAGTAGAATACATGATCTCCAACCCGCCTGCCAAGCGTGGAGATTATGGCAAAACCCTCCACTTAGTGGAGGAGGCTCATAGTCCAGCAGTGTTCTGTAACGGGCCGTTGAAGTTGAAGTGACAAGTCGAAGAGCAGTTTATCCTCTAAAACTCGTCTATTATTATAGCATAGTTAAACGACATGAGCGAAAATATGAATATGTGAAACCCCTATTCTTAATTCGAGATCCTTATTGCAAATAAACATGGTTACTAATTAATTCAGCTCATCATCATCGTGTGGTGTCAGTGTTAAAGGGCCGCCAAAGGCCACTGACTTGGCTCATGTAACGACTAGATAGTAGCCGGGACCAACGGCTTAACGTGCCTCCCGAAGCACGGAATCATCTTTTTTTTCAGACAATCAGGTGATTCAGTCTGCAATATCCTAACCAAACTGGGAAAAGTCTCACAAAAAAATTTTTGCTTGACAGTGTCCTCACCGGGAATCGAACCCGGAACCTCCGTAATGGGCGTCGAAATCTCGAGCACTCGGCCAAAGAGGCTGTGTTGTAAGAATCTTACCTAAACTATATCGAGTAAGCCGCGCACTTCATTTGGCTAAGCTGGCGTTTAGAAGCAGATAAAATATATCCGCCTGTTAAGACTAGGACTTAACAAATAATTACTCCTCAGAGCAACTCCTTCTCGGTTTCACAGGGGCTGCCTCGTATGGAGTTTTATGTGATGTTAATTTAATAACGATTATTCGATTAAGATATAAGATAAGACACTGGTTTAAAAGTAAATAATATTTTATTTCTTTCTTTCTTTCTAAATTATATTTGACAAAGAATTATGTTGCTATAATAATCGCCTTGATGTTCTTTTAATTGTCTAAATACTGTACGAAAAAATGTTGAAAATTAAATTTTTTAAAGAAACTATAGCGGCCCGCTCCGGCTTCGCGCGGGTAGACAAAAACAACAGAAAAACTAAACACACAACAAAAATCCTATTCTTTACATTCAAATCAAATCAACGGCCCGTTACAGTCCACTGCTGGACTATGAGCCTCCTCCACTTAAGTGGTGGGTTTTACCATAACCTCCACGCTTGGCAGGCGGGTTGGAGATCGCATATTAAAAGGTTACTGTATCAGAGAGCGCTGCTGCCCGTTCCCTGTTCAATGTGTAGTTCCTAAGTCGCCTCTTACGACACCCACAGGAAGAGTAGGGTTTATGACAAATGTATTCTACTCTGTCGTCACCACACGGCGGATTCTTTACATTATGGACTCTTCAACTTACATACTACCTACACATGAAAAATATTATCCTGCCATTTTTCCTACCTCTACCCTACTCTACACCTACCCAACATCTACCCTACACCTACCCTACTTAATATTTTATTTCATACAAACCTTCCCCTGATAACGAACACATAAAAGAAAGATTTATCTAATTTGGTGCAGTCGTTTGAAAGTTATGCGCGTACAAACATTTCGGTGATTTATTTTCATTTATATAGATAGATACCCTGTGAAGATTGAGCTTGAATTTATGTATAATAGATTTGTTTCCGGTAAATAAACAGATTACCTATCAGAATATTTTCTCATTGCAGACTAAAATAATAAAGCATTACCAATAATACGAAGCAAGCTTTCAATGTTCGAATACGGAATAACGTTTCATGTTTAAAATAAAACGTATAAGGGAGCCAGTAGCCCTTTACAAGGTTACTATTCAGTTAATTTTTCTAAATATACCTAATAGTTCTGTTATTATTATATAATAATTACAAATTAAAAAATATTTTTTTAACAACACGTTTTAACGCACTAAAAAGTATAAAAAACTAACCCACAAACAAACAGACAGACAAGAAAGCGAGTTAATAAAAACATGTTAAAATATAAAACAAATATTGGAGAGACATCCCTAAGAGTATAGGTTCAATATGGCGGCGACACCATCTCCTCCGCGCACTTAGGAGCGGAAATGTGGCCATCGATTAATGTATTACCGCTGGTTGACTGCGTCTGAGCATCTCGCTACGGAAGACGGTTCACAGATCCTTAGATATGTAGGTAGGTTACTCGGAGTTGGATTTCATACAATATACGACATGAATTTAATAATAACATAAGCTCACAGTAACAGTGTGTCTATACGAGTATTGTGTCTAGTGTCTATACTGATTAAAGCCTCCGTGGCCGAGTGGTCGAGATTTTGACGCCCATTACGGAGGTTCAATTCCCGGTGGGGACACTGTCAAGCAAAAAATATCTTTGTGAGACTTTCCCCAGTTTGGTTAGGGCATTGCAGGCTGAATTACCTGATTGTCCGAAAAGAAAGATGATTACGTGCTTCGGAAGGCACGTCAAGCCGTTTGTCCTGGTTACTATCTGGTGGTTACACGAACCAAGTCGTGACCATTAGCGGCTCTATAACTTACACTGACATCAGGGGTTTGTGAGGTAGGTCGTCGACCTTAGTTTTTTTAGCTATTGCGCGAATGTACAATTGGCATCAGCGCGTTAGTAAAAAGGTGTAAATAACACTTAATAATACAAACAATTATATCTGTTACGCTTTCGTTTCTGTTAGGTTACAGATTCATAAGTGTTACCAAGACAAAAGGGTTAAAAATCAACTTGTTACACTTTAAGCGGGTTCTACTTATGGACTCTGTTTTCCATCCCTCGATATAGTATAAAGATGGCTGTATTGGTTGATACTTCATAGTTCGATCGCCCGCGTGATTTATTCTGCGATTTAGGGTACATTCAAATCCATCGGTGAAATAAACATAGGCAGTAGTTCAATCAATCAATTCAATTCAACAAGCCTATTGCAGTCCACTGCTAGACGTAGGCCTCCCCAAGGGCACGCCAAAGCGCACGATCACCCGCTTTCTTCATCCAGCCACCACCAGCGACCTTCCCCAAGTCATCAGTCCACCTGGCAGGGGGGCGTCCCACACTACGTTTCCCGAGACGTGGTCTCCATTCGAGAACCTGTCTGTTCCGACATAATATATTAGTTAAATAAATATAAAATTATTAAACCGACAAAAATATTTATTATAAATTATATTAATTTCCTAGAAATTAAAAGCGTTAGCTATTTGCAAGCTTTTATTTTTCATAATAATATAAAACGGTGGTTAAGTTGTTGATCTTTGCTAATAGACAGATAGATGTCTTACATTCATGGCAAACCTTTGTCATCCAACATTCTAAAGACGTACTTCACAATATAAAGAGCTACCCCATTTGTAGTACGTCATCAATATGGCGTCGCGTCGGCGTACATTTTTTATTCTGACCTTTTGATATAACGCGATTTACGGGTCAATCTCGTGAGAATATTTTGCGTGAATTTCCGATTCGTATTTTTTCGGACATAAAAAATGCAAAACGCTAACCAATAGGCCAATTTATGACTCCATCGGCGAGCAAAATAACGCATTTTATGTGTTTGTAAAGTTGAGAAAAAACGTACTTTTCCAAAAGTAACTTTTTGGTGTTTTGTTTTTTGTACGTTCTATTTATTGTCCGTCTGTAAAATTTGTTTTTTACCAGACTGTGAAGTTACATAATATATTTCTATTTTTTAAGAAAGAGTTTCCAGCCTAAGAGTTGCCAGCTTAGCCAAATGAAGTTTATTAATAATGTAATAAATAAAATAATTACAAATTCCGGTGAATTCAGATGCCTTTTATTTCCAATAACGAGTTAAACATAAGATCAGAATAAAAAATAAAGAATCTCGCATTATGTAAAATTTTCCCGTGGGAATAAGAATTTTTCCCGTTAAAAGTATCCTATGTGTTAATCCAGAGTACAAACTATCTCCATACCAAACTTCATCCTAACACGTTCAGTAGTTAAGGCGTGAAAGCGGAACAAACATCTAAACATCCAAATATATTTTCACATTTATAATATTAGTGTGATAGGTTAAGTTCACAGCAAACTTTGAACATCTTCGCAGGCGTATGCGGGTTTCCTCGCGATGTTTCCTGAACTATATAAACTGGATAAATATTTAATATTTCCTTGCAGCAGGGTCGAAACCACTGCTGCAAGATGTATGTATGAAACAAGTTAGAACATAAGAAACTTTGCTGTTGCGGTGTTGTGGCTTCCTAAGGCCGCGTGCTCACCCGCACTGAGAATAAAGTTTGCGTATACAGCTTTACTACGTTTTAAAATTTAACACACAAACACTTAGTCTTATGAAGAAACGTAATTTTATGGACTAACAAAACGCCTTTTCTTAGAACAAAAGTTTTAAGATGGGATGTTCCCGTCTGCAATCAACGAACCGATCCTAAAGCGATCCGTTGAATAATTATTAAAGTCACATTAAAAAGTTATGTTTTTTTTTTTTTAAAATTTTTCACAAATTAGTGATTTTCACTAGCGCTCTGCCCGCAACTTTGCTTGCGTGATTTATGTTATATCTCCGAGATGATAATTTTTAGCACAAAAATGAAGATAACTGATGCAGCGCATCAAAATGAAACATGCACCAGTTTTTACTACAACTATGAAAACAGTATTTGATTCCAGACAAACAAACAGACAGACAAACAAAAAACTATAAATAGTTATTTTGGTTTCTATTGCTCTTATAACCCCTGATGTTTTTTTTTTCTCAAATATTCTTCTTTTCGAGTCGATGGTTTTATATTTTGGTGGACCAGTAAATCTGTTTCTAAACTAATACGTTGTTTAAGAAACACATTGATGTAGACACAGCCCAATCTAAGTTTAAAAAGTTTTCCTGTTTATCTCACTTTGCGAGGAATCTCAAAACATTCTATGAAAGTCTTATGTTCAGCCCGATAACAACATCCATTCTAAACTAACAGAACTAGTGGTTCTGCTAAGTCAATCTACGTATTTATTTAAAACATAAGAGATTTTTAATATTGATCTGGTCACTATAAGATGTTGTTAGGTGAGCTAATTACGTAATAACTTGAGACAGAAGGACTCTTAAGTAGGGACTGAACAAATTAACCGACTTGGTATTACATGGATCTCACAACTTTTTACGGTAGACTAAGTTGCGTGCGAGACTTGGTTTTTTTACAAGTTATGTTTTTGATGGCATACCCTACACCTACCCTACGCTTACCCTACACCTCTTATTCAATTATATTCTATTATACAGGTACACTGATTCATTTACTGCAAATGTAACTTTGTAATCCTATATAATGCTCCAAGATTTACATGGGGTTACAAAGTTATCTAGCAGATGATGTATCTATAAAACTGGGCCGAAATTGCAAAATATTTTAGTTTTTCCTTGGTTTATACACTAAACACTAATTCTGTTCTAAATTTGAAGTTTCTATGTCTGCCAAAAGTGCCTTAGAGTTTTGATGATCGGTTAGTCAGTGAGTGAGTGAGTGAGTGAGTGAGTGACAAAACTAAGAAACTTTGACTAGTTATAAATCTTAAACTACTGGTTCAAATTAAATTAAATTTGAAACATACTGGGTTTATACAATGCCTGTTTTACTACTGAAAATTCAGGTTTATAGTTTTATCCACAACGAAGTTATAGGGGGGTCGAAAATGGCCCGAACTGCTTCGAGAAAAGGATGGTACGGCCGTGCCGCTTTTTTGCTCGACTTGGCGGGGGCACTGCCGTGCCCCCAGACTATGTTACTTAATTGAAATACGCAATTTATAATTTTAGTATTATAAGTTGCAGGTTATAGAAATCTACTGAATGCTAGCAAGTAACCGACAGTTACCTCTACTGCTGTACGAGTCATCAACATCATCAACCGCTCATATAGGTCCCCACCGAGGGGCTCGAGCCTACCCTAAATTAGGGGGATTACGCCTTAGTCGACCACGCTGGCCGAGTGCGGGTTGGTCGACTTCACACATAACCTTTGAATTTCTTCGCAGGAGTGTGCAGGTTTCATCACGATGTTTTCCTTTACCAAGAATGTTTTCCTTCATTCGCTCTACGAGTAAAATATAATTAATTTGGAAATTGATCGTTTCGCGACACCCTGTATAAGCAGTCGTTGTCTCTACACAGGGTGTTTTATAACCGAGTGAGCACTGAGCGACGGGGGGAAATGACTTCCCCGAGTCTTTAAAGAGAGTTTACGCTTATATAAGTCATATAACTGACTTATATACAGCTAAATGCCCTTGAAAGTGCAGCTGGATTTATGTTCTTGAGCGTTCTATATGGACATCTAAGTTCATAGCTATAAGATTTAATTTTGAATTATTTGTTGCTAGCAGTCCACCCGCGGCTACTCTCTCGCGTCCTGTAAGATTTTCTCTTACACCATAATATTTATTATATTGACACTGCCTGCCCTTTACCCCTGCGTTCCGAGATGCGCTGAAATCGATTTAAGCGCACTCAAAGCGCATAACAAAATTACTGTCAGCAGGCGAAACCCATATAAACTTTTAGTTTTCTGATCGCTGACGGCGTTGACAGTTTGATTTGGAACACACCCTATGACTTTTGCCAAAAAATTGACTTAGGACTGTTTTGAGAGCGTCTGTGGTCTAGTGGCTAGGGCCACTGCCTCCCGTTCGGGAGACGCGGGTTCAATCCCCACCACTTACCAATGTGTTTTCGAAATTCGAATTCATATGTACGTTTGTTCGACGCTCTTACGGTGAAGGAAAACACGGTGATGAAACCTGCACACCCCTTCGAAGAAATTCAAAGGTTGTGTGTGAAGTCGACCAACCCGCATGGGGTCAGCGTGATCAACTAAGGCCCAATCGCCCTAATTCAGGGTAGGCTCGAGCCCCTCGGTGGGGATGTATATGAGCTGTTGATGATGAGAGGCGACCTAATGGCTTTGTGGTCAACAAAAGCCTGATCGATCAGACTTATTTTAGGTAGACTCAAGCTGGAATAAAATGAGCTGATAACACATATCTGATAAGGAATATGCATAAATAAATATTAGTTTTTTTCATAGTTCATCTGAAAGTATACAAAATTAAAATACTGACAGTCAAAACAAAATCGAAATTGATCGAAAAACAAACTAGATACAACATTATTAAACAAAATATATCTGTGTTTATGGAAACAAAATTTTCTATGGCGGATGAATGGCCCGCGTGTCATATGACGTCACATGTCACGTCGGACCTCTATCTAACCCTCAGAGGAAATAAAAGACGATCGCAGGCGACGCGCGTCTGAAGTCTTTGGTCTAACCATCAACTTTGAAGCCTTTGTTTTGAGCAAGATATTTGAAAAAACTAAATTATGTGTTTATCTGGAACTTAAAATATTTCGATTAATGAATTAAAAAAAAATTGCATACTCCCTTTTAAATTTAGAAATTTTAACAATTCGAATGCAAATCATATCGCAGTGTCGTTTCGCTTAAGAAGTGTTTTACGTCTTAAGAAATATCTCAAGTATAAAGGATTATCACTGAAAGAGATGACATCGGACACTGTCGTTTCTTATTTCTTGGTAAAAGATTAAAAAAATGTTCAACTGTGAAAAGAATTTAAATGTTTCATCAGTTTACTTGTTTTTATTATAAAGTTGAGTGGAAAGTTTTAATTCTTTTTTTAACAAAGCTGTAGCGGCCTTTGTTAAGTAAGTACGGTTTTATTTTCTGATTAACTATCTGATTAAAGCTCAAGTCATCATCAACAGCCCATATAGCCCACCGAGGGGCTCGAGCCCACCCTGAATTAGGGTGATTAGGCCTTAGTCGACCACGCTGGCCTAGTGCGGTTGGTCGACTTCACTCACACACAACGTTTAAATTTCTTCATAGGAATGTGAGATTTCATCACGATGTTTTCCTTAACCGTAAGAGCGTCGATTAAAACATATGAATTCAAAATTCGAAAGTCATTGCTACGTGATGGGGATCGAACCCGCGCCTCCCGGACGGAAGACAGCGGCCTAGCCAAAAGCCCATTGACGCTCTCAACCACGAAAGCTCAAATATATAGCAAAATTTCATTCATTTATCATAAAACACTTCGTAAGGGTAATGACCGACCCTATTAACACTGGTATCAGAATTGTTGTAACGACTACTTCCATAGTATTAGAACTTAGTAAACATAATAATAAAAGTCCATGATATTAATTAAACCACTTATTTTTATATATTTATATATATATATTTTTTCGATTTTTGTTCAATTAGATATTAATCAACATAACCTCCAAATCAGAGAGCACCATATTTAAACACCAATAATGTTAGTAATCTTATACGCTGATCTCATCCTCGTCGCTACTATTAGAACTTGACACCGTAGGCTTAGTAAACATAATATTAATTAAATCACTTATTTTTATTTTTATTGAGGAGCACACGAACACTGACCAAAAACGTTACAAGAGCCCGAGAGAGAGAGAGAGAGAGAGAGAGAGATTGCGTTTTGTTACCACACATAGATAATAGCCGTGACTAGCTTCACATGTCTTCCGAAGCACGGACGGAATCATCTTACCTTTCAAATAATCCAAGTGTATTTCTGTATCTGATCATACGGCTCAGTTGTTAAAATATCCAATATTAACAAAGTGTACTTTTACGCATTGGCAGACTATTAAACGTGATTACAGTCAAGAGAATTTAGAAAAATTTCGTTCCTGTCTGAGTAGCTTAAGTTTTTCTGAAATATATAAATCTGAAAATACTAACGAAGCATATGACGCATTCCTTAATATGTTTAAATTATTTTACGATTTATACTTTCCACAAAAAGTAATTAGTATAAAAACTACAAAGAAAATAACTTGGATAACCAAGGGTATAAGAATATGCAGTAAGCGAAAAAGGAATCTACTTTGGGAATACAGATTAAATGCTACTGAAAAAAATAGAAATACATTAAATACATACACTAAAAGATTAAAGAGAATTATGAAACTAACTCAAAAAGCTCAAAACAGTTATGCAGTAAATACAGCAGAAAATAAATCAAAAGCAGTCTGGCAAGTTATAAACAAAAATAAATTAAATTTACCAAAACAATCAATAAAGCTTATACGTAAAGATAACTATGTCATCAGCGATCCAAAGCAAATAGCAGATGAATTTAATAACTTTTTAATTGAAAACCAAAATAAAATCCCTCCAAGCAAACTAAATTCGATTAAAAATACTAATATTAATATACAAAAT
Organism: Carpatolechia fugitivella; assembly: GCA_951230895.1. NCBI lineage: Eukaryota > Metazoa > Arthropoda > Insecta > Lepidoptera > Gelechiidae > Carpatolechia > Carpatolechia fugitivella. The sequence goes on from OX579661.1 coordinate 1,582,968, forward strand.
AATAAATCTGTGTTTATACCACCTACTATTCCTAATGACATCGTAAAAATAATTAATATTACTTTAAAAAATAAAAAGAGTGTAGGTTATCATGGCATCTCCACAAAGGTTTTGAAATATGTAGCACAAGTTATAGCACTTCCTATCAGACATATAATTAATCTTAGTATTTGTAATGGCATATATCCAGAGAGTTTAAAAACCTGTAATAGTGAAGCCGTTATTTAAAAAAGGAGACCGGCAAGACATGAGTAATTATAGACCTATTGCACTGATTTCTGTAATATCAAAAATATTTGAGAAATTCATTTATCAAGCCTTGTATTCCTTCTTAGAAAAATGTAACATATTTGCTCCAGAACAGAGAGGTTTCCGAAAAAACCATACAATAAATATGGCTATCTATGACTATATAAACAAAATTGTCTCTGAGGTTGATAAGCGTAATCCTGTGTGTGCTATTTATATGGAGTTAACAAAAGCTTTTGATTTCGTTGATCATACAATTTTACTTAGAAAACTAGAATCCTATGGAATACGCGGTAATGCCTTTGAACTTTTGAAATCTTATTTATGTAATCGTAAACAGTACGTCCATTTAACAAATATATGTTATTATACTAAAAAAGAAACAACGTATGTCTCTGAAGAACGTAAAATCTCACTTGGTGTACCTCAAGGCAGTGTACTTGGGCCACTTTTATTTCTTCTGTACATTAATGACTTGCCTAAAAACGTATCACAACCCATGTTATTATTCGCCGATGATAGTACAATTGTAATAAAATGTACAAATCCGAATGAATATGAAAATAACATCAATGATGCTTTACTAGAGGTAGTAAACTGGCTTGATCAAAATAATTTACAAATAAACTTACAAAAAACTAAGATAATGCATTTTTATCAACGTAATCCTCCACAATTTTTAAATAATATCAATATAAATTACAATGGGACAAAATTAGTTAATACAGAAGTAACAAAATTTTTAGGAATGCATATTGACAACAAAATGACCTGGAAACTTCATACTGTTGAGTTGTGTAAAAAGCTTAGCAAATTTTCTTATGCTCTTTATGAACTCAATAAAATAGCTAATCGGGACACAGTAATGGCTGCATACCACGGATTCGTTTCATCAAATTTAAGATTTGGAATTATTTTTTGGGGAAACGCTTGTGAAAAGGAAACAGTGTTCAGAGCACAAAAACGTTGTATTCAGTCGATTTGCAGCCTTAACGTAAGAGACAGCTGCAAACCACATTTTAAAGCATTGAAAGTCTTAACTATGACCTCACTTTACATCTACGAAATGGCGCTGTTTGTGAAGTGTAACCCTAACTTATTTTCTAAAGTATCAACTTAAGATATAAAGATAGCTTGTGTTTACTTGAAACTCGAACATCATTAATGCATAAAAGTGTCCTGGCCATGGCACCCAAAATCTTTAATAAATTACCCAGTCAGATAAAAGACCTCACTTTAATACTATTTAAAAAAAAGCTCTATGCAACATTAATCAGATACATTTTCTACAGTATAATTACTTTATACTTCTTTATTACTTTATCGATTGTTTAGTGTTTAGTTTTAAAATTATCTCATTTCTTAATACTTAAGTAAATATATTTTTATAGTGATTAAGTTAGTTTAAGTGAACTGTTTTTATAAATTTGTGCGCCTTATGAAGGTCAGTTATGGAGATTCTATTGTAAAATACCTACCACCTGTAATGTATCTATCTACCCATGACTACAAATAAATTTTCTTTCTTTCTTTCTTTCTTTCTTGAAGGACAGAAACCAAAATGTTTGACCTCTGGGCTTCAATATGAACATAAAAATATTATCATAATATTGACTGTTTTGAGTTTTCTGTAAAAAGGATATGACAAAATTGTTGGAATTTTAGTATCAAAGTTCTTATTACTTTCGTCAGAATGTATTTGGCAACATTAGTTTTGGAGTTATCAATCGATTGAAAGTTTTACAAAACTTTATTTTTTTACATTTATTTTGATACTCCCATATAGGCGGCTAAATTCATTATATATATTATTTCAAAATGTTACGTGTTTTTTTTTTTGCTGTGGTTGTTCAAGTCTAAGCCCATTTTGGTTGCTCCATTTACCATATTTTATGAATTATTTTTAAAATATAGATAAATAGCAGACGATTTGTGAAGAAAATAAAATAATCAGAAAATAAATTTACAGTGATTTTTCAAAGTTTCAATGAGTGTGTCTGTCTTTTTTTAAAACGATTTTTTGTCGAGATGGTATGGCGCTACTTGCTTGTGAATGTCTTGTGCATCTCTGTCTAATCTTGAATTTCAAACCTTTATAACTCGGTCAATTTTAAAGATAGAGCAAAAAATATTTTTCTGTTCGATAGTAAAAACTACATCAACATCCACTGCTGGACTATGAGCCTCCTCCACGTTTGGTTTTGCCATAATCTCCACGCTTGGCAGGCGGGTTGGAGATCGCAGATTAAAAGGTCACTGTATCAGAGAGCGCTGCTGCCCGTTCCCTGTTCATCTGAAGTCCCTAAGTTGCCTCTTACGACACCCACGGGAAGAGTAGGGGTTGGTGACAAATGTATTCTACTCTGCCGTTACCACACGGTTTAGTAAAAAACTAACAAGTTGGGATTTATAAAATAAAAGAAAAACTATCATATATCCTAATACCTTAACCCATCTGAAGACAGTCTCGCAAATTTTTATTTGACCTTAGTGTTCCCAACAAGACTTAAACTCAAAATGAGGACCCAATGCTGTACAGTTCAAAAACGGAAAGTTCATTGATCTGTGGGTTTTTGACACAAAGATAGGCTTTTATATGGATCACGAAGCCATTGTCATAAGAACAAAGATAGATAGCAAATTGAGTTACAATCAAATAAATATTTCTTGGCTTGGTTCCAATAATTCAAAATAAGGCTAGAATGTGAATAAAGACACTAGTGATTCCACCATTTAGGAATCCTACTAATATTATAACGCCGTGTGGTGACGGCAGAGTAGAATACATTTGTCACCAACCCCTACTCTTCCCGTGGGTGTCGTAAGAGGCGACTTAGGGACTACACATTGAACAGGGAACGGGCAGCAGCGCTCTCTGATACAGTAACTATTTAATCTGCGATCTCACACCCGCCTGCCAACCCTCCATTTAAGTGAAGGAGGCTCATGGTCCTGCAGTGGACTGTAACGGGCCGTTGATGTTGATGACTAATATTATATGTGAAAGTTTGGATGTTTGTTGCCGAATCACGTTTGAACCACTGGATGGATCGAGATGAAACTTGGCACACATTTAGGTTAGGCCCTGGAATAGGACATAGGTTACTTTTTACCGCGGGAAAGCCCTTCATTCCTATGGAAAAACTCACGAACCGCGAAAAACTAGTGATTAATATGCGGGGGTGGTTTTCTGATAAAAACTCAAACCCGAAAACTTGTTTTTATTGATATAACGTGTCGTACAAAGAGGAAATAACAAGGAGCGCAGCGCCCTCTATACGTAAATGTCATCACACTAATATTATAAATGTGAAAATACATTTTTATGTTTAGATGTTTGGATGTTTGTTCCGCTTTCACGCCTAAACTACTAGACGGATTTGGATGAAATTTGGAATAGAGATAGTTTATACCCTGGAATAACACATGGATTTTTTACCGGGAAAATTCATATTCCCACGGGAAAATCTTACATAACGCGGGCGGACCACTAGTAGTAAATAAAAACAATAAATACATAGATATTTTTAGAATAAAATCCATCCTAAATTTTTCTGGTCATATATTAAATCTGTTTTTAAAAATAGTGGTCTTCCGCAGCTAATGTACATAATACAAAGGACTTTCTGCTTCTGATGGGGAACAGATTTGCAACCTATTCAATGAACATTTTCATTCCGTTTTTGAAACCTCTGCTTCTACCTTTGATGTCAATTTGCTACCTCCTAATGACACCGGCGCAGTCATTGATATCGATACTGTCCTCATTACTAAAGACTTAGTGTACAAATATCTTAAATCTGTCGATGTCAGTAATGGTGCCGGACCTGATGGTATTCATCCGCTTCTTATAAATAAATGTTCTTTTAATTTATCTTTACCAATAACTTTGCTTTTTGAGAGATCTCTTAGGGAAGGCCATGTTCCAAATATCTGGAAACGCGCTTTAGTTATTCCCATACCTAAAGGGGAAATAAGTCCAGATATTGAGAAGTATCGTCCTATATCCAAGTTATGCCAATTTGGTAAAATTCTAGAACAAATTGTTACTGATCAGTTGTCTGATGTTGTTCGTCAGCACATTATACCAAATCAACATGGTTTTTACAGAGGACGTATCGTTGATACAAATCTTTTGTCATTTACTGAGTACATTCTGCATGCCTTAGATTCTAATTGTCAGGTGGACGCCGTGTATACTGATTTCGCCAAAGCTTTTGATAAAATTTGTCACAATACTCTGTTGTTGAGGCTTTGGCGACTTGGTATACACGGCGATCTATTCCGCTGGATTAAGTCTTATGTTGAAAATCGTACTCAGGCAGTTGTTGTAGGATGTTATGCTTCTCGATACAGGAAAATCACTTCCGGCGTCCCACAAGGATCGCATCTGGGACCGTTGTTGTTTATTCTGTACTTAAATAATATCACAGAACACATGGTTAATTCTAATCAATTACTGTATGCTGATGACACTAAAATGTTTAAAATTATACGAAATGCAGATGACTGTGCTATTTTGCAACAAGATTTAGATATATTTGAAAGATTCTGCAGTTCGAATAACTTATTTTTAAATCCTGATAAGTGTTTTGTCATCAGCTTTAGCAAAAAGAGGCAACTTGTAAACTTTAACTATAGAATCTGTAATAAGAAATTGACCCGAGTCACCGAAATTCGCGATTTAGGTGTTATCATGGACTCTAAATTAACTTTCGTCCCTCATATAGATTCTATGTTAAAGAAAGCTACTAAGCAGTTGGGATTGATTCTGCGCTTAAGTAAACCTTTCTAGAATATTTCTACTTACAGAATATTATATAACGCATGTGTTCGTAGCCGGCTCGAATTTGCCTGCTCAGTCTGGTATCCTCTCTATAACATCCACAAAGAAATAATTGAAAGAATTCAAAAGAAGTTTGTTAAAGCCATCGATTACCGTTTTGGACACAATTACTCTGTTTATACCGCCTCAGCCAAGCGGCATAAAATTACGCCTTTGCACTGTCGTCGTGATCTGATTGATGCAGCTATTCTATTTAAAATTGTCAACAATGTCATTAATGCTCCTGCATTACTGCATTCGATTTCTTTTAGAGTGCCTCGTCGCCTTGAACGTAGTTGTAGAAAGAGGCCTCTGTTTGCTGTAGGTATGAGTAGAACTTGCTACGCTCGTAATAGTTTTGTCAAGCGAGCATGTTAACTTTATAATGATAAACTTGTAGATATCGACATTTTTAACGAAACGTTGAACACATTTAATAAAAAATGTTTAGATTGTATTTGTGAGTAGATAACTCCAGCTATATTTTGTTGATGCGTCAATTATTATTATACTTAACCACATTACATAACATAATTGCTATATAGTATATATACCTATACGCTGGAGTACACATATACCCTTACAGACACACGCACCCGATGGAAGGGAGGGAGGCTAGTGGTCTTCCAATCCCAAGAATTTGTCTGCGTAGGGCTAGCCTCCCCCTCTCCCATCCCCACACTTATTACCTCATTGATATACATATACGCACATAGAGGAACTGTTGACTGGTTAGTGGACAATATAATGGTCTTATATTGTATACCAAAAACCCGATCCCGAGACGCCAGTCGTCGTAGGGCTAACCACTCAACAGTTCCTCTCTACTGCTCTTACACACACACACTGTACACACAGTTACTTACATTATTATGTACGCTTATACCTTTTACGTATGCATTATGTTTACTGCACTTATTTCCTTTTAATGTATTTTTAATTTTTGAACCTTATGTTCATTATAACTGTTTTTTACTTTAATAAAAAATTATTAAAGTAAAAAACATTTTTTAACATAACACGTTTTTAGCGCACCAAAAAGTATAAAATAATTTTAATTTAGATTTTTAATGGTTTAGTACTCTTGTAGGACTTAAAACGAAAAACGTGGGGCGCATGGAATAGGTATTCTAAGAAGTAGAGAACGAGGTGATGACTGATATACAGCATCACTGACGCTGTTACCTTTTCATTGTCTTACTTATTTTCATGTCTGTTTGCTTTGTGCTTGTCTATGTCTACTTATTGATACATAATATATTGTTAATTTAATGAATAAATGTTTTCTTATTCTTATAATTTACAAATAGTTATTATTAGTATATTACTTGCAGTGCAATTGGATTGTTGTATTTTTCAATATTGGAAAGTTTTGCATTTCACCATTATTCAGCTACTTATAGCTGATGGAAATTGATTATTATATATGGTGCAAGGTGGACCACGCGCGCCTAGAAGATGTCTATGTTTTGTTTATAATAGGGCTAAGCTTATAATTCTATATCTGTAGTTTTTTGAAAAACACAGTTTTGTTCGTTGTTATTATGCCTCAAAATCTATTCCATGCACCCCACATTTTTCGTTTTGAGTACTACACCAATAAAAATCTAAATTAAAATTATTTTATACTTTTTGGTGCGCTAAAAACGTGTTATGTTAAAAAATGTTTTTTACTTTAATAATTATTTTGTGTTTTTTAGTCCCGCGTATGTAAAATTTTGCAAGATACCCTGAACATCACGTAGGACTAAATTGATAAGACTAAAAAGCCCAAGCACGACAAGATTATGTTGTTACATTGTTGTCTGACCCCATCATCAGACTCTAGACATCACGTGTGAGTAAAAAATCTTGTCAAGACTAACCCAACGAACCACCATCACCTTCTGGATCCGTCATGAGACCAGCTCCATCATACCATAATATTGCATTGTCATCGAGGTTACATCATCAACAGCTCATATAAGTCCATACCAAGGGGCTCGAGCCTACTCTGAATTAGGGCGATGAGGGCATAATATAAGTGTACTAAATTTCAGCACATCAGGGTCTGATGATGGAGCCAGAACATGGAAATGGTAACTCCTCAAATACAGAACATAACCTAGTCGGCTCGGCCTTGGCTCGTTTGTTTTGTCTTTCCATGTCCACCTTCTAGCTCCATCATCAGACCCTGGTCATCACATATGACTAAAGATCTTGTCTAGGCAAATCCAACGAGCCCAAACACGACGAGAATATGTTGTGTATTTAAGGAGTTCCTATGGCCACCTTTCGGCTCCATCATGAGACCCTGGACATTACGTATGACTAAAGATCTCATCGAGACAAATCCAACGAGCCCAAACACGACGAGATTATATTGTGTATTTAAGGAGTTCCTATGGCCACCTTTCGGCTCCATCATGAGACCCTGGACATTACGTATGACTAAAGATCATATCAAGACAAATCCAACGAGCCCAAACATGACAAGATTATGTTGCATATGTAAGGTGTTCCTATGGTCAGCTTCGGGTTCCATCATCAGACCAGCTCCATGGTACCATAATATTGCATTGTCATCAAGGTTACATAAGTGTACCAAATCTCAGCACAATCGAACGACAGCAAGTGCTCTAAAAATGGGTTGCAAGATTCGGACCGAACCAACAAACAAACAAACAGACAGACAAGAAAGCGAGTTAATAAAAACGTGTTAATAAATAAAAAGAAATATGGTAAAATATAAGGAAAAAAGTTGTCTATGTATATGAAATTAGAAGCATGAATGAGTCAAAAGTTGCGCTTTTTAGTCCTTGAGTCTGTCTTAATATGTCTGTCTGTCTTTTGTCCTTCAAATAACTTTAACAAAAGTTCGATGTAAGACAAATTACATTACACAGTGTTGTCAAACAACAAATCCAATAAAATTGCAAACGGAAGGGCTAAAACTTCAAAACCATCGGCTTATCTCTCTGAGTCAGAACCGGAACTAGTGTTGCCAGAAACATTTTCTTTAATGTTGGAACTCGAAGAAAGTCGGGATCCAAATAAATACATAACTAAACTAAAAAAATTAAGGAATTTTATCACAAAACTATAAAGATTCCTTACTATTAGAATAAGATATACATTATTTCATACAAAGATTTAAAAAGTACATAAAATATTTCACACAAATAATAATAAAATACAAAACAGAAATATGTACAGATGGCTTTTCTTGTAGATAATAATTTCTTCCAGGCATTGTAATTACTATCGGTGGGGACGTATATGAGCTGTTGATGATGATGATGATGTAATTATTTTATGAAATTCTAAAATTTCAAAAGAAAGTTACAATGAGGGAATTAATACAATATTGCAACATAACTGAAAATGCGGGATTCGGCCGTGTCGTCCCGTTAGAGTGTTGGCAGTTTGGCAGGACGCATCCTAATAGTGAATGTGCCAACCATCTACAAGCTTTCCTTGTCCTTCGTATTTGCTAGCTGTGACGTCGAAAAATTATTTGTAGAAATCTTAATTCGAATAAAATATTTTTGAAAATTCCACTTTAACAGGGACATCCCGCCAAAAGTGGCAACACTAGCAGTGCTCCAAAGCCCTTTGGAGCTTATACAAAGGAGAAAAATAAAGGGAGAGGGAGAAAATACTGAGTTAAACTCGTTGGTAATCGCGTCACGCAGTCAGCGTAGAACTTTGTGCGAAACAAAATTGCAATGAAATTCCCATTGAAAATGAAATTCGGAAAGAATTTTTATTTCTAATTGAAAAAAGTTTATGTTAATAATACATTACGATATGAGGATCGTAGGTGGTAAATTACAAACGAGGTGACTTTTTTAAGCTCGAGCCGTAGGCTTATAATGTCACGAGTTTATAATTGTTATAAAACCTCAGATCCGTGTGTTGTACGTCGTTTTTTAATACTTGTGAGAAAACCGATAGTAAATAATTGAAATGGAGGTTAAGAAAAGTACCCCTACAAAAGCTACGATACTACAGGTAAAATTTTTATACACTATTTATTACATTTATCATTAATACCAACACTTGATTACTCATGAAACAACAATCAATGTAACACAGAAATTTAAATTTTATAAAATTAACGCCTAAAAAGTAATAGGTTTCTTTTTTATAAGCATAAATTATGGAGTAAAAACTCTCACGAACTAGTGTGATTTCGTTTCGATTTATTTGACGATTCGCTTCACGGCGCAATAATGCAACAACGCCGCACCGCGACAGTAAACCACAACTGTATAATGCCATACAGTGCTGCGTCACAGTAAAGATAAAAGGAGCAGTACTCCAACTTAGCGCTGTCCTTGAATTATTTACCTACGGCCGCGCGGTACATCAATACGCTAATAGGGCTGCCCACTGCTTGTGTCTATTGGACACTTAGATTACGCATCTGATTATGATCATAACACTACACTACACTAAACTAAGTAATTATTGTCATAAAATATCATTACATGTAAGGTTTAAATATATAAAGTGATTTGATTATACATAAGTCAATGTGAAAAAAGTGGATAATTTTTTTATTATTTATTTATACAAAGTACATAGGTTCAAATTAATGTATTCGCCAAACTGTTAAACAGTTTGTTGGCGAAAAATATGCACTCATTTAATTATAACGACTTAACCAAAATCATGCATCCCGAAAACAATAAAATCTACAAAAATACTACTATAAAAATCTACTCAACTTCATCTAGCAATATAATTTTAAATTTAGCCTTAAAAGCGTTTAAATTACAATTTTGGTCACAGGTGATACTATTGAATAACCTAGGTATTATATAATTTCGAGTTCGCTCACCATAATTATTTGTAGCACTAGGTTCTTTGTGAGGTTTCACTTAAATTAACAGTGTAAGTTCTACTAATTTTAAAAATGCACTAAGTCATGGGATATAATAGTAGTAGTAGTTGATTGGTGTCAATAAAGAATATTTGTATTGTATTGTACCACACAAACTCACAAATATTTTTTACTTAAGTACGCACTGAAAAACACACGGCCCTTCGTCACAGAATTACAACCTCGACTATGGGAACCTTAGAACTAACTGAGAAATCGAAGCGCGTCAAAACGGCGCATGAGTTGAAGTACTGCTCCTTTTATCTTTTCTGTGGCTGCGTGTTACATTTTTGTAACATTTGCCGTGTCCCACTGCTGAGCAAAGGGCTCTTCTCGCTTTCGTCAACCTTCTAGATTGAACTTCTAAATGTCAAGCCTTATGAAACTCCGTGGTTGACGTAGGGAGATGAATTTTATATGTGATGCGTTCTGCGTTCGACAATTTAAATTTCGGTGTTATATACTAAACCCTAATTCCCCATCGAGGAGATTAGGACTATCATTGTGAAACAAATACGTCAAATTCTCTGTACTACCTATACAAGTCTATGGTACTACCGGTTTACGGTACAAATATAATAAAATATATAAATGTGGGACTTGGAATTAAACCTCGAAAGAACTTAATAATCGTCTTTTTTTTTAAAGAAAACTTAATACTTACATTCCGTCAGAACGAACGCCATCTTCAATCTCTCTTTTTGAATCAGTCCTACCAAAATTAGGAATCTTAGAACAATAGATATCTCAAATTACAATGCTACCAATAGTATAAGATAACATACAGATAATTGCCATAATAGAAAAAACATTTAAAATTTGCCGCCATCACTCTTCCTTATTCTACATAAATGTTGCAGTACTCCTTAAATATGTATTGTCTGTATATAATATGTACAGAAAAAATATATGATATATTATACGTACAAGTACTGTTTTTTTAATACTATTTTCAGATGTTCCCATTGATATGTCACTAGATTCCCATACCTATGTTTAGTTTTTCTTGGGAACCAGTAATGAGTACCTAACCATGCGATTTACGCAAAAACAAAAGAAATTGAATCAAAGTTACACCGTCTGTTTTTCCAGTTCATTGACAATCGTGCCACGCAACGTGTAGTGTTGCCAGTGTAGAAAAACTATGCGTGCTGGGGGTGCCATCGTTGAATAAAAACAGCAAATTGTACCTGTGGGAAATATTCGAGAAGTGGCTGTGTTTATTCAGGATTTACTAACCTTTTTAAGAAACCTTTTTTACTGCGAGGCAACTACGATCGGACTTCTAGGAACTTCTTATTTTATTTCCTAAGCTTTTCATTTTAATATTTATTTTTGAACTGAAAGAAATCTCCAATTATTATTGTAAAAAAAAAAATAAAAATAAAAAAAAAACACTCGTGCTACTGACCGCACCGTTTGTATTGTTTTTATTATATAATATTAGTATTTGTATATTTTATATATCAGCCGGATGAGGTTAGGTTTCCTACATGAACGGTCCTTGCGGCCACCATCACCCAGCAATCTCCCAACCAAAGAAATAGAAACACCTTCCGGGTGCATCAAGGAGTTTTTTCGTCAGAGGGTCCAACATTACTTCTTCCAGCCCGTGGTTGTCATTCGCCTTTTCTTCCCCACCGGTTATCACTCCGCTATTAACTTAAGCGAATATTTCAACAGATTTTTAGTGATATAATTTTCATCTTACATTATTGGAACAATCAACTTCTAATTCAAACGCAGCAAATTCAAATGTGTTAGCGCGACCTTCATGAACCAAAACTAATCTCATTATAATGTTTCATTGTTCAACAAAATCACTATTGCTGTAGATTTCAACCCTAGTTCATTTTAATCCCTAATTAAAAAACTACGAGAGTATTGCTTTTTAGTGAACAATAAGGCAAAACAAGGAACCTAGGGGATTCTAAATCTTTAAATTGATGTAGGTATGTACCGTCGTTTAAGGGTCGGGCCACACTGATCGAGTGCGCGGCGTGGCGATCGACGGTTTGCCTATATAAAATGCGTGCAAAGTATAGAAATCCTTTCGCTTTACGCGGCGAAAGGACTTCCATACTTTGCGCGCGTTTTGTATAGGCAAACCGTCGATCGCCGTCGATCAGTATGGCCCGACCCTAAATGCGAAATTTAACCCAAAAAGTTTGCAAATTGTGGCTTTAGCATGTGCACTTTGGAAGCCCACTATAACAGTGCTCACCTCTTTGGGGAAGAGAGCGTGATTTTTTGTATGTATATTTTAAAACATATGTTTTTTATAATACGTTATAGTAACAATGAAGACGGAAGCGGTCAGATGCGCAGGATATTCTTTTTAAAGGTGCGCAAGCGTTCGTGCACACGTAAACGCACGCGTTCGACCTCTCCTCGACCTCCCTCTCCTCAATTCAGTGGAACGGAAAACCGCTTCGACTGGAGGAGAGGTTAGATGATGTCAAGCCGACGTTGCTTAATGCCCTCTAACTAAATTGTTCAGTTAGCTTTGAGTCTTGCTACGTCGGGTGTAGCTACGGTGGCGTAACTCGACCCTTGGTTCTCTCAAAAAGCCTTATAGCTTCGTATGCCTCAAGTTCAGTCAAAATATCTGGCTGCCTGGATAATCTTTTGGAAGTTTTTGCTTTAGTAGGTATTTATTTTAGGTTAAACCAAAATAATTATACATTTTTTTTTTTCTTATAATTTGTTCACTGTATCTGATGTTACAAAAATAATTACGCAATTGATGACGACTCTACCTTACACTTCTATTGCTTTTTGAAAACATGTACAGGCCTTTCGTGATATGTTAGATGGGGTTGTAGTGAACTGGAGTTAAAATACACTAATCCAAAATACAGCATAAATTCAGATTAACTTGACACCATTTTACTCACTTAATTAGTGTATCCTAAACTTTTTTGGCACATAGAGTCAAAGTTAGTTTAATTCAGCTACTGTTTTGCATTCTGCTGACAAAATTCTTTGAAAAAATTCGCTGAAGAGAAGATTCATTATGGTTATGAGAGAGAGCTTGTTTTCATAAGAGTCGGCGCTAAATCAGACCCATGCACTGACTTATATCTTCAGTGCGCTGGACTGGAGAGACTATATATATATATATATATAAAAACATTTATTTTCAGATTTTTCGTCCATGGAGGTGACTACCTCCTTTAATGGAAGCGGTGATTTTAATATAATTACAAAACAATAATTATAAATGAGAAAATAATTTTTTTTTGTCGATCTTGGACAGGACTCAACTCGCATTTCCTTGGCTATCCGGGCCAGAAACAGGCGCATTACCAATTATGCCACCCAGCTCTGTGAAAGTTTCCCGAGACGCGGTCTCCATTCGAGAACCCGTCGGCTCCTTCTGCTCCTTTTTAGTCATTTGCAGAGACACGATAGTTTCATTCACCATTAGATTAAAGCCTCAAACAAATGAACCTATTTTGTAATTATAGTTTATTATTGTTACAGATTACACCTGTTAATGAAATATCTAACCGACCGACCACTACGTCGGGGTCGGAACTAGTCTAGAGAACTAGAACTTCAGATCATTGGACCCAAATAAAAGAAAGTCGGAGCCCTAAAGATGCAGATTACCTCAGGAATAGGAAACCCTACAAGGATTTACATAGATAGCAATATTGGTGGATTTCTTTCTTATATTGGGGATGTTGTCGGAGGAAAATTTCGTTTTGGAGTGGCTAAAGCGAAGGCAGTAGGTACAATAAACGTCCGCATCGATTACCTTTTCCAGTATAAGCTGAGCAGTCTTGACTTAGACTTGACTTTTCTTTCTTTCTTTCTTAGACTGTTTTATCTTATCAGACGTTAGTGTTATTGAACTCACCCAAATAAATGTAATGACGGATCTAAGTGATGTAAATAATTTTTTGATTTTGATTTTTGGATACTCAAGTTTTTTCATTTGGCCAATCGCAAGTGAAACTTGACTTTGTGATAAAAGAGCTTCGGTGGTCTAGCGGCTACGGCCACTGCCTCCCGTCCGGGAGGCGTGGGTTCAATCCCCACTACGTTCCAATGTGTTTTCGAAGTTCTAATTCATTTATTCGTCACTCTTACGGTGAATGAAAAACATCTTGATGAAACCTGCACACTCCTGCGAAGAAGTTCAAAGGTGGTGTGTGAAGTCGACCAACCTGCTCTGGGCCAGCGTGGTCGACGAAGGCCTAATCGCCCTAATGCAGGGTAGGCTCGAGCCTCTCGGTGTGGACGTATATGAACTGTTGATGAATTAAAAAAGGGAAACGCACTTAATCCTCCCCCTTTAATCTTGTACTTTTTGTGTGCAATAAAGTGTTTTTACTTTACTTACTTACTTAATTTTATTCTGATGATGCTTAAAAAAATCACTATGTACTTTATCGCATTGGGACCAATTTTAGCCTGACCAAATAGCTCGGATATCAGAAACTTCAAGCCGCTTGGCTTGTGACTTAAATTAACGATCACTGTCTGAAAGAAAGTAAACGGCTTCAGATCACAAAATTACAATAAAAAAAATGACAAAGTATTTTATTTCACGTCATAAAAACTTAATTAAAATGTCATAAAAATCACAAAAACTCAATAAAAATATTTTTAGATTCATAGAAAACAACCAAAAACGTAAACTTTCTGACGGGACTTGAACCTACGACCCTCGGCCTATACGCAGTGCTTACCAACTACACCACCAATATACAGTAATAATGTCAAAATATTTCTTTCACGCCATAAAAGCCATCCACACTTAACCATTCAAAGAGTTTATTTATTTTACAATTTATAGTAGGTACACAAGTAAAATGTCAATGTATATTTTTAAGTAAATAATATAATTTTTATTTTGGTTGTTTTTCGTTAAATGAAGTGTTCAGTCCATTTAACTGAACAACTTTCTCCAAGGAACATGGAGTGTAAAACGAAAAAAAAAAATTACCCGTTCATACAAAACCGCGCGGCCAGCAGATCGATTTACTATGGGGGGAAGCAATATTTTTTTTCAACTGCCAGCCCATGTTCCTTGGGGAAAGTTGTTCAGTTTAATGGACTGAACACTCCATTTAACGAAAAACAACCAATTAAATTTCACGGCGTATAGCGTCAAGTCACACTCGTTTGTCATACAATTAGCTGTATTATTCTAAGTGAACACTGCAATAATGGTCGGGGCTACAAGGACGGTAACCACTTGTTATGGCCGAGGCCACTGGCGCTGCCAAGAAAGTATGTATCTTCCTGCTAGTATTACTCCATAAATATACTCGTAGCCTGTAGGAATGTCACAGGACCGAGCACTTTGTAGGGCTGTCGCATAGATAAGATAAGGTTAGCATTTATTACAGCGTCGGTGGTGTGGCTAGGGCCTCTGAGTTCGAACCCAATCAGGTACGGAGAAGAATCGTAATAAAGAAAGAAAGATAGAAAATTATTTATTTCGAACAAATCACATTATACACTTACTTAAATATTACTAAGTTTAAAAATTATTGCTATGTGAAATGCCAAAAATGGTCTCTTATCTACTCAGTATAAGCGGCAAGTAGGGCCGCTACCTACTTGCAGTGCTGGTCTTCCGTAGAGCCAATTCTTTTTATTGTTTTTATTGATGACGATGATAGACCTAAATAAGAAGTGGCAAATTTAAATACGTATTGCAACGCAGGTTTATATTACTGTAGAGATCTTTTGGAAAGAACTTTATACAGCTGTGGACAGCGACGCTATAATGACGATGATGTTGACCTGGGACTGATCTTCGTTATAGATTACAGAAGTCGAAGCACACATACGCAGCACGCCATGGGCTTTTTCTTTGGAGAACGGGTGCATTAGAATGTAATAGTTAAGGCACATCGCGGTCTCTCTGTTTCAATACTCCCGAGCGATGTGGTGGGGGCGCAAAGTGGCCGTTTCGTATGTCATACAATGGCTATGGTTTAAAAAGGTCCAAATCCAACTCCAAAGCAGTCTCCCCAAATCAATAGCAAAGAAAGAATTTGCGGCCATGAATACTTACAAAAGTTGCAGCTTTTGCTTTACTCCACAAGCTAGCTATTTTCGATTTCTGCATTTCAGCAAGCCGTTAATTTAAATTTATTTTTCGACGGCGCAGCCCTGAGCAGGGCCGATAAGAGAGGAGGCGAGAAGAACGGTTTAAGACCCCATTTATTACAAGCGTGCACTATAATAAAATTGTGGAGTTTAAGTCTTCAACTTGGGATCTCAAATGGTTTTATTGCGAAGCCTCTGTGGCGAGGCCATTAGGAATGACAGTGGCGATTGATGGTTAAGTTAAATGAGGGTAGTTACAATTTTCTCGTGAAGATTGAGGAGTTGCGGGGCAGTTTTGTTAATGGTTGTAATTTTGTTGGAAGTTATGCTTTAGAAGAATTATTATGGATGGCTTTGCTTTGTTGCATGTTTATGTTTGTCTATGTAAATGTATTATAAATAATAATAATAAAAAATCTTTATTTCAGGCAGTGCCCATATAATGTCAGTAACATACCTTATAATTAAGTTAGTGACCAATATATATAATATAATGATTGTAGGCTTTGCGAGTATTGCTTTCTGGCAGTGCCGAAGAATGGTGGGGAAAAAGTGGGGACTTTCTCCCAACATCATTCTTTGGCTGTACGTGACGGTAATCCGCCCTCTTGTCTGTTATGGAGCTGTGGTGTGGTGGACCAAGACCAAACTAACCATAATGGTAAGCAAACTCCATAGCTTCCAAAGATTGGCCTGCATGGCGATCACAGGGTGTATGAGGACAACGCCAACGGCAGCGATGGAGGCCATGTTATGTCTTCCGCCACTCCAGCTGTACATACAGCAGGAGGCTGCCTCATCAGCGGTAAGACTTAACACCCTAGGACTATGGAGATACAACAGGACCCCACACGCCGCCATTCTAGGGGAAGTTCACAAAAATTTCCCCATCTCAATGGCTTGCAGTGACAGGATTCCAAAACAGTTTGTTTTCAATAAGAAGTACAAAATACAATTACACGAGGACCATCGGGTTGAAGGGCTTGACATTAAAGAGCTCAGAATCTTCACCGATGGATCCAAAACTGAGGCAGGCACGGGTTCAGGAACCTTCTCGGAGGACCTAAACATCAAGCTAGCCCTCCCACTGGGTGCCCATAACACAGTCTTTCAGGCTGAATGTATGGGCATCATCACGGCCGCTAATGCTATAGCATCGAGAATGGTAAGAAACTGCTCCATCCGAATCCTCTCGGATAGCATGGCCGTCTTACTAGCCCTAAAAAGCAACACCATCAACTCGGGACTAATCTACGAGTGTCACAAACGACTAATGGAGGTATGTCAACACAACCGCGTAACCCTTCAATGGATAAAAGGACATAGCGGATCTAGAGGTAACGATGCAGCGGATGAGTTGGCTCGTAGAGGTTCTTGCTTAACAGCATACGGACCCGAGCCTATCATCCCTCTTCCCTTCAGGATGGTACGTACATTACTTAGAGAATCAACTAGGAACGAACATGCCATTCTTTGGACGAACCATGTAGAGTGTAGACAGGCGAAGATGGCCTTGCCAACCCCCAGTGCCAGGCTCGCTAAGACCCTGTTTCGGCTAAGTAAACCACGCTTGCGTTTGGTGACTGCAGCAGTAACTGGTCATGGTTCTTTTAACAAACATCTATATGTCCTAGGTGTTACTGACAGCCCCCTTTGCAGAGCCGGCTTGGAGGCAGAAGAAACGGCCGCTCACGTCCTCATGGAGTGCACGGGAGTGGCGGACTACAGGGCTAAATACCTCGGTCTAACGAGGGACCTTCCAGGGATAACCGGTAATGTAAAGGGCCTACTGGGTTTCCTGGAAGAGTTGGGTTGGCTCGAATGACACCGCATTCCCACCCACACGCAAAATAGGCGCATTTGACGTCGAGTTGCGGAAACCAGCCCGTCATGACTAATGACTAATGACTTGTAGGCTTTGGTGGAATGGACGCGGGTCCAATGCTTCTTAAAAGCACTGTCCAGTCCACGTCCAATCTCGCAGCTACTGTCTGCAGAAGACCGTTGGAGCTGCAACGAACACGGTGTATCAGGAATGCGATGTGTTTTCTGATTATAGCTGAAAACTGTCTACACCAGCTTCCGCTAACATTATGTCCTGCTCTCAGTATTAAAAAAAGTGAGCAGGCTGAAAAGTTATAACTGTATTTTTCATAGGATGTTGTTAAGTTTGTATAGAATCACTTCGTTTTCCTAGCCTAGCTCAGCTCTATTACATCACTTCTTTACTTGTGAGCGTCATTGGTGTGGGTTTGATCCCCACCTGTGGCGTATTCATGTATTTTTCGACGCTCTTACGGTAAAGGAAAACATTGTGAGGAAATCTGCACACTCTTGCGCAGAAAATATTTCAGTTCACTAACACAGCGGCGGAATCTGTGGAGAAGAGCTCACAGAATTTAGTATGACCCTTTTAATTATTCACATTCACATTGAACAGGGAACGGGCAGCAGCGCTCTCTGATACAGTAACCTTTTAATCTGCGATCTCCAACCCGCCTGCCAAGCGTGGAGATTATGGCAAAACCCTCCACTTAAGTGGAAGAGGCTCATAGTCCAGCAGTGGACTGTAACGGGCCGTTGATATTGATGTTAAATTATTCACATACATTACTCGTTGTGTATTTAGTTACAAGAAAGCTAAAGTTATTTAAATAGAAAATGGACTAACAATTTTAAAACTATAAATATGATACAATCATCGTCACAGAGACGAAAGGGGCGAATAAAGACGTAGGTATTTTTTTAATTTATATTTTTGACATAGAGCTGCTACTCGTATAATATTATGTTCTGGCTTGAAAATGCAATTAAAATGAAATGAGGCTTTTATTCTTACCTATCCACGTAACTCGACTCGGTCATTGAACCTAGAATAATTAGAAACTTTAGCTATGTACATAGGTAAGATTAAAATAACTACTCCAACGAAACAGGGTCAGTGCCCTAGCCAATTCTCAGAGGTAGGTAACCGACCTTAAAACAAATATTTTACATTTTCAACAAGTTAAATATAATTGTGAATGTTTACTCATTTATATTGAAATGTTACTGAAAACGGAATGGTGTTGATCCAAGAAACACAAACATGAAAGTTTATGTTCACAGCGGCAAAATTATTGGACATTCTTTGTATGTACCCTTTACCAACAGCTCATATCCGTCCCCACCGAGGGGCTCGAGCCTACCCTGAATTAGGGCGATTAGGCCTTAGTTGACCACGCTGGTCCGGTGCGGGTTGGTCGACTTCACACACAACCTTTGAATTTCTTCATAGGAATATGCAGGTTTCGTCACGATGTTTTCCGTCGAATAAACGTGAATTTGATATTCGAAAACACATTGGTACCAGCGGCTCTGGCCACTAGACCACCGACGCTCTTAAAAAAATCACCCTATGTATAATATACCCTAGGTTTGTACCCTTATTTATTTATAATTTATTGTAAATAAAATTCTTTTAAAGTAAATTGAAAATATTGCATTATAGAACGTGTTAAGAAAATAAAACAAAACCTTTCGGTAGGTATGGTAATGGTCAGCCCAGCATCCAGCCATCCATGATAGCTTTGACGACGAAAAATGATTTGTAAAAATCTTAATTCGAATAAAAAATTTTGACTTTGACTTTGACTTTGACATTTTTTTTTTACTGTCATACAAATTGAATCGATCAGTTGATGAGTTTCTTTTAAAATTTCTTTTGCGACAACAAAAATACTGTGTGATAAAGTCTAAATAATAATATATATTTTTTAATAAAAATAAAAAAGGAAACTACCAACTTCTACAAAGGTTGTGAGGAAAACAAGGAAACCTCGT
The DNA here is from genome assembly GCA_951230895.1 of Carpatolechia fugitivella. Classification (NCBI taxonomy): domain Eukaryota; kingdom Metazoa; phylum Arthropoda; class Insecta; order Lepidoptera; family Gelechiidae; genus Carpatolechia; species Carpatolechia fugitivella. The sequence goes on from OX579661.1 coordinate 1,602,803, forward strand.
TCACATGAAACAACAACTTCAAATATTTTTGTGTTTATTCTATTTAGCGCGAACACTCCGCGCAGAAAGATTAAGTTCTTCTCAGACACCTTCAAAGAGAATGTGCGTGTTGAACAAGATGCAAAGAATTTATTTTTGTATGTCAAGGAGAGCTTACAATTTCTAACGTTATTATAATATAAGTTTTTGTTTTATAATCGATTAGGCGTAGAACGTCGTCGGTGGTCTAGTACCTAGGGCCACTGTCTTCCATCCGGGCGACGCGGGTTCGATCCCCACCACGTAGCAACGTGTCTTCGAATTTCGAATCCATTTGTAGGTCTATTCGACGCTCTTTACGTGAAAGAAAACATCGTGATGAAAGCTGCACACTCCTGCGAAGAAATTCAAAGGTTGTATGAAGTCGACTAACCGGCACTGGGTCAAAATTTTGGATAATACCAAGGATAGGATACTTTGTCATTTTATATACAAAAAAAAACTTTAAAAAAGAGTACATTGTTTTCTTACATTGAATTGTTATTTTTTCAGGTAATACAGTCAATCTCGACCGCTATGTCTTCCAATGTAAGTAAGAAATAAAAGTTAACTATACTGAACACAATGTATCTTATCTTTATCTATATTATTATCTTATCTTATAATTAAGACAAAACATTTTTAACTTTAAATAGTACAAAAAAAAATCTATTTATTTCAGGCGCAATAAGACCCATAGCAAGGCTTTTACATTAAATTTCATTACCATTACATGTCATATTTAATAATAATACTAAATTGTATAAAATTAAATTGAAATTAGTATATAATGTAAATGCGGCGCGTATATTCGTTCTACGGAGCGTAGGACATACTACGAGCCCGCTACGAGGGGCGTAGACCCCACTACGCGGCGTAGCACGCGCTACGCAGCACGAGCACAGACATCGTCATATAAATTTCCGGCACAATAAGGCAGTGGTTCAGTGTACCTTATACAAAATATCTCCATTACAAAGTTTTCACCAGTCTGTTGTATGAGGTTAGTCTATTGTAGATTCAAATCCAAAACGTTGAACATATTGTGGTTAAATTATTTTTTCTACCTTTTTTTTCTTTTTTTTACCTTTAACTAGCTAAATGTAGAGATGATCTTTCAATGTAAGTCTGAAATTTAAGTGATTTGCACTTAATTTCAAGACGAAAAGTCAAAACATTCCCGTCTTTTTTTTCTCAGAAAAACAAGTGACGGTACAAATTTAATTTCAAGTTTAGAACGTCGCTGTCAGAATCGAGAGGAATATTTCTCTACCTTAAGGATAAAACCGGAGCCGTCACAGATGTTTACCATGCAACTTACAACAGGATGAGCCTCGACTAAATACGAGAAGACGTTCCTATAAACACAACTTGGTAAACACAGAGATCGCGTCTTAGGATTATGTTAAACGTAATTATGAGACTTTAAATAAATAAACAGACAAGATAAATTAAGCTGCTACTTATGGTTTGTGAGGTTGGTTGTCGAACTTACAACCCAAAACACGAAGACGATGATGATGATGATGATTCAATCAAATCGAATAAAAAAATATTTATTTCCATAGGATGTTATAACATCACTTAGATCCATCATTACATTTTTCTGATTCGAGTGACTTTGTCGGTAACCATAGTTCTCTGTCAGATAACATCATTTCAAATCCGAGTATAGTAAGCACAAGCCTTTCGATGGGACAATAGAAAACATAGCCAGATGGGCTCTGAGCTAAAGCACGAACTCTATTGAATCGTTTAAGTATTAATATATTATTTCTCATTTAAAATCAAGGAACGCGACTTTTCTCGAAAACGTCAGCCTCGAGACTCTCCAAACAAAAAAGTAACAATTCTTTATTAAAATATTTAAAACGTTTAGAATGAAACATGAAATCTTACTAACAGCCAGTAACCACACAGGAGTCCGGTCCTTACAGGACTTACACCTGCTGAACTCTGCAATAGAAGTGTGGGATTTTGGATCACGCTTGTGTAAGGCGTGAGTGAGAGAGAAAAAAGATACTAGTGCAAAAGACAGCAGACTTTCAATTTACCAAACGTTAACCCAATTTCTAAACACTTCATTACAGAGAGGGCGCCGTTTAGCGCTACCCTAAATATTTACACGTTCATGAAGTTCTCATTTTCCTCGAATTTTTTAACTTTTCCTCCCACGGGGGTGAAGTTAACAAGCACTCCTTGGTTGTTGAAAAACAGAAATTGAATTATGTGGTTTACGTTTGATCCGCTTCCGCGTTTTACCTCGAGAATGCAAAAAAAAAGCTGTACCGTACAGTCAATACACTGTAAGTTAAGTTACAGTGTTTTGTTTTAATAGGTACCGATCGAATTTTCTGGCCTTGTACATTATGACAACTCTCATTGTTTTTCGAATAAAAACATGAATATTTTGATTACCTTGAAATAAACGATTTTTTAATTACCACGCCTGAAATAAATGATTTTATTTATTAATATGTATTTATTATTTAAGCTAGCACTACTTTGTAAAATACACTGTATCTCTAGGAAAAAGAAACCCTTATAAAATAATTTCAATGTGCTGATCATTAAAGCCACATAATAAAAATAAAGATAAAAATCTTTCAAAAATTTAAAACAGTTACTTATTGTACAAATTAACATTTTCAAACATACAGTGTATTGACTTTGTACAGCAGAGCAGCTGCTGTAGTTATGAAAAAGCTCTATTAAATGTACTAATAGACTGATAATGTTTAACTTTATATCTCAGCAGAACAGATAAGAATGTTTACGAAAGTGTTATCTGTTTATTTACAAAATAAAGTACTTTATTAAAAATTATGCGGTCCTTGTGGAGTTTCTTAGTGTGATAGCGATTTTGTCAATACTACTGTATTTTAATCTAGGTACTGAAAGACTTTGTACTTATTTAAACCGGATTTTGCTCTCATTGTTACCCACAACGTTACATATTTCAGTGCACGCTTCCCGAATAACGTTCCTTTCTCATACAATTGAAAGAATGGGGCTCAGAAAAGGAAGATTTATCTACCTCTTCATGTCGAAACAGCTAAAGAGTACGAAAATGTGTGATTTACTGCTCGGTACATAAAACGAGGAAAATCTATTGGACACGTGGCAGGCTTAGCGTCAATTCTACTTAAGCTCCAAGTTGTTTACGCATTTGGTTGAAGAAATAAAAATGTTTCTAATTCTAATTTTTATTTATAGCATTTTACTGTATTTCACCAGTATCAAGTGGTTTTGCTAAGAAAGTAGCAAGAGATACACAGATCCGGCTACAGCCTAAACGGCTTGAGCCAGCTCTACAGAGCGTGCCACAGAAATATACATACAAACATACATACACTCGAAAAACATAACCCTCCTTCTAAAGCAATCGGGTAAACCCAAATCCAAATTCAGTGTAGAAGTTGACAGTATCAAGTGTTTTGACTGCCCTATCCAGCCTAGGTTGTAGTGTATCTGCCTTCGACGCATAGGGTCCGCTAGTTCGAATTCCACCCAGGGCAAACATTCGTTTGATGAGCACTTGTGCTTGCCTTTATCTATATATGTATCTATTTATATATTTGTGTAGGTATATCAGCAGCTGTCTGACACCAAATAGTACAGGCTCAGCCTAGTTTGGGGTTGGATGGCCGTGTGTGAGATATCCCTACATATTCATTTAATTTATGACTGACAACTGTGTATAAGTCACAATTATTGTGAAAACACTTTGAAGGAGGTACTAAATAATAGTGTTTTACATAAAAGTCTACGCCATTCACTAGAAATACGAGATTAAATAAAAAATAAAGAACACTAACATTCAATCATTAGAACGAATTTATTTATTATTTAATTAAAATTTATTATTTTTGGTCGTTTAATAATCAGATTTTGATGAAAAACACACCCAATAATTGGTTCAGGGTAAACATTACATGCTTTTTTACCTCAGTAAAACTTGTGTGGTGACGGCAGAGTAGAATACATTTGTCACCAACCCCTACTCTTCCCGTGGGTGTCGTAAGAGGCGACTTAGAGACTACACATTGAACAGGGAACGGGCAGCAGCGCTCTCTGATACAGCAACCTTTTAATCTGCAGTCTCCAACCCGCCTGCCAAGCGTGGAGATTATGGCAAAACCCTCCACTTAAGTGGAGGAGGCTCATAGTCCAGCAGTGGACTGTAACGGGCCGTTATTCTTAAAAAATGATAGCACGCCGACTGATAACTGGTCTATTTATAAAGGCTGTAATACCCTAAAATAGGTAAAGCAGCGGCGCGGGGCGTAACACTCCGGTGATCCATTGAGTGGAATAAGAAATTGACCATTCTACGTTAACCGACCATTTTATGTAAACGGGCAGCTATGACTGTATTGCCAAGCGATTTACCACGAATAGGCAGTGGCAAACCTTTGGCCAACTTACAAATTTTAAAGTTAAAGGCTGACAGTTTCTACTTGACGTTTCAGGCCCGGTTTCCACCAAAGCGGAGAGGAGAGAAGATGGTTTTGAATAACCAATCAGATATCGTTGTTGATGCTTAGCGGAGAGGAGATGTGCAAATAACGACATCTTAAAATTACCCTAAGAAATAATATTCATCATCAAAGATATGTGTCTGCTGGAAAATATTTCTTTAGAAATAAGCGGGCCTGTTGTGTCGTTTTTTTGAAATGTAATTGTATTTTTGTCATCTATTGTGTACAATAAATGGTTAAATAAATAAATAAATATGTAATCACATATTCATAATTCTAATGATTAACGATTGACGGCAGAGTAGAATACATTTGTCACCAACCCCTACTCTTCCCATGGGTGTCGTAAGAGGCGACTTAGGGACTACACATTGAACAGGGAACGGGCAGCAGCGCTCTCTGATACAGTAACCTTTTAATCTGCGATCTCCAACCCGCCTGCCAAGCGTGGAGATTATGGCAAAACCCTCCACTTAAGTGGAGGAGGCTCATAGTCCAGCAGTGGACTGTAACGGTTTTGATGAGACGGTTCACTTTTGATGTCTAAAGTGCATTAATGTCTGAAATTTCTTGATCTTGAATCGTTATTTCCAAAATCATTCATGGTGCTAAAAATATTCTATAATTATTAAAAAAAAACACTAAACAAATGAATAAAGGACTACCGTGGCTGCGTTTACGCTTCATTTATCGTTCATCTCGATGAACAATGAACGATGCCCGATGAAAGCGAACGGACAGATTTGACTTTCATCACAAAGGTACATCAGTGATGAAAGATGAAACAACAAAATTAGACAATTCATTTTAGATGAAGCATCGAAAATGTAAGCAAAAGTTAACCGTCTAATATCGGCTTTACCAAGCAGATTTTTCTAAAAAAATACTCTTTTCCAGCTCACCTCTATTTTTCCACAACATTTTAAACTCACCCTGCCGGTTTCCACGGAACTTTTTCTCGCAATACCTCCCCGGCAGCTTGGTGCAACTTTACCCCTAAATCACGTTACACCACCGCCGCCAAGATTTATTTATTGAACTCGGTTCCACCTGTTAGTGGCTGGTGTAGTAACACTGTTGCTGTGAAAAATCTCACTTGGTTTATTTATAACTCTGATCTGGGAGGGAAATATATAAAACACAGTTTGCACCAGCTCCTTCTTAGACGGCCCCGTAGCCTAGTTGATAGTGCCAGCCTGCGAAGCACAGGGTCGCGGGTTTGAATCCCAGAATCTGTATGATACCCATAATTCAAGCTTTGCTTAAGTTGGTATCAGATGGCCGTGTGTGAGATGTTCTGTCCCCACATAAGTATTTATTTATTCCATTTTTTTCTCACACGAAACTTAAAAATCAACTTGGCCACATACTGTGGGAACAGCCTCTTTAGTCGAGCGGTAAAAAGATCGCTTTCAGTACGGATGTTTTAGATTTCAATCCCGGTGAGGACAGATAAACGTAAGGAATATATAATAATATTATGCTAACAAAGAATCCCCAGTGCCACTTGATTGTACTAAAAATAAGATGATTACGTTATTCGGAAGGCAAGTTAAGCCGTTGCGTTGGTTGGAAAATTGTCGTTTCATGAGCCATGTTGAAAGTCGTGGGCGGCTCATAAATATTACTAAATGCAAGATATTTTTTATCATTATTAGTTTGTAATTGGTTAAGTCCCTGCCAGGTGGACTGATGATCTGAGAAAGGTCGCTGGTGGTGGCTGGATGAGGAAAGCGGGTGATCGTGCGCTTTGGCGTGCCCTTGGGGAGACCTACGTCCAGCAGTGGACTGCAATAGGCTGATTGATTGATTGATAGTTGGTTAACTACACTTAACTACAACGACACAGAAATGCTACTCGAACCCTTACAATAAAAATCAATACAGACACCGCACCTACACATAAGAACATGTACTTATATACCTCTACCTACATATATGCCAGTATACACACATGGACTCGCCTTCCTTTCCTCATTAACACATGCACTTAACCCCCCTTCTCACACACACTCGCCCTCACACACTATTGACACTCGGTAAACTCACCGCTCTCACATAGTTGATTGTTAATATCTTGTTTTAGCCGTGTGGTGACGGCAGAGTAGAATACAATTGTCACCAACCCCTACTCTTCCCGTGGGTGTCGTAAGAGGCGACTTAGGGACCACACATTGAACAGGGAACGGGCAGCAGCGCTCTCGGATACAGTAACCTTTTAATCTGCAATCTCCAACCCGCCTGCCAAGCGCAGAGATTATGTGGAGGAGGCTCATAGTCCAGCAGTGGACTGTAACGGGCCGTTGATGATCTTGTTTATACCTATTTAGTACTCTTACTTTGTTTCTTATTTTTATTGTTATTATTGTTTGCACCAAAGGGTAGAATCCATGCGATACAAGTGCGAGGGTTAGCCAAAAATTGTAACAACTTCAAGTGTTTAAATAAATTTAAACGTTGAGGCTATCCAGCTCCTCGACACACGGACAGTGAGAAGACTGAAAAGGACAAAACCCTTTGAGTTAGTTAAGTAAACATTAGTGTAATGTAGTGCAGTCAGTGCTTCCCGTAAAGAACACACGAACAAAGTGTCTTCCCCTTAATAGAGACAATAAGAAAAGTGTTGATGGACACATTCTTAGCTAACATCTACTTAGCAATTTAAGTTAAAATTTAATTACTCATTAGTCTTAAGGCTAGATTGTAATATTTATTTTGGATGTCTTAAAGGCAAACCAAATAAAAAATAAAAAAAAATCTTTTACTCTGACTTCCGGGTTTCACTATAAAAAGAAAGTCAATAATATTGGAAAGCTGTCTCTATATCGGTACTTACGGAATCCAACCAACCTCTGCTTGACAAGGTCCCCGCAAAAAACGTGAAAAAATTAACGCCTCAAAAAGTCGGTAAAACTTGAAAACAATAAAAATATATATTCTTTATTGCAACAGTACACTATACAGAAATGATATTATTAGCAAAAGCGGGCTTATCTCTAAAGAGAGATCTCTTCCAGCCAACCAATGTGTTGTGTGAGACACTTAATTAAAGTGGGATAACAAGAACGTGTACTAGAATTTAACATACTTAATTAATACATACATACATGCCAATAGTCTACATAAATATTTATATATGCCTACCCAAATATAATAAACATATACCTACTCTATATGTATAAATACTACAATATACTTTCATAAACATAAATAACTTATGATAACTGAGAGATGAAGTGCTCTCTTACTCTTTTTTTAAAAGAGTGGATAGTTGGGCTGCTTTGTATAACCTTAGGCAGCTTGCTCCACAGCTTTGCTGCTCGCACCGAAAAGGAATTGAGAAGGTCAAAGTCAAAGTCAAAATTTTTATTTCCATAGCTAGGATGTTATTTCATCACTTAGATCCGTCATTACATTTTTTTGGGTGAGTTCACTAACACAATGGCGGAATCTGTGGAGAAGAGCTCACCGAAGAAACTCTACAGGCGTCGCATCTTTTGCGTTTCCTTTTTTAGAGACCTTATTGTAATAGCGTATACAATTGCCTTTAAAAGAATTACTAATTTTATGTAGTCGGCTGACATAAGCAACCAACTTGTCTTTATTTCTAGTATTAGGAATATAAAGGAATTTGGTGTTCGCTCTAGGAAGCACCAGCATCCTTGTGTTACACTCGCGCTTCGGGCGGCTATCAGGGGGCAGTAGATGAAAACGAGAGCGCAAGTAATAAGGAGGAGAATAATTCTACATGTAAAACACACACACATGACACATGTGACATATGTTGTTTGACATTTTTGTATTTTTTTTGTATGTAATAAGTATCCTTAGTAGCTACATCCATTTCTTATCCCTCTTTAGGCAAAATGGTGTTCATGAACATTTTAGTACGAAAGTTTGAACAGTTGCCATCAATCATCTAAAGTTTCATTGCAAAAACTTTGCTTTAGTTACAATATTCACTCAAGAACGACAGATATTTTATGAATTTCCTATTCTACTAAATCATCTAAAATATCAAAGAATGGATGTTTGGAAGATTTTCAATCAAGCATAAATAATCACTGATCACTCTAGACGACACGCGACTGCTGATTCATTTCGATGACGAAAAAACTTTTTTGTGCTTCGGAAAGCACGTTAAATTGTTAGTATTGGGTAATATTACGTTAATGGTTGTTACGGCATGAATATTGACCTCCATCAGTTTGAAAATTCTGATTGCTAGCCTGGTAAGTTTGACAATGCTCGTACGACTACCTAAAAACACAGTTTTTTTTAATTTACAATAGTATTGTGTGTGTGCTGCTGTGTTCCTTATTGAGAATAAACAAATTTAAATCTTAAAATATGTAGTTCTAAACACAAGTTCTATTTCATAAGCCGCACTACCTCGTAGCAATACTTGCTACGCGCTACGAACAGCTACGACGTAGCTGTTTACCATCCGTGAGCAATTCTTGTATCACCACGAAAGACGTAAGTTAGCTTCAGCAAAACAAACTCGAAGAAGAACTGGGAAGTCTTTAACCTGAATGAGCAGGCTATAAAACGAGGCAGAAACCAGCGAACTTGCAGTTACTGACGCCGAAAATATCGTAAATCTCGGACAACGAGGTCCTAGTGGCACAGATAGCCTGACATGCGTAAGGCGGGTCTGCATTTAGGTGATGAAAAACCTGCGAGTAATGAAAAACGGATATATTAGTATAGTAAGGACAATAGTCTGCCTTCCGCATACGGTGGGGAAGAATGCGAAGAATAAGAACACAGGAAAGTTTATACTTTGGATATTAATTATTCTACGTGTTTCTGAACAGAGTATCTACGTCAGTACTGTAGCGTAAAACATCGTGATGAAACCTACATACTCCTGCGAAGAAATTCAAATGTTGTGTGTGAAGTCGACTAACCCGCACTGGGCCAGCGCGGTCGCCGCCACTATGTCCTCTGTGGTGTAGTTGGTAAGCACGTTGGCTGCGTATAGGCCGAGGTCGTGGGTTCAAGTCCCGCCGCGCCGGAAGGTTTACGTTTTTAGTTGTTTTCTATGAATCTAAAATATTCACCAAAACTACAGTCCACCCTTTTTGAAGCATGATTTTAAAATTTTGAGCACTTAATTTTGTGCTTTGAATTAATTTAATTGTCCAAATATTTAAAGGTTATTCAATGTGTTAAACCCACTAAGCCATTGACTGCAGATAGAAGCCATTTCACAGTCTCTGAAGTGCCGTATCGTTTGCCGCCAGTTCGCCAACTTTGCAACTATCTTACTCTTAACGCCAAGCCTGCAAATCGGTGTTTTTGAATCGATTCCCCTTATCTTTCTGTTTGCAGACTGTTCAAAAAGTTGCTAACACTGCTAAATTTATTTAGGGTATTTGATTACTTTTTTATTTATTTTAGTTATTAGTTTCTGCTATCGAATACTAAAATAATTTTTGCTCTATCTTTAAAATTGACCGAGTTATAAAGATTTGTAATTCAAGATTAGACAGAGAGGCAAATGCTTGCTTGTGACGTCACAAGCAAGTAACGCCATATAAATTCCATACAAAAAAATCGTTTAAAAAAAACACTGTTAATTCGTTTTCCAACCGATTCTGTTTTTTTCTTCGTGAATCGTCTGCTACTAATCTCTAATCTAAATATATGTTTAAAAATTAATTCATAATAAAATAAGGTGAATTTAGACACAGTCAAATCCCCTATTGATTATTTCTGCGCGCTGAAGTAAGAGCAGCCGTGGACAATGCCCAAGTGAGCATTGGTGGTGTAGTGATTAGGACCACTGTCTTCCGTTCGGGAGACGTGGGTTCGCTCCCCACCACGTACCAATGTGTTTTCGAATTTCGAATTCATATCGAAAACATCGTGATGAAATCTGCACACTCCTGTGAAGAAATCCGAGGTTGTGTGTGAAGTCGACTAACCCGCACTGGGCCAGCGTGGTCGACTAAGGCCTACTTGCCCTAACTCAGGGTAGGCCTCGAGGGTCGAGCCTCTCAGTGGGGTTAGCAAAAGGTAGCTGTGAGAGACGTCCACTGCTGAATATGGCCTCCCCCAAGGATCTCCACAACGACCGGTCCTGCGCTGCCCTCATCCAGTATCGGCCCTGCAACCTGTACAAGATCGTCTTCCATCTTGTAAAGACTTTGGAGGACTAGCAAACACCTTCAGCTGATTCAGAAAACATTGAAGGCTGTCGTTCTTTTTTCGAAGATATAAATTAATATTTTTAAGTAGGTTATTTTATGATCGAAGTTCTTTTGAGTTTTTCATTAAATCAGTTACAACTGTAAATCTTAGTAAAAAAAAAAAAACTCATTTTCTTTTTTTTTAAAGTACGTTTTTACGTTCATATTAAATACATATTCGCCGTAACGCCGCTGCCGTACGCAATAGCGTATCGTCTGTAATTCACACACAGCCTTTAATATCTTCACAGGAGTGTCAGGTTTATTTATTAATTTATTTATTTATTGCAAGTCACACAATTAAATTAACAACAACGTACAGTGCAAAAGAAATTTGTACATGTGACGCCCTGTAGGGGCACAGCAATTACATTTGAGAGGGCTCTATAATATTATGTAGTAATAGGTTTCGCAAATGCAATGACTGGTAGTTGGGGCCCTGACTGACCGGGTAGTGCAATAGCAGCATTAGATCGGCGGAATGTTGTTTCGATAAAACTTTTTCTATTGATTGATCAAGGTTTATCATTGATTTGATCGAAAAAATAACACTTTGTTTACAACCTGATCCTCGTAATATACAAGGTATTATCCAGGGAAAAAACATTTGAAAGGAATGGCAAAGAGAAAGCCCATACAGTCAAGTATTTTTTTTTTTTCATGTACAAAAGCTAATTTTATTTTATATAAATCTTGATGATGTTTTTTACTTCTTAGTTAACTCCCCAATACTAATATGATGACAGGTAGGTATACGAGAAACGAGATTCGAAAAGTATGACATTCGTATCGATTTCAGTGCAAAAATACTTACCCGGAGTGAGTGAATGAGTGAGTGAGTGAGATCAATTTATCAAAGAAGGTAAATAACGGAAACAAGAAAAACCACAAAAAATATGTATTTCTTTACTATATTTATCCGGAGAAGTTAAGTTTTATTTAATGGATATCAAATCATATTATAAAAAAAATATGAATTACATATTTTATGAACTAGTGACACAACTTGGATTTTAAGATTTTAGCGATACCACCCGTGGGCAATTTTTATTGCTGTAGTACTCGTCGGGTGTGGTTATCCCTTAAGTGGTGAGTTATCGTATCAGAAGGCAATACACGCTTTACTAAGTTTACCAACGAAATCGTGTGTGGACTCGTAAGGTCAACAACCATAAAACCCTAGTGTAAGTGTTACCAAAGGCCACTGACATGGCTTGCGTAACGACTTGGTAGCAGCCGGGACCAACGGCTTATCGTGCCTTCCGAAGCATGGAATCATTTTTGTTTTCGAAACATAAGGCGGTCCAGCCAGCAGTTTACTAACTTCTAACCAAACCGGGGAGTCTCACTAAGAGATTTTTGCTTGTCAGTGTCCCCGGGATTTGAATTGACTCGGCTGTGGAGACTGCTGGCCTATTATTAATATTGATTATTACTTTTCTCTCTCTCTCTCAAATTTAAGAGCTATTCCTCTTGTTGGTGGAGTAATTGCCACTTTTCTCTATTTTCCGCCAATAATTTAACATCTTCATAAGACATGACATTCACTTTTTCCTTGATTTGTTCGAAATAACTTCTTCTTGGTTTTCCTCTTCCTCTTTTTCTTTCAATCTTCCCTTCCATTATGTTTCTCAAAAGGTTGTCGTGTCTTATCAAGTGTCCTATCATCTTCCGTCTTCTGTTTTCTAAGGTCTTTATCAGATTCCTCTTCTCTCCCACAATCTCCAAAACCTCTTCATTTGTCTTTCTCTCGGTCCAAATAATTCCTTCCATCCTTTTTTTATTGTTCCATTATTTAATCCATAAATAACTATTAAACGATAGAACAATAATGAAAGAATCTGATCCATCCGACCCTTTGCTAAGTAAAAGAAAATTAATTACATTTAAACGATGCATTATTAAAAAAGTCTGAAGTGAAATATCTCCAAGAATATCTTTGGTAAATTATTGTCCATTATGACAAAACAATTAGGACGAAAATGTCCCTTAGGGCTTAGGGCTGTCCGTTCAAAGTAGAACAAGTTGATTAAAAACATTTTAGGTACGTACAGTGACAATAATTTTTATAATTTTTTATATTAGGTTTTTTGGTCTAGCGGTAAAAACAAACGGTGTTCTAGGTAAACAAAAAGTACTTTGAGATGCCTCCAGAGCAGAATATAGAGGTCAGATTGATAGTCCGAAAAATTAAAAGATTTAGTGCTTCGGAAGGCACTTATTATAAAATTGCCACTTTTAACTTAGGTAACGGTCGGGCCACACCACGGAGACATATTTGTCTCCATGGGCCACACTATCGACGGACGAAACGCGCGCAAAGTATGGAAATCCGTTCGCCGCGGCGGCGTCGTCGATGCGAAAGGATTTCCATACTTTGCGCGTGTTTTGTATAGGTAAACCGTCGATCGCCGTCGTACAATGTGGCTCGATCCTTATTGGATTAATTTTAACCAATTTTCTTTCATCTCTTCTCTCTTTTATTTTGCAGTAAAATGATCAAGACGAGGTTAAATCGTTGGAGACGGAACCAACGTCCCTGAGGGCGAATGTCTATCTCAAGTCGAATAACTTTATTAAAAGCATCTTGAAATAAAATACCCGGAAGTACTAACTCAGTACCTATTCGATAATTACCATCTTTGTGAATATTATCGTTTGGCTTCTTTACATCAGATCTTAGTATCAGACGATAAAAGTTGTATTGTTGAGTCAAGATTTTATATCAATTACGTGAGCGTCGGTGGTCTAGTGGCTAGGGAAGCTGTCTTCCGTCCGAGAGACGCGGGTTCGACCCCGACTACGTAATTTTTCGAATTTCGAATTCATATGTACGTTTCTTCGACGCTCTTAAAGTGAAGGAAAACATCGTGATGAAACCTGCACAACTCCTGCAAAGAAATTCAAAGGTTTTGTGTGAAGTTGACCAACTCGCGCTAGGCCAGCGTGGTCGACAAAAGCCTTATCGCCCTAATTCAGGGTAGGCTCGAGCCTCTCGGTAGGGACGTATATGAGCTTTGATGATTGCAGTCTCTACAAAATATAGAGTACGTTTAGCCTATGATTCTGAATCATATTCCAATAGAATTTCTTGGATGGCATAGTATTTTGGCCGACCTCCCACAAGGTGGACAGATGACTTGGTGAAAGTTGCTGGGCGCCGGTGGATGCAAGTAGCGCAGGACCGTTCACGGTGGAAACCTATGCGGGAGGCCTATGTCCAGCAGTGGACATCTTCCGCGAACCTCAAGTGCGCAATGCATGCCCCGTTAATGTTGAGTCCTTTCTCGCTCCAATCTAACGTCTTCATTATGTCTTCCAGAACGTTAGTGAAGAGTTTGGGCGAGAGAGTGTCACCTTGTCGGACCCCTCGTTCTATAGAAAAAGTGTTGGTGTTTCTATGCATGCGCACCTGCATTTTCGCGGACCTGTACAGCTCCCGGAGGATTTCCACATATCGCTTGTCAACACCGCAGCGATAGAGAGAGTGAAATACGGCCCAGTTCTCGACACTGTCACTGTGTAATCGACAAATGCAAAACACAGGGACCGGTCGTACTCTTTGGACTTTTCCATGAGCTGCTTGACTGCGTGGATGTGGTCCATCGTTGAGTATCTACTCCGGAAGCCAGCTTGTTCGACATATCAATTTATGTAAATGTAAGTACAAAAGTTGTGAGATATATGTCCCAAAATACAGAATTACCGGTAATACTTTCAATGCAGCAACACGTTCTGTGAGTGAAGTTTTTGTCGCAATTGGACAGCTGTTGAAGACGAAAAAATGTTGACTTTGTAGTTCCACAATAGGGGACCGGACTACTTTTTTTTTATTTTATAAATCCAGATTTGTTAGTTTCTGATATCGAACACTAAAATAATTTTTGGTCTATCTTTAAAATTGACCGAGTTATAAAGTTTTGAAATTCAAGATTAGACAGAGAGGCACATACCCACTTGTGACTTCATTTGTTAGTAAAGCCATTTAATCTCCATACAAAAAAATCGTTTTTGAAAGTTCGTTTTTCAACCGATTCTGTTTTTTCTTCGCGAATCGTCTGCTACTAATCTATATTTTAAAAATAATTCATAAAATATGGTAAATTCATAAAATATGGTGAGCAATCCGATCCCCTATTTTGTAAAGTAAAATAACCTTTGCTTCTTGCATTCTTGCAGCCGGTATCTTTTTCTCTGTTCGTTAGATTTATTTTTATTTTCATTTCCAAAAGGGGCGAAATGGGGAATAACATGATTTTTCTGGTTTTGATGCAAATATTTTTTAATTATTACATTTTTATTATTTTAAAATTGGTTAGCTGTGTGGTAACGGCAGAGTAGAATACATTTGTCACCAACCCCTACTCATCCCGTGGGTATCGTAAGAGGCGACTTAGGGACTACACATTGAACAGGGAATGGGCAGCAGCGCTCTCTGATACAGTAACCTTTTAATCTACGATCTTCAACCCGCCTGCCAAGCGTGGAGATTATGGCAAAACCTTCCATGTGGAGGAGGCTCATAGTCCAGCAGTGGACTGTAACGTGCCGTTGAGGAGGGGTGAGGTTGTAAACTTTACGACTTGCACTATAAAATAAAGAATTGGTTAAAAACGTAAAAAAAACCGCCGCTCTCATTACTGTGTCTGCACAGTAAAACATGTGAAATAGGTATACAAATATACGAGAAATTCTCGATTTTTCACTTGAGATTTTGGTTTTCTCAAGTAAATAAGCGGATTCAGCCTATTTCCGCCTCTCGCCGTACACAATTTATCAGATAAGTGCAAACTCAGGAGAGCTTCTGTATATGCTTATGATGAACATCCTATTTTCTGCTAGGCGAATATCACATTACGTCATCGGCAGGTGGTGAAGGGAATGCAAGGTTAATATTATTAGTATACAGCATGAAATTTACATCGTTTTGTTCCCGCCGTGTAGTGATAGTACCCGTCAAACTGAACAACTTTTCACGAATAAAAAAATTCCTGTGACAAAAAAAATTATGGTCTCTCCATACAAAATGGGTCGGTCGGGAGTCTCACTTTGTATGGAGAGACCAAAAATTTTTTGTCGCAGGAAATTTTTTTTTCGTGAAAAGTTGTTCAGTTTGACGGGTACTATCACTACACGGCGGGAACAAAACGATGTAAATTTCACGGTGTGGAAGCTTTATTGATTCTCTTTAGGGCTAGAATGAGGTTCACAAAAGGCACACCTTGGCCACTACATACGACTACCGCTTATTCCTACTACTCGAAAAATGCGTACGATGATATAATAGGCCAGTCATATGTTACATTCGAAATATACATAATTGCGGTAAACTTGATCTTTTGGTATGTTGTTTGGGTCCACCTAGATAGTATTTATCCAGATTTGCAGCAGTCTGAAATTCTCGCGCGCTGAGTAGTTGCTGAAAAACCACCAATAATTACATTGGAAGGCTCTGACGACAAAGGTGACGTTAAAGTGTACAAAATTCCTGACAGTTTGAGCCCTAATTCAATTGTGTAGGTCTAATAGGTAAAATACTGAACTAATTTAGATGAAATTCGGACTGGCGGTAGCTAGTACCCTAGATTAACACATAGGATTATTTTTACGGGAATAATTTTTATTTCTCTTATAATGTAAGTAAGTCTATAAACTTCATAAGGATGTAAAATATAATAGCTACACGACTATAAAGAAATTTGATTTTAAGCTGATCTTTATCACATCATAAGAAAGATACAAAAATGCTTTAAAACAACGGTTTAATCAAGTTACAACATCGTTTTAGAGCTTCGTGACCTTAACACGACTTTTAGGTCGTATTGTGAGACTCTCCGTGCTCTAATTAGCTGAAAGGCTCGTAAAAGAAGGAGACAGTTTTGTTGTAAAAAAGCAAAGATTAAATGGAAAAGTGCATCAAAGTGAAAAAGGTTCTATGCAGAGTCCTGGGTGTGTGTATGTCGTGGCCATATCGTAGAATTGACCACATCATGAAATTTTCGATCATTTCATGAAATGGTCGCATTTCATAATGTGGCCAACTAAATTTGATCAGATCATTAAATCGTGTGCATTTCACGATTTTGTCGTCCACGATTGGCCATATCGTGAAAATAGGGCGTCCATGAAATATTTAAAAATAATCTATATTGTGTTTGGTACTTATTGTTCTCTAAGTCCGACAGACATTTTCAGAGTAATTTTTCATCATAACTCTTTTTTTCTTCCTCATTTTAATAACGAATAATTCACTTTTTCACTGCGAGAAATAACGCGGCCGCCATGTTGGTACATAAACAAAGTGCTTCCAGCGCCTCTATCGGCAATACATGTAATAATTTTACGATATGATCAAATAATCTTGACCATTTCATGAAGTAGCTGCATTTTAGTTGAACATATCGTCAAACGATTTCTTATCATTGATCTGGCCAAGGCACATCATGATGTGGCCAATGGACAGTGAAAATTTCATGAAATGTGACCATTTCGTGAAATGATCGAAAATTTCATGATGTGATCAATTCTACGATATGTCCACGACATGTATTCTGGGTCTGTGTATTGGTGATCAATTATATTCTAGTAAAGATAACGTACCTATATTTATATTGTTCGGTGTTCTTTGATTCCTTTTTACGAGGTTGTACTGCACATTGCTTTGAAAGACACTAAATGTGGCCCTATTTCTTAAACCGGGAACCACATGGTGCATTCAAATTTCCCTTTTAAAAAAATATCTCAACAACAATGGATCCGGGTCATATGAAGACAGGTAAGTAGTTACCTGAAATTCCCAAAAACTATGAATGCTAACACTTTTAATAGTAATAAACTTCTTGGTTATTTAACAATACATACAACATACTCAAAAACACACAAAAACACACACACACACACACACACACACACACTTTTGCCAATGGCAAAATAAAAATGGGACTTTTCTAAGCGGGTCTGCCGCATGGCTAAGACAAACCGCATTAACAAAAAATATCTGTAGAGAATTATTGCGATTTCCTGATGAGGTTGATATATTTTTATCTTTATGTAATTGTTGAAGAATAAATTACAAAGTGACAAATACATTTTATTATATTTTTCAATGAGTATTTATTTGTCTATTAAACACAATTTATTTCACTATTGTAAGTTAGCATTCTTAGTTTCCGAGATTTTCAGCTGGATTCTTTGCTGTCGAGGTAGTTACTCTGCTATATTACAAGTACTTTATCATGAAGTTATTACAGACTTTCCGAGTGTAAAGCTTCTTTACACTTGAGTGATTGATTAAGGTCTCACTCAGTTGCATCATGTAATTACTCAGGGTCCATTAAAGTGTACACTCTAGATTAAGATTTCTAGATGTAGATTGTTGTACAACAATCCTAATTTAGGTTTGTTATAGCGTAGAGCGTCGGTGGTCTAGTGGCTAAGGCCGCTGCCTCCCATCCGGGAGACGCGGGTTCGATCTCCACCACGTACCAATGTGTTTTCGAATTTCGAATTCATATGCACGTTTATTCGACGCTCTTACGGTGAAGAAAAACATCGTGATGAAACCTGCACACTCCTGGAAATTCAAAGGTTGTGTGTGATGTCGACTAACCCGCACTGGGCCAGCGTAGTCGACTAAGGCCTAATCGCCCTAATTCAGGGTAGGCTCGAGCCCCTCGGTGGGGGCGTATACAGCATGAAATTTACATCGTTTTGTTCCCGCCGTGTAGTGATAGTACCTGTCAAACTGAACAACTTTTCACGACAAAAAAAAATTCCTGTGACAAAAAAATTTTTGGTCTCTCCATACAAAATGGGTCGGTCGGGAGTCTCACTTTGTATGGAGGCCAAAAATTTTTTTGTCGCAGGAAATTTTTTTTTCGTGAAAAGTTGTTCAGTTTGACGGGTACTATCACTACACGGCGGGAACAAAACGATGTAAATTTCACGGTGTATGAGCTGTTGAAGAATTGAAGATTGCTGTCAGCTCATACGTCCCTGTCGAAGGGATCGAGCTTACCCAGAATGGGGTATGCTAAAATTTCTTGACAATAAGGTTAGAAATACGAAAACCATTTAGAGATTTTATAGTTTTACACAATATTTTCGTACTTTAACGGAAAAAAGTTAAAGATTACGTTAAAAATACAAAAACCTAATGACCCATTTGACCTTTGTGACATCATCGTTTTTATAAAAATCTTGTACAAAAGCTTTGTTTACGAATTGACATAGGAAAGGGAAATATTGTGTGCGAAGTCGACCAAACCACTCTAGACACCTAAGGCTCTATCGCCTTACTACAGGTTTGGCCCCACGATGGGCTGTTAATGATGATTGTTGGGTCGGAACGCGTATCACCAACTTGATCGTTTCGCAAACCGGCGGCGCGATTCGCCAACTTGCTCTTTTTGCTATCTGACGCTCAAACTTGATTTTGCCTCTAGCGCGATTCGCGCGTCAAGTCCGATTGTTGTGTGTGTAGAGTCATGAGTATAAAATAATCTTGAATAAAAAGACAGGTTTTTTTTTAATTCTACTCATTACTATGCAGGACACAGGGGTGCAAAGTAAATATGTTACTATTTCCGAACGCCCACAAAAACCGTACAAGCAAATGACGTCATAATTTGGGTTAAATATTTAAGGTTTGATACACATTCTATTGAAATAAATATCGACTCTAGGAAAATAAATTAAAAGTTGACCAGAGTAGTGTCATGTTTCGAAAAAGACCAAAAAACAATAATTCAAATATCTAATGTGAATGCCTCCATTATTTTATTTTTATCTCAAAAACTATAACTTTTAGAGAAAATTACCAATGGTATTTGTGTCTTAAAATATTTGCTGTAACCTATAACAAATAAGCTTAATTAAAAATCCTTTTTAAACAAGCTTTTAAAACCGTGGAGTGGAGTATCCTTGTAAGAAGACGGCCTTTCAGAGTCAGTTTATTTTTTGAGATATTCTCAGCAAGCGCCCTTTCATTTGATACCCATATTCCCATATTTGAGGAATTCCTACGGCCACCTTCCGGCTCCATCATGAGGTCCTGGACATCATGTATGACTAAAGATCTTGTTAAGACAAATTCAACGAGCCCAAACACGACTAGGTTGTGGTGTGTATATTATACGTTCGAGTATGAGTACTGTACATAAGAATTATATTAATTCTGTGGTAAAGTGTAATTGCCGCGACCATTGGTCAACGGTGTCCATCAGCGCGGCGCGACGTCCACTTGAGTAGCCGAACTGAGGGGTCGCTCTGAGTGTTCGAGTCGGGCATCTGCCAAAAACATGGGCACAGAATAAATAATAATCAAGAGCTTGGCCAATACAAATTCAAATTATTTATTTCGGATATTACAGTCCATAGTGTTAGTGAGACTTGAGTGTGGTCCTTAATTTCCGAAAATTCGTTTTTCTTTGTTTATACTTAACTGTTAGTAAAAAACAACAGCAGACGGGTTCTCGAATGGAGACCGCGTCTCGGGAAACGTAGCGTGGGACGCCCCCATGCCAGGTGGACTGATGACCTGAGGAAGGTCGCTGGTGGTGGCTGGATGAGGAAAGCGGGTGATCGTGCGCTTTGGCGTACCCTTGGGGAGGCCTACGTCCAGCAGTGGACTGCAATAGGCTGATTGATTGAATAAACAACAATTTAAAATTAATTTAATTAATTCGAGCCCCTCGGTGGGGACGTATTTATGAGCTGTTGATGATAATGATGTAATAATTATTTCATATTTAATTATGAAAAAGGAGAGGTCGCTCCCTGATCTGGGACGCGACATGTGTTTGCACCTATGCGACCTGCCACCTGCCAAATACTCAGCGTTCGGCTGGTGGTGTGGCTGGAGCCGCGTCCCGGAGAAAGCAAGCGAAGTATTCGAACCTGGAATCAGTGTATGATTTTGAGCCATTTGCTGTCGAGACCGCGGGTCCGTGGTGCTCAGAGGCTAGATGTCTCGTGGGGGAGATTGGCCGTCGGTTAAGGGAGAGGGGTAAGGATCCTCGTTCCGGCTTCTTCCTGATGCAGCAGATCTCCCTAGCTGTTCAGCGCGGCAATGCTGGAAGCATCTTGGGTACGTTTGGTCGAGGGGCTGTTCGGGGTGGCTTATTTGACTAAGGTTTTTTATTGTTTTTGTTATTGTTTTAATTTTAATTTTTTTTCTGACATTGTATTTTTGTTTTAAATTTGACATTGTATTTTATGTGACATTTTGATAATAAATATTTAATTAATAATTAAATTATTTTTAAAATATCTTTTTTTAGTAATACGCAACGTTTTATTAAAATGACGCAAAATCTCAGCCCATGAAACTAAACAACTTTAGTTCCACAAACTTTTTAAATACGCAAAAAATTACTTTCATAAAAATTTATTCGATCAGCTGATCAGTTTGTATGATTATTACTCTTTCACGCAATAACTACTGGTCGGATTGGGATGAAATTTGGAATAGAGATAGTTTGTACCTGGATTAACACATAGGATACTTTTTACGGGAAAAGGTCTTATTCCCACGGGAAAATCTTACACAACGCGAGCATACGCGGGCGGACCGCTAGTTTAGTATTATTTTTGATAAAATTATGATTTGTTGCTTTTGCGACATTCAAAGCATCATGACGCCGAAGACTGAACCGACTTGTCTTCAAAGCTTTATTGGTCTTCAAGACCACTTGGAAAGAAAATTTACACCCCAAATCAAAGCGGAAGATTTTAAGCTTTGGACCTTAAATGTCAATTTACGAAATCTTTTCTCCCTCCCTCTGTTCTCCTATCTTTTCGCTTTGACTTTTAAATTACTATACAATTCGAATAATGTCTCATCAGGTCGGCAGATTTGACTCACTCTTGAGCCCTATGTTTTATGGCCTTTGTGTAAACGATTAATTAATTTTGTAATTATTATTATTATTTGTTGTTTATCTATTTATTTATTTATTTATTTATCTGTCTGGTGCAATGATATTATAAGTAAAATGGCATCGATAGGTCACTTACAAGGTAAACGGTGTTTTAACATGGCACAAAACTTAGACAAGGACGGCAAGTCTAAGCATAAGTGCGAAAAAGAGACAAAGCGACGCGTGACTAAGTTCAGGTTGGCTAATTAGCCAACTTTTGGTGTGCCGCTTTTTGAGCGCGCATGACTTATCTACACCTTTTTACCTAGTATATCAATGGTCTGGTGGCTATACTATAAGCTCTGCCTAGTTTGGAATCAGATGGCCGTGTGTGAAGATGTCTGTCCCCATAATTTGTTATTTTTATTTATTTATTATTAAATTTCGTATTAAAATAAGTGATTTAGATAGGCAGTTAAGGTGTTCCTATTGTTTTTATACGGTTTCGTCGTTTAATGAGTTACTGGGTATGAAAATGACAATTGCTTAAGTTTCTATATTTATGCCGGTATACAAAAATTACGATTTCGACTAAGTTCTATAAGGAAAAAAATACTAGGAATTAATGTTTTGTTTTTATAGTAATTAGAATTTATTATGTGCCATTGACCTAACTTCATTATACATTTTTGGAGCAAGCATATCCTTGCCCAACGTAATATGAAATTTAAACTTTGCCAGTTCTTTTCAGCCACGTACAACTGGCTATCTGTGCTCATAAAAAAACCAACGGTTTCCTCCCTAACCACCATTTTTCCTCATGCCCTAGCCTTTGTTAACGACATTTTAATTATAGTCGTATCCCAAAACAGACGCTATCAAAACTAGGCCAAAGACTGTTTTAAACGAGCGTAAAGTTTTATTTAACAGCGTAATGTTTTGTCGCGGTCGTGAACGTTAAATATTTTAGTGATAATAATGGCAACAAAATGTATGGAAGTGATTGTCTGAGTTCTGTTCTGGGCCAAAAAATAATATTTTGTCATCGACACGCAAGTACAAGATTGTCTACATACATTTCATAATTTAAAGAAACGAACGAACCGTACACGAAATTTATATTTTTTACTATATCAATGGTAATTTTTGCCCTCAATTTTTATACAACACAATATTCTTTGTTTACAACAAAAACAAATAAGAGAAAAAAACAAAATAAAGAACAGAAAAGTCAAAAGGCGGTCTTATTGCTATGTTAGCAATATCTACCAGAAACCTTAAGGTACGGAAATATTGCACAGAAAAGGTAAAGCGGGTTAATAAATAATGTCCTAATTTATAAATAAATAAATCAATAAAAAGGACCAATCAATTTAGTTAAACCAAGTTATTAGTAGAATAGAATCTATAAAAATATGTTACAAAAAAATTATCAATTTAAAAAAAGATGAAATGAACTTTCGTTACACTATGAGTTGAACGCTTAACATTCGTTTAAGACAGTGCGCTCTCTAGACACAAAAGAAAAGTTTTTCTCTTCTAAAGTTCGCTCTTCTAAGGCCATTCCTTGCCCCACGCTGCAGGCTATCAAAGAATCGTTAGATGCAAACAGTGCCCCTTAGTATTCAGATAAGGGAATGACTTCCCTACTTTGATTTCGGCCATGATTTATGTCCCATTGTTTCATTTCCATTTTTCCTTTCAATTTCAAATCCCGGAGAGTAATTGTGAAATTAATTGCTGTTTTGTTCAAGTTACATAATAAAAACAATATAGGTTGGTATATTTTTTCTTTTTACAAAGGTCGTTTGTTGTCAACGATATTTACCAACGAATTATTGCGAAATGTTAGGTACTGATGTATTTCGCATGCTGAATTAATTATTATTTCATTTTAGTAACATTTTTCCTTATTACAGTGTAAGAGCTTATTAGTATACGGGGAAAATAGGATATATTTATAGCTATCCACCGACTTATTTGTTTAAAGGAAAACAAAACAAAAGCGAGTCAAAACGTTACTTCAAATTTAGAACTCTTAAAATCTAAATTCATTGCACATTCAGATATTTCATTCACCGATCCATAGCATATTTCTTGGTAACAAAGTAACCATTTTGTGAATTTCATTCTCGTGCAAAATAAAAATCTACTGTTTCTAAACATCGTGGTCGACGTAATAGCTTTTATTTTAGCGCCAGTTGTGCGGTTTTTATTACTGTTATTATATTTAAAGTAATTTTCTTCGCAATGATATTATGAATAATAATATTGGTATTTTACGAGATATTTTAAAAAAGCATATAAGAAAAAATATTAACGCTACTTATTTTTACTGGATGAAATAAATGCAAGGATTATTCACATTTTTTTATTCTTAATGGAAAATGCAATATGTAAAAAATATAAAATAAAAATTTACATTAGTATTTTTTTTTATTTCAGTTATTATTATTTTCTTTCATGTTTTAACAATAATAAAAATATCGTTTACCTTCCCGAACCTTCCTTCATATCTCAATGAACTATTCGATTGGTCGGATTTAACCTCGGCGGATTTAACAAATTATCTGTAACAATAGCTCCTACATCAAATAGTTAGTCTGTTAGTTTGCTCACCGAAAAGGAATTCGAAATCCGAATTGGAATTCTAATTGAATAAGTTTCAACCCAATGTTTAATTATCTTTCGTTAATTAATTTACTGTGATACATTATTTGAACCAGTCTTTGTCTGATTGTGTTCAATTATTGTTTGATTGGATTGGTTTGAGGTCTACAAGCGTTTGAATCCGATTTAGTGATCATTTTGTTTAATTAAGGAGCGTTTGAAATTCGTGATCGTTAATTAAGAATTGTTTTAAGTATTATCATCATCAACAGCTCATATACGTCCCCACCGAGGGGCTCGAGCCTACCCTGAATTAGAGCGATTAGGTCTTAGTCGACCACGCTGGCTCAGTGCGGGTTGGTCGACTTTGAATTTCTTCAGAAGTGTGAAGGTTTCATCACGATGTTTCTTTCCTTCACCGTAGAGCGTCGAATAAACATACATATGTATTCGAAATTCGAAAACACATTGGTACGTGGTGGAGATCGAACCCGCGTCTCCCGGACGGGAGGCAGCGGCCCTAGCCACTAGACCACCGACGCTAATTCTATTTAGAGTTCTTTAACCGCTAGCGGTTCGCCCGCATCGGTTTCCGTGGGGATAAGACTTTCCCGTAAAAAGTATCTTATGTGTAGGTTACAAACATAGCTTATGACTATTCAAAATTTCATTCAAATCCATTGAGTATTTTAAGCGTGAAGGTAGAACAAACATCCAAACATCTCATTTTTTCATCATTCTCCTGCCCTGTTCCCTTTATTTGGGGTCGGCGCAATATGTTTTCTTCTTCCATTCATCCCTGTCAGACGTCACATCACTATTCACTCCCTTCTTACACATATCATCTTTCACGCAATCCATCCATACTTTTCTGGGTCTACCCCTACCTGCTTTTCCATTTACTCTCATATCTAGCATACGTCTGGTGGTATGGGATTCCTCTCTTCGCATCACATGCCCATACCACGACAGCCTGTTACTCCTCAACTTGTCCACTATGGGTGCCACTTTCAAGCTTCCTCTTACATACTCATTTCTTATTCTGTCTTTCCTCGTCACACCACACATCCATCTTAACATTCGCATCTCAGCTACATGCATTCGTCTTTCATCCATGTCCTTAACGGCCCAACACATCTAAACATCCAAATATATTTTCACATTTATAATATTAGTGTGAAATGTAATGTGATGTGATTCTTCGAGTTCTTTAAGGTTAAATATCAGTTGCAGTAGCGCCACCAATTGAAATAAATCATTTACTTATTGTCAGTGACTTCGATCGAAATTATTATGTGTTTAACGACAGTAAAAGGGTTACAAATATATTTTAGTTAGTTACTGTTTTATAGTCCTAAATATAATCAATAAGTTATATAAGCCGTAACTGTTAAAAATGGCCATCTTCAACAGTTACGTCTAATTATAAACAATGTATAAAAAAGTGTCACTTAAACTTTAATTTAAAGTCGTATTTCAAATTGGAACGGATACGAATACCTTTAGTAGTTGAACTCTAGTGTCTGCAGCCAAAGTGCTGACGAGCCAAAGTTCAACATGGAAGTCAAACTTGAACTCCCGGAGTCCTGTCCACGTGAACTTGTTAGGGGAATTGCTTCCTAGGTGTGAATAGCTTGTAAGGTCGATCAAGAAAGTGGTTTACCATTTTTCATTCAATTTCCTCAACATCAACATCAACGGCCCGTTACAGTCCACTGCTGGACTATGAGCCTCCTCCACTTAAGTGGAGGGTTTTGCCATAATCTCCACGCTTGGCAGGCGGGTTGGAGATCTCAGATTAAAAGGTTACTGTATCAGAGAGCGCTGCTGCCCGTTCCCTGTTCAATGTGTAGTCCCTAAGTCGCCTCTTACGACACCCACGGGAAGAGTAGGGGTTGGTGACAAATGTAGTCTACTCTGCCGTCACCACACGGCAATTTCCTAGTTATCGAAAATTTCAGTAAGGTTTATATTCGGTATCTGACAGATTGTTCTGCAAACGAAAATAATCTTTGTTGTTCTATAATTTGCAACTGAGATTCAACCTTAGGGTGATACACCAATTTATTGGTCGACTTTTAAATCTGCATAAAAAAAAAGAAAAAGCCATATAATAAACTAGCTGATGTCTGTAAATGGCAGGTATTTAAGTCAATAAGAGTAATTGCAATACATAATATTTTTATTGAGAATTGTTGTTTATTTGTCTGTCTGTAAGTCATGACACAAAAACAAAAATACTAAACGGCTTTTTACAGTTATATTGCTGAAAGATGTTTTCTGTTGATACGCAGGGGATTCTGTTGCAGGGGTCTAGTCTAGAATCCAAAATATCTTATTTTTTATTTTAGCGCCCAAAAATAAATCATTTTCCTATTTATTTTTTTTATTTTATTCGGAATACCAAGAGCATATTATTCTATAACAAAGATAGGTAATATATACAAATAAGTTACAACGTAGCCAATAACAGGTATTCGCAAATAAACATAGATAGCGACCACTGTTAGCTGGAGTCTAGAGTTCCTACCTACCAATGCTCTTCTAATCCTTTATGATTTAACATAAGCAGAATTTTAGGTACAAAGTCAAAGTCCATTAAATAAAATAGGTTAAATCACCCTTTCCCATCACTAAAACGGGCACATAATCTCTCTAGACAGTGTTTCTCAACCTTTGGTCCGCGAAAACGAAACATTGGACCACAAAACATAAAACAAATGAATTATAATGCGCCGGTTCTCCACTTTAACTTGCGAGCAAAAGAAGTTCCTATTGCTCACAATTTTAAAAAAGAAGTCTAGAAATTTTATTATAATCTAGGATTTATATTATCTGTGTAGCTCTGAGTAACAGTATCAGCCATAATATTTACAAAAATGTAATAGTACATTACGATACAAGGATCGTAGGTGGCATATTACAAACGAGCCGTTATTTGAAAGCCCGAGCCGCAGTCAAGGGTTTATAATATCACGAGTTTGTTATAAAACCTAAGATCCGTGTGTTGTACGACGTTTTTCAATACACTTGTGAGAAAACTGATGTAAATAATTAAATTTAAGTGTACTCCCTACAAAAGCTATGATACTACAGGCAAAATTGATCATGTTAAAGTTGTAAAAACTAACCTTTATTATTTCGCACGCAGTTTGAGTATCCTTATTATTCACATTTTATCATTAAATATCAACACTTAATCACTCATAAAACAACATTCAATGTAAAACAATTAAATGAAAATTTTACAATCTTGGCGCCAACTACAAAACGATAATAATGCTTCTTTTTATAAGCATAATTACGGAGAAAAGGCTCTGGCGGACATTCAGCCTCTACGAATTGATTCTTTGTTAAATCGAGATAGTTTTATTTTTATAATTAAAATATTACTAGCTGATAATATTTTTGATACAATTTGTTGAAATCAAAAAATATAAAATAGTTTTCTCTTTGTATGATCGATTTAAATATTTTTTATTGTCAAAATGATCCTGGCTGAATAATAATTTTGAAGACCGTAGGAATAAAAAAAATTGCAATAAAATCGCACTAGTGCGGTAAAACGCAGTTTACTGCCTTCGTAAGTTCAATTTTCGAGCAAGGTGTATTGAAAAACAAATGACATTATTATAAAATTATTTAGTTATTAAATAATATAGTTAGTAAAATTCCAAATTAAAGTTTTTAAATTTTTTTATGTTATGGGGTCCTCACACAGTAAAATAAGGTTTGGTGGTCCGATCAAAAAAGGTTGAATACCACTGCTCTAAAGCCTGTAAAGCTGTAGGTGTTAACGAAAATGACGTGAACAATTCAACAGTTGACTTTACATGACAATCGCCTCGGTCGACCAGTTTCAAAACGGTTAATGAATTCGTAAATTCACAGCATCACAGAACTGAGCCAAGTATTACATTTATATCCTGGTAAAGCTTTGAATAAAAATTATGGCTCGCTTTGTGTTTTAAGCTGGACTTGTGGCTGATGACCTCAGAGAAACAAAAGACGATCGCTTCGCTAATTAGCGCGAGGCGGCGCGCGTCAGAAATATTTGCTGAAGACCGATGGTTGACGTCTCCATAGTAGGTACAACCGGCGCGTTTTAAATGTCTACTCGCGGCGCATTCCGTATCAGACTTTCAGCACCGTCAGCGATCAGAAAAAATAAAATGTACGGGTTTCGGTACGCGATTACGGGTGCTGAAACCGATTACATTGCATCTCGGAACGCAGGGTCAATTGCCAAGTAAAGTGCGCACAAAGCTACTAATAGTATACTCCATTTGATATAAGATTGGAAAAAAGAAGCAGTGACAGTAAACATTTTAGTACAAGTTCAAAATATTAAGAGTAGATAGGCTCAGGTAGGTCTTTCATTAGATTAATTTGTTTTCTGTATTAGTTTTTTTTTACAAGCTTTTTATTAGCTTGCACTGTATGTTAGTGTGTGTATGTTCGGGCGAAATCTTGCAACTCAAATTTGAAGCACTTACTGCCATTGGAATTTGCTGAAATTTTGTAACCGCGATGACAATGCAATATTATGGTACCATGGAGCTGGTCTGATGATGGAGACGGAAGGTGGCTATAGGAACTCCTTAAATACACACCACAACCTAGTCGTGTTTGGGCTCGTTGTATTTGTCTTAACAAGGATACTCCACTCCACGGCTTTAAAAGCTTGTTTAAAAAGGATTTTTAATTAAACTTATTGATATTAATCAAAATGGCATTAATAATACTTATTTAATTACTGTGTACTAAGAGTAGGGAACCCCGTAGGGCAATGGAAAGGGCTATGTTTGGACCTGCCCTGTGAAATCGAATCAGAAACGATGAGATCCGCAGGTATACCAACGTTCCTGACAGAGCCCGAAGAATTGCAAAACTTAAGTGACAGACAAATCAACAATGTGTGTGACCGCTGCTGTCTTCTTAGGTCTTTTTACGACACACATTGCGAGAATATCAAAAATACGTACTACGCGGAGTGTGAAAATAAAATAACCTTTTTTACTTCTTTCCAATCCTATCAGAGACAAAGTATAGGGTTATCGATGCGCGCCTAGCATGCGTAGTACATAGAACAGCTCATCAAGTTATTCACCGGATTATCTTGCGCGTTAGCAACTAGGCGTCTAGTTTGCAACAAAAATGTAATCATTTAAGCTATAGCTAGATATGTTGTCAACTGTACGCTTTACGACTGGCAACGCGTGTTGTTTCTACTTTCAAATTCCCAACTCACACCTCAACTGCGGGGGGGTGAGGAAGTATGGATTGGCGGGGGGTGAGTGACCGTACTGTATGGTAGTATTTTATTAAGAAGATGACGACGTTTTCTTACAATGTAATAGTGTCGAATAAATGTGCATATACCCATCACATTACAATTTAGAATATAGATTGGTCTCCTAGATTTGAAGCAAGTCCGTAGCCACTTTACCACTAACGCTCGGATCAACAGAAGTAATCATAAATAAAACTACAAATGTTTTTGACCTTTGGGTCCCTTCAGTGCTTAGTCCAGCTGAAGACGACAAAGGCACAAATATCTACAGAGGTAAAGGTGATTTTGTTTGATATCCCAGCCCTAGATCTGAGTACCATATAAGGGTCTAAGCCCTCATTAGGGATATGTATGAACGAAATATTTTGTCATGTGCACAACAAAAGGTTTTTATATAAAAAGAGATGTTTCACACAAAAACGGCCTAATGGCTACAATTTTGTACTGACCGTAAAAATCCTTTCATCAATCAAATTTAAGGATATAATTTTGGATAATCTCAAACGACGTCGCTCAAATCACTGAATCGTTCACTAGGTACGTTCCCTCAGTCAATTTAAAATGATTGATAGAGAAATGATTCTGAATTAACCTTGTAAGAGGACTATCAATCATTTTTAGCACTCAATTATGGCTATACTTGGATAAAATAAAGTGTTATAATTACCTCACTTTTCTTGCTTTTTTTTTACCTATTTTTAGGATTTCGTACCTATCCAAAGAGTGCCAAAGCCATTCTCTATCCGTCTTCTCCTGTACCGTAAAAGGTAGATATGTAGTTCAATTTTTTGTTTGCCATAACAAATATTAATAATAACATAAAACATGTTTTTTCGATGTTATTTCTCGACCTATCATGATGGTAGTACCCGTGAGTCGCACTTGGCCGTTTTACTTGAAAATTCTCGCAATTAGTATTATGAGCACTTGTGGCCGGCCACCCAGCTCAACTAATAATTTTTTAAGAATTTTTCAATCGCCAAATCGTCTTAGTATGTTGGAACTCTTGTAACTGACAAGTTCACTTATAGACTTTGTTGACTAAAAACAGTTTCTAAATTAATTAATAAGGAAACTCGTTAGTAACAGTCGCCTTAAAATCAGTGCGCAATATTTTGTGCTTTTCCTTATTCTGAGCACAATCAAAATATGATATTAATAAGATTAGAATAGAATAAATATACCACTTTATTGCACACAAGGATATAGTTTAGTACACAGTACCGTTTTTTTTTTTAAATTGCGAGCAATAATAGCTTAGAATAAATTATTAATAATATATTCTAAGTTCACACAGAAATAATTAAAGCCGAGGGTCTCCAGCCTGACCTGAGGCAAGCCTTAGTCGACAATACTGGCCCAGTGCGGGTAAGTCTACTTCTCATCTTTGATTTTCTTCGCAGAAATGTGCAGGTTTCATCACGATGTTTTCCTTCACCGTAAGAACGTCGAATAAACGTACATAAGAACTCGAAATTCGAAAACACATTGACACGTGGTGCGAAGACAGCGGCCCTAGCCACTAAGCCACATCTATAAAGGCACATCATTCTTATCTTCACTAACAGTCGAGAGTAGGAGAGAGCCTGATCGATTATTCTGGAGAAATTCCAATCTAGATAAGATCCTTAATTCCAAGTAGCCCCGTAACTCGATTAGCAAAGATTAATTTACAGGAGAACGACTGGCTTGCACGTTTGATGAAGAAAGAAGAAGGCGTACACTTGTAGTGAACTGGCGATCTTGCTGTGACGTCAAAAAATGATTTTGTTAAATCTAACTTCGAATAAAGACACATTTATCTTTTTTTAGAAAAACTTTTTTTTAAGGTTCCTTTACTCAAAAGGAAAAAAGGAAACTTATTGGATCACTTCGTTGTCCGTCCGTCTGTCTGTATGTCTGTCTATCTGTGTGTCAAGGCCTTTTTCTCAGGAACGCAAGGTATCAAATTGAATTAAAAATTAATGGCCCCTTAAGGGTCTAAAAATATCAATAACTCAATCAAAAGATACAACCATTTTAGTCACGTTTTTATACAAATTTCAAAACTCACAAAACCTATATAGGGTACTGGCGGAGACGTAGCCAGAAGGGCAAGAACACACGTAAAGATTCTAGATATGGAATTTATTCAGAGAATTTCATAAAAACATGAACCGCGTGTAGTCAGAAGGACGGAAACAAAAACACACCAACAAAAAAAGGACTATTCGAATTTCAAATTACAAATTTATGGAACGAAATATGAAAACCTCCCAACAGCCAGTAACAACAAAGGAGGCTGATCCTTTCAGTATTCTCACTTTGATCTAGAATCATAAAATTTGGCATGAATAAATAAATTAAAACACAAATAAAGGCAAAAATCTGAAAGTTGAGAACTTCTGCTTATTTATAGTATAAAGATTTTTTTTTACAAATTAAACCCTAAGTACGAAATATTGCTAAAGATGGTGCCACGTATCAAATTTTTAATGAAACTGCGTGAGGTTTTTGCATCGTTCTCTATCTTGTAAATGTTCCAAAATAATTTAAAATAATTTATACGCAAACCACTAAAACAAATCTTCTTCCTAATTCAACTTATTTTCATCTACATTACTCGTACAAAGAAGCTTATTTGACTAGTGAGTCAACTGCTGTATTGTATTGTATGTTTGAGCTTCAATTACAGGAATTGATTCATTGTTTAACATTATATTTAACGTGCCAATTGTTTTCTTTTGTTCCAGATATGACTTCAGTGGGAAGACGATCAAATGATTGCAAACGGCATTCCGATTATGAACAACCAAAGACTGGAATCTAAAATTCAATATGGCACCTAATTCTGCCGACACAAAAATGGCTTCCATACATCAAAAACATGTTCACAACAAAACATCCTATAGTTCAACAGCAATATACACATATCCACCAAAAAGACCCCCGGATGTGATAACCTCACATGGTAACCAGCGGATATATAAATTAAGAAAAGCACTAAAAAACCACGCAAATGATTCGAGGGGTAACTACATGATGTTGGTTGATGATTTCAGTGATTACTTCTACAGTAATACTAGTCAAGAAGTGTTTAGTGAACCGAATGCGACAGCAGACGTTTTGAAAGATATTTATCAATACAGTAACTGTTCGTTCAATGGTACGTTCAATGTGTCGTGTTTCGGGAGACAGCCGCAACTTGTAGCGGAGTATAACTTATGGGCGTTGTTGTTGCTAATATTTCCATTTTTTACTCTGTTCGGGAATGTGCTAGTGATAATGAGTGTGGTGAGGGAGAGAACTCTGCAGACGGTCACGAACTATTTCATAGTGAGCTTGGCGGTGGCAGATCTGATGGTGGCGGTCGTCGTGATGCCATTCGGAGTTTACTACTTGGTGAGTTGTAGACTTTTGACGTTTATACAAAAGATACTTAGTCTGTAAATACAGAAAAATTCACGAATTAATACGATTGATGAACTATAGATAGAATACTAATGAAACACGATAAAGTGGAATACGATTTAAAAGGATAAATATATTCAGTGAATCTATGAATTGCTTAGTATTTTATTAAAAAGAGCGATGGATGAATAAATTGAAAAAATAAAAGCGCAGTTCACTACTTCTAATATAAGAACATTAGAATACATAATTTTACTAATGAATGAATGAATGAATGAATATACTTTATTGCACACACAGAAATAATAAATGACAGAATGAATGCATCTGAAGCATAAAAAACAACTTTACTTAAGCTTAGGGTGAGCTTAAGAGTGTAAAATGTATATATGACACATAGGTACCGACTTCTTAACTTTAAATGTCTATGGACCTAACTGACTCTCAATCAGTTAAACTTTGTCATTTGTGAAGTTCGAATTCTAGAATACCAACATAACAAATCTTAATATTTAAGCCTACTTGTCTCGACATTATTCAAGTAATTCTAAAAAAACATAGTTAATGTAAGCTGTAAAAATAATTTGAATAATCGTAACTTGTTTAAGAAAACTCGGGATTTATTAAGATCTAAATCCTAAGATTCAGAACACGAAATAAATTTTAATGGAATTTAAATGGAGCAAGTTCCATTATACCTAGATCTGATTATTATTATTGTGACGTATCCGTTGCGAGCTGTAACAAATAAAAAAAAAGATGTATTTCCAGCAACGAATTTGGTTTTCTGTTGTAAAATTTATTTGATAAAATATCGACACAAGATAAAATTTTTAGACAGTACAGATTACAAAGTGTTTCCTAATCACACAATTCCACACTATGACCGTTAACATAACAAATTATCATAATCTTATTTACAAAAATAACTCGTTTGTCAAAACTAAATTGAGGCGATGTGTTGGATAAGCAAGTTTGAACCCGAAGGAAATGCTTTGGTTTGGTTAGGTAGTCAAAGGAATTAAAAAAAAATGCTCGCATACCATATTGCAACGCGAATATTTTCAATGTGAAGACTTGAGGTTGTAAATCAGTATGTTCTAGAGAGATAGGGTAGAGTTTTGCTCAGTTTCATCTTCGTAAATTTTATCGTACGATTTGTCTATAAATTGGTGTGTAGTGGAAACATGCCTTTTTGGAGCTGGCTAAATAACAAAACTCAAATAAATTACTTTTTTCATTCCCAGAGCTACCTTTGAATGTGTGTTAATTGCTGTTCTGTTAGATAGTAAATATTGTTATTACTTCGTTTCTGTATCAGTAAATTATTACTTTGATTTTTTACCATTTACAAGACTGTTAGCATGATAACAATAATACTTAATAATTAAGTATGACGATAACTGATAAGATATTTGAAATGGAAGTATGTATCTAAGTGTATATTTGTGTTCTATCTATGATGGATGATATAGAGCAAAGCGAGCTTTTATCGCAATTTTTCCCATGATTAAATTAAAGTAGGTATTTACTTACTTAAGTACTTAAATAATATAAAAGAACAGTAATTTAATGACATTTTATTCCACGAAGAAGACGGAAAATTAGGTCAGTTAGAAAAAAAAATACTAGGAAAACATCCTTTTTTTATTCAACTTGACATTCGGGGAATTAACGTGCGGCGACTAGACATTCGGAGAATGGATGATGATGATGATGATGTTTTCTCTTTATCCCAAACGGAAAGGTAAAGGTACTAAGCCATACAGCCTAATCTGTAGTTGATGATTTTCTTTGAAAAACCAAAGATTATCTGAAGCGCGTGTCGCAAGGGAGCGAAGCGATTGTCTTTTGTTACTTTGAGGGAAAATCAGCCGGCTAGACATTCGGAGAGGTACTAAACGTTGTGGACCAAACCCGTAACATTCAGTCAAAGAGAATTTCGAAAATCATGTGATAATAAACAATATTGATTGAACTCTTTTAGGTTGTCGCGGTTGTTAATATTAATAACACACATATCTAAAAAAAAAAATGCTTATTATAAACCATAATTGTGGTAATAGTCCGGTAGATATGTGTGTTATATTGATATTGAACTCAACTGTATTAATGTCAACATATTTTTTTAATGAACAGTATTTTTTTTTTCAATACTTATATTTTTTATATACATATACACTGACGTTATCTCTTGCACTACACCTCAGTCTTCTACATAATTAAGTATCCTCTCTCCGAAGGTTGCCTGGAAGAGATTGCGATAAGACAGCCTTAAGCGTTTGCGTACCTAATTAACCTGTGTGTTACTTTTGTGTGCAATAGAATGTTTTTAACTTATTTTCCTTTTCTTTAACTAAGTCTACTTTAGCCGTGTAGTGACGGCAGAGTAGAATACATTTGTCACCAACCTCTTCCCGTGGGTGAGGCGACTTAGGGACTACACATTGAACAGGGAACGGGCAGCAGCGCTCTCTGATACAGTAACCTTTTAATCTGCGATCTCCAACCCACCTGCCAAGCGTGGAGGTTATGGCAAAACCAAACACTTAAGTGGAGGAGGCTCATAGTCCAGCAGTGGACTGTAACGGGCCGTTGATGAAGTCAACTTTAACTAATACGTCAACAGAATTCAATTTATCACCGCAGACTGCTCCCGTTAACGAAATGCTAAAACCTACGGCGTTTCTAGTTTCCAAAGCAGGAAATCTAGTCTCTAACATTATTCTCTCTGTATTTCCTATTTCCATTTCGCTGACCACTTGGCACTGTTTGTAAACTAGTACCAGATCTGAATATGCATTATCTTAGTAAATATGACAAGCTGAGGGAACTTGAGAATTAATGCTATTTGAAGTGGAGAAATTCTCTATTACACAATGCACATTTTCAATTTCAATCAATCTTACTTGATTCAGAATTTTCTAAGACATTTATTTGGTATCGGAGATTAAATTGATAATGTCTGTTTCAGATAACATTGGAAAAATCTTTCATAGGACACATTTCCAGACATAATGTCAATCTCGATTAGCTGACAAGTGTGAATCACGAATAACCTTTTTTCTGCCATACATATTTTTGGTCTTTTTTCCAATGTTATTTGAAATGAAGTAGATGTCTCAGTGAGAAGAATTATGTTTTTGATTAAATTTAGTTCGTTATTTGCTATTGTTTGTGTTTATCAAAATTTAATGTTGTCTTCAATCCATTTAGGAGATAACAATGTTTTTATTATAATAATTTTATCCATTCGATATTGTTTTGTGTTTATCAAATTTTTTATCGACTTAAATCCATTTAGGAAAAGGCAATGTGTTTTCTTGCCAGGTGGACTGATGATCTGAGGAAGGTCGCTGGTGGAGGCTGGATGAGGAAAGCGGGTGATCGTGCGCTTTGGCGTGCATTTGGGGAGGCAGCAGATTTTTTTTTATTTAGCTTTTAGTCCATTCCATGTGATTGTTTTGATCATGATTACTCAACAAGATTAATACCATAATCTGGGCCCATATGAACGTCGATAGCGTCGAAGTTTAGGGAGGAATTGTGAATGAATGAATAAATACCTATTATTGCACACACAGAGATAATTACAGAGTGGAGTAAGAACAGGTAGTCGTGTACAGTTAGGCGGCCTTATTGCTTCATAGCAATTTCTTCCAGGCAACCTTTAGTTAAGAGATATTTTTTACTAGCTGTCCGCCCGCGGCTACGCTAGCATCATGTAAGATTTTCCCGTGGGAATAAGATTTTCCCACATTAAAAGTATCCTATGTGTTAATCCAGGGTACAAACTATCTCCATTCCAAATTTTATCCAATTCCGCATAGTATTAAGGGCGTGAAAGCGGAACAAACATCTAAACATCCAAATTTATAATAGTGTTAGTGTGATGAAACGATTTTTTTTTATTAATTACTGGTGACATTGCCATTATCAATATAACTACCTATATGTCTATATGCTGTATTCTAGATTGAATAGTACACTTATTAGATAGGTACACAATAGTTACATAAATATTAGTATGTAGTTGTGTAACGTAACTTGATCCATCTTAGTTTTCCTAGACACGCATTATTAACAAACACCTAACTTCAGCTAACAGTTTGATTGATGTGGCATTAATTGAAAATACTTGGAATAGTAACATTGGAAATGTTCAAAGAACTACTAAGACTTGATTCTATTAATCATTATAATTATATTTGTTGTTTTGATTGACAATCGGAAATTTGTAGTTGAGTTGCAATATGAAATATAAATTAAAACATATCTTTTAAAGAAAATTAGTAAAACTGATAAAAGTCTTTGTAAAAGTCAATGATAACTATTTTTTTTTCGCATCACTAGTTGATAGTGCTCTTGTCTATGGATAGCGTTTAGTTTATGAATATTTATTTTGCTTTATAAACAATAAGATAAAATAATGAAAAATTTTAAGATTATATTACTACTTGAAAGATATCTCTTTAACTTATCTTTATACACTTACACCACTATTCTATTAATCTAAATCTTATATCTATAATAATAATAATAAGAGTCTGAAATTAATAGACCTCCAGAAATCTCTTTACATCTCCTTTCAGAAAGTTGCCATTTAAAAGACATTTTTTATTTATTTATATCAACACTGAGAAAAATTTAATGAGCCGTACACCTTACATAAGTAGCAAAGCTCTAGAAAATACGTGGGAAAACGGGATAGACGGACATAATGAGCTAGACGCATGACGTAATGAGCTAGACGCATGACGTAATGAGCTAGACGCGTGACGTAATGAGCTAGACGCATGACGCGTATGAGTTGGACTCATTATAAGTACAATTGTTACTTAATTTAGAGTAATTCGTCGACTCATATAAAGAGCGACTTACCCCAGGCCTGTACCTCTACAAACAAACTCTAAGCACTACAATTAAGTAAGTCTTCTAAACAGCGATCTTCTTCTCATTATCTTCGTTATTTTCTTAAAGGTAAGACTTTCTTAAATGTAAGATTGTGGTCACAAACCATTTAATATTAAAAGAGAGATCGATATTATCTTTTTCGCATGATTTATTGGATTCTTTTTATACCCATGTCCGATACAAGACACAAACATAAAAGTTTTAGAGGGCACAACGGATCTTGTCATAAAATATTTGTAATAAAATTATTTCCCCCAAAGAGATTTAGTGGCCGCCCGCCCGCGAATTTTTCGGATTCTTTTTTCATAAGAAGAGTTCCTTTGGACAAAACGTAACCCGTAAACTTTAAAAAAATAGATAATATTTATAACTGCCATGGTATAACAGCCATGGACTGATAAGGAAGTAAGTTTAAATTCTGTAATAATAAGTGGAAAAACCATAACTGGATAGTCATAATTCATCAACAGCTCACTATACGTCCCCACCGAGGGGCTCGAGCCTACCGCGATTAGGCCTTAGTCGACAACGTTGGCCCAGTGTGGGTTGGTTGACTTCACACACAACCTTCGAATTTCTTCTCTAAAGTGGGCAGGTTTCATCACGATGTTTTCCTTCACCGTAAGAGCGTCGAAAATACATTATCTATACATTAACTAGCGGCCCGCTCCGGCTTCGCGCGGGTAGATCATCGTTAAAAACAAAAATCCTATTCTTTATGGACTCTTTAATTTACATACTACCTACTTAAATCAAATAAAAAACTACCCTACTCTACACCTACTCTACACCATTGTAGAATTTTTTTTTGTTCTATCATCAATAGTTTCCGCTACGTATGCGATGAAAGAAATTTTTAAAGCAAATTTTTTTACACCTTGGTTCAGGTTACTAAAGTTTAAGCAAGGATCCCTAATTTTTTTTAGTAACATAGCCTATGTTACTCAGAGATAGTGTAGCATTCTAATGGTGTAAGAATTTTTAAAATCGGTTCAGTAGTTTTTGAGTTTATTCGTTACAAACATACAAAAATACAAATCTTTCCTCTTTATTAACACGCTTTTTTTTATTATTACTAATTACTATGTATGTAAGAAAATCTTGGAATCTTAATTTGATCCACTTCCCGGTCTTCGATTAGGATGAAATTTTGCACACGCTCTGAGTTCTAATGACAATACATGACTAGCTAAGAAACGTCATTACAAATCCAATATGGCGGCATCCCCAAGATGGCGGACTGGCTGTTTGAAATCCACCCCCGTGATATGGGTATCAAATGAAAGGGTTTGCTGTCAGAAAAACGAAAAAAAAGTAGTCACGTGACTTAAATCCAATATAGCGGACGTCCAAGATGGCGGACAGGCTATTTGAAATGCACCCCCATGATATGGGTATCAAATGAAAGGGTTTGCTGTCAGGAATACGAAAAAAATAGTCACGTGACTTAAATCCAACATGGCGGACATCCAAGATGGCGGATTGGCTATTTGAAATGCACCCCTATTTGTAATTTTTAGTGCGTGCTAAAAGCGTGTTTTTTTAGTTTTTTAACTATTTGTATATTATTATATTATTATAAATAAGTCTTCTATTTATCTTGTACGGAACCAACTTACTCTCACTATCACTTGTGATATTTTTTACAGATTCTACATTCTAGGTCACAGTAATAGAATTTTGGATTTTCTATACAATACCATGTTTTATTGCTGTATTCCAATTTTATAACCGTGTAATATCATTTTGAGATCGGAGCGCCATCGACGATAATATTATTGACAAAACGTGACTTGGATTTTTATAGTTTTTTTTTATATATAAATATATACTCAAATGAATAATATACTTTTATATAGATAAAATGTTTGGTAAGTAATAAAAGTGTTATTTGATCGAATTTTTACTGCTGGTCCAGAATTTATTTATAAATTACCCTTAAGAGCGTCGTCGGTGGTCTAGTGGCTAGGGCCGCTGCCTTCCGTCCGGGAGACGCGGGTTTGATTCCCATCACGTACCAATGTGTTCGAATTTCAAATTCATAAATGTACGTTTATTCAAAGCTCTTACGGTGAAGGAAAACATTGTTATGAAACCTGCACACTCTCGACTAAGGCCTAATCACTCTAAATCAGGGTGGGTTCGACCCCCTCGGTGGGGACGTATTTATTTATTTATTTAACCATTTATTGTACACATTAAACAAGAAAATGACAATAACACAAAGAAAAACGACACAACAGGCCTACTTATTTCTAAAGAAATATCTTCCAGCACACCTACGGAAGAGAATAGAGATATAACAATAGACGCGGACAAAACGTGCACAACTTAAGAAATAAAATATACTGATAATATAGGAAGAAGCAGTTAACCTACAGCTATTCTATAACTAAATGTACCTAAACATTATACGCAATAAATAAAACATAAACTTACACCTAACAATACTCGGACTTATACTTACATTTTATATTTATACATATACTAGCTTTCCGCCCGCGGTTTCACCCGAGTTTAATGAGTTTCCCGCGGTAAAAAGTAGCCTATGTCCTATTCCAGGACCTAACCTATATGTGTGTCAAGTTTCATCCCGATCCGTCCAGTGGTTCAAGCGTGATTCGGCAACAAACATCCAAACATCCAAACTTTCGCATTTATAATATTAGTATGATACCTATATATATAAATTACATATTATAATAAAACATACAAACAATGACTTCGGGTAATTATGTAGTACCGGGTGTCAATAATTACTACGGTGACAGAACGTTGAAAAAACGTATCCCTTATTTACTTAACAGCTTACCCGTAGCCATTCGAATGTAAACTAACAAGGAAAGGTTTATATCTATGCTAAAAAACATTATCTTGACAGTTTATAGATAAATTAATTGTAACGCAAATTATCTTTTACTAGTTTTTAAGTATATAACTGAGGCTCACTGTTTCCACAGTCAAACTGTACATGCAGTTTTGTGGTACTAGTTTTAGATTAGACTAATATTGTTCTAATAAATAAATAAAAAAAAAAAATGTAAAAAAATACATAAATAAATATATACTTAATATCAAGGATTACTTTGACAATGAAAGATAATACTCCTTAACTCGGTTTTTGAAGATAGCGATAGAGGGGCTGTCACGGATAGTATGTGGAAGAGAGTTCCATAGCCTCGCAGCGTGAATAGTGAATGAGTTAGAATAGAAGCCAGTGCGGTAAGGAGGTAGAGAAAGAAGAGTGCGGACATGAGAACGACAAGGCTTATCCTCAGGACGCATGAAACTGAACCGTTGGCGCAAATACGGAGGGGACGAAGAATTATGAAGAATATTATAGAGAATAGAATCAGATAGGATATGAGTATTCCTGCGGAAACGGATTGGGAGCCATTTGAGTTGAGTACGAAAGTAAGAAACGTGGTCGTACTTGCGCAATCCGAAAAGAAATCGAATGCACAGATTCTGAAGTCGCTCAAGTTTATTAAGGAGCTCCTCGGTGGCGTCCAAATAGCAAGAGTCGGCGTAATCAAGTAAGGGCAAGAGCAAAGTTTGAGCCAACGAAATCTTCGTCTTCAGGGACGAATATGAGCTGTTGATGATTGATTCTGACTGGTAGACACTGGAGAAATAGAGAACTTCTTAATAAGATAAAGAATTGATTAGACAAGCTGTCCGACCGCAGCTGCGCTCGCGTTGTGTAAGATTTTTCCTGTTCGAATGAGACTTTCCTGTAAAAAGTATTCCAGGGTACAAAACTATCTGCATTCTTAACATCCAAATCCGTTCAGATATTTAGGCGTAAAAGCGCTACAAACATCCAAACAAATAGGGTATACCTGCACACGTCCTATAATCGGTAGGTAACAGATTTTTTGTAAGAGAAAATGGAACGTACTAATTGCAATTAGTGCAAAGCACATGTCCTACAAGAAAGAAGAAATAAATCGGCCCAATTATCGGTCCCCTACAAAAGTCTGACGTGGGCCCCCTAATAAATACCAGTGGCTCTGTGAGCTGTATATAGACCTCACGAGTATTATTTTTTTCGAAATGGCTGATATATGATTTTATTACCTTTTCAACCCTCATAACTCGGTCATTTTTTTTTAATTTCAAGAGCTGGCTCGACAAATAAATTCTTTTCATTTATTAGAACCTGTTCATAAAATTTCACGAGAATCGGTTGAGAAACGCGACCTGTAGAGCAGGACAAACAGACAGGCTGAGACGGAGATGCTTCGCGCTCTCTCAGTCGGTTAATTGCGATTGATACTATTATTTTCTTCTGTAAGTTTTATGTTTTGATGTAAGTAGTAGACCGAACTTCTACTAGGCGTTTTTCTCTACGTACTCAACCGGGCCACACTTATCGACGGCGATCGACGGTTCGCCTATACAAAACGCGCGCAAAGTATGGGAATCCTTTCACATCCTTTGGTATCGTCGATGTGAAAAGATTTCCATGCTTTGCGCGCTTTTGTATAAACAAACCGTCGATAGTCGTCGATAAGTGTGGCCCGACCCTAATACCGCACTTGATGAAATGTGAATACAACAGCAGCCCTCATCAACGGCCCGTTACAGTCCACTGCTGGACTATGAGGGGTTTTGCCATAATCTCCACGCTTGGCAGGCGGGTTAGAGATCGCAGATCAAAAGGTTACTGTATCAGAGAGCACTGCTGCCCGTTCCCTGTTCAATGTGTAGTCCCTAAGTCGCCTCTTACGACACCCACGGGAAGAGTAGGGGTTGGTGACGAATGTATTCTACTCTGCCGTCACCACACGGCTTACGCTAACTCAGCTATAACAGCAGCCCTACGAATATTCAAGTAATCCATAATATATATGCATATGTTTGCTATAATGGCGCAGGGCGTTTAACACATGACAAGTTGTTCCACTAATGTAGAAGCCACGTATCTCCATGTCTAAATAATGGCGGCGATGTACAAATACAAATAATATGTACATAAGCATTTGTGTTTGTATTTGTTAATGTAAATGTTACATTTACAAATACTTACATAGATTGTATGCCTAGGCATCTGCCAGAAATGTGCGTAGCAAATATTTATTCATTTGGATTCATCAAAAATGAATTATTTATGATTTTCGTATTTTTTTCCTTATACTGAGGAACTGTTCAATGCTGAAATGCATGCAGCATCCATGTATTTCTGGGTCGAGAGTCATAACATTTAGACTGGAGGTTGATCTGGTCTTAATAAGTGATGAAGGGAAGGGAAAATTCTCTCCCTAAAGAGGAAAAAAGGGAATCTTATTTTATACGAGTAAAAAAAACACCACCAACAGCTCATATAAGTCCCCACCAAGGGGCTCGAGCCTACCCTGAATTACGGCGATTAGGCCCCAGTGCGGGTTGGTCGACTTCACACACAACTTTTGAATTTATTCGCAAGAGTGTGCAGGTTTCATCACG
Organism: Carpatolechia fugitivella; assembly: GCA_951230895.1. NCBI lineage: Eukaryota > Metazoa > Arthropoda > Insecta > Lepidoptera > Gelechiidae > Carpatolechia > Carpatolechia fugitivella. The sequence goes on from OX579661.1 coordinate 1,646,013, forward strand.
ATGTTTTCCTTCACCTTAAGAGCGTCGAACAAACGTACATATTTATTAATTTGAAATTCGAAAGCACATGGTACGTGGTGGGGATCGAACCCGCGCCTCCCGTGGGGCAGCGGTCCTAGCCACTAGACCACCGACGCACGCAGACGAAATTGCAAAAAACTACTATCGCCGCAAAATATAACATCATCTTGATTTCTACATTCAAGCTTAGTAAGTAAGGTATCATTTTCCTTTTATATATTTTTTTTTGTCGTTAACCGTTAATAGAAGGCAGTGGTGTCGATTCTTACAGAGTTGTAACTAAACTAAAATTTCAAAAAATTTACTGTTATAAATATAACCTTCAAAATCCTATCACCAATTTTTATGATGAGGCAGCATGTATTTGATTGAGTGAGTACACATTTAATTTACAACAATCGGTATACGTTTTAAAACGTTGTGAGGCCTTCCCGAGTTTGGTTAGAACATAGCAGGAAAAGAAAAGGTTCAATAACTGAAAAGAACAGCCAGGTGGACTGATGACCTGAGGAAGGTCGCTGGTGGTGGCTGGGTGAGGAAAGCGGGTGATCGTGGCTTTGGCGTGCCCTTGGGGAGGCCTACGTCCAGCAGTGGACTGCAATAGGCTGATTGATTGATTGTCTGAAACTACTATCAACGGAAGTGTGACCGTTACACGAACCATTTCACTGGCCTTTGGCGGTTTTATAACACTGAGACTTTGGGTTTGTAAGGTCGACATTAGGTCCATTATTTACTGCATTCACAACTTGGTGTTACGAAGTAGATAGATTTTATACACGGTACTTAAGATCTTTTTATTTTTAGATTAGGGCCTAGAGTGTCACTAAGGGAAACGTTTAAAGAAATCCATATTCTGACATTTGTGTCTCAATATATCTATGACAATCTTGTGTAAGTAAAACGAAATATGAGTAATTTTCAGAAGCACAGTGATATACACAATTTTAATACTAGAAATAAAGACAAGTTGGTTGCTTATGTCAGCCGACTACATTAAGTAATTCTTTTAAAGGCAATTGTATACGCTATTACAATAAGGTCCCTACTGATATTAAAAACTTGCCTTTAGACAAGTTTAAAATAATTATAAAACAGAAATTGTATAAAAAAGGTTACTATAGGATATCTGATTACTTAGAGGACAGATGTCCATGGGAGTAGATTGCTTGAGTGGCAGGCCTTTTCGATATTTAATTAGCTTTAATTTTGTAATATTTTAATTTTTTATTTAAAAAAAAACGCAAAAGATGCGACGACTGTGGAGTTTTTTCGGTGAGCTCTTCTCCACAGATTCCGCCATTGTGTTAGTGAACTCACCCAAAAAAAATGTAATGACGGATCTAAGTAATGTAATAACATCCTATGGAAATACATTATTTTGACTTTGACTTTGATTTCTTTCACAGAGCATGAGGAAAAATATTATTTGCAAACAAAAAACAATACGACCCTGACCCTAGTTTAAAATCAATTGCATTTTCATTGTTTGTTTGTTTGTTTTTTTTATTGTTTGGCATTTTTTGTATTTGTGCTACAATCTCACTTCACATCACATCACATCACACTAATATTTTATAAATGTGAAAATACACTCACTGGACAACTGACCTCCCTTCATTTCAGGGAATACTCGTGATTCTTTATAATTCTATTAGTTACAGCTGATGTTAGTTAAAAAATAGTTAATTTTACGTTTATTTAAGTGTGTTTAATTTATCGTAAAATTATCAATAAATCAATTGTAATATATAACAATAAGCGTAGTTTAAAATTAACCTAAAATACAAGGGTGGGCGGTTAGATGTGCCGGTGAGTATATATTTGGATGTTTAGATGTTTGAATGTTTGTTCCCCTTTCACGCCTAAATTATTCAACGGATTTGGTTGCAATTTGGAATGGAGATAGTTTGTAACCTAGATTAACACATAAGATACTTTTTACGGGAAAAAGTATTATTGCCACGGAAAAATCTTACAGGACGCGAGCGTAGCCGCGAGTGGAAAGCTAGTAACAAATAATTCTTTATTTTCACTATAGCTACCGAAAAATTTATCTTAGTTATTATTGGTACTTCTCATCTTCACCTGCTGACTCGGTAGGCTATCAAAAGGGCTCTTTCGTCTGAACGAGAAAAAAGGTAGAAAGACAAATTGAATTTAATATTTGTGTGTATGTTAGAATTGGCACCGATATATTATTTCCTGCTCATTTCCGTCGCTTCGTCTTGCTTCAGTGCTTTTAGGGAGATGTTCCTGATAAGAAACAGACAAAATGTCATAAAAAATTCACAGAGACCAAAGTAGTCATTATTTAGGGGATCTCTGATAGAATATTCTTGAAAATGATATTTCTATATTACTTAAACAAAGCCTCTTATTTATGAACTAAAGGTAATTTTTCCTAGGTAAAGGGCATCGATGGTGTTTTGGCTAAGACCGCCACCTTCAGTCCGGGAGTCGCGGGTTCGATCCCCCACCACGTACCAATGTGTTTTCGAAATTTGAATTCTTATGCACGTTTATTCGACGCTCTACGGCGAAGGAAAACTTCGTGGGATAACCTGCACACTCTTGCGAAGATATTCAAAGGTTGTGTGTGAAGTCGACCAATCCGAACTTGGTCAGCGTGGTCGACTATGGCCTAATTGCTCTACTCCAGGGTGGGCTCGAGCCCCTCGGTGGGGACGTATATGAGCTGTTGATGATGATGAATTTTGGCTTGATGATGATTTTGGATGATGATTTAAATTCTTATGACATTTCTACTTTAAAATATATTATTCTTCATTGTTCAGAAAAGCATCCATCAAGTTACTAACTTTAAAACGTTAAACGCTATCAATCACAAAAAAAATAAAATAAGTTTCATTCCTGGATTTTTTTAAAGAGCTGATTATCTAAGTATAACTTCTCCTTCAACTTGAAGCCGTATGGAATCGAGTTATGATTGTAAATGTATTTAAATTCCAATAGAGAGGTCCATTACAGTGCTATTAGCACGGGCCCTAACGAAGTTAGAGGAGCCCGACGCGATTCGGAACACCATGTAGGTATGGAAGATGGAAGTACCAACAGGGGGTCGTTTCACGAAGGTACAAGTTACAAATTACAAGTACAATTCGATGTACATTGCGTAGACAAAAAGATAAAATGATAAGGGTATACCTACAGTTTAGGCGAATTGGCTAAGCAATGAACATAAAATTGTAACTTGTTACTAGTAACTTGTTGCTTCGTGATGATGATGATGATGATGATGAAGCGGTCAGATGCGCAGGATATTTTAAGGTGCGCAAGCGTTTGCGCGCACGCAAGCGCACGCACTCGTCCTCCCTCGTGAAACGGAGCTTAGAACGTAAGCTTAGAGTCTTACAATACATATCGACATGGAATAATAGTGTTTAGAGTGTTATCATACTTAATCGGTTTTGAAAATCCATCTACTTCATTCTCACATTACTTGCAAAGTCAAAGTCAAAAGTCAAAATTACTTATTTCCATAGAATGTTATTTATTACATTTTTTTGGGTGAGTTCACTAACACAATGGCGGAATCTGTGGAGAAGAGCTCACCGAAGAAACTTCACAGTCGTCGCATCTTTTGCGTTTCCTTTTTTAAATAAAATATAGTCAATTATAAAATGAATGCTTATTATATATCGAAAAAGCCTGCTACTCAAAAAATCTATTCCCATGGACATTTGTCCTCTAAGTAATCAGATATCCTATAGTAACCTTTTTTATACAATTTCTGTTTTATAATTATTTTAAACTTGTCAAAATTTGCTTCACTGGTCTCGGTGGAACGCAGAGCCAAGAGAATCATAGGCGACCAGAAACTGGTGGCAGCTAAGCTTCACAGCTTGGCTTATCGTCGCAAGGTTGCCTGCTTATCGGTATTTTACAGGCTGTACTTCGGGGAGTGTGCTCAATAGTTGCATGAACTCATTCCGCCTTCCCCCTTCTTTTATCGGACGTCCAGACGCACGGCAGCTGGAGGCTACCATCCTTTCTTGGTGACTATTCCTCGCTTGCGCACCAAACGCTTCTCAACATCTTTTATAATGCGTACCGCAAAGGAGTGGAATCTCCTGCCGGCGTCTGTATTTCCGAGCATATATAATCCGACTCTCTTTAAAGTCAGAGTGAATAGGCTCCTTCTGGGTAAGCTCGCTACATCGTAGATCCCATCCCTGCTCTCGGACTGGTTCGGGGTCAAGAGCAAACTCATATTATGATATAAAAAAAAACATTCGTATGAAAATATTCAGGCTCGTGTGTAAAAAATACAATTTATCACCTTATATTTTAAATCCTTCAAAAATATTACCCACCTGCTGCTCACAAAATAGCGTCCAGAGTCTACTTTCATTCAACCAGTTCAAAAGTTACCAGTCAAATTTGAAGTACATTGCGTAGCTAATTAGCTTAAACTAAAAAACCTATTCGTAAATCAGTACGCAATGTACATCGATTCGTGCTTGTAATTTGAAAATGGATGCTTTGTGGAACGGATACCTGGAGCCAGGTATTATCAGCGTGAGACGTGAATAATGACGTCACAACATGATACGTCACTGTCGGCGCTAACAATGTCATTTGCGGTCATGACGTAACAAATGATGGCGATTTCACAAGTGGTGGTTGAAGGGCAGCTTGATGTTGCTACAAAAAAAAAAGTTACAATTTTTACCCAAATTCAGTGAAACCTCAAGGAGAATAGTGTTGTTGATCATTACGAAAATACTATTTAATTGAAAAAGTTATTTTCTCATCAAATTAATTAATAGTACTTTGCTCCACTGATAGGTATATACTTTATCTATTTTACTGATTTTACTAGAGTTCTGTGTATGGTTTGCGTGTTCACTAAAGGCCACTGACTTGGCTCGTGTAACGACTAGATAGTTACCGGGACAACGGCTTAACGTGCCTTCCAAAGCACGGAATCATCTTTCTTTTCGGACAATCAGGTGATTCAGCCTGCAATGTCCTAACCAAACTGGGGAACTGGAGAAAATGCAAAAATGCTCCGCAATGGGCGTCTCGACCACTCGGCCACGGAGGCTGTAATGTAGAATATGATTCGGAATCATGCTGGTCTGAATGTGCTCTATAATTTTGTGGAGACCTGTCACTTACGAGCACGCCCTCTATCGTACGATACATAACGACAAAATGTAACTCGACATTCAAAATCTTGGATTCATCTGTCAATTTTTTTTCCTACTCTCATGAAGCCCGATTGTCGCATTCAATATACACAATAACACTTGATACTGGCGAAATCATTGAACGCCATTTATTTAATAAAATAAAAAGCTTTCTGAACATTAAGTTTCGGTACAGAACATTATTAATTTCGATGATGAAGCTTTCACTACTCTTGTGTTGGACTAGTGCCAAAGTTAGAGATTTCTAAGCCATCGGCGAAGCTTGAAAACGCTCCAATTATGCTAGTGAGGCAGGTCCCCTTTTTTAGCTTATTAGTAAGATACAATGTGTGGACGTGGGGTTTATCTTATTCATTATAGATGAACACCCAAATTGAACGAACATACATATAAGGTTGCATATTATTATAAATAGGGAGGGAAAAATAGAAGGCAAAAGAGGACGTGGACGACCAAGACGTGCATTTATGGACCAAGTGAAGGAAAAAGTTGGTGTCGTGTCGTACCAGGAAGTCAAGAGACTAGATATGGACAGAGAGAGGTGGCGATTACTCCACGGACAAGAGCCTTGCTCTTAAATTTCGCTCTCTGAATTTATTTAGTGACACAATGGCTACTCCTTTGTTTTGTACCAAAACGGCAGAATTTACAAATACTCGTAATAGATCCCGAAAAGTTACAAAGTGTCAATTTCTGCCATTCTCGTGAACTTGCTGCGGCGATAATTATGTAGTGTGAGTGTTAGAACGGTCGACAAAATTAAAAAAGAGTGTATAAATATGTTAAATAGGTTTATATAAAGTACACATTTAGTTTTTTTTACTAAATTATTAGAAATAAGTAAGAAATACATGTCATTTTTTATTTGTTTTTATTAAAATATTAAGAGAGCTAAGTCTCCTAACACAGATATACTATTATGTCTAAAAGGAGACTTCAAAAATGTTAAACTATGTAAATAAGCATGTTTAGATGTAGTTCCGCTTTCACGCCTTAACTACTGAACGGATTTAGATGAAATTTAGAATAGAGGTAGTTTGCACCCTGGAATAACACATAGGAGACTTTTTACGGAAAAAAGTCTTATTCTCGCGGGAAAATCTTACATAACGCGAGCGTGCGGATCGCTAGTGGTTTATAATTAAGGCTAGTTATGCATTGTACGTCGAATCTTAATTATAAATTTTAATTCTAAGTTTTATAGATCCCTGTGTTCTTTCCTTATTATTTCAGTTATCTCTACAAAGGTTTTTTCACTGCATCGCAGAAATAACTAATTTTTTATCGTTAAAATGAACCCATAAAGACTGTGGGCAGTAATTATTTCCTTCTGCGGCGTGCTTCGTCTTTCATAAAAAAGAAGATGCCAAGTAACGAGTTCCAGCTAGTACGAAACTAATGAGATATCCTGTCTACGGTATGAAGTGTTTAAAACAGATTACAAACCCACGCAAGACTCTTCAGCAAGTTTTTCATTGCAACCATAGTCAACACTCTTTTTTTTTTATTATTTATTTAAGACAATATTACATTTTTTCGCTTATAATTAACTTGCTCTACTGAAAAAAACTTGTACAAAGTTTATGCTCAGGAGAGCGTCGTCCGCTAGCCAGCGGATTGAATATACCTATATTGAATATATTAACTAAAACTAATATTTAAACTTACTTCTGGTCAAGAAGTGCGCCTTCGGAATATTTTTGCTATGTTTTTGGTTCGCCATTAAATCATACTTTTATTGGTAATTAGTTTAGGAAATTTGGCAGCATGTATTTGGTCGCGTTGCTCGTGTTTTGTTTTTGTTATTGTGTACATTGCCAGAACTCTTGCAGGTTATTGATAACAGCCTCCGTGGGCGAGTGGTCGAGATTTTGACGCCCATTATGGAGGTTCCGGGTTAGATTCCCGGTGGGGACACTGTCAAGCAAAAATATCTTTGTGAGACTTACCCCAGTTTGGTTAGAACATTGCAGGCTGAATCACCTCCGAAAAGAAAGATGATTCCTTGCTTTGGAAGGCACGTTAAGCCGTTGGTTCCAGCCAGGGACCGGACTACCCATTTGAAAACCCCTTCAGTCGTTAGGGTTTTAAGTATTTACAGAATGATAATACAAATAAATATATGTTTATCAGATTCCTTTATCAAGGAAGGAGGAAGGAGGTTACCCTGTTTGATTCGCAAACGTTATAATTATAGCATAATGAAGGTACGAGATATCGTTGATCAAAATAGTAAGGACCTCTGTTTCGGCTACTATCTAGTCGTTACATGAGCTAAGTCAGTGGCCTTTGGGGATTCTATAACACTGACACCAGGGTTTGTGAGGTCGGTTGTCGACCTTACAACCCACACGATGATGATGATGATGATGAGGAAGGGAATGCCAGTTCATAGAAATAACTTTGAATTTTCTTTCTTTTGCTCCACCCTTTAAGGCCAGTTTATACTTTGACAGTTGCGAGTTGCGAGTCGTGTCATATCTTCCTGTTGTCAAAAAGCATTATTATTTCATATTGCCAAGGAAACACTCGCACTTGCAACTCGCACTTGCAATCGGTAACGATTGTATAAACCGATCGAATAATAGCAGGTTACCCTGCAAGTTAAGTTGACCGGTTACTCGCAACTTGCTACTTGTCGAAGTGTAAATCGGCCTTTTTAAGCAAATGCTGCACGCCCATTGGTCCTCTTGTTTGTATAGTCTGTGGTTGCTTACCACCAGCCACTTAGCTTTCACCAGGTTCATTATTCCAGCCCGGCCACGCTTCAAATTTTAATAAGATCATTAGGGCCTTAACCAGGGTGTATATTATCTCCTTTAATTCCTATTCTTTACCCGCAAAAAAACATTAATTAAAAAACTTTTTAGGAGTTTGTTTTAATTTAATATAAAAAGAAACATAAAAAAATATTATTAAATGGTAGAGCGTCGGTGGTTTAGAGGGTAGGGCGCGCGGGTTCGATTCCCATCACGTACCAACGTGTTCGAATTTCAAATTCATAAATGTACGTTTATTCGACGCTTTTACGGTGAAGGAAAACATCGTGACGAAGGAGTGTTCCTGCGAAGAAATTCAAAGGTTATGTGTGAAGTCGACCAATCCGCACCGGACCAGCGTGCTGGCCAACTAAGGCCTAATCGCTCTAATTCAGGGTAGGTCCGAGCTAGAGTGGGGACGTGTATGAGCTGTTGAAGATGATATTATACTTTATGCACGCGCACACACACACATACACACACAACTTCTACGCACGATCATGCAACTTGTATAAATTTGTAAAACTTATAAAATTTACTTATAAATTATGTTATTATGTCAGCATATTCACTCCGTGTAAGGGAAATTGTATTATGATGTACTACCTACCAAATACCTATTCTTTAAACCTAATTAATTACTAAGCTTGATTAAAAAAATAAAGCAATTATGTTTACAAAATAGAAAATAGATACTTAAGTATAATAACCATGTATTGTTAAGGAAGAGCGGCATCTCCTGGCACAGGCTACGCTGTTAGCATTCCGACTGAATGGTCAAATTACGTATCTCTTTGGGGGGACAGGGGTAGTATAGTATTATTAATGCAATCTTAACTATAATGTGAAATCTCTGCGACGCTTTTAGCGCTCTAGTACAGGCTTAGCATCTTCAGGTGGCCCATAAATTAACCCTAAGTGCTCCAGTGGCCACGGCAAGCAAATGAAGACTTTAAGCCACTTCTATGCTTAAAGCTTGATACAGTGTATGAGTGTCTGCTCAGATTCACACTAATCACACGAATATTATAAATGTGAAAGTATGTTTGGATGATTGGATGTTTTTACCCTCGGAGGTTTCTCCGAGTTTTTACCGCTTTCACGCCTAAACTAAAGAATGGATTTGGATAATGGTCGGGCCACACTTATCGACGGCGATCGACGGTTGGCCTTAATAAAACGCGCACAAAGTACACCGTGAAATTTACATCATTTTGTTCCCGCCGTGTGTAGTGATAGTACTCGTCAAACTGAACAACTTTTCGCGAAAAAAAAAATCCCTGCGACAAAAAAATTTTTGGTCTCTCCATACAAAGTGAGACTCCCGACCACGGACCAAGTGCTCCCGACCGACCCATTTTGTATGGAGAGACCAAAAATTTTTTTGTCACAGGAAATTATTTTTTCGTGAAAAGTTGTTCAGTTTGACGGGTACTATCACTACACGGCGGGAACAAAACGATGTAAATTTCATGCTGTATATTTCGCATCATTCGCCGCGTCCGATGCGAAAGGATTTCCATATTAAATGCGCGTTTTGTATAGACAAACCGTCGATCGCCGTCGATAAGTGTGGCCCGACCCTAAGAATTTATTGTAATAAAGATAGTCCGCACCATGGATTAACACAAGGACACTATTTATGAGCTGACAGCTAGTAAATAATAATAGTAGTGCCGTGTGGTGACGGCAGAGTAGAATACATTTGTCCCCAACCCCTACTCTTCCCGTGGGTGTCGTAAGAGGCGACTTAGGGACTACACATTGAACAGGGAACGGGCCGCAGCGCTCTCTGATACAGTAACCTTTTAATCTGCGATCTCCAACCCGCCTGCCAAGCGTGGAGATTATGGCAAAACCAAACACTTAAGAGGAGGAGGCTCATAGTCCAGGTGGACTGTAACGGGCCGTTGATGAATAATAGTAGTTGTCGACCTTACAACCCACACGATGATGATGATGATGATAGAAATTAGACACAGGTCTCCACGAAATGATGTAGTGCATTTAGAATCTGTTTAAAATCATACCACACTGGAATTTCTTGACGAAAAAAAAATTTTATGTTTAATTTTTAAATTTACCACATTCATTAAAAATGAAAATACGATTTCTAAACACAACACCAAATTATTTCTTGCAAATAAAACCGCTAGCATAAAAAAATACAGCAATTGCACGGGCAGGGACACGTTTGTCTGCTGGCCACTCGATGCTCGCGTGCGTTGTGAATTGCGCATGAGTGGATAAATAGAAGCTAAAGCCCACGTCACACAGAGCCGTGCCGGAGGCGGTCTAGGGCCGGGAAAGCGGGACGGTGCTATGGCACGGTGCCCGCTTGTCCCGGCCCCGAACCGTGCCGCTCCCGCTCTGGTGACTTGGGTTTTAACCTTCCTGAACTGAAGCGCTAGAAGCCTAGAACGCTAGATGTTTTTGTAAGTACTACGAGTAGCTTTCCGTCCAAAAAGCTACGCTCACGTTATGTCAGATTTTCCATAAAAAGTAAGATAATTCCAGGGTACAACTATCTCAAAGATTTCAAATTTCATTCAAATCCGTCCAATAGTTAAGGCGTGAGAGCGGAACAAAGATCCAAACATCTAAACATCCAAGCATCCAAAATTTTCACATTTATAATTAGTGTGATATTGAAATAGGGGTAAGAAATTATTATGGAGAAAGGACATGAAGAACGAATAAGCAATAAATTTCCGTTACTTCTAATAAATATAATATACAGATCCTAAAGAAAAATATGAAAGAATGTATGGTTATAATAAGTAGTACATAATGTTAAATTTTAAGATTGCTATGTTGTATAACTGCTATTGAGCGCAGTGCCTATAAACTACTCTGTAATTTGGCGATGATTTGTTAAAAAAACCTTAATTATTTTATTTTATTTAAATAAATTTAAAAAAAAGCAGTAAAAGGGCATTTCACGTTTTGAAAACTCACCTTTTTGTCTTTATTGGCAATATTTAAAAAGCAAGTCACTCTTTTTAAACAAAACAGTTATTGAAGAGTTTGATTTGCGGGTTCCAAAACTTGCCTTGGCTGTCCAAAAACATCGTTTCTCATTGGTATTAAATAAACAGTTTTTTATTTTACAACAGAGATTCCGGGTTCAAATACCGGTAAAAATATTGTAGTCAAACGCCCTCAGTAAGGTTAGGACATTGCAGGCTAAATTGTTAGACGATTCCATGTTTCGGAAAACACGTTATCCACGGAAAATTGTCGTCACATGAGCTATGTTTTTCAGAGGCCATTGGTGATAACAAATAATACCGCTTTAACTTATTAATAAACATCACCAACCCACAGTTTATATGAAATGAAATGAAATGAAATGTTTATTTTCAGACCATGCGAAATCCATAGTTTTGTTAGTACAAGAATCTTATAATTATGTTAGTAGAATTTAAAATGAACATTACTCTGCATATGTAGGGATGACCAATGCCTCAGTATGGGACCATCCACTCTGTCCGCAATGACCCTCAGGAGCTTGTTGGTACTACACTTGGTTCACTTGGTATAAAAAGTAACCAGAATAAAATTATGAAATGGTTAAAATAACGGTTTTATTATTCAAAAATCGAATATTAGGAACACCGAACCCTTGCTTGAAACCGCAAACCGAGAATCGCCCATAATTTGTGAACGGCCGCTGGATAATTTGCAATTCAAAAATATTGACAAAATCCGACCCGAAAAAAGAAAAGTAAATCCATTTTGTGATTAAGTCAGCTGATATTTGTTCGGGTTTCAATAAAAAAAACTGACTGTACAATTTTGTTTTTAACTGCGTATAATTTTTTCCTACGGCTTTTTTAAGTGTTTTTACATATTCTTGTAAATTTAGATAAATATTTATGCTTTTTCGGCCAGATAAGTGTACTGTACTAGTTGAAGCTTAAACCTTAGATTAAATCCGAAATAATAATCATTCAAATTACGTGCATAAATAATAATGTTTTATTACGTCGGTGATTTAAGAGCGTCGGTGGTCTTGTAGTAAGGGCCGCTGTCTTCCGTCCGAGAGACGCGTGTTCTATCCTCACGACGTACCAATGTTTTTTTAATTTCGAAGTACGTTTATTCGACGTTCTTACGGTGAAGGAAAACATGGTGGGTTTCATCACCATGTTTTCCTACGCTCTTTCCGTCTTTTTCCTTGCTAGAAGTGAAGTCGACCAATCCACACTGGGCCTGCGTGGTCGCCTAATCACCCTAATTCAGGGTAGGCTCGAGCCCCTCGGTGGGGACGTATATGAGCTGTTGATGATGATGATTATGAAAACTTTGCGCTACATTCAATAAGCCGAATGTCAAAATCGCTAGGATTACAACGGACATGAAGCCACGCTATAATTTTGAACGAAAATTTGATTTATTTTCTGTTCTTTTATCTGAAATCCGAGCACTTCCGACGCGAATGTCGAAGAAGAGAAAAAACACAAGGGAGAATTGAAAACAGCGCAGTTATTTTTCAACACTTATTCAGAGAACTTCTGTCGTAGAACCGATGAGTGTTGGAGCAGACGGGTTCTCGTCTCTGGAAACGTAGTGTGGGTGGGACGCCCCCCTGCCAGGTGAACTGATGACCTGAGAAAGGTCACTGGTGGTGGCTGGATGAGGAAAGCCCTTGGGGAGGCCTACGTCCAACAGTGGACTGCAGTTGGCTGATTGATTGATTGATTCAGAGAAAAGCACGTCTGAAATTAATTAATTAACTACCATCTATTAAAAATTTATCAGCTATGATAATACAACAAAATATTTCTATATCCAAATTTCAACTGCTCAGTGTTGGACAGATAAATATGTATGTACACTTACGCCTTATTAATTAACTTTAGTCTAGTATTTATTGTTTTTTTGGTGCAGAAATAATTTTTTAAATGAGGAAGAAGAAGAAGAGAAACAGCAAAGAAAGAGCAGTACAACAGCTATTTTCTACGGTCATCTTGTTGTTTGCGAGCCTTGGCACTAATAAATGAAGAAGCTCTCCCCTGAGGTGTCTCCTTTGTGCTTTGACATGGAGTTCTTCAAGGGGCGAGTATACAGGGCTCTCAAAGGCTGGCAACGCGTTGGCAACCCCCCTGGTGTTGCGAATGTCCATGGGCGACAAATGACCACTTACCACCACAGTGGCTCGTCCGCCGTTTACCTGCTTAAATAATATTTAAAAAAAAAAACTCATAAACGAATTTAATATGCAAATGCGATGATGCTTGTTAACTTCGTATCTATTGGTCTGAATAGAGGTTACTATTGCTTGAACAAGATGTTTTGCGTTTGCGAACACTTTGTTCATGCACGAGAGGAATTTCGCTAATGTTGGCATATCTACTTCTAACCTTTCTGTTATCTATGGACGCGACTGTGCCACTTGTTAATTACTGAGTCGACCGTCAAATGGAAATTTCTTTTATTTCTGGTTTTTTGTTTTAATTTTGTTGGTTTCACTCGTATGTTTTATTTTACTCCCGGTTGTGAGTGAAGGGAATTAATGAGGAGGTAACGGTTTTAAATTTTGTTGATATGCGGCTGAAACCAAATATTGTTGTTTTAACCCTTGTTATTTCCATGTTACTTGTTATTTGCATATTTTTATGTTTTATGTACTGTTATACAATATAAATGGCACATATTAATTGTTTCACTCTACCGTAACTGTTGCTTCACGATCAAATGTGATTAAATTAGTAAATTTTCAAATGAGCTGTCACATTTTCGCTGATTTTGTTGTCAATTAAGTCAGGGTATATCAATAGTTTAAACTATGTACATACTGGTGTTCTGTTGTGTGAAAAATTACTGGATGCAAGCAAATCTATTTTTTCTATGTACCATATTTGTTTTACCTATGCAACGATTGAAATCAGTGTATAAATAAAAATAAATTGTAATTTACCTACATCACATTACAATATTGCACTTAAATGCTTCTGCATTTACACAATACAATACAATAATATTTTATAATAAAATTTAAGTGGTAGAAGAACCAAGAGGCGGCCTTATTGCTATAGTAGCAATCTCTTCCAGGCAACCTTAGGGTATAGAAAAAGTGAAGCGGGTCGGTGGTGGTAGCAATAACGTTTAATATAAACTACATACCAATGATAACTATACCATATTTAGAAAAATACTTAGATTACACAAATACCTATTAATATACAAATTATAAATAGACTAATATATACTTAACATATCACTAAAATAAGAAAGGAAAAAAAACAAATCAAATCAAAGGCCAGTTACAGTCCACTGCTGGACTATGAGCCTCCTCCACTTAAGTAAAGGGTTTTGCCATAATCTCTCTCCACACTTGGCAGGCGGGTTGGAGATCGCAGATTAAAAGGTTACTGTATCAGAGAGCGCTGCTGCCCGTTCCCTGTTCAATGTGTAGTCCCTAAGTCGCCTCTTACGACACCCACGGGAAGAGTAGGGGTTGGTGACAAATGTATTCTACTCTGTCGTCACCACACGGCGTTTATAATCCGCACACGTCCAAAAACAACCAAACTTCACGCTTAGCTCAATACAGACGACACCGATATACAATAGAAATCCTGAGCTTTCAGAGCTCTCCAACTGTGGCCCTCCAACTGATCTGCAAAACACGGACCATCGCACAGCTCGCCAGTTGGACCTCTGTGCAAATATGGTAAAGTATTTTGCAATTCAAAATTCGCCATCGCCATCTGTGTGACGCGAAGTGTTGCACTCTTACTCGTAGTTGAAATATAGCAATAGCGCAGCGAATTGCGTCACTGCTAGTAAAACGTGTGTGGTCTAGTGGATAGGGCCGCTGTCTTCCGTGCGGGAGACGCGGGTTCGAATCCCATCACGTAATACTGTGGCCCAGCAGCCGCCACGAAGCTGCTGATCACCACACGAAGAATGTTGTACTATAAGGTGTGGCAAAAAACCAGGGTTCAGACCGAAGAAAAGAAATGTATGTATTTATATATTGTATAATCTCTCACTAGTCTTACAGTTTAAGAAAAATAGAAACTAGGGTTATTACTGTTGGAGATCAGGACATGAAGTGAAAAATTTGGCAGAAAAAAGACAAAATCGAAACGTAAGAAATCTAAATTTGAAAATGAATTTAAAATGAAAGATAAAACTGCCAGCAAGAAAGGTTGCCAGTCATAAAACAGGAAAGAGAACGAATGCCTCGTTATAATACCAATGTGATTTCGAATTCATATGCACGTTTATTTGACGCTCTTTTACGGTGAAGGAAAACATCGTGATGAAACCTGCACAGTGCACACTCCTAATTCAGGGTAGGTTCGTGCCCCTTGGTGGGGACGTATATGAGCTGTTGATGAAGCGAATTGATTAGACTCATTGAATACGTTTCGTGTTTTCTAGGATAGCGCTACCTTGACAACGTGGGTCAAAACTCAAAAGGGAAAATCATAGTCCGATTTCATTTATGGCGTTTTTGTTATACCGCCAGTATCAAGTGGTTTTGCTAAGTAGCAAGCATGAAATGCACAGACAGTCCTTATCTTAAATCTAGGACTAGGTGAAGGACTTCAGTTTAATAGTTTTACTGAGCTACGCACATGGCTATCTGACACCATAAAAATGACAGCAAACGTTTGAACGAACTGCTGCAGTTTATAATTCTGAGACATTTACTGGATAATCCGGATAATTAATTATTAATAATCTGGATAATTAATTATTTAGGTATAGACATAAAACTAAAACAAGGTCCGCCATTTTCAGATGATAACAAAATTATAACAGCACTATTAATTTTGAGACCTAAGAGTCAGGTCCAATTAGATTGAGTTCAATTTCACACATTATAAACAATCAACCAAAAAGTGTTGGGCTCGTCCGGGATTTGAACCCGGGACCTCTCGCACCCTAAGCGAAAATCATACCCCTAGACCAACGAGCCGGCTGACCGATTCAGCGAAATCAAGATACATGCTGATATGAATTATATAGCTGCAGAAGGCAGTCGGAGCAACATCAAGTTCTTAATTTATGAGTGAAAGGCGTTTTACTGCCATATCAAGAGAATGGATCGTATACACTCGTTATTTAGAAAAGTTTATAATTTAAATATCACTTAAATAATTTTGATTTAATTCTAAGTAACACATTATTTTTAGATTTTATGGCAAGCTTATTTTTTCGAGTTTTTTTTAGATGTATGATATATTTTATATACTTATGTAAGTACCTACCTACTTTCTTCAATAGTTATTTCAAAATAGGTCACAAATAATCAAAAATAGTAATTTAATTTATACTTGCGATTGTCGGCACTTGGTGGAACTCCATAGTATTATTAATGATACTAACATTTGTACTCGCTCCTCATGAATGAATGAGTGAATGAATGAATATTTGGTTGCATAAAACATGGTCACAAACAGATCTTAAAATTAAATAATGCCCTCACATTTCACTTATTACAGCATGCAAAATTTTAGTCTACTAGTTAAAATTTAGTTAGTTAAAATTTTAGTCATATGCCATATCATCCACGAAGATGCTGTAAAGCGAAACCGGTCGGGTTCATTCAAATATAAATATGTGGAACGAGTATGAATAAGTGTATGTATCAATAATAATGGAAAGAATTATCACGTAAGAGTCAATGGTATGACGTCACATCGTCTGTCACATCTGTTGGATCCTACTTTTCATTGTACTATTTCCCAAAAATTGTGTTGGGCTCGTCCGGGATTTGAACCCGGGACCTCTCGCACCCTAAGCGAAAATCATACCCCTAGACCAACGAGCCGGTTGCATGATGCGTTGAAAATTTTATATTTTTATAATGATAAAAATTATTACACTTATCAATGAAATCCTACCAATAAATATTATGAGTCGGTTAGTTATTTCTGCTTAATTCTAGATAATAACAATAATGATAAAACTCTACAAATTTACAAGAAAAATAAAAATTGCGCTGTTTTGTAGTGTCTACTTAGTGGGCTGGGCACTGCAATGCAGCATAGTGCTGAGCTATTGCCTTTTTGCGGTGCGCGGAATGGTGCGCACGCTGTACTTGTCTGACGCTGTGCACGTACATTATTGTTTATTTTAATGTTATTTTATTTTGTTGATGTGCCTTTTTTATTTTTATTTGATTTGTACCCTCTGTGTGTATTTTGTTTTGTGTACCGTGAATAAATGTCTTATTATTATTATTATTATAAAAATTAATAGTAAAGAAAAATATACTCAGTATTTTAAAAAAGAAAACATCTTAACTCTTATTAATATATTATGGTCTTGCTCACTCAACTCTTTAATTTTTTTTAACCTTATGTTCGGGCAGATTATAGGGTAAATCGCAAAAGATACCTTACACTGGTAATAATCAGTGTAACTGCGGTGCCACGCAGTTACACGCTATGGAGCAATGTGCTGTCTTGCCCAACTGCCCTATTTCCTGCACCATGCAAAACCTTAATGAGGCCAAAATGATAAGGCGGTGGCTCTGTAAAATTTTTGGGCTTGATTGGTTTAGCCCTTAGTTTCCATTGACACGAGAGGAACTGACAACGAGTAATGATGACGTTAGAGTGAAATACAGTTACTCAGAAAAGAAAGCTAATGCAGTTCAAGAAGAACTCAATAGAATCGTTTAAATATCAATATATTATTTTAGTTTCTCATTTAAAAACAACGTGTTGACTCGAGCCCGTCAGCATCGAGACTCTCAAACAAAAAAGTAACAATAAATTCGTTATTCAAAATATTTAAAATGTTTAGAATAAAATATGGAATCGAACCAACAGCCAGTAACCCCAAAGGAGGCCGCTCCTTACAATACTAAATGATCAAGAGCAAAGCCAAAGATTACTCTATTGGATCTCAGTGTCCGGCGTCTGCTTACGCTCTATAATTTGTATCAAATTGTCCAACCGGCTCGTTGGTCTAGGGGTATGATTTTCGCTTAGGGTGCGAGAGGTCCCGGGTTCAAATCCCGGACGAGCCCAACACTGTTTTTGATTTAAAAAATGCACAAATCACTTTCACGCGTCAGTAATAGGAAATGCTTTAACGGTATTAGTATTTCCGAAATATTTCACCCTTGAATCTTTTTCTGAGTAACACTATTATGAAAATATTAGAAGTCGGTCGTTTAGGGTCGTTTGCTCAAAAGAAAATAAATCTTAAGAAGATATTGAATACGGGCCAAATTGTGATTATTCTGAAGATGTCGATTTCTTAAACGAGTTTCACATTTTAATCGTAATTAAATTGTTATCCGTTTTATCAATTAGGGTTATAAAATAATTGATACCTACAATAAAAAGTTATAAATATTTTTAGTATTCTTACTATGATTTAGATAATTTGTGATCACTATAATAAAACGTCTTAGCACAAGACAAAAAACAATATAACTTTATAAGGTAAACTTTTTTTAAATTAGAAAAATAAAGAAATTTGTTATTGTAAGTTTAACTGTCACACTTTAAAAAACCTTTTTATATATAGGTATTTAATTATGTAGACAGAAGCACCTGATACGAGTATAATAAAACCATTGCCTGACCTCCTTAAAAAAACATAAGTGGGCAAGCATTGCCTTTCTCTTTAAAAATGCGTGACGACGCCATGATATACATCTTGTATGTACCTATCCGAATTGATATTTAGACGCGATCTTCAGCTGGCTCGTTGGTCTAGGGGTATGATTTTCGCTTAGGGTGCGAGAGGTCCCGGGTTCAAATCCCGGACGAGCCCAACACTTTTTGTATTACCTCTTTGGTAAGAGAGGACAGTTTTCCAAATACTGATTTAGTGCAATATTTTGTGTGAAAATAATCAGCATACTTAATGGGGTAAGCAAAACTTTTTGACTACGGAAACCATTTCGTGATTTTATGGTTTTACACTATGTTTTCGTACTTTTAACGGAACAAAGTTAAAGATTACGTTAAAAAATCCAAAAACCTATGACACATTTGACCTTTGTGACGTCATCTTATTAACAAGCAATTTTATGTAAGGATTTTTATTTTGCTTTTTTTTTTTGCTCAACGCTCCATTTTTAACTGAAGTTTAACTATCGCCTACAAATATTTGTTGTTCTATAATTTGCAACTGACATTCAACCTTAGGCGCCCATTACACGGTAAGTTCAGATCATGATCTGGATCAAGGTCTCGGATCGCAATAGATTGATATACTTGATCTGTCTGGTTGTACAACACGTTACACATTCAATCTGGATCGAGATCACTGATCGCGATCTGGATTGACCGTGTAATGGGCGCCTTAAGGTGATAAACCAAATTTATTAGCCGACCTTACCTACTTGTTACCTTTTTGTTATATTGGTATTCATTATTTGACACGTCATAGGTATGATTACAAAGGAAACTTTCTGCGTATAGTATAATAATATGCCTTATTTGAATAATAAGACCTTACAGTTTCTACAAAAAAGGGCAAAGAAAGTGAACTTCCCAAACCTAACAGTATGATAAATCCTCAAAGGGATTGACTGAGTAACACCCTATGTTGCTACGTACGTGAGGGTCGGCAGTTATCGATGTAATAAAATCTTCCTGTATACCGGGTATTTTTTTTCATTCATACTAACGGCATATTCTATGACAAAGATAGGTAATATACAAATAAGTATGATGCGAATATTCATCAACGGCCCGTTACAGTCCACTGCTGGACTATGAGCCTCCTCCACTTAAGTGGAGGGTTTTGCCATAGTCTCCACGCTTGGTAGGCGGGTTGGAGATCGCAGATTAAAAGGTTACTGTATCAGAGAGCGCTGCTGCCCGTTCCCTGTTCAATGTGTAGTCCCTAAGTCGCCTCTTACGACACCCACGGGAAGAGTAGCGGTTGGTGACAAATGTATTCTACTCTGCCGTCACCACACGGTTGCGAACATTAACATTTTGAATAAAAAAGCAATAGACGATCATCACACTAATATTACGTATAAATGTGAAAATATATTTAGATGTTTATGTTTTGATGTTTGTTCCGGTTTCACGCCTGTAACTACTCAACGGATTTGGATGACATTTGGAATGGAGATAGTTTGTACCCTGGATTAACACAAAAGATGCTTTTTTGAGAAAAAGTCTTATTGCCACGGGAAAAGCGTAGCTTATTTAATTTTACCTGGTCAGTGTTTGTATTTTTTTAATAAAAATATTACATAAGCCAGTTTTAAGCAGTTTTCTGTAATAAGCAATAAACTTTCCATCCAATTAAAAACAGTGCAGTAATGGATTTTTAAAGATTCATTTAGATTTCGAGTTCATGTTATTTTCTAGCATTTTAAATGAGTTACTAGAGTTGACTGGATTTGAACTTTGCAAACGTTTTGCAGCTAAAAAGCTGTTCTAAAGTAATCTGAATAGAATGAGTTTGACAGCCGTCAAATCTCGCTTTTCACGATGACTTTAGTATTGCAATGTCTTTATTATGTATTACTAGCTGTCTGCCCGCGTCTACGATCGCTGTAAGGTTTTCCCGTGGGAATAAGTCGTTTTCCCGTAAAAACTATCCTCTGTATTAATCCAGGTTACAAACTATCTTCATTCTAAACTTCATCCAAATCCGTTTAGTGCTTTAAGCGTGAAGGCGGAACAAACATCCAAACATCTAAATACCAAAATATATTTTCACATTTTGTAATAATAATGTGATTAAAAAAGTATAAGACAAGGCATTATATAAGCTTTAATGAAACGTCATCACATTTAAATTAAAAAAGCAGTCACGTATTTCTTGTTTTTTTTTAATCAACGTCATCACAAAATGTCTTGCACGGCACCTAACACCCCTTATAATCTGATCTCCCTCGCAGTTGGCAAATCTTTCATACCCTTTTAACCTTATTAGTGTGAACCTTTCCTTATCTGATAGATCGTGTGTATGTTGCCTAATCTGGTATGGTCTTATGGCTTTTGTTGACCTTTCTATGGAATTAAATTTTGCATATTTTGAAAAAGAAAAAGGCTTTTTATATCTTGATGGTACTTAGGGCGTTTGCGCACTTATCCGTATCAGATTATTATTCGATACGTGAAAAAGACGTCCGGGAATGTTACGTCTAGCGTTTGCGCACTGATCCGTTTTTCATTCGTATTCGAGACGATATTGCACTATCAGATTTTGTTGGCAGCGCGAGATTTCCCCTCCCCGCACCTCACTCTTAATCCGTGACACCGAATACTTATCGAGTGTAGTGCGCAAGCGTACGTGTAATATGTATGGCGGGCGGCCACTTCAATTCGGTTTTGATCATGCAACGACTAAATAGTTAGCCGGTACCAACGGCTTACCGTGCACGGAATAATCTTTCTTTTTGGACAATCAGGTGATTCAGCCTCCTCCTCCTAACCAAACTGGGGAAAGTCTCACAAAGAGATTTTTGTTTGAAAGCGTCCCCACCGGGAATCGAACCTGGAACCTCCGTGACTGGCGTCGAAATCTCGACCACTCGGCCACGGAGGCTGTTCTTATATGTGGGGACATCTCACAATGGCTATCTTATCCCAAACTAAGCAGAATATGTACCATGGGAATCAGACAGCTTTATATGCATACACAATGCAAACATAAACACAAAGCAAACTCAAGCGCTCGCTTATGTTTGCCCTGGGCGGGATTCGAACCCACAACCCTGTACGTAAGGCTGTAAACTAAATAACATAAAATTTGGCGATGCAAAGAATTTACAACCAACACAATGCGCCTTTCAAATTACTGGTAGTCTAAGCAAAGCAGTTTTGTTCGCATTAAATATCTCAAGACCATTTGCGTGTCAAAATTGAATGAACTTGTAATACTTTACGGCGCCAATATTAACAAATGGCGAACGGAAATTCCGACGAGTTTGATTGAAAAAGTTATAATTTGGCCCGTGGTCTTATTAAGCCGACTCTTAATTAATTATTTACCGCTCTTTACTTGGCAACTTGGGCTATCTGCTAAATATCGCAGTAAAAAGTTTCGTACTTCAAATGGCTAATACAAAGTGTTAGTGGTGCTAACCTCATTATCGTTATTGTCATCAGTGTCATCATTATCCTCCTCGAAAGACATTCATATCTGGAAAAGCGGCATTTACAACTGAACAAGTTTTGTTCTACAAAATTTGGATGTCTGCAAAATATTAAATACCCAGTCAGCTGATCAGCCCTGCGTTCCGAGACGCGCTGAAATTGATTAAAGCACCCGTAATGAACATGGAATAACTGTCAACAGGCAAAACTCATACGTTTTTTTTTTTATTTCCTGATCGCTAACGGAGCTGAAAGTCTGATTCCGAATGCGCCCCAGTGCGTATGAAAAGACAATTTTTTTTTTATTATTTTGGTGAAGCGCTGTTCCAAAAATTGTTCAGTTTCATGGGCTAAGCTATAACCCAAAAGGTATTGCGTTATTTGACTAGCACTTTGTAGGATTGTAGGTCTCTTAACGATTTATAGGCGCTCAGTGAAATTTGCGAAGAATATTCGCCTCGCACATGTATTTTTTACGACTATGCGATGGACCGACTGGTGAAGGCCACAGAAGCCACTGCATGTGAGTAGCATGGATGTAGGGTTAGGTATTTAATGGTTTATTTAACACATCTTCCGTATTAATGGTAGACGGTCGGGGTACTTTTAGCCGTTGATTTTGGCTTGTCAAAATACGTCAAAAACGTCCTATCTTCACAACCACTAATCTGCCCACATCCAACTTCCAGATCTTCTCCTCTCCAAGATGGACCAAAGCTTCGGTCTCGCGGTTCGTTGTCGCTTAGACAGACTGGCCAAATATAGATTGTAGGGACAAAGACGATTATTATCAAATTCTAGATAATGCGTAGTAAAAAGCTCCATTTACTAAGTTAATATGTACAAGCGGCTACAGCAAATGGTAATGAGTTTGGACAACTTCGCAAAGTCAAGTTCGAGAAGAAACAAAAAAGTTGCGTAAAATTGTACAGTAAAGTTGTTGTAACATAATTTTGTCGAGACTGGTCCATTCAGTCCACAACTTTTTCAAAATTGATAATTTCTTTACATAATTATCAATATCATCAACAGCTCATATACGTCCCCACCAAGGGGCTCGAGCCTGCCCAGAATTAGTGCGATTAGGCCTTAGTCGACCACGCTGGCCCAGTGTGAGTTGGTCGACTTCACACACAATCTTTGAATTTCTTTGCAGGAGTGTGCAGGTTTCATAGCGATGTTTTCCTTCACCTTAAGAGCGTCGAATAAACGTACATTTGAATTCGAAATTCGAAAACACATTGTCATGTTCCCACGGGAAAATCTTACACAACGCAAGCGTAGCCGCGGTAGGACCGCTAGTAATAGCTAAAATAATCGTTATAGAGCCATTTCAAGACGCCTTTGGCATCCCAATAACTCTGACATGTTTCGTGTGGTAGGTTGTCTTCACAACCCACTTTGTGATAGCAACAGTTCCAATGTTATCTTTGTCATTTCAATCCTAGAAAAATCTTCATCGCCTCTACCTCTCTTCTCAAAAAAACCAATTTCACTTTGCACATCGCAGCAAAATGATACCTTACGATAGATACATTTACGTATTACATTATACCCATGTGTTCATATTCTGAAATATGACAGCAATAGCATGGTCGCTTACAGAGAACGCAGACAAATATGGGACATCATTTTACACGCAATATTGGTAGCGGTATCTCTTGCGTATGCGATATTGAAGCCATATTTTGGTATAGTCCGACATAGTGAGACTGTGATAAACCGTGGAAACTAAAAAGGGGTAATTTCGTTCATACAATCTATAGGTAACTATATACTCGTATATGAAAATAAATTGCTGTTCTTTTGTCTCGCTAAAACTCGAGAATGGCTGGGCCGATTTGGCTAACTTTGATCTTGTAATATTTGTGGAAGTTCAGGGAAGGTTTAGAAAAAAACTACAATTTAGTTTTCTAATACAAAATGGTCCAGGGTAGGTGTAGGGTAGGTACAGGGTAGATGTTGGGAAAAATGGCAGGACCAAATCTGCCGGGTCAGCTAGTTTTCTAATATATTGGAATTAATTTAGGAAGGTACTTTCTAATCCTAAATTTATGTCCTTTTAAATTAGGACAGCAAGTAAACATCGGAATATTAGAACGTCAAACATAATTTTGCTTGTGGACGTGTCGATTGCATAATTTTAGAGCGAACGTAAAACATCCAAATTAAAAAATACTTAGTCCTAAAATAATTAATAATTCGTTCATCGGAATTGATCCCGGCTCTTTTATTTATGTACACCCTTATCTATCTTCTGTACTTTCAAGCTATATCCTTGTGTGCAATAAAGAATAATCTATTATTTTAAAAATAAAATTAATTGCTAGATTTTAAAATTAGGATTAGAAAGTGAAATCGCGAATTAAGCCCTATTGCCTAACACGAATAAGACTAATGAGTAATCCCTAATTTTTACATATAAAAATTGTTAATTACTCATTAGTCTTACGAGGGCTACTAATATACGTTATATAGCAATCTAGTTTTTTTTACCGAAATCAGTTAATAAGCAAATCTTTGTGTCACATTAATTTGCATTCTAGGTTTGGTTCTGCAACCTATATTTTGGTTTGAAGGATTCATTTAGGATTTACGAGAATTACCTGCTACTTGTGTGGTGACAGCAGAGTAGAATACATTTGTCACCAACCCCTACTCTTCCCGTGGGTGTCGTAAGAGGCGACTTAGGGACTACACATTGATCGGGGAACGGGCAGCAGCGCTCTCTGATACAGTAACCTTTTAATCTGCGATCTCCGACCTGCCTGTCAAGCGTGGAGATTATGGCAAAACCCTCCACTTAAGTGGAGGAGGCTCATGTCCAGCAGTGGACTGTAACGGGCCACTGATGACCTGCTACCTATTCTTTAAGGTTATATATGTAAAAAATTCGAATACACATTGTTTTGGCATTGAAACCACTGCCAAACGGCAAGCAGTTATAATGTTTTGTATCCATAAATTCAACAAATTTCACGATTAGCCCCATTTTTTATTTTTCAATTTTCTCCTCGCCCCGGGGGACGGGTTCCATCAATGTAAATACCCCGACAGATATGATGACGCTGCGCTCGTCCCGCTTGGCCCCATTCCGTATAAGCGAGGCTGTTATTACCCCATATTTTTACACACGAGGTCTGTACACGGGCGCTGTGTAGCACGCGAATAAATTTAATGTTCTTGGAGCAGATTTTTTTTTATTTATTTTATTGAAAAGGCAAAGAGCGATGTGTTTGAAAAAACCCTGCATTATAGTTTTGTGTTTTGAACCAGATAGTCCATTCAATATCATCAACAGCTCATATACGTCCCCACAGAGGGGCGTCAACCGCGCTGGCCCAGTGCCGGTTGGTCTACTTCACACACAACCTTTGAATTTCTTCGCAGGAGTGTGCAGGTTTCATCACGAGGTTTCCCTTCACCGTAAGAGCGTAGAATAAACGTACATTGAATTCGAAATTCGTTACCACATCGGTACGTGGTGGGGATCGAACCCGCGTCTCTTGGAAGGGAGGCAGCGGCCCTAGCGACTAGACCGTCGACGCTGTTAATATAAGTATAATATTGTTAAGTACATAGGTGTTCTGTGGTACGAATAAAGGTGATAAAATTATTTGTCTATCATTCGAACTAGAAATGTTTTTGTTTTTTAAGTCTGATCCCACTGGTGAAACTCAAATTTTCTTCTTGTATTATTAGCAAATATTTTTATTGTATATTTTACCATTGTATAGGTTCTCGAATGGCGACCACGGGCTGGAAGGCGTTGTGTTGGACGGCCTCCCACAAGGTGGACGGATGACTTGGTGTAAGTTGCTGGGCGCCGGTGGATGCAAGTAGCGCAGGACCGTTCACGGTGGAAACCTATGGGAGAGGCCTATGTTCAGCAGCGGACGTCTTCCGACTGAGATGATGAAGTTGATGATGATGTTGGGACATCTCATCTCAAACACGGTCATCTAGCTCTGTGCCAAAGCTTAAAAAGATCTGCTCCGTAGATGACGGCTCCGTAGCCCAGGTGGTAGTGTATCTGCCTCCGTCGCACAGGGTCGCGGGTTCGAATCCTGCCCAGGCAAACATTCGTGTGATGAGCACTTGTGTTTGCCTTGTGTCTGGTTGTTGTTTATCTATATAAGTATGTATTTATCTATCTATTTATGTTATGTATATCAGCTGTCTGGTACCCATAGTACAAGCTCTGCTTAGTTTGGGATCAGATGGCCATGGATATTTATTTATTTATTTATGTGTAGTGGCCAAAAGTCTAACAATTTTTGTTGAGGTTTTGTATAACCAGATAGAAAGAGACTACAAGCTCAAGGATGTGCACGCTTATTACCATGAAGATTCTAAAAGATACCTAACTACCATACTAAATATTTTTTATTTAGAACAATTTATAAAAATGTCGGAATAGGTAGTGCTATTTTACGTATGTAAGTTTTTCTTAGTTTATAAATGCGTAAATATTTCAGGATCTTAAAAAATCTTTAGGGTTTAATTTAAGTCAGTTACGAATCAAATCAGTTCACCTGACCAGGTGGATCATTTTCTGGTGATAAAAAATCATTGCTAATGAATGGTGATGATGACCGTCCGTAATTGCCCTACCCATTCCGATCTCCATGTATCGTGGATTCGCAGCAGTATTTCAGAGTCAAGCGTTTCCTGCACCATACATTAACGCTAAACTTTTAAAATATTTATTTGCATTTGCGCAGGTTACGTTCAATGTAAATAAATGAGAGATGTGTGGTTAAGACTTTAGTTAGACTAATAATTTAATAGTTTGCTGGTTCGTTACTGGTGCAAACGTTGTCCATTGCTATTCAGCGTGGTAACGCTGCAAGTGTGATGGGAGCCTTTGCGCCTGGGACGTCCCAGGGCGTTAGTTTTATGTGACTGTTTGATTTGATTTTTGTATTTTGACCATTTGTTGTATAGCAAAATGGCAGTTTGGGTCTGATCGATGTGCAAATAAGGCAAGAAATTTACAAATTTAGCGGCTCGGACTTTAAACGTGCCCTCATCCAGCAATACCTAATTTTGCGGCCTCGGGAGTAATGTACTAATAATTCATTAAAACAGTAGACGCCATGCAATAATATTTTAAGAAAGATACGTCATACTGCACGCACAACATAAGTGTTCCGCGACAGATATACATACATACAGGTATAGATACGTATCTAAACACACGCTATAAGTGCGATAGGAAATAGGCAAAGCGTGAGAGTGAAAGAGACAGCTATTTGTAATCAGTACTGCCGCGAATAGTTCGCTCCGTTATCGTTTGGAAACAAGCTGTCATTCATTAAAATTATAAATTATAGATTTATCTGTTTAAAATTAAATATTTTTATACACTTATTTGTGATAATGATATCCCTTCATCTTTTTTATCTTTTAGTCGTAATTTTGCATTTTCTAAACACACAGGAAGACGTTTTAACGTTTTTTTAGTAGTTAGTCGACACGTGCGTGCGCTCACAATGCTGTCATTGTGAGCATCATTGTGATTTCATTTTAGGTCACAGCTCGACTGACTGCAGTGTTCACAATTAGGACCAATTCACGGCACGCGTTTGGTGCGTTGATTGTAACTCTGTATGTATATTATAACATTGGCGCCATGTCTGTAATTTCCCAAAACCAATATTTAGTACAATGTAAGGCGCTCAAATAATTTGCTTTATTCGGAGGGACGAATCCGTAAACCGTCTCCTCGTTTTTCGCTAATGGCTAAGAGGGTAGGTAATGTTCGCAATTTTCATACTTTAGGAAATAAATCATTAGAAATCTTATAGAATTTTCGATAAGGCTTAAAAGTTAATTGAGATTCAATATAAAATATAAGCTTTATTTAAATAATCACAATATAATCAAATCAATCAACGGCCCGTTACAGTCCACTGCAGCTGGACTATGAGCCTCCTCCACATAATCTCCACTTTTTGGCAGGCGGGTTGGAGATCGCAGATTAAAAGGTTACTGTATCAGAGAGCGCTGCTGCCCGTTCCCTGTTCAATGTGTAGTCCCTAAGTCGCCTCTTACGACACCCACGGGAAGAGGGTTGGTGACAAATGTATTCTTCTCTGCCGTCACCACACGGCGGATAATATAATATAACATCATAATTTGGTAATTATTTTTATTTTATGTTTTACTAGCTGTCCGGCCGCAGCTATGCTCACGTTGTGTAAGATTTTCCCGTGGGAATAAAAGTTATTCCCGTAAAAATAATCCTATGTGTTAATCCAGGGTACAAACTATCTTTTCCAAATTTCATCCCAATCCGTTCAGTAGTTTTTGCGTGAAAGGCTAGCAACCTGTCACTAGATGCACTAAAAATGAAAAGATCGATGTACTTGAATGTATCTTTTTTTAGGTGCGTATAGGCCGATTTTTTACCCAAAATACATACCTTGGGGGAGCCCACTAAGCTCTGTTCACCCCTTTGGAGCGTGATCATGTATGTATGTATTATATATATATGAATGAATGTTATTTGTACGTTCCTTGATAAAAGAATCTTCGCCAGAATCGCCCCTCAGAATAAACCCTCAATTAATTATACCGAAAAGGGGGTAATAGCGCGAAGGTCGAATTTTCCATAAAGGAAGGTGGTTTTCACATAAATTTGAAAGGAACTCTTTATTACACGCTTGTTAGCCGAGGTGCGCCGGTTAATAGTGTACAGACATGCATATGCTGATTAAGGAGCGTTTAGTTATAGGTATGTACTGATTTTTGTCATGATTCCTTTTAAATAATAAATTATTTCCGTGTTGACATACGGAGCCGAGACGTGGAACATGACGGAGAAGCTGGCCCATCGGCTACATGTCACTCAGCGAGCCATGGAAAGATCTATGCTTGGTATTTCGCTACGGGATAAAATCCGAAACGAAATCATCCGGCAGAGGATCAAGGTAGTTGATATCGTCCAGAAATGTAGCAAGCTGAAGTGGCAATGGTTTGGCCACGTCTGTCGCAGAACCGACGATCGTTGGAGCAGACGGGTTCTTGAATGGAGACCTCGTCTCGGGAAACGTAGTGTGGGACGCCCCCCTACCAGGTAGACTGATGACCTGAGGAAGGTCGCTGGTGGTGGCTGGATGAGGAAAACGGGTGATCGTGCGCTTTGGCGTGCCCTTGGGGAGCTACGTCCAGCAGTAGGCTGATTGATTGATTGAATAAATTATCAGGTTAAAACACTGTTGGCAATACTAATGGAAAGAGATATCAAAATGCAGCGTTTCGATTTGCGTTTTGTTGTCCCTGTCATTTAAATAGAAAAAGAACGAGAGACACTGCGTAAACAAGTTTATCCGGAACACTGCCTAGAGAATTAAGTAGATCTGCGTTAAACGTCAAATAAATTAATGTGATTGGTCCGTGCTCTTGCCGCCAAAACTTCCGCTAAAATTTTAGACAGACATTTTAGACAGTACGGGCATGCGGAGCTCTACCTCGGAGAAGGTGGGGTTATGGCTCAGATAGTGAATGTCTGTGTGGCATCTCTCCTCAAACAATGGCCCATTTATTATCCTTCCCAGCGTGTCCTAGCATCTGCACACGCGAGGACCTGTACAATGCCACGGACGCAGCCGTGTCTGTGGCGGAGTACTGGTCCTCCAACATACAGTCACCAAATCGACTCGATAAGAAGAAGAAGATCCAAATCTGTTCAGGCATTTAGAAGTTACGGAGGAATATAGAAACTTACATACATTCTACTTCTTTCAGTCGTGTAAAAACACTACTGCCCTGCCAAAAAACCAACTAAATATAAATAAAAAATACCTTCAATAAAATTGACATTGTAGTCGGAGGACCTCTTAGAATAAAAAGTATTATTATGTTTTAAGAGGGTAGACAAGACAGATATGTTTGTCCTTAGGAGCTGTCCACTCGCCACACCAATCTACTCGTGACCATGGAGCGTGCAACCGTTCCGAAATATCGAGGTAACTATATTAAATATTACCGTGGTAACAAACCCGAAAACTGTGACAATTTTAGTGTATAAAAAAAGTATTGCACAGAATGATCGGTCCGTTATCTTTAATTAATTAATATATTTTATACATAAACATCAATTAAAATTTGCACCAGTCTAATAACGATGAGTCTTCATAAATTCAAGATATTTTTCGCTTTGTAATATTTCGAAAGTAAATACGAGTTAGTATTTATTGAATAGCCAAAATACCGTTAGACAATATCGCCTGCGGCCACACTGAATCCATACCCATGTTTCCAGTAGTTCCAATAGGAAGTTGCATTTCCTGAAGTTCTAGTGGATTTGGCCTGCAGCCTAATGGGGCTTATCGACACGAAATAAACGTTAATAATGAAGATAAAAGGGTAATAGGTTTTGATAATATGCTTCCATGCAGGTCGAGGAGGGAATTTAAATATTCATTCACATCTTGTGCATTGTATTACGTAAAGTCAGTAACCAAATTTGCTTTTAGATTCTGATATAACTGCCATTTAGAATCTAATTCTAAATGAAAGAACACTATCTATACGCGTCTAAGTGCACCTGGATGCCAACTTGACGCTAGAGCGTCGGTAGTCCAGTGGCTAAGGACGCTGCCTCCCGTCCGGACAGCTCATATACGTCGCCACTGAGGGGCTCAAGCCTACCCTGAGTTAGGGTGATTAGGATTTAGTCGACCACGCTGGCCCAGTGCGTGTTGATCGACGTCACACACCTTTCAATTTCTTCGCAGAAGTGTGCAGATTTCATCACGATGTTTTCCTTCACCGTAAGAGCGTCGAATAAACGTACATGAATTCGAAAATCGAAAACACATTGATACGTGGTGGGGATTGAACCCGCGTCGCCTGGACTTTACCCCTTGTTCAATTGGACTAATTTTCCAATTGAACAAGGGGGATTTGGCCTACGGCCGAATGGCATGTCGCACCAACTTAATCGTTTATGCAGACGCAATGAAATCACCGGGCTAGCTAGAGTAGCTCCGTAGCTGCTCACTTGCAATTTAATGTAGAGAAGGCTTTAGAGTTGCATGAACGGAAGACTTATTTTGAACTAGCTATCCGCTCGTGGCTACGTTCGCGTTATGTAAGATTTTCCCGTGGTAATAAGACTTTTTTCCGTAAAAATTATCCTATGTTAACACATATTAATATCCAGGGTACAAACTATCTCCCTTCCAAATTTCATCCAAATCCGTTAGTAGTTAGTAAGTAAGAGTTAAGGCGTGAAAGCGGAACAAACATCCAAATAAGTGATGATGATGATGAGCTCCTGACCGATTTCGGCCGCGGCGACTGCTTCAGCTCCGATTTTGGCGCTCATGTGCTCGAATGTGACTCACGAAGCCTATTTTGTGAGTAAAGGTCCTCGCACATTGCGGACACGAGAGTACACCATTAAGGTACGTGTAATTGATCGCCGCAGGTGGTCGGGCTTTCAATTCGTCGCGCTTTGAGTCAAGATCAGAGCGGCGTTGAGCTTCAAAGTCAAATACTTTAGATTTGACTAAGGCTCTCCATTCTGGCCGCTTGAAAGCCAGCTGCTCCCACTGATCAGATGCAATGTTACATTTTTTCATGTGACGCTTCAGCACATCTTTGTACCTGAGGAGTTGTCCGCCATGCTTACGCTTGCCCTCCTCAAGTTGCGAATAGAAGATGCGCTTCGCAACTCGCTCCTCTACCATACGTGACACGTGACCGCACCACCGAAGCTGACGCCGCATAAGGTATGACTCAATGCCACCTACATTGGCTCTACGCAGCACTTCAGTGTTCCGCACGCGATCGGACCATTGGATTTTCATGATCTTACGTAAGCATCTAAGGTGGAATCGGTCCAACATGCGTATGTGGCAGCGATACACGATCCACGATTCGGCGGAGTATAAGATGTTAGGCAGCACTACTGCCATATAAACCGAGATTTTCGTAGCCAGTTTCAAGTCGTGTGACGAGAAGATCTTGGAATCTAGTTTGCCGAACGCTGCAGCTGCAGCACCAATCCTGCTGTTGATTTCTGCGTCAAGGTCGCACTTAGATGTCAAAGTGGTCCCCAAGTATCGAAACTTATCAACCTGTTTCAGCTCGTCCTCGCCGAGTTTGATGATCAGCGACTCGTGACCGTGAGTGTCCAAGGACATCACTTCTGTCTTTTTGACGCTGATTTTCAGGCCGAATTTACGGCAGGACTCGTCGAAAACGGACATAAGCTGTTGCAGGCTTTCTGGGGACTCAGTCACAAAGCACAAGTCATCCGCATACATGATCTCAGTGATCATTGCATGGGACACTTTAGTGCGCGCCTTGAATCTGGCTAAGTTGAAAAGGTTGCCATTAGTGCGAAATCGGATGCGGACCCCTTCAGAAGTAGTCTGAAGAACCTCTCCGACCACCACTGCAAAGTACAACGCAAACAGTGTGGGCGCTAGAACGCACCCCTGCTTCACCCCACAGGTAACGGGAAAGAAGTCTGACTGTTCATCGTCGACTGCGACACAGCACTCCATGTCGTCATGTAGTAGTCGAAGGAGTCTCACAAACTTCTCCGTGCACCCTATCTTTTCAAGCACCGTCCAGAGGGCTTCACGAGACACGCTGTCAAAAGCCTTTTCAAGGTCAACAAAGCAGAGGTATAAATTACAACCTTGCTCTCTGCTCTTTTCTTGTAGTTGACGCAAGGAAAATATGGCCTCACACGTCCCTCGGTCAGGTCGAAAGCCAAACTGGGTTTCCGGCAATAACTTCTCAGAAAGTTCCAGAAGGCGGTTTAGGAGAACTCTGGCAAAGACTTTTCCAGGAGTTGTCAAAAGTGAAATACCACGGTAGGAATTGCAATCAGAACGGTCACCTTTGTTCTTATATAGGGCCCTGATTCGCGATACTTTAAAAGAAAACGGGACTTGTTCTTTATTCCACATAAGATCAAAAAGTTCCCATATAGCCGAATGCAATTCCTCTCCACCGTACTTAAGTAACTCTGCCGGTATAAAGTCGATGCCAACCGCACGCTTGTTTTGCTGTTGTTTGATGGCAAGGATCACTTCGCCACGTGACAACGGCTCATCCAGCTCAAAGGTAGTTGGTAATTGGGGCATTGACCGCACGTGTTCCAAGTCTGCAGACCGATCCACGTTAAGCAGAGTGTTAAAATGTTCTGCCTATCGTTTCAGTACTTCCTCTTTGCTTTTTAAAAGGCCATCGCCATTGGCAGGCTTTAAAGGCACTTTTGCGAGAGAGGTCGTACCAATCAATTTCCTAACTTCACCATAGAACTCCCCTAGCTGGTTTGTGTCAGCGAGCCATTGCATGTGTCGAGCCTTTTCCTGCCACCATTTATTTTTCGTTTCCCGAGATAGTCGTCTCAGCTCCAGGTCACTCTGCCTAACGCTTGCACCATGGCGTGCTTTACCGTGCCGCCGAAGAAAACGCCGGTGTTTCTCGATTGCTTCCGTCAGAACCCTATCATTCTCATCGAACCAGTCCTCGTTCTTTCGGACTTTTAGACCAACAGTAGCCGTGGCGGTGTCTAGGATCAAAGAAGATAGAGTTCCCCAGTCAGCATCAACATCCCCGGCATCCCCAACGGACGACATCAGCGCAGCATACAAGGCTTCAGCATATTTCTCCTTTACCTCGTGATCTCTCAGCCTATCCACGTTTATACACGCAGGCTTGGGTGTTGCAGATCTGCGAGGACGACGGAGGCGAAGACGTAGTTTTGTGACAACAAGCCTGTGATCAGTCCAACAATGAGCCCCACGCATGACGCGGGTAATTTGGACTTGGGAAACATCCCTCTGTCGCACGATAGCGTAATCAATCAAATGCCAGTGTTTGGATCTTGGGTGCATCCACGTGTTTTTGTACTTGGCGGGAAGTCTGAACATGGTGTTCGTAATCGCAAGATGGAATTGTGCACAAAAACTAAGCAGCAACTGGCCATTGCCGTTCATACTGCCTACTCCGTGTCTGCCCAAGACTTTAGGCCAGGCGTCGTAGTCCTGGCCTACTCTGGCATTGAAATCGCCCAACAGAAGAATCTGTTCTCTGGGGCGTACGCTATCGACACAACGTGTCAACTCCTCGTAGAACTGGTCCTTAATGTCATCAGTCTTGTCTAACGTAGGCGCATAGACACTGATGACATTAAGGAAGTTGTCATTGTCCAGATGAAGACGCAGTGTAGAAAAAATAATAAAAAATAAATAAAAAAAAACGCGGTCCGAGATGTGCACCGGACATTCTTGTAACTGCTTTACAAGTTGATTCTTGATCGCAAATCCCACGCCTGATCGTCGCGGTTGAGAGGCAGCGAGACCTTTCCAGAAGAAAGTGTACCCGCCCCCATGTTCTACCAACTCCCCTTCGTCAGCAAGATGTGTTTCACTCAGAGCAGCCACATCGATATCATAGCGATGAAGTTCTCGAGCTACAATGGCAGTTTTCCGTTCAGGACAAGCGTTTTCATTACGATCAAGGAGTGTTCGCACGTTCCATGCACCGAAAGTCATATCAGATGATTTTAATTTACTTTTGTAGCGTCGACCGCGAATTGAAAGAAGCAGCCGCGGTTACTACCATCCTCGAGGGTAGGGAGAACAATTTTTAGGACACCTTTTCTAGTCCCCTCCAAGGCTGAGCAAGGAAAGCAGTGTCTCCCTAAATAGGGCTGCTTTGTCACTCCAGGTGCTGCCGAATTCTCTCTGTCTCCCCAGTGCAGAGCGAAAGCGACCACGATGTTCTAGGAACACCCCCGGAGCCGCCCGTGTGCAGGCTTCAGACAAAGCCCGGTCTGCATCGGACCGAATCTCTCTACTTCAACCTATCGCCACGGGACTTGACGTAGCTCGGAGTCCATTTTCGGAAGCAGTCAGGTGCGCAGGAGATATTTAGGTGCACAAACGTACGCGCAAACGCAAGTGCACACACTCGTCTTCCCCCTCCTTGACCCAGTGGAACGGAAAACCGATACGACCGGAGGAGGGTTCCGATGATGTGTCTGGCCAACGGTAACTACGCCCTCTACCGTTGCCCTAGGCCATCCACCTTGCCTTGCGATACCGCTGGGTCCACCAAACTCCTTGCATATCTGCTGTGAGCTGCCTTCCCCACCGGTATAGGCTTCGAGCGCTTAGCAGGAGGTTTCCGCTGATAAGTCTTGCTATACGGCAAGTCCCTCTCAGCCAGGTTTATCCCACGAGCCGACGCGGTAAACCAAAGTGTGGCCGCTGCGCGTACTACAGCTAACAAGCCACTGCTGGGAGATAACAAGAACGTCTGCGCTCAGCGAAGCACCACTGCCCTCAATGGACCGGCTAGTGGGGCTCCAAGGATAATAACACTAGACATTCTGATACATAGTCCCTTGGTCGCCTTTTACGACCCCCACGGGAAGAGATGGGGTGGTGATATTCTCGACCGGCACCACACGGCTCCAAATAAGTATTTAAACATCTAAACATCCAAACATCTAAACATCCAAATATATTTTCACATTTTCATTATTAGTGTAATTAGCAGTTATTTTAACAACTTGCAAACTTTATTAGCTTTTGTTTTGTATCCGATGTATTTTAATAACGGGTTCTTATATATTCTACTCATATGTTGTGATGTCCTACAATAAATATTTCTGATTTATGTTTGGTGATAAAAGTGGCTTATATTTATTCATAATATTAGTTGTCTGGAATTAATTGATACATTAGCAATAAGACTGACTATCTGCTCTGTACCGAATCTCCGTACCTTATTTTTCTATTTTTGTGTCTTTTTTGTGCGTAATAAAGTATTATTTAAAATAAAGATGTAAGAGAAGAAAATCAAGTAAAAATCAAACGCCAGAATCATCATCATCAACAGCTCATATACGTCCCCACCGAGGGGAAAAGATAATATTTTTTTTTATTCAGGTAATCAATAATTAATTAACAGTCAGCTTCAATTAAAACAACTTTAAACAAATACAAAACATGAGTAATATAAAGACAAAAATCATAGTCGCTTTTGAAAATCCTTTTACTTTGTCGTCAATTCTCATAGAAATATTCCCTTTGCAGTTCTTTAAAATCACAAGCGTCAAAGTGTTGCAAAGTAAAAGGAAAATATTGAAAAAAGGAGAAAATTTTTCGCGGTGAGTGGTTGAAGTGCGAAAGCAATTTTACAATTTTTGTTTGGACTGCGCGTTCGAAGCTCTTGCTCTATTTAATTTGCCATCGATCTGAGCTCGATTGATGCCTCCGAGCTTTTGCAGCAGAGTAGTAAAAAAATGAGAATTTGAATTTAAAATAAAAGAGTTTCTGCGTCATCATAATACCCAATAAATCAAGAGTGCGAATCGAATTTATCGAATCGATTTGATTTTGAACAAAGTTTATATAGACCAGGGAGTAACGGATGATTGAAAAACTCGACTGCAATCCCATGGGGTTGTCAGATGGAAAAAGTTACTATGGAAATCTCTCAAGGGTAAATGATTTAAAAAAATGTTATGGTTAAAATGGTTAAGCTTGAATTTGGCCTTTTTAAAAGATTCGTGATGTTTAAGATGCAGCAGACAAGATTTAAGAAATACATTCCCCACACGAACCGACTTGATTTCCCAAAGCAATTTTCATCGGACTCCAGCGGAGCACTTTGGAGACTTCATTGCTAGTCAGAATGAAATACCAGCCACCAATACCTAATACTGAAGCGGCCGATACCAAAACGGCCAATACCCATGCAGCCAAACCTTTTGAGCTAGCCAATGCTATCAACAAACAGATTAACGACTGCGAAGTCATAAACGTGGCAGTCTGTGAGAGCAGCTACTCTACGAATAAATATTTTATCAGACTCTACCGACAAGTGCTATCGGCAGTAACTTCCGATTTTATGGTGTTATTTAAACAAGATGAAACAAATAAATGCTTTAATCGCTACAATAAATCAGAAATTCTCTGTTGTGAATCAAAAAGAGGCAAGGAAGCAGTTCAGATATTCTTGATTAGGTAATTGACCTAAATAAGTAATGCTTGTTTTGTAGGCTGATTTAGAATACATTATTTTAGTACTATAAATATTTTCCCTTCCTTCAATTATGTTTTCGAAAGAGTTGTCGTGCCGTATCAAAGAAATGTCTTAACATCTTACCCCTCCTCTAAATGAAGAAGTAATTATTGTGTCTTATCAGGAGGCCAAGAAGAAAGCGGAGAGCAGAGAAGAATGTAGGAGATTCCACCTACAAGAGCACAGCTCTAAAGTTTATAAGAAGGGATTTTAGTACTGTGCCAACTATGGACAATTTTATTCGTTGTTTATGTATTAGTCACGGACCAAGGTCCGTGGTATTAGTCATTCATGTAGAAAAATTTTTACACGGGCGCGTAAAATTTTTTCTACCTTCATGGTATTAGTGGTTTATCGTTGTTTAGAATTTAACTATGCACAAACTTACGTCTTATTCAGGGGTTGGTGACAAATGTATTCTACTCTGCCATCACCATACGTTTTATTAACTAGCTTTTAATTTGAATAAATGATTATATTTTTTTTTAGTCTTTGAGTATTATTATTTTGGAGAGTTTATTAGTAAAAACATAATTATCGTAATTTTTTATGTTTTTTTTTAAATATTATTTTGTGATTTTTTTTCGCTGAACTAAACTGAAAGACTTGTTTATCAATTTTAAAATCCATTTCAGTCACGCTCACATTCATGATGAGGTGAACAGAGCTTCAGATGGCATTTAGGTCACAGATTAGGAATTTGTTAGAAATAAACCAAAAGAAAAGTGTATCTGGGGACATCTCACACTTGTCCATCTAATCACAAACTAAAACAGAAAACAAAACAAAAAAAATAGAAATGTCTAACATAACAGATAAGTCATATCAGTCAAGTCATATTAGATTCTAATGAAAGCATTGATTTGTTGTGCATCAATGAATGAAAGTATCAAACCAACCAAAAGCAAACTCTTGTATCTAAAAAAGAATATTACATGTTTATGAAACGATCCAAATGATACTGCGCCAAAAACTAAATCCTAACAATCAATCACAATGAAAAATAGTGAGAGCACAAGTCATAAATAACAATGGATTGGCATCATTGATGGATGCAACTGAACCCGTTGCACGACTAATGTCTGCCCGTCTGTTGCATTCTATCTAATCCTTGGTAGATGCACGTGTCACAAACAATGATATTATATACATACAAGAGGTAGATACACCATCAACGCGCCAAATGCGTGCCGTGAATTGGTCCTAATTGTGACCACTGCAGTCAGTCGAGCTGAGGCTGTGATTGAGAGCGCACGTGTCGACAACCTACTAAAAAAAGGCGGCAGTACTGATTAGAAATAGCTGTCTCTTTCACTCTTACTCTTTGCCTATTTCCTATTGCACTTTTAGCGTGTGTTTAGATACGTATGTCTATCTGTATGTACCTGGGCTGATTGATAACTGGCCGAAACGACGAACTTAAAAAAATGATACGCAAAAAAAAAAAATACTACATTATATTTTGGCATCTTTTTGAAAATAGAACGCCAAATTTGAATTTAATCGAACTGGTGGAATTTGTTTGATAGGACGTAGAACTTTCTCTGTCGTAAATTTTCTTAACAATGGAAAGAAACGAAATTCGTGCGGTGATAAAGTTTTACGTTTTAAAACAGAAAACAGCAACCCAGATTAAAACCAAGCTAGACAGTGTTTTAGGTAATTCTGCTCCTGCATTGAGTACAATTCACACCTGGGTAACTGATTTTAAACGTGGAAGACAGAGCTGCGAAGACGCCCACAGGTCTGGCCGTCCAAATGAAGTCACGAATCCGGACATGATCAAAAAAATTCACAAAATTGTATTGAATGATCGGCGCTTGAAGTTGCGAGAGATAGCAGAGATGGTGAGCATTTTATCTGAACGCGTTTTTAATATTTTGCACCAACATTTGGGAATGAAAAAGCTTTGCGCGCGATGGGTGCCGCGTTTGCTCACTGTTGACCAAAAGCAACGTCGAGTGGACGATTCATCGGAGTGTTTGGCGCTGTTTAACCGAGATCCTAACGAGTTTTCGCGGCATTATGTAACAGTCGATGAAACCTGGATACATCATTATACTCCCGAGACAAAAGAACAATCTAAGCAGTGGACTGAGAGCGGAAGACCTGCGCCGAAGAAAGCAAAAACGGTTTTGTCGGCCGGCAAAGTGATGGCGACTGTTTTTTGGGATGCTCGAGGGATTATTTTAGTGGATTATCTGCAAAAAGGAAAAACAATAAATGGAGAGTACTACGCAAGCTTGCTGCAAAAATTAAGTGAAGAAATCCAGAAAAAACGACTACATTTGGCCAAGAAAAAAGTTTTGTTCCACCATGACAACGCACCTGCACACACGTCAATGGTTGCAGTCGCCAAACTCTATGAATTGCGGTTCGAATTGCTACCGCATCCACCCTATTCCCCGGATCTGGCCCCGTGTGACTTCCACTTATTCCCAAACCTGAAGAAATGGTTAGGTGGCCAGAGATTTTCATCAAATGAAGAAGTCATTGTTGCCGTGGACGAGTATTTTGAGGGGTTGGAGAAAACATTTTATCAAACTGGTGTAACGGCATTGGAGAAGCGCTGGACTAAATGCATCGAGGTAGAAGGAAACTACGTTGAGAAATAAATTTATTTTAAATAGATTTTTAAAGTTTTTCTTTGTCGTTTCGGAAACTTATCAATACGTATCTGTCGCGGAACACTTATGTTGTGCGTGCAGTATGAACATGACGTATCTTTCTTAAAACATCATTGGTCACAAAGCTGTAATTTATACAAAGATTTCTGACGCGCGTCGAAAGGAGCGAAGCGATCGTCTTTTGTTCTTCTGAGAATTTATACAACAAAATGTCGAATTCAATGTTATACACCTTGTAATTTAACTGGTTGTTTTTCGTTAAATGGAGTGTTCAGTTCAGTCCATTAAACTGAACAACTTTCCCCAAGGAACATGGGCTTCCCCAAGACATAGGTTGGAACTACTCTAATGCTGAGAAACATACAACGGAACCTGTGAACGGAACCATGGATCCATGGATCTTACCAAAAGCCTGCAAATTTTACTACCAGCGTTAAGCTACCTACTCTATTTCATGTCTGAATTGCCTATAAATTCATTCTCTCAACGATATTTTAAACTGGTATTAAAATACAACGTGTTCGATAAACTTGCTGAAAATGATAATTTATTGACTGGCTATTAGTAGACTCTACTCGTATAGCCGAGCGCCGTCAGTGGTCTAGTGGTTAGGGCCACGGGAGCCGCGGGTTCGATCCCCACCGCGTACCAATGTGTTTTCGAATTTCGAATTCATATGTACGTTTATTCGAGACTCTGACGGTGAAGGAAAACAGCGTGATGAAACCTGCACACTCCTGCAAAGAAATTTAA
This sequence comes from Carpatolechia fugitivella, assembly GCA_951230895.1. NCBI lineage: Eukaryota > Metazoa > Arthropoda > Insecta > Lepidoptera > Gelechiidae > Carpatolechia > Carpatolechia fugitivella. Next base: position 1,686,464 of record OX579661.1, read on the forward strand.
GGGTTGTGTGTGAAGTCGACCAACCCGCACTGGGCCAGCGTGGTCGACTAAGGCCTAATCGCCCTAATTCAGGGTAGACTCGAGCCCCTCGGTGAGGACGTATATGAGCTGCTGCTGACTCGTATAGCCGAGTCAGCTCTCTTTATAGAGGTTCTAGATTCGATACTTGGTAGGGACAATGTGGTGTAACATAAATTAATTCGCGAGACACTCGTAATTTTTTTGGTAAGTCATTTGTAAAGTTTGATGATTATGTGCATCTGAAGGCACGTCGAGCCAATAAAGTAAATACCTAGTCAAAAACCGGCATTCTAATGATAAAATAATTGGCCCCGCCCACGGAGACAAATTTGTCTCCCCTGTTATACTTTAGCCGCGTAGCCAGCTGATAGATCATTTACTGTATGAGATGTATTTTTTCTGATATATTTTTTCCATGCGGAAAGTAGGTCAGTTTCATGGTCACTCTGACAAAGGATTTAAATGATTATAAATTAAGGATTAGATTAAGGATTATAAATTAATTATACGGTGTTAATGTACACTTACTATAGCATGAGATTATTAAATGTCGACCGGCTGCAAAACCGTTTATGTCAATATATTTTTCATTACTCATACTCTGAAAGTAGTTCGGAAGTTGCCTGAGGAGCGGATTGAAGGTAATACTTTTCAGCCCGGAGGGAGAATCACTTTCAACTGACAGCTGTCATTCATTCATTCATTTTCATTCATTCTGGCAAATTATTAAAAAAAGAACTGGTACTAATTTCACATTTCTATTGAACTATGTTCCATCTATACAGGCACTCAATTATAGCGCAATGTTAAATTGAAATAACATAAAGTTAAGTATTAATTAAAGAACATATATTTTTTAAATTACTCTTATTATTAACTTTCAACTATTTCTTTAAAATAAAATAGATTTGGGCAAAATATTTAACATTTTTCAATGAAGGAAATAAAAATAATGGCTCAAAAGCTGGCCGGCACGGCCACAACAAAAAATAAAAAATAGGCGGGAAAGCAACAATCCGATTATCATTTGTTTCTCGAGTTGTAGGGTTTTGTTTACAATGAGTTCATCTGATTCAGATATGGAAGTCACTCATTTTTTCTTCAGCTAATTCGTGTTTTTATTTTACTTGTATTCGTAATGAAAAGCACAGTGTTTACCTCTGGTTAAAAACTTATTTAGTACCTCGAACTATAAGGCACTCGCTACGCTCAGGCCCCAAACCCCGTCTCGGCGCTAAATAAGTTACTTTCACCCCTCGTATAACAATGTACTATTTACCGCTTATATCAATTTAAGTATGAATTAACATACTGCATTAAGAAATGTATTCCTGCAGCTTTTTTAAAAAGCTTAACACACATTTTTAACCTAAAACTTACAACCTAAAAGTGTTTAAGAATTTATTTGTTTTATTGATATTTTCAGATAGTAGATTATCTTTGAGATTGAATCTCGCAGGTCAATTCACCACCATTAAATTTAATTGTACTCCTTAGCATCCAAAAGCGTAATCTTATCGCATACACCTTTCCTCAAACTGTTCTTAGTTTTCACAGTTTCGTTTTACACGTTAATCTTTGTGAAAAATCCTAACTGCGGCTGAAATCGCCGTGATCGTGTTTGAACCTGTGGAATATAAAACCTGCAGCTAAAATTTTAGCTGCACTTTTGAAAACGGCTTCAGTGCATTGGCATTTCAGTAGCATGTTTCCGGGCCGTCACATGTGCGAAGTGCATGTGCAAATAATAAATGAAAAATGTTTGCTACCTTGGGGAATCGTTTGCAAAACTAGATATTTTTGCATTTTTTTAAATTGTAACTATGTAGTGTATGACGTAATTGCAGAATAACAAAGGAAAAAGATATTGTATTTTTAATAAAATAAACATTGAATATCAAATTACAAAACGATCACCATATATGTAGTAACCTGATTAATTTGTTTATAATAACAATGTAATAAGAGTATTAAATTCAATATTGTAATATGATCTATTTTAGATAAAATAAATGTCACGGTTAACTCTAAGGTTCAAAGACCATTTCTAGTTTACTATAAATACCTATGTATTTTATACAATAAATGTTCAGTTAATCACCAACATTCGTCGTGTCATTAGAAATAGAAATAGAAGCTTTATTTGCACTAAATGTGGTTTTTACAGAGTTGTTACATTTTGGTAGTATCACACACTTAACCAGTAAATTACTTGGTATATGCAAAAATTAATTAAGTAAATTATATTTGTAAAAATTAGAATTATAAACAATGATTGCATGCATGTCATTTATGAATAATTATTAATGTCAATCTCAACCTAATCTTTGTGCTTATGTTCTAAATATTCCTCAACGCTATAAAAACATCGCTCCATTAAAAAATTGTAAAACGCGTTTCTAAATTTAGTTGCAGGCAGATTCTTAACATGTCCTGGAACTTTATTAAAGATTTTCACAGCCATATTGTAGCAGTTTCTTTGAAAACATGCCGTTGTGCCCTGTAGAGCCACTAACCTATCAGGAAACCTTGTCGAGAAAGAGCAGGTCTCTTTTTTGGTCGTGAATAACTCTATTTTTCACGAAATTACCTATTTCTAAAACGTACATTGCTGGCAACGGGAGTAGATGCAGTTTTCTAAAAAGTGGTTTACAGGAATCCAGGGGACCAGCCCCACACATGGCTCTCAAACATTTCTTTTGAATTAAAAACATTACAGCCCCCTACGCCGCCCACTTTAACTAAAATATTATCTTTGTCCGTTGTTGATGTGAATGCATTCTGGGTTTTTATAATTTAATAATTATCAAGTAAAAAATATTTTTTAACAACACGTTTTAACGCACTAAAAAGTATAAAATAATTTTTATTGAGATTTTTATTGGTGTTTTTAGTACTCTTGTAGTACTTAAAACGAAAAACGTGGAGTGCATGGAATATATATTCTAAGAAGAAGAGAACGAGGTGATGGCTGAAAAACAGCATAGCTGACGCTGTAACCTTTTCCTTGTTGTACTTATTTCCATGTCTGTCTGTACTAGTTATTGATACATAACACATTTTTAATGTAATGACAATGAAATTTTCATACCAATTACAACCAATATTTTCTTCACTGTAGAGAAAAATCTCCAAATTTCATTTATCTGTGCTTGTCTGCGTCTTAAGTAGTACCTTACTGTGTGAATTTTAAGTGTATAGACGTAGTAGTTCAGGTTGGTGGCGTTCCTTTTATGAATCAATAGATACAGTTTTTCTAATGGGTGCTGCACTGACTGTACTATTTTTATTCATTGACCGAGCGAGCGAAGGGTCTCTGTTTCAGCTTGGCCAAATTTGCTTTTGTTTATCCATCTGTCTGTTTGTCGTTTCACTCTACAGGTCGCGTTTCTCAACCAATTCTCGTGAATTTTTGTGAGCAAGTTCGATAAATTAATCGTTTTTTTTTGTCGTGTCAGTTTATGGTATTTTTAAAAAATGACGGAGTTATGGGGGTTGCCAGCTTACAAGGTCTACTGCTGAGGCTGTTTTCCTCTACAGGTCACATTTCTTAACCAATAAAAAAAAAGAAAAAAATAATCAAGGGGTCGGGGATGTTTGTAGAGAAATAATTAAAATAAATATGAAAGATAATCAAACTCCCGAGGTCTACAGTTTATTAAAATCCAGCAGCTAAAGAACGAAATTATTGTAAACCACTTAAATATTGAGTTAGGATGAAGCATCTCTCAACCGATATTAAGTATGACATACTGGGACCGTACACGAAAATTGATTTAAACTCGGCGCCGAACTTAGGCATCGGCTTAAGATACGGGCGATGTCGTCTTAAGACTCGGTCGATGTCGGCTCAAGCCTTCCTTAAGTGACTGTAATGTGGCAAGCTTTTAACCGTGGTTTTACGAGAGTTGTCAAGATTTCACAACATTTGGAAGACTATCTGTTAAGGTTTTAACGGTTGAAGAGATTTTGAGAAAAATTGGCATTTACTTAAATAGGTAAATGTTTTAAGATTTGTGTGGTTATTCACCGCACTAAAATTGATTCTATTTACGGGTTTGTTACCATGGCACGGTTATATTTAATTTTATTATTTTGGAATAGTTGAACGCTCCATGGTCACGAGTAGACCATTCCAAAATATCGAGGTAATAATATGAAATATAACCGTGGTAACAAACCTGTAAATTGTGTCAAAAATTGCGGCATTTAAATAGCTTGAAAGTTAAAAATAAAAAGAAATATAATTTCATCTAGTTCCTGCAGATAAAATAATAATTGGCTAAAATCCATCAAATACATATATGCTAAAGAGAAACTAGACCTCTCAACACCTACAATTTTCCAGATAACGGCCATATCGGCTGGTGATAGGTGGACTGATGACCTGAGGAAGGTCGCTGGTGGTGGCTGGATGAGGAAAGCGGGTGATCGTGCGCTTTGGCGAGCTCTCGGGGAGGCCTACGTCCAGCAGTGCACTGCATAGATTAGGATTAATAGGCTGATAGATTAATTGATTGGCCATATCGACTAAAAAGAGGCGAAACACAGGGAAGATCTGGTTCCTTTTTACTATAATAATAATTTAATACGCTCCTAATAACAGACTAAAAGCGCTCATTCGAAACATGAAAAACGTTAGCAGCTAAAGGAAATAAATTCTACAAAATTCACGTAGTTTTTACAACTCCAATTAATTTCGGCGCCATCTAACATCCTTTGTCTTAGTGCTCGAAACTAACGATTTCAAACTTTTACTGCGACTGGTGGAGCTATTAGCAAAGGCCCTTTTTAATGTTAATGCCTTGACCGCCGCTAACGTGCCCTAATTGTGGTCTGAATTAAACATTTGAAATTAGGAGGATTAAGTGTCCACATAAGTGTATACAAAGCAGCATCGTCGGTAATGTATTGGATGGTTCCAATTGAGATAGTAACTGTTTAAAATCTGCATTATAATGATGTATTTTAAAACGATATACATTCCATTCCATCAACGGCCCGTTACAGTCCACTGCTGGACTATGAGCTTCCTCCACTTAAGTGGAGGGTTTTTCCATAATCTCCACGCTTTGCAGGCGGGTTGGAGATCGCAGATTAAAAGGTTACTGTATCAGAGAGCGCTGCTGCCCGTTCCCTGTTCAATGTGTAGTCCCTCAATCGCCTCTTACGACACCCACGGGAAGACTAGGGGTTGGTGACAAATGTTTTCTACTCTGCCGTCAACACACGGCAATGTATGGCTAATAGAATGAAAATCACACAACAGAATTGTAAATCATAATTTATAACTTTGTTTAAAGTTCGATTCCATCCTCACCGAAAGAGCAATTAAGTTTTAGTAGACCACGAAAGCTCAATCAAATAGTCTAATAAATAAGGAACTTCCATTATATGTCTTTGCAGGCGTTTATACAGATTTTCTCAAACTATATTTTCCTATCAATCAATCAATTAGCCTATTGCAGTCCACTGCTGGACGTAGGCCTCCCCAAGGGTACGCCAAAGCGCACGATCACCCGCTTTCCTCATCCAGCCACCACCAGTGACCTTCTTCAGGTCATCAGTCCACCTGGCAGGGGGGCGTCCCACACTACGTTTCCCGAGACGCGGTCTCCATTCGAGAACCCGTCTGCTCCAACGCTCATCGGTTCTGCGACAGACGTGGCCAGCCCACAGCCACTTCAGCTTGCTACATTTCTGGACAATATCCACCACCTTAGTTATCTGCCGGATGATTTCGTTTCGGATTTTATCCCGTAGCGCAATACCAAACATAGATCTTTCCATAGCTCGCTGAGTGACATGTAGCCGGTGGGCCAGCTTCACCGTCATGTTCCACGTCTCCGGCTCCGTATGTCAAAACGGGTAGGACACACTGGTTATAAACCCTGCTTTTCAGGCATTACGGTAGCGGCGACGAGAAGATATGACGCAGTTTCCCGAATGCTGCCCAGCCCAACTGTACTCTTCTTGCGATTTCATTTTATTTTCCTATATAAGAAGGTAAAACAATCGTAAGTAAGTAAGTAGCCGTGTGGTGACGGCAGAGTGGAATACATTAGTCACCAACCCCTACTCTTCCCGTGGGTGTCGTAAGAGGCAACTTAGGGACTACACATTGAACAGGGAACGGGCAGCAGCGCTCTCTGATACAGTAACCTTTTAATCTGCGATCTTCAACCCGCCTGCCAAGCGTGGAGATTATGGCAAAACCCTCCACTTAAGTGGAAGAGGCTCATAGTCCAGCAGTGGACTGCAACGGGCCGTTGATGTTCATGTTGATTAGCCATAAAAAATAGAAAAAAGAAAATATAAGAGCGTGAGTTTAGTAAGTTTACAAAACATCTTATCCTAGTGTGACAAAGAAATTTTTTATCCGTGGTATACAGGGTTATTTTAACTGGACATGAAAAGTATTAGGTCATATCTACATATCCGACCAAAATCACTTTTTATCAGTCTCGCAAATTAAAAAGTAAATATTTTCCCAAAGAGTTCCATTTTCGGATTCCATAATTGTTTTTTCATTCTTTTATTGTAAGTGGCCAGAGTCTTTCAGTATGCCTACCATGCTAAAAAGTGGTTGTGGTCGGATATGTAGATCCAACCCAATGCTTCTCACGTCGAATCAATGAAATCATATATTTAGACCGTCATATACAACAACTTTAGTTTTAGTCGACCAAACCGCACTGGGCCCGTGTCGATGACAAAAGCTTAATCACCCTAAATCAGGGTAGGCGCAAGCCCCTTGGTTGGTTGAGGTATGAGCTGAAGATAATACATCAACTTTTCCCGAGAGTAGTGAAAAAAAAAATCATACAAATAATGCCAGATGAAAATGCATTTTGTATGGAAAGGTGACATTTCGTGTCGTCTTTCGTCATTCTTTGAGAAAAATTGTTGTCTGAAATGATGGAATATAGGCGTACTGATTAAAAATGACCCTGTATGAAAGGATGTAGCTCAATGAAGGCAAACCTAACTCTTCTACCTGTTTTACCTGACTCTTAATAGCTGATCGTTACACAAGATTGCTGGTACTACACTAGTGATGTGTTTTTGGTATCGATTGCGAAAAAGGGTGATTAGATAAAAGTCGATAGATATTTTAATATTAAAATGCATTATCACATCTTTTTCTAAAAGAATGTAGTGTTATCGCTTTTTATAAGTACTTTACGCTGTAACTTTACTTTGTTACCTCTTAACCCATACAACTTTCCAACTTTAAAAGATTTTTACCTCGTAAGTAACGCAAGCTATTGCAGGGCGTGTTTTTTATAAAATTTAACTCGGATTTTGCAATAAATTATAGAACAACGCTTAGCACTTAAGAATTTGCTGTTCGCAGTCGCGACGCCATAGTCAGAAGTTTGGCTTATCAAACTTCTCGCGAGCGACAAGGACTTGCATACTTTGACTTGTCCGATGCATATCTAAGAAGGCAAAGATCAATTTTTTCTGCTCACCTAACTTATCACCATAATATCTTACTACTTATTATAGTCTTTAAACGTTTTATGAGCATGTGGTTTAAATAAAAAGTAATATCCGTACATTATATCCTCTTTGCCCGTACCGTCGTGAAAGCAGATATGGAAGAGAACAATATCACACCTAAGGATGCCGAAGACCGGGCAAAGCGGACCCCAGCACTAGGCCGGGAAATTGCTAGGACGAAGAGGAGACCCGTACAGAAAAAAAAACAGTCGATCCTGGCTATTGTCCTATTGTTACACAACTCACAAGCCATGTCAGTGGCCTTTGGCGGCTCTATAACGCTGACGCCAGAATTTGTGAATTCAATTGTCGACGAAGAAAAAGAACTTGTTGCTGGCATCTCAAAAATATTATATATTATATTCATCCTTTATAAATTAACGATAAACTGCCGCATATCATAATCCACATTTTATACTGTCAAACTGGACCGCAAACTTTGGCAAGGTCAATCCAAATTTCCTAAAGTTCGATTAGCCCATCATACAGGTCTCTCTAAAGCACTATAATCCAGATGGGTTTGGCAACACAGGCGTTAGGTATGCAAATCTCTACTAAACATGTTTCCAAACAAGTCTTAGACTAGTACTTTGTAGTTAGGAGTTGGGCAACAGCGTGGCTAGACTGCTGTTACACTCTGCAACAACACTTCAAGTATAAATGTAGTTGTACCAATTTCGCTGTAATACTCGTACAAGTTCTTGCTTCGCTTTCGCTCCGAGTTCGAACGACGCCCGCGCGACTAATTTCTCTAATGCATGCATGCATGATATTTCTCAGATGCATGCTATGCATGATATTATTCAATGTCTGGGTTCTTAGTATAATGTTTAAAGTTTCTTGTGATGAAGTATGGTAATGTAATTATTTACGTAAGTAATATATGAAGTGAAATGTTAAAATCAAGACTGCTGCAGCGACGCGCATAATTTTTATTTGGATTACTGTAACTATAATTTACTTACGAGCCCCTCGGTGGGGACGTATATGAACTGTTGATGATGATGTTTTGAATGTGAATCGAGTCTAATTTTTTTATTAATTTTTATTAATATGGACAAATGTTTTAAAGAGGCTTGAGACAGGAAAATAAATAAGTATCTTTAAAATACTATTAATAAAGTCTGCGACACAATTTTCTTCCTAAATCGTCGCAGTGCATCAAGTAAGACGTCTTATAACAATGTGTTATTTCTATCGATAACACGATGCCCTTCACTACGCGTCGTAACGTGTTAGACGTGGTCCGTGTTAATGTGCAGGTTAATCACCGGCTCGCCGCCGGTAACGAAGTTTCTTGTTGAACTTACTCTTCATACGCTACACTTAACGTTGTATACGTATACGTTAGGGATACGGATAACGGCCAGTTTAGCCCGTCACAGATCCCGCTTTTTACGTAACAGCCTCTGTGGTCGAGATTTCGACGCCCAATACGGAGGTTCCTGGTGGAGACACTGTCAAGCAAAAATCTCGTTGTGGGACTTTCTCCAGTTTGGTTAGGACATTGCAGGCGGAATCACCTGATTGTCTGAAAAGAAAGGCGATTCCGTGCTTCGGAAGGCACGTTAAGCCGTTGGTGCCGGCTACTATCTAGTCGTTACACGAGCCAAGTCAGTGGCCTTTGGCTGCGACACAAGGGTGTGTGAGGTCGGTTGTCGACCTTACAACCCACACGATGATGATGATCACCTTTATGGTAAAAAATACTGGCCACTACCAACCGGCCGCCATTTGCAATTTTACTTATGGCCTTTATTTGCATGCAATTTATAGACGAAGACAACCTTGCTCTGTGTGTAAAAAATATATGTTAGGACATCTCACACACGGCAAAAAAATAATAAATGGTTTAGTTTTATTGTGTTGATTGATATTGTAGTATTTATTGAAACCCCCCTCTAAATAGAGAGAGATAAAACGCAAGGGTCATACTTTGATTACGTAATTAATAAAGTCAAAAAAAGTCATTATAAAAAATATATATTTCTGTAACAAACAAACCCTTATTTTTCTCTCACCAATATAATTTTGGACTATCTTTTATTTCGTTGAGGTTCTATCATCATGCCTGATAAAATAAATAAATAAAAAGACATTAACAAACAAACACAATAACACAAACAACAAACAAACATTAACATTATTTCAGATTCTTGAGACACTCTGTATAAACGAAAACCCTTCTGACCTGCTAGTTGAGGGTAGGTCAAGGATATAATAAATCTTTGGGTGCTATAGTCTCTTCTACTTTGGGCAAAGTATAGGGTGGTATTAGGCCCAGCGATATTTATAAAGGGCTAATAAATTATCAAAAGTATGGGCGGTAGAAAGATTCCGCCCACAATTCTACTAGCAACCTTCTAAACCTAAAATTAAAGACTATACACTAGTATATTATGTTGTAATTTATTTGTGTGCAATAAAGAGTTTGTGTTTGAGCATTTAAACACAAATTGAACTGCATTTAGCTGCATCAATCAATCAATTAGCCTATTGCAGTCCACTGCTAAGCTAGCTTCTGTTAGCTGCATAAGTTACCTAGCTAGAATAAATTATGTAAAAAAAATCAATTGAAAGTCCCCACACGAATAAAAAGGATCCATAGTAAGGATCAACATTAAGAAATACCACTATTTAATTATAATCTTTTGAATTGTAACCGAAAACTAGTAATGTAAAAAAAACGTTTAGAAACTGTGTATAATTTCTGTGCCGTGTGGTGACGGCAGAGTAGAATACATTTGTCATCAACCCCTACTCTTCCCCTGGGTGTCGTAAGAGGTGACTTAGGGACTACACATTGAACAGGGAACGGGCAGCAGCGCTCTCTGATACAGTAACCTTTTAATCTGCGATCTCCAACCCGCCTGCCAAACGTGGAGATTATGGTAAAACCCTCCACTTAAGTGGAGGAGGCTCATAGTCCAGCAGTGGACTGTAACGGGCCGTTGATGTATAAAACAAGAACGTACATTTCTGTTAAAAAGAACAAAGAAACTCATGTTAACAATCGATTCAGATCAATATATACGAGTATTATTAATACACCCATACACTGTAATCAAATCAATCAAGATGTTTCTTCCAATCACAAAGACGAGCATTAGTGAGTCCTATTAATAATAGACTATTAATGACGTCAGACATCTTGGTGTCAGTAATGAGCAGTAAACGGAAAAATCATTTGACAAAATATACGAGTTACTATATTTATTTCCGAAACGAAATCATATGGCAGAGGACCAAAGTTGTTGATATCGTCCAGAAGTGTAGCAAGCTGAAGTGGCAGTGGGCTGGCCACGTCTGTAGTAGAACCGATGAGCGTTGGAGCAGACGGGTTTCCAAATGGAGACCACATCTCGGAAAACGTAGTGTGGACGCCCCCTGCCAGGTGGACTGATGACTTGAGGAAGGTCGCTGGTGGTGGCTGGATGAGGAAAGCGGGTGATCGTGCGCTTTGACGTGCCCTTGGGGCGGCCTACATCCAGCAGTGGACTGCAAAGGCTGATTGATATATTTATCATTAAGCTCAGTTAAGATACAAAACAGCTTTCAAAGCCGATCAGTATTTACTAAATGAAGGGCGTTCTCAGACTTATTTCCGTGGCCATTTTGATTTTTTATTTTTGGGTATTCTGACTAATAAATATAAATTATGTACTTATTTTTTTATTTATTTTATTTATATATTAGTATATCTCGTCGTAGCGTTATGTGGTAAGTAACGTCGGTGGTCTCCCGTCTAGAAGACGCGAGTTCGATCCCTACCACGTACCAATCTGTTTCCAAATTTCGAATTCATATGTACGTTTATTCGACGCTCTTACGGTGAAGGGAAACATAGTGAAGAAACCTGCACACTCCTGCGAAGAAATTCGAAGGTTGTGTGTGAAGTCGACCAACCCGCACTAGGCCAGCGTGGTCGACTAAGGCCTAATCATCCTAATGCAGGGTAGGCTCGAGCCCCTCGGTGGGGACGAATATGAGCTGTTGACGATGATGTAGTAAAAGCTAAATATTTGGACAAATTTCAAAGCTGGACATAGTCCGAACAGCAGTCTAAATGTCCGGTCATGTCTAGATAAATCCAAGTGGATGGTAACAGCAATAATCAAAACAGCATCCGATATTTAGAAAAGTGTAATTAAAGCTTCATTTAGATACTTGGGCTTATAAAAGTCAATCTAAAGATAACACACTATTTTTGACTTTCTTCGTAGGCACAGCCCGATGTTTGCCCAATACCGGCTCAATAAGCACAGTTTTATGTTACGACTTCATTTCCTCGTCTTCCCCTTTTAGCATGTATGTACCCTCTTATTTATGATTCAGGAAAAAAATAAGAAACTAAAACAAAATGGCGGAAGTTTATCAAAAAAGGCTCATACAATTATTTCTTGAATTCAAGCATTCTTACTGTAAACGTAAAAAATAAATAAATAAGTCATCGAATAAACACATCATCTTCATGATCAACTCATATACAAATTATAACACACTTAAATTAAAATAAAAAGTAAATAAAAAGTTACGCCCCTTATCCAGGTTATCTTTCGTTAAAAACTTAAGTGTTCATTCAATCCTTTAGGTATGTAATATTAAATAATAATTATGACTTTTTTAAGTGTCAATTTGACGGTTTTTTTTTTCCACCGAAGGTTATCCGCCCTCAGTGGGTGTATTTGTAAGATAGATAAGGACCTGAACAGATCCTCGCTGTTTGATACGGGCGATCTGACCTGGCTTTGGACAAGTGACTTAGAGCTATTTGTTATAATTTAATTAGATACTACGGTAACAATTTAAGTAAAACGGTTAGAACATTGCCCATGCATGAGAAATAGCATACTTATAAAAGATAATATTGAAATTTTGAATTTTTATCTTTTAAAGTAGTGATGATATCTTTCTTATTACTATTAATTATATATACTTAATTCGAATGACTATTAATTGCTTTGCATTGCAATTAGAATAGTTAATTACAGCTAAAACAATGACAGGTAGATATCATCCAATTTTTAGAGAAGTGTTATGTCTGCATAATTGTTACCTACTTAGCTCATTTATGTTTCGTATAACATTTTTATTAACAAAATTATTCTTCTTTACAGGTAAGCTCAAAGCTACTCCAAGGATATGGTAAACAAAGAGTACACGAAAACAGAAAAACATGTTTATATACCACTTGAGTGGTTTCAATCTTATTTGTCCAACAGATCCCAGAGAGTTAAAATAAATGGCCAATTAAGTTACAGCGCGCTTTGTTCATTTGGGGTTCCGCAGGGAAGTACTCTCGGTCCAACACTATTCATTATATATATTAATGAGTTGTGCAACTTAGATTTGAAGGGTGCAGATATTTTCATGTTTGCAGATGATACTGTCCTTTTATTTCATGGACCCAATTGGAGTGAGGTGCGACATTATGCTGAGACGGGTATGAAGCGTGTTACTGCCTGGTTGGAATGTAGCCTTTTGACTCTAAATACAGCTAAAACAAAATATATCTGCTTCAGCATAACAGCCCGCACTCGACCTAATGAAGACTTCAAACTACAACTACATACTTATCCGTGTAACAGAAGGACTTGTAGCGTACCAATTTGTGCGTGTGCATATTTAACTCGTGTCAGAGATATTAAATATTTGGGCATTATATTAGATGACAGTTTAAGTTGGGGTTTGCAGGTAAAGGCAGTTGCTAATAGAGTTCGAAGGCTTATCTTCATATTTAAGAATCTTAGAGATGTAGCTAGTAAGGATATCCTTACACTCACATATAAATCTCTGTGTCAAAGCATTGTCTCATACTGCATTTGTGTTTGGGGTTCCGCATCGAAGACTTACCTTATAGAAGTGGAGCGTGCTCAGCGCGCGGTACTTAAGGTTATGAACAAACTTTCATTCAGGCATTCCACCACTGACTTGTATAGGTTATGTGATGTATTGTCAGTCAGGAAAATATTTATCTACGCAAGTCTTCGTCGATATCACATACAAGTTGTACCCACTCTTCCCGAGTGCAAAAAGCGAGTAGTAAAACTTCCTGTGCCGATATATAGTACAGCTTTTGCTAAAAATAGCTACAATTACGTTGCTCCTTTGGTTTACAATAGGTTATGTAATGACGTTAGTGCAGTTAAAAAATACAATAATCACCGGTTTCAGAAATATCTCTTGGATAAACTTAAACAACTAGACTATGATGCAACGGAGGAGCTTTTTATCAGGGTAAAATAACTTAATAACGCACACACACACAGATACACACAGATACACACACACACACACACACACACACACACACACACACACACACACACACACATACATACATACATACATACACACGCGACACATATAATATAGTTAAATAGATACTTATATAGATTATGTTTCTTTATATACTTAACTGTTTAGATTTAGACATAGTATGGGAAGACACTGACGCCTGTAGCACAGCGTTTGCTATTACAGGCTTCAGCATCTAATGTAAATATTGCTTTGCTTAAGTTAAATAAAGATTTATTAAAATAAATAAAAATAAATAAAGATTTATTGTTAAGTGAATAGTGTATTGTCTAACCATTATCACACACGACCATTTATGTATTAAAAACAAAAACAATCTGTGGTAGCGTTTTAGTTCAAAATAATAATAATGAAAAAAAATGGGAATTAAGATTTTTACAAATCATTTTTCGACGTCAAAGCTATCATGGATGGTTCAGTTCCAGTTCCAGTGTTATTCCCTATTGCAAACTAGCAAAAGCCATTTATAAATTTAAAAAAATATAAAGTAAAAAAATGTCTTTTAACAACACGTTTTAACGCACTAAAAAGTATAAAAAAAAAATATTGATATTTTTATTAGTGTAGTACTCTTGTAGGACTTAAAACGAAAAACGTGGGGTGCATGGAATAGATATTCTAAGAAGTAGAGAACGAGGTGATGGCTGAAAAACAGCTTAGCTGACGCTGTGAGCTTTTCATTGTCTTACTTATTTTCATGTCAGTCTGTACTACTTATGATACATAACATATAGTTTATGTACATAATGACAAAGAATAATGTCTATCTACCACCTGTCAAACAAAACCGACGGTTTCACTCAGCCAATCCGTCTATCTATATAAACGTAAATAAGCCGCAAATGTTTGTTTGTTGGTATTGTACGCGCGGAACTGGGCAGACAAACAACTAAGAGTTACCAAGGAGTGGCTTGAGTAGGGTTACACTACACTACTACGTATAAAAGTCCGGTATATTCCGGTTTTTCCGGAATTGTTTATAGTTTGACACAGGAATAAGTAAGTTGCCAATAAGTAACAAAAAACATGTTAAACAATAGTAATTCAATTCAATTCAATTCAATCTATTACTATTGTTAATGTAGTTGGTTTAGGACGGTCGTTATTGACATACCTAGTATGTGATCTAGATTCAAACATCAACGGCCCGTTAAAGTCCACTGCTAGACTATGAGCCTCTGCCATAATCTCCACGCTTGGCAGGCGGGTTGGAGATCGCAGGTTAAAAGGTTACTGTATCAGAGAGCGCTGCTGCCCGTTCCCTGTTCAATGTGTAGTCCCTAAGTCACCTCTTACGACACCCATGGGAAGAGTAGGGGTTGGTGACAAATATATTCTACTCTGCCGTCACCATACGGCTCCGTTCCGTTCCGCTCACGGGCCGTTGATTAAGTAATAACCCTGTGAAGATGATCTGTTGATCAAAACCGGTCGGATGAATATTATACTTGTATACGTGGAACTAGTTAAAGTGTCTTTTGTTAAAAACCAACAGTATTTTATACACAAACATATTCAATATTGCATCAAAAATATCATTTTTACTTGACTAAACTACAAAATTACAGGGTGTCCAAAAAGGGTGTTGGCAGTTTATACCCAAAAATTATATATGAAAAATATATCATTTCATAATTTTATTACTATTTGCAAAAAGTACATACAATGGAAAGTTTACGACAAAAAATTATGTTGTCCAAATGACGTGCATTACCTCTTAATCCATTTTCTAACGATATTCGCACTGGGAGATAAAGAAATGTCCCGTACATTGAACTGCGCGCGATGTAAGCGGCGAGCTGTTATTATCGAATTATTGTTTTGATAATAAGCTCTTACACAAAATGCGCGCTGAGTGAGATCCGGTATACGAATCCATTTCAACTAAATTTCCAATAAATTCCACGTATGACATTATATTTGTTTTTGCTATCTACCCTCATTAAGACGATTTATTGATTTTTAAAGGTGCAAATACCCTTTTTGGGCACTCGGTATAAAAAGATTATCGGAAGTCGGTATATACTTATTTATTTTATTATTTATAGTACACAATAAAGTTAACAGAAAATGATCACATAGAAAAACGACACAACAGGCACTGCTTATTTCTAAAGAAATGTCTTACAGCAGACCTTGTTGACTTTTTATCAAATGCAGTGGTTAATGGCCCTTGTTTGCAGAAGATAACATACAACGTGTTGGTAAAAAAACGCGAAACATTTCAGGAACTAGCTCGATTAAGAAACAATTTTTTTTTAAAGCAACATTATTTTAAATATTTTCTCGGTCAATTACTAGGCCATAAAGGGTTCCTATCGAGGTCAATTTATATTATCTTGGTTCAAAAGAAAAAAAAAGAATACCAATTCTTGCAAAATTCCAAGTTATTTATTGTGAAAGAAATAATAAGATATCTGTTATCTGGTCGCAGTTTTATAACGCGTCGTTTGTGGTTTTCGGAATCCAAACGTCCGAAAATGTTTCATAATATCCGGAATTTTGTCAATATTTGGAGAAATGTTCCCGATGATGGTAACCATAGGCCCGTGGGACCTAAGTTAGAAATAGAAATAGAAATGTATTTATTTGTACAGATTTTTGGTACATTAACATGGTGTTATAAATAAATTTGAATCACAAAAATCTGCCCATTACAGGGCGTACAAATATAACCAATTACTAAAATATACCTAGATCCACAACAATATTATTAAAAAAATTATATATGTATAAAAAACTAATAAAATAAAATGTCAATTATTAAATTCGTAATGTCAATAATAAAATAAGTCATAATATAACCAATTTAAACTTTTAGATAAATTACAAATCAATCTAATCTTATAGTTATTTACTCATGTCCAGATTGACCCAGATACCAGCACTTGTATAGCAAACGTAGGTAAGCGATTACGTCCCGGATTCATACAGTAATATTTTTAGCCTTAAATAGGGTAGTTAGGGTAATTAAGAACCAATTATTGGAATTAGGGTTTGACAGAATCATTTTTTTTCCGCATTAATACACATTAAACAGGGAACGTGCAACAGGGCTCTCTGATACAGTAACCTTTTAATCTGCGATCTTCAACCCGCCTGCCAAACGTGGAGATTATGGCAAAACCCTCCAATTAAGTGGAGGAGGCTCATAGTCCAGCAATGGACTGTTGTAAAGGGCCGTTGATGTTGATGATTTTTTTAGAAGTCAAAGCACGATGGAAGAAAATTTGGCTGTCTGATATAAGCCAATCCGCATTGGGCCAGCGTGTTCAACTTAGGCCTGATCGCCCTAATAGGCTCGAAACCCTCGATGGGGACGCCAATGAAACTGAACATCTTTTTTTCCACAACATTTTTAAATTCGCAAAAAAAATGAACTTTCATACAAATTGACTCGATCAGCTGATCATTTTGTATGAAAAGTAATATTTTTTGTGATTTTGTGGAACTTTGCAACAAAAGTTGTTCAGTTTCATGGGCTGACCTACCACCCGAGAGGTGTAGCGTTATTTTTCTAACACGTTGTATTCTATGAGTGGTTGAAAAGTTTCTGCCAGAATCGGGACCTAAATCTCTCCTCTCTCTTGTGTTCACTTCGTAAAAGATTGATCTCTGTTAAGCCGTAATTGATTAAGCTTTTGTGTTAGAGTCACGTTCATACACCTTATACAGGGCGTGCAGAGCTTTTAAAAACTTAACTTTATTCTAAGCGCCTACATGGTTTTCCCGTAAAAAGCATCCTATGTGTTATCCAATTTACAAACTATCTCCATTCCAAATTACATCCAAATCCGTTGAGTACTTTCAGCGTGAAGGCGGAACAAACATCCGAACATCCAAACATGTGTAAGTGTGATTCGGTAGTCATCATCAACATCAACGGCCCGTTACAGTCCACTGCTGGACTATGAGCCTCTTCCACTTAAGTGGCGGGTTTTGCCATAATCTCCACGCTTGGCAGGCGGGTTGGAGATCGCAGATTAAAAGGTTACTGTATCAGAGAGCGCTGCTGCCCGTTCCCTGTTCAATGTGTAGTCCCTAAGTCGCCTCTTACGACACCCACGGGAAGAGTAAGTTGGTGACAAATGTATTCTACTCCTGCCGTCACCACACGGCTATTTCTCTGATTCGGTAGTAGTTAGATTTAATTAATTATCTATTTATTACAAACGTGTTTATGGTTCTTTAATATTGATAACAGAGTCGATAATAATTTATTACTGGTACATGATAAAGATTAAAGTGATAGATACTTTTTCAATATTCAAGTCACTTGGCTCGTTGGTCTAGGGGTATGATTTTCGCTTAGGGTGCGAGAGGTCCCGGGTTCAAATCCCGGACGAGCCCATTCACCTTTTTGATTTTGAAATTCTGTTTGTGTATTACGCTTAATTTATCACAGAGGTACTAAATGAAAACTTTTTGTAATTCAGTAAGACCCGGTAGGGGTCATTCTTCTCCGACGCGCTTCTCGCCCTGGCAACGTTCTGGGCCGCGGTCCGAGCCCGTCTGAGGGCGCCCCCAGATACGTTGTCATAAATTTCCTAAGGGGTACGAGCCTTCTGCTCCCCCGCAAGTTCGCGCCCACTATATTACCACTCTGGTATAAATAGTGATTAGGTCCGTCAAAAAAAAAAAAATGAAAACTTTCCTTCAAATTCTGTTGCGCGTTATGTGAAAAAAAAACAGTCAAAACTAAGTTGTAACTCCTTATTTTTTCATACGCATAATTCATACCTAAGTACCTAAAGTATATTTAAAGGTGTTATGAAAATTACATGAAAATGTAATGCATCTTCTTATTTTACAAGCTTTTTATTAGCTTGCACTGTATGTATGTGTGTGGGTTTGTTTGTATGTTCGGGCGAAATCTTGCAACTCAAATTTGAAGCACTTGCTGCCATTGGAATTTGATGAAATTTGGTACACTTATGTAACCGCGATGACAATGCACTATCATGGTACCATGGAGCTGGTGTGATGATGGAGACGGAAGGTGGCCATAGGAACTTCATTAATACACAACACAACCTAGTCGTGTTTGGGCTCGTTGGATTTGTATTAACAAGATCTTTAGTCATACGTGATGTCCAGGGTCTCATGATGGAGCCGGAAGGTGGCCCTAGGAACTCCTTAAATACACACCACAACCTAGTCGTGTTTGGGCTCGTTGGATTTGTCTTAACAATATCTTTAGTCATACGTGATGTCCAGGGTCTCATGATGGAGCCAGATGGTGTCCATATAAACTCCTTAAATACACACCACAACCTAGTCGTGTTTGGGCTCGTTGGATTTGTCTTAACAAGGATACTCCACTCCACGGCTTTAAAAGCTTGTTAAAAAAGGATTTTTAATTAAACTTATTAAACGAAAATATTCTACCTGCACTTGTTTGCATTTATTGCGAACACTCAATGTCCTATGGAGTTCTAGATTGTATTTCATTGACTTAGATATCAGTTACCGACAGCCCAACAGGAGAAGACCTTGCATCAAGACATTTTTGTAAGCAAAGGCATACGAAACATAAAAAAATGATGGAACCAGACATTTTATATTTTTTAATTTGTAATGTTTGCAAAGGAAGACACGGGCACATAATTAATTACTAACACACCACCGGTATAAAATCTTATAAAACTCGTAGATAAAGTATGGCATTTCGTCCATTGTTTCGTTTCGAATTTTGCCTTATTTAACTATTTATTTCAATTGTTTTTAAAACAAAAGTAATAGTAAATCGTGAGTGATAGCAAAATTTGTTTTAGCCTATTCGTTAAGTAACAGAATTATTAAAGATGTTTGAAGAAGACTGAAATTATATAAGTTTTTATGCATTGGCAAACGTCATTCAATTTTATTGATTGTAGAACACACGTAATTGTAGGGTGTCTCAATATTATGTTTTAGGTAGTAGTATAAGATTTAAAAATAAAAAAGGACTACAGAGGTAGCTTGCAAAACAAATATAGTTCAGTCATAGCTCAGCTGCTGTGGTTTAATTAAACGTCCCAACACATACTTTGACAAAAACCGTTAAAAAAAACCATTTATTAAAAACGTTCTTAGATAAACGTTGCAACTAGTCTCTCCAAACTGACTGACTGGTGGTGGACTGACCTGAGGAAGGTCGCTGGTGCTAGCTGGATGAGGAAAGCGGGTGATCGTGCGCTTTGACGTGCCCTTGGGGAAGCCTACGTCCAGCTGTGGACTGCAATAGGCTGACTGATAGTCTCTCCACGCATTAGATACACCCGGCTGAAATAATTTTACTTACATTAGATGAGTCAATGTTCTTCGCTCTATCATAAAATAAAATTTTATCAAACCAAACTCAAAACATAACGCGGCTGTTTAAAAAGATATATATTGCAAGGTCTTTTGCTATCTTATCTGTGTTACCATGGGAAACAAGAACATTTCTATGTATCTTCCGAGCTGAAATGAGGGTAGAATTTCAAATGTAATGCACTTTAGCATTTTATGTGTTTTTAAATTGCTGTACAAACTTCCTTGTTGTTGGTATGAAATTGCGTTACACTCATACAGAACAAGATGACGTAACGTAATAATGTTGTTTTCGTTATTTCCATGGCCAATTTTGCTAATATTTTGTACATAATTTTGTTTTGCAGACGGGTTCTCGAATGGAGACCACGTCTCGGGAAACGTAGTGTGGCCCCCCTGCTAGGTGGACTGATGACCTGAGGAAGGTCGCTGGTGGTGGCCGGATGAGGAAAGCGGGTGATCGTGCGCTTTGGCGTGCTTTTGGGGAGGCACACGTCCAGCAGTGGACTGCAATAGGTTGAATAATGGTGATTACATATTTTTGCTTAGTTCTATTTTTCTTGGCCATCATAAATACTCATTATATTAATCGATTTTGTACTAGCTTTCCGCCCGCGGCCACGCTCGCATTATGCAAGATTTTCCCGTGGGAATAAGACTTTTTCGCGTAAAAATTATCCAATGTGTTAATCTAGGGTACAAACTATCTTCATTCGAAATTCCATCGAAATCCGTTCAGTAGTTAAGGCGTGAAAGCGGAACAAACATCCAAACATCTAAACATCCAATATATTTTCACATTTATAATATAAGGTGTGATTTGCAAAAAAAAACTAACTACACACAAGTCGTTATTAAAAGCAAAACAAGCGTTTCTTAGCAGTAGCTGTGACGTAATTGATGACGTAATAAGAAAACGCACCAAAGTGGAAGATTGATGACGTGTGTACGCCGAGATTATAGAAGCGTGTCACATCACACATAAAAGAACGTATGTAGGTACAGTCAGTCGGAATTAGTCCGAAAAAGAAAATTATCGGTTGTGAATTTGATCAATCTCTTGAGACTTATCCACACATGTAGGCTAGGCAAGCCTTACATTGGAACTACCTCCTCTTGCTATAAGCAATATCCGTTAGAAAAGGTTTTCCACTGTGTGTGCCTAATGTTTAAAATTTACCTTCATTTTGGCCCTCAGTACATTCACCCTCATCATCATCATCATTTCAGCCTGTTAGAGTCCACTGCTGAACATAGGCCTCTCCAATCGCACTCCAGCGCGACCGGTCTATAGCCACCTGCATCCAACGAGACCCAGCGATCCTCACCAGGTCGTCGGTCCATCTCGTAGGTGGCCGTCCCACACTGCGCTTGCTAGTACGTGGTCTCCATTCAAGGACTTTCTTGCCCCATCGGCCATCCGATCTTCGCGCTATGACGTGGCCTGCCCATTGCCACTTCAGCTTGCTTATCCTACGAGCTATGTCAGCAACTTTGGTTTTTCTACGGATCTCCTCATTTCTGACTCGATCTCGTAGAGAAATACCAAGCATAGCCCTCTCCATAGCTCGCTGCGCGACACTGAGCCTCTGAAAAAGTCCTATTCACCCTACGCGGAAGTATTGTCCTCCCATCACGACCACGGTTGATATAGTAACATTTTTGTTCGTAGAATAGCCACACACCAGTGTATTTTATTAAATAAACCAAGAAGCTCGTATCATTTATCTATTTTTACACGCGCCACCAACTTGATCACGTAACCTTATTTTTACCAATCAAATTTCCAATAAAGCGTATAATTTTAATGAAGGCTCCGATCTGCTTAATTAAATAGCAATGAATAAAAAAATAATTAAGCAAACCGAATAAAAAGGGAAAAAGAAATTTTGAAGGCGGAATGTAAAGATCATGTTTCGAATGCTCTGTGTATATTTATTTTATTTTATTTATTTAGGGCAACCAACAAGACACTTACTCGATACATAGAAATATAAAAACAATAACAAAAGTTAACACGCTAAAGAGGTGCCTTAATTATAGGTTGTCACCTATTATAGGTTAACTTTTGTTATACATTGAGAGCGTCGGTGGTCTAGTGGCTAGGGCCGCTGTCTTCCGGTCGGGAGACGCGGGTTCGATCCCCACCACGTGACCATGTGTTTTCGAATTTGCACGCTCTACGATGAAGGAAAACATCGAGATGAAACCTGCGCACTCCTGGGAAGAAACCTTTGAACCCGCACTGGGCAAGCATGGTCGACTAAGACCTAACCGCCCTAATTCAAGGTAGGCTCGAGCCCCTTGATGGGGACGTATATGAGCTGTTGATTGGTTAATAAAAGTACGTTAAAGAGAATCTTGTGCTCAAAAGGCAACGATTCGAATTAAAAAGTGATTCTCAAATAACCTGCCATTTGGTACAACATAATCCTAGACGTGAAAGTTTATAAGTATGTTTGTTACTCTTTGCAAAAACTATTGAATGGATTAGGATGAAATTTTGTTTGTACCCTGGATTAACACATAGGATACTTTTTACGGGATAAAAGTCTTATTCCCACGGGAAAATCTTACACAACGCGAGCGTAGTCGCGGGTGGACCGCTAAATATAGTCTTGTATATAGATGGAGTCACTTCATACTCTAATCCGTAAAGGGGCGCGCAGAGCGTTAGTTGGCTAACAGAAAGCAAGTCATACAAAAACTACATGACTAATTGTTGCATTATGCACCTGAATGAAGGTATTCGATCTTTGCGTTTCTAAGTGCACTGCTTAGAAACAGGATGCAAAACCAATGTGGTACTAAATCTCTTACTAAAACCGCTATTTGGAAAAACCGTTTTTCAATTCATATCTAAGGGCAAAAAGGACACCATAATATTTAAATTACAAGACGCAAAAGGCTTTGTAAGATGTTTGGCAAATGGGAACTCTTTAGGTTCAGCAAAAATGTAAGTGTGGTCCATGTGGGTTAGATTGAATTTATTGATACAAAAATCTGTCGACTAAAGTCCGATCTTATTAAAAACGTTAAAGGAAATCTTCTTATGAAAACGTTCAATTTAATAAATATGTTTTTGGGGAAAAAATGCCTATTTAATACCTATTCAAAAATTGGTAAATTCGTGTATACCTAAATATGATCATAATAAGAGCGCAAATATAATCATTAACATCGTAACATCGATAGATTTTAAACTATCCAGGAATAATAAGATTGTAAATGGTTTGTAAGTGTGGTGACGGCAGAGTAGAATACATTTGTCACCAACACCCTACTCTTCCCGTGGGTGTCGTAAGAGGCGACTTAGGGACTACACATTGAACAGGGAACGGGCAGCAGCGCTCTCTGATACAGTAACCTTTTAATCTGCGATCTCCAACCCGCCTGCCAAGCGTGGAGATTATGGCAAAACCCTCCACTTAAGTGGAGGAGGCCCATAGTCCAGCAGTGGACTATAACGGGCCGTTGATGATGATTGATGATAAATGGTTTGTTGCAGTTCACAATTTTATGTCAGTTTATAATATCGCGAGTTCACAATCTGACGGTGACATGTATATTGAATATAAGACTTTTCATAAATTCATAAATAAATTCACCCTACTGCTATTTGTACCATAATAGAAGTCAGCTTTTTATCATTTTCCTTATTCATAAATCCTCACTAATATTAAATTCTGCTTTTTTTTGTCGCAAAGTAGGCTACAGTAGTTGTCTTCTTCAAAATAGTTTTAAAAATGATAAGTTACGAATAATTTCATACTGTATGAAGCTTCTAATCTACTTTAAAAAGATTTCATAAACAAAACCTTATAAAACTTTTTAGACAAAAGTGGATTGTTTTCTTTGGCAGAAGCGTTATTAGCTTAATCTACCGAAAAAACACTTCAAAAAAGAACTAACAGAAAGAAGGATTTGGAAAACTGAAAGTTGTCGAATTACGAATTCCAGTAGAGGGCGTCGGGGCAAAGGGGCATATTTGTAGGCTTGGGTAATGTGCGATTCAATTCTCAAGCCAGTGGTTGAGGCGAGGTAAACTACCACGGCTTGATACTAATCACTAGCGGTCCGCCCGCGGCTGCGCTCGCGTTATGTAAGATTTTCCCGTGGGAATTAAACTTTTTCCCGTAAAAAGTATCTTGTGTGTTAATCCAAGTTACAAACTATCTCCATTCCAAATTTCATCCAAATTCGTTGAGTACTTTTAGCGTGAAGGCGGAACAAACATCTAAACATCCAAATATATTTTCACATTTATAATATTACTAGTTAGTCTAGTTACGTTGGTTAAAAAGTTTTATTGTCAAAGTCGAGTGCTATTTTTTTTTTATAACTGTTACTTCATTAGTTTTGTCGACCTGGTTTTATTATTTATTGTACACAATAAAGTTAACAGAAAATGATCACATAGAAAAACGACACAACAGGCACTGCTTATTTCTAAAGAAATGTCTTACAGCAGACCTTGTCAATAATATTTATTTATTTAGAGTAACAAAAGAAACTGTTTTTTTCTATAATACTAGTAACCTTGCCGGTTTCGCACGGGTAATTTAGCCAGCGCAAATAATGTAAGCGCTCAAAATTGTTGATTGAAATATATTGAATTTTCCTTATTACATTAAAACTTATTATTTTTTGTACTTATAAGCCTTCGTCATGAATCTCGCCGTCTTTTAGTGAACCGCATCAAAATCCGTTGCGTTGTTTAAGAGTTAGGGGATATACGGGCAGACGAACCCCTATTTCTCCTGGTCACGCTATAACTTGAGAACGGCTTTACCGATTTCATTCATATTTTTTTTAATGTTTTCTAATACTTACATAAAAAAATAAAAAAATGTGCAGGGTAGGTGTAGGGTGGATGTAGGGAAAAATGGCAGGACAACGTTTGCAGGGACAGCAAGTAAAATTATAAATAACAGCAATAAATCAAACGTTACGTCGGTTAAAAAGTTTTAGTTTTGTTTACAAAAAAAATATATATAAGACAAAATAAACTGCTATTGATATGTCAATGGGCCATAAATTAAATAAAGATTATAAACTTTTCTATCTACGAGCAATAAAATGCTTATCTTTTTATTCCCAAAATTATAGATATATATTAGTGGTAAATTTACTGCACTGCATATTGATAGAAACGATTACATATGTTTCGAAATAAATGTTATCCGGCTCGTTGGTCTAGGGGTATGATTTTCGCTTAGGGTGCGAGAGGTCCCGGGTTCAAATCCCGGACGAGCTCATCCCTTTTGTACTTTCGTTTTTTTTAATCTTACAATATTTTTTCGTGCATGTAAAGAAATACGATTTAAATATTCAATTTTTGTAGTAGATTTATTATTATAATAAAAGTATAATTTCATTTAAAATGCAACTCAAAAAGAGTTACGCGCAATAATAAAATATCTTAATTCTAGAAGCAGTTACTTACCACGCCGTCTTCGCTCGTATAAAAACACTCCTTCCTGTTTAATTCTATTGTATTTGCTCACTCGGTGCTACAGAGAATGGAAGGCAATATAAACGAAAAAAGTATCCCTTTCACCCCTACATCCCCTATTTCCTCGCTATTTGGCTGATTAGAGGAAGCTTTATAGCTCTTTTTCTCGAAATAAAAACTTATTGAAGAATATTTTACAACAAAATAAAAAAGTTATTGCGCTATTTTTTTTTTGTATGAAAATGTTTTATAAAGAGAGTCGCACTGAGAAATAAAAAGTAAGATGTTATTTGTAGGTAAAAATAATATATATATACTGAACAACAGTGTTTAAAATCAGTTTAAATTCAAAAATAAATTTAATACGATTCCTGTGAAAATTCTTGCCCTTTCTTTTCGACAAAAGAAATGATATTTTGTTATAAAACGCGGCAGTTCTGCCGCCTTTTTTGAGTGATATAAGCTCCACCATCAACAAAGCCTATAATTTTTAAATATTTGCTTATAATTATTTTAGGGCCACGATTGACTCCAGTCTCCCCTTATAAAAATGGTGGCGACAATACAGAGGGTACTTAATTCTGTGACAGAGGTTGGAATACAATATCCAGGAGCAATAACCGAAGAAAAAATAACCTCGTTGTATAAAAATCTTTTTCGCTCATTCTTACTATAGGTATGTAAGATCTTTTGACTGGGTTGTTGACCTCAATATTACGGAGTTTGGGTAATATACGAGGCACTTCCAAGTGCCTATATAGTTCAATGGGAAAGGGCCGGTTCGTTTTTGGTTAACTACATGTGACGAAGACAGGAAAAAAGCTTATCATGTAAATCATCAATCAACATCAACGGCCCGTTACAGTCCACTGCTGGACTATGAGCCTCCTCCATTTAAGTGAAGGGTTTTGCCGTAATCTCCACGCTTGGCAGGCGGGTTGGAGATCGCAGATTAAAAGGTTACTGTATCAGAGAGCGCTGCTGCCCGTTCCCTCTGCCTGTATTCTACTCTGCCGTCTGGCTAATGTACCTGACGGGAATAGTTGATGATCATTGCATGATTGGATGAAAAAAACTTTTTTTTTAAATGACTTTTCGTCTTCGTCGTATCCTCATGACTGAGGGTCGTGACCACCAAAAGACGCGTTGCGGGACAGGGCTCTCCAGGTGCATCTATCTTGGGCAAGGTGGATTGCGGCCTGAGTGTTGCAATTAATGGACTCGAGAATGGCATCTGTCCACCGAGAGGGCGCTCTTCCTCTGCTCCTTTTCCCCTCAAAGTGGCCCACTAGTATAAGTCTCTCAAGGTCATGAGGCTCCCGGCGGGCGACGTGACCGAAGAAAGAGAGATACCTTTGTAGACAAATTAAAAACTGGCGTGTTTTTATATTGAGCTCTTGAAGAATAGAGACGTTAGTCCTATGTGCTGTCCACGGGTTAAACGACTCACCGCTATGCAAAATGCGATTAAAAATACAATAGAATAGAAGCTTTATTTGCAGTAAATGTGTTTTTTTTAACAAAGTTGTTACATTTTATTAGTATCATACACTTAACCAGTAAATTACTTGGTATAAAAAATTCATCAGGTAAATTGTATTGATATAAATTAGAATTTTAACTATTTAACAATGTTTGCATGCATGTCAACATCAACGGCCCGTTACAGTCCACTGCTGGACTACGAGCCTCCTCCACTTAAGTGGAGGGTTTTGCCATAATCTCCACGCTTGGCAGGCGGGTTGGAGATCGCAGATTAAAACGTTACTGTATCAGAGAGCGCTGCTGCCCGTTCCCTGTTCAATGTGTAGTCCCTAAGTCGCCTCTTACGACACCCACGGGAAGAGTAGGGGTTGGTGACAAATGTATTCTATTCTGCCGTAACCACACGGCTAATACATATTAGATTTATAAATAATAATTATTAATGTCAATCTTAACCTAATCTTTGTGCGTTACTTATGGACTAAATATTCGTCAACGCTATAAAACAACGCTCCATTAAAAAATTGTAAAAGACTTGGAGAATAGGACTCAGGACAGGGTCATCTTTCTGTTATCATCATCATCGTGTGGGTTGTATGTTGCAGGGTTGCTCCGGGGAATTCCTAAAAGGTTTCCGTAACTTAAGGATAGTAGGTACATTCAGAACTTTAATTTAATTTGGAAAGCCATTAGGCCTAGATACCTATGTTGTGAATTGTTTGATGGCTTAAATTACCTACATACGAGTAAGTATACAGGATGTAAGGAAAAGTTTCATTATCATTTAAACCACATAATGTGTTAGTGGTGTCCAACTCTGTATAAAACAACAAAAAGAATCTTCTGTTCCATACATTTTGGTCGAGTAGGTATTGACAATTTGTATGAAGCAACTGTTTTTTTTTTGTTGAGTTACAGAGTTTGCCCCATAGTAAAAGTTGTTGAACATCACTAAATTTATGTGGTTTATATGATAATGAGACTTTTCCTTACACCCTGTATAATGTTGAATCGAAAACTTCCATTTACGTTTGTTTTTCGAAGCCAATTTTTTTATTTAAGTAAGTATCTTGAAGAGGCGCGTCTGGTCAATAAAACAACGCAAGTTGAAAACACAATTTTAAAACGCACGAGTACCTAATACCCACATGTGAATAGACCAATTACGAAATTATGTCTGACGAAATTCATCATCATCATCATCATCATCAACAACTCACATACGTCTCCACCGAGGGGCTCGAGCCTACCCTGAATTAATGGCCGATTTACACTTTGACAAGTAGCAAGCGCGAGTTGTACTCAACTTGCAACTAAAAATAGAAATAGAAGTGGCAACAGGAAATAATATGCTTTTTGACAACGGGAAGATATGAAACTTTTGTTTTGACAACTTGCACTTGCAACTCGCGCTTGTAACTTGTCAAAGTATAAACTGGCCGACGACGCTCAAACCTTAGTAAAGCATCTTGAGAAAACCTGTACGCTACTGCTAATAAACTCGAAGGTTGAGTGTGAAGTCAACCAACCCACAGTAATTAGTAATACAGTAATCAGTAATAGTAGTAATAGAAGTAGTATTAGTAATAATCAGTAATTAGTAGTACAGTAATTTTCCGTTAGCTTTAAGGGTCTGGAGTGCAAAGGCCAAAATTGAACTCTACGAAATAATCACTAAATTGTGTTAGTCTTATCGTCGTCTTTGTTGTATTAAGTAATTTAAATATCATAACTAAATGGAAAATACCGTTTTGAAACCTTATTGACACCTTCTATCAAACAAAATATTATAAATGTGAAAATATACCTGTTTGAATGTTTGTTCCGCTTTCACGCCTAAACTACTAAACTGATTTGGACGAAATTTAGAACGAATATAGTTTGTAACCTGGATTAACATAAAGGATACTTGTTACGGGGAAAAGTCTTATTCCCACGGGAAAATCTTACAAAGCGCGAGCGTAGCCACGGGTGGACCGCTATTAATTTTATGAAAGTGAAAAGCTAATTATAAGCTACGAGTACTATCGCTTCATCAATAAAAAAGGCTGATACAAAATTACATGAAACAGGTGTTTCAGAGTGTTTCCTTTCGACAAGCTAATTATTATTACTTTGATGTAATAATTTCATAAAAAAAAGCCAAGAAGAAGTTTTATTTAAAAACACCTCGAGCTTCTCCGATCATTGACTTAAGATCGCTGATATGCTTAAGCAAGCGGAACATTTTTACCGAAAAATTTCCTCAACTTATTTTCCGTTAGCTAGGGTCTGGAGTGCAAAAGCCAAAATTGAACTCTACGAAATAATCACTAAATTGTGTTAGTCTTATCGTCGTCTTTGCTGTATTTAAATAATAATTATTACTATTGTTGTATAAAGCGAAAATAAAAATAAAATCGATCTTGGTCTTTTTAATTTTTCGCTTTATAATTATTAGATATTTCGATAACAGACGTAATCTGTAAGAATAATAATATATAATAATAATTATTATAATAATAAATCGTTTATTTGCTAGAATACAGTAGAACAAAAGTCTTAAAACTAAAAATGTCTAAGATTTATTTTAAAAACTCTAATGGCTCTGGTAAAACAATAAAAATAATTTGTCAATAGTTATTAATAATTAAAATATATCCTACTAATATTAGAAATGCGAAAGTTTGGATGTTTGGATGTTTGTTGCCGAATTACGCTTGAACCACTGGACGGATCGAAATGAAACTTGGCACTCATATAGGTTAGGTCCTGGAATAGGACATAGGCTAATTTTACCGCGGTAAAACACTTCACTTCCACGGGAAAACTCATTTGCGGGTGAAACCATGGGCGGAAAGCTAGTTTGTTATAAAAAATATTCACAAGCATTACAATTTGATTTGTCATTATTTAAAAATTCATTAGTATTATAAAAACAATGTTTTAATAACCATTTCGTCAGTGTTGATTTAAAAGCTATTTGCTCAAGACATTTAAAATTATCAGGCGTATCATTATTATATAACAATACACAAACTTAGATACAATTTTCTTGTAAATATATTATGACAGGGAGAATAATGTAGCATGTTCATAAATTATTGGTTATAACTGTCTGTGACAAACTCCGCCGCGATTTACCCAATACTTTGGATATGAATGTACAAATACACAAATACATTTAGTAGTTTAAGTCAAAATGTAGCTACATGAAGATACCATTTTTTTTTTAAACTAATATTTTTTTTTCAGTTCACCCACTTCATCTGCCCTTTCCGGTTCTACGCATTATCTAACCAAAGGTTGAAATAAGATCCTATTATCTACAGAACCTTTAACTTGAAATAACACTCTTACTTGATCAGCCGATATTATTATCGCCTTTTAAAAATATCTTAAAAAGTATTTTTAGAGTCAACTTACTTATAAACTTGGAAGTCTACAATAGCAACAGCTCATATACGTCCCCACAGAGGGGCTCGAGCCTACCCTGATTTAGAGTGATTTGGCCTTAGTTGACCACGCTGGCCCAGTGTGGATTGGTCGACTTCACACACAATCTTTGAATTTCTTCGCAGGAGTGTGCAGATTTCATCACGAAGTTTTCCTTCACCGTAAGGGCGTCGAATAAACATACATATGAATTCGAAATTCGAAAAAACACAGGTACGTGGTGGGGATCGAACCCGCGTCTCCCGGACGGGAGGCAGCGGCCCTAGCCACTAGACCACCGACGCTCTACAATATGTTTCGATCGAAGTAAGTGCTCGGCAAAGGCATTTTATACGTT
The DNA here is from genome assembly GCA_951230895.1 of Carpatolechia fugitivella. Classification (NCBI taxonomy): domain Eukaryota; kingdom Metazoa; phylum Arthropoda; class Insecta; order Lepidoptera; family Gelechiidae; genus Carpatolechia; species Carpatolechia fugitivella. Next base: position 1,717,315 of record OX579661.1, read on the forward strand.
TAAAATTTACAGTGCTCCGATTTTCTTCGCCAAAATTATTCCCTAGAGCGTATCTACTGAGTATTTTCCGCTTATCCGATACGAATTTAAAATACAAGGTCTTTGAAGGATACCGCTGGAATATTTGTTTATGAAAAAAGTTTGTGATGTGTTAAATATCAAACTCATTTTTAAACACGCTGTACGTCAATCGATCAGCCTATTGCAGTCCACTGCTGGACTGCTGCCTCCCTAAGGGCACAACAAAGCGCACGATCACCCGCTTTCCTCATCCAGCTACCACCAGCGACCTCCCTCAAGTCATCAGTTCACCTGGCATCATCAGTCACTGTACGTATGATTAAGTAATTTAAAATTGATATGGCTGATGTTTTTTAATCTGAATAAAATCTGACAAGGCAGATTACAGGTCAGGGTTCAAGTTAGGGTGCAGGTTTTGTGATAAACTGTGATTTTGATTACATGTTTTTAAACGTTATTATTTTTTTAGAATCGCCAATAAGACTCTATTGACCTTCCGTCCAACTTGAACGTTTCGACTGTCCAAGAAAAATACTTTTTTATAGGTAATTTCTCCGTCTTCTCTGACTACGTGAGGCTTTTGAAAATAACGCAACTTTTTTGAATCACACGCCTTAGATAATTGATCTCATAAGTAACAAAAATAAAATTCAGCAAAGTATATTTTGGACACAAGACGAATAGCGAAGCGTCTCTGTTTCAGCTTGGCCAAATTTGCTTTTGTATGTCCATCTGTCTGTCCATTTGTTTGTTTGTTTGTTTCACTCTACAGGTCGCGTTTCTCAACCGATTCTCGTGAAATTTTGTGAGCAGGTTGGATAAATTAATATTTTTTTTTTGTAGAGTCAGTTTTTGGAAATTTTAAAAAAATACGGAGTTATGGGGGCTGCCAGCTTACAAGGTCTACTGCTGAGGCTGTTTTCCTCTACAGTACAGGTCACACCAATAAAACAAAATGAAATGAAATGAAATAAAAAATAAATTAAAATTAATCAAGGCGTCGTCGGGTCGGGGATGTTTGTTGAGAAAAAATTAAAATAAATATGAAAAGATAATCAGACTCGCGATATCTACAGCTCACAGAGCCACTAGTAAAATTTATAATAGACAAGTTTTTATATGAACTCAAGTTACACACAAAATTGATAACATATATTTTTTAATAAACTAAATATATTCCTAAAGACCCTGTATACGTTTTACGAATCGTATCAGAGTTTCCGCGGCCGTGGATACGTCTCAAGTCTTAAATGGATATTATTGCAGATCGATCTTGCCTCCATTACCCACACCCCTTCTCTTAGCGTGAATACAGGGTTATAAAGTGCGCGTTCTAACTCCGTTTTTCTTCTTCTTCTTCGAGTTCTTCTCCACTGCTGGAGGTTGGAAATCTGCTCCGCGTACGTCTCTCTATCTCTCGCCAAACAGAATAGTTCTTCTATAGTCCTTCGACGCCGACGTGTGGTGACGGCAGAGTAGAATACATTTGTCACTAACCCCTACTACTCTTCCCGTGGGTGTCGTAAGAGGCGACTTAGGGACTACACATTGAACAGGGAACGTGCAGCAGCGCTCTCTGATACAGTAACCTTTTAATCTGCAATCTCCAACCCGCCTGCTAAGCGTGGAGATTATGGCAAAACCCTCCACTTAAGCAGAGGAGGCTCATAGTCCAGCAGTGGACTGTAACGGGCCGTTGATGTAGTCCTTCTACGAGTATAGTTCTTTCATAGGTATACCGTGGCGACGCCTGTCCAGTTTTTAATGTTCTCGAGCCACGACATCTTAGGTCTTCCCACGCTTCTTTTTCCATCGATCTTGCCCATCATTATTGTTTGGAGTATCTGGTATCGCTCGTGCTTAACTCCGTTTTTAGATGTGACAAAATTATTTCTATGTCTCCAAACCATAACTGCAGCCATATTTGATCAAGTTAACTCTTTAAAGTCGCTTTATACATTTCATTCAGTAAAGCATTTGAATAACAAACAGCTTAATTTTGAAACCGAATTCTAGAACATTAAATCTGCACGGGCAGTTTTTGTCATAAAGTCAGTATGCCTTTCTCATTAAGGAGTCTTGGCAATAAAAGTTGTTCATCAACGGCCCGTTACAGTCCACTGCTGGACTAGCCTCCTCCACTTAAGTGGAGGGTTTTGCCATAATCTCCACGCTTGACAGGCACGTTGGAGATCGCAGATTAAAAGGTTACTGTATCAGAGAGCGCTGCTGCCCGTTCCCTGTTCAATGTGTAGTCCCTAAGTCGTCTCTTACTACACCCACGGGAAGAGTAGGGGTTGGTGACAAATGTATTCTACTCTGCCGTCACCACACGGCTATTTAATTTCTCCAAACAATAGCACCCATCTATCATATATAACATACTTATATCAATCATGTTATTTAATTTCTCCAAACAATAGAAAGTATCTAGCTACTTTCAAACTTCTTCATAATAATTGTTTCTAGTGAGATATTCGGAGTAAAGATACTGAAAATTTCGCAACGAAGTCATATTTTAAAATATTCATGTCAAAATAATTTTTACCTACTCTTCTTTACTTTTTCATACCCAAGGTAAAGATATTTCTAATATATTATGTCTGCTAGGTCAACAAGGTGGTTGCTACACCGTATTTTACGAGAATTGACGTTTATCGCTACTATCTTTCTACGTAGGGTAATATTGTTGAAAAATTGCGGGAATTCTACTTTTGAATGGGTTATTTGCAATTTTGAAAAATGTTAAAGTATCTTTGTCTCGTTGTCTTTTTCTTTTAATAACCCTTGCTTTTATCAAACTTACAGCGACGTCAGCGACCCCCTTGTGTTTGAAGATTGTTACGTAGACTTTTACGTACACCACGACTTAATAAAATAGATGATTATGTTTTTTTTTTTCTACGGAGTTCTGCAATAGACACAGACTCCTTAACCAGTCGAAACTCTAGATTAGTCTTCGTAACCACTATTACGATTGACGTGCTGTCGAGAGTACTCACTGAGTTCGCGCTTAATAGCTGAACCGTTAACGAGTGGTGCTCAAACTTTACTACAGCTAACTGAAGTTTTTCAAGAGATCGTCGACGCCGGTCGCCACTTATTAAAATAGTTTTAAGAGGGCCAACACTAAGGTACAAATTATACGTACACACTCGAATTTTCAAAAATGTAATTTTAATAAGTACCTATATGTAGGTATACCTTTATATTTACTAGCTATGAAAATCATTATCATATACGAGTATCATCATTTTCAGTCCACATAAATCCACTGCTGGGTTGAATTGCCCTTGCGCCGGTGGCGCCGCCGTAGAGAAAAGTAGGTACTCTTTGTTGAAAAAAGGACCTTTGTAACATTGTTATGCTGATACCGTTAATAAAATAACAATAATAAAAACAAAATTGTCACAAAATTAAAATTTTGTTTGAAAGTCACCTCTCTGCTGTAATACAATTAACTTGTGTGTGTGTAACATGATATTCTTTTCATTATATTGCTATCCATTCTGACTGAACCCTTTCGAATTTTATTACTTTGCTCCATTACAACGGTACCCTGCATAATTTGTGGAAAATTAAAAAGGTTCAACCTAAATTTAATTGACTATATTTAGGACTCCAGCACAGGAGCGAATCGACTTAACAATAGGGGATCGGACTGTTCCTAAATTTACCATATTTTATGAATTATTAATAAAATATAGATTAGTAGTAGACGATTTGCTAAGAAAAAATCAGAATCGGTTGAAAAACGAATTTACAGTGATTTTTTAAAGTTTCAATATTATGTCTGTCTCTTCCAGAAACGATTTTTTGTATGGAGATTATATGGCGTTACTAACAAATGACGTCACAAGTGGGTATATGCCTCTCTGTCTAATCTTGAATTTCAAACCTTTATAACTCGGTCAATATTCTTTTAGTGTTCGATAGCAGAAACTAAGAAGTTTGGATTTATAAAATAAAAAAAAGTAGTCCGATCCCCAATTCAGTTGAGTTGGATGAGACTGCCGAATTTCGGTCGCTGGGAACGCACACGGCTGAATAAATAAAACAATTGACTTCGAAGATTAATTATTTCCAAGACAAAGACAAGTAAAAGATAACCAAAATGTTATTGTTCAAAAGTTGTTTATTCAGGATAAAATATCCATAGTATGTGTTTGAAGTTATGCAGAATTAAGCTAACTCTTAAAGTTAATAAAGCGTTTTATCTGCAATCTGCGTGCTCTGTTTTTAGTATTACTTGTATACAGCATGAAATTTACATCGTTTTGTTCATCAAAACTCAACAACTTTTCACGAATAAAAAATTCCTGCGACAAAAAAATTTTTGGTCTCTCCATACACAATGGGTCGGTCGGGAGTCTCACTTTGTATGAAGAGGCCAAAAATTTTTTTGTCGCAGGAAATTTTTTTTTCGTGAAAAGTTGTTCAGTTTGACGGGTACTATCACTACACGGCGGGAACCAAACGATGTAAATTTCACGGTGTATATTTATTTATAAAACTAAAATATTTACTAGTTTAGATGAAGAATAATTTATCATGACCTAGGCCCTTAATTGACCATTAGCCAATTTAGGTATAAAAGTGGATTGCATCGCCCCTTCGGTACGGACCAGGGAGATTTGGACTGATTACATCGTTCGTCTGTTGGACTAATTAATGGATGAAGTTAAAGAATCCTCTGTTCCAAAATTGGGTAAGTGAATTATTACAGGAAAATCCGTTGGAAAATCTGGCTATGTCACTTTTTTGACCCAAATTATATTTTGCTATTTTTGATTAACAAAATGACATGAAAATTTGTCAATTTTCGGGTTTGTTACCAAGGTTATTATATTTAAGATTGTTACCTCGATATTGCAGAACGGTTACACGCTCCATGGTCAACAATATTAAACATAACCGTGGTAATAAACACTAAACACGAAAATCCTAAAACATAAGCTATCACTTTTAACTTGAATTCTATTATTTAAATAATCAGCGCACTTTTGAACACCGCTGGGAACCAACTCAATTCTATATAATACATGATAATAGCAGGAAGCATAGATAATGTTACCAAAAAGTGTTTGTAACTTTTAGAACGAAGATTAAGGCATTTGAATTTACATAGTTTTCTTTTTATTGCTACTACGCACGTGAGGTACATTTTGATCATCACCACCACGTGACGTTTAGAGATTTTCTAAAGTTTTATAATAAGTTTTATAGTTTTAGTTTTTTAGCTATAGCTACACTGACCTTACATAAGTAGCAAAGCTCTAGAAAATACGTAGAAAAACGGGATAGACGGACGTTATGAGCTAGACGCATGACGTAATGAGCTAGACGCATGACGCGGACTCATTATAAGTACAATTGCTACTTAATTTAGAGAAATTCGTCGACTCATTATAAAGAGTTACTTACCACAATGCACTTTTTTCTCAGAAAACTGTTAATCATAAAAATCTTTCTAGAACACACAAGTCATCTGAGCTAGTCGCGCTCCCCGAAACATTTTATAAGCTAACTGGGAGCTAAGCAGAAGTTTGACTCCGATACTCAAAGCAACCTCGGTCACGCCTCAGGAGCGTCATAAATTCAGCAAGTTTTGCAAGTGGAACCCGACTTGACATTTATGTTGCTAATTCCACGTACGGGCATGCAGCTAGACATTTATGTATTCAGTTGTGTGGGTTTTAGACGAATAACACGTTACATCGCGTACACTTCGGCAGTCGTTACTGATGGCTGGTTTTACCCACACAAAATATCTGTCTTTAGACCCATGATCATCTTCTAGTAAAGAAGCTCTTCTTTGGTATTTATTTTACGAACTGGTTTGCTAAGATACAGGCATCGCCTAGTTTGATAACCTCTGCTCTGACTATTATTATAAGACTTAGACATAAGTTAGTCTTAAGATAAAAATTGTTCCTCTGGAACTGTCTTTGCGTAAATAAAAGCAAATTGATTTCTAGTATCTGACAGCAGCGCTGCATTGAAATAAATTATCTACATGCCATAACAAAAAAAAAAATTATCTACATGTTGACAGTAGCGGGCTAGTACTGACTAGACGTCTGAAAGACGCCAGCGACCGACTCAAAATAAACTTGCCTTAATATTATACAGATACAAAAATAAATATCGACCATAATTCCCTCAATCATCACGCAAGCACAAACACACACATATATAGAATAATATTAGATTTCAAAAACTCAAAAACAATTTATTTTGAAAAATATAGAACACAGAATAAGCACTTAACAAAATACTTATACACCCATCATTCTCAATTGTACGCACACACACACACACCCACTCATGATGGAAGGGAGGGAGACTAGTGGTCTTCCAATCCCAAGCATATATTTGCGTAGGGCTAGCTTCCCTCTCTCTCATCCCCCCTCAATCATCACGCAAGCACAAACACACCCCCAAGTATACACAACACACAACACAGCACAACATACATACCCTCATATAGATCCCCACATACACACTATCACAACCTCACATACGCAAACAGAAACACACACATTTACTCACATATAATCGTACACATATAATTTATAGTGGCCTCATTGTATTTAAGGTGTAAATATGGACAGCACTGTTGTTATTCTTTAGTCTAGAATGTAAGAACCTCATGGAAGGAACTAGCCCTTGCAATACAAGGTATCTTAGTGCAGGGACTAGTGCATTACCCATTGTTAACCTTTTTTGAACAAATAAATAAATTACAAATTACAAATTAATTACCTACTGGAGGTATTATAAAAATGTAGGATATTTATTTTTTCAGATTTGTCGTAATCGATTCCTACCAGATTCAGACACGTATTTTTTTTATCCGTTAATGCTGTTCAAATAGAATCTTCTTCTTCTTCTTCGTCCTAGCGTTTCCCCGGCCTAGTGCTGGGGTCCGCTTTCCTACTTAATCTTCTCCACTTTGCCCGGTCTTCGGCATCCTTAGGTGTGAGATTGTTCTCTTCCATATCCGCTTTCACGACGTCCAGCCAGCGCTTTTTAGGCCTACCATGTGATCTAGGGCCCTGGACAGTGAGGTCGAAGCATCTTTTTCCTATACATAGTCTGACGGTCTGCGGCTAATATGGCCATACCATCGGAGGCGACTTTCCTGATGCTTATCCGCTACGTCACGGACTCTGAGACTGCCACGGATGTGTTTGTTACGAATACGATCTAATCGCGTAACGCCACACATCTATCGCAACATCATCATTTCCGTGACGTGTAGCTGCTGGACATGTCTTCCGAGGACAGGCCAGGGCTCGCTGCTGTATAGTAGGAAAGCTATTCAAATATAATATTATATATAAAAAAAGTAAAGTAGAGACTGAAAAGGTTTTCAGTAAACTTTTGTATCTACTATATTTTAAGGACTTAAACCATTCTTTTCATAGCCGTAGACGGTATAATATCCGAGAAAACAATTTTAAACCGAATGAAACCTAGTATTTTCAATTTGCAAAAAGAAAAAAAACTTTATACCTACGTGAACATTAATATACGCAAACGTGTTCCACATACGCGTGCAACCACAAAAGTTCGATGAATGTAAAGTGTTCAATCAATCTGTGTGCAGCCAATACATCACCCGGTTGTAAAGCTTATAAATTACACGTCAATCGCTAAAGGTCACTGGCCGGAAAAACAATGTATTTTTTTGTTGCACGATTAAAACGTTTAGGAGACAAAAAACGCACAAATTAATTTCATAGCTGTTGTCATTTTAAATTACTTAAACTCAAATGCGATGGGTCTGTACCTATACTTAGAGTACACTAGACACACTAGTAACTTGTTTAGGAAAAAAATATTATCATCATCATCATCAACAGCTCATATACGTCCCCGCCGAGGGGCTCGAGCCTACCCTGAATTAGGGCGATTAGGAATTAGTCGACCACGCTGGCCCAGTGTGGGTTGGTCAACTTCACACACAACCTTTGAATTTCTTTGCAGGAGTGTTTATTTGTCCTTTCGCGCAGCAACGAATCAGTGATATTGTGTGAACTTTATTATTTTCTTACATAAAAACATTTGCACCAACGAAAATGTATTAAAAACGCGGTCTAACAGCTAGTCAACGATAACTCTAAAACGGAACATCAAACAAACGCGTTTGCTACTAAAAGACAAAGAAACAACTTAAATCAAACGTTGGAACTCAGGGTACTCAGTTATTCAGAGTTACATTTTCAATTCGGAGTGTTCGCTGTTTTACTCTCACGACAATATGGGCTCAGCTATGAAAGAGTAAAGCTGGATTTATAAACGTGCATAAATCACAAAGGGGCGGCGAGCGCTTGACGTGACTTATCTCGCACCAGTCACTGTAGGATAACACCCGATGTTTTCACTGCAGTAGGGAAACTAGTAAGTTCTGCGTGATTTTTGAATTTGGAAAAATACTGTTTTAGTTGGGCTAGAGAGAGCGAAGCGTCTCCGTTTGAGCTTGGACAAAAATGTTTTTGTATTTCCGGAGGATTTGCTCGCGAGGTCTACAGCTCACACAGCCATTTGTGTTAAATAAGAATTACAAACTATCTCCATTCCAAATTTCATCCAAATCCGTTCAGTAGTTCAGGCGTGAAAGTAACAAACATCCATCCATACATACAAACTTTCGCGTTTATAATATTAGTAAAGATGATTAATTAATCCTGCTCGTTTTTCTCTCAAAAATCTCTATCTAGGCGTCCTCATATTTTTATTAGGTTCACAAACTGAAATGTTACACTCCTATAACCTGCTTATATTAATATAAAGATCAATTTAAATATTCTAAACAAGTGAACACAGAATGCATAAATAATAAATAAATAATGTCGCTAACTACCTACTAATATAAAACTTATACTACAAAAGCAATTTTGGATTTGACTGAGGCTAAAGAACCAGAAAATATCAAAAACCTGATTCCATTGTAACCAACTGTCATTCTATACATGAGACCATTACCGAGGGCCATTACGTGGGCATTAATGACTAGATGTTGGAAAATATGACTTCTGAAACACATTTTGTGGTTACAGTTCTGTTATAAATAAAATGGTTTTTCTCCTGAGTTCGAGTCGGATTCGACGCTGCTGCAGAGACGACCTAAAGCGGAAGTATTTGAGGTATTTGCTTTTTATCTTAGTGCTATTTCTGGCAGGATAAATGTTAACAGATCGGTTGTATTCCCCGCTTTGAAACAGTTTACGAAAGAATCCGAAGGAATCCAAAAGAATCCTCACTTTCTATTTGGAAAACACTTTGTCTGATGAAAAAGGAATGCTAAACGTAGATTTGAGAAAGGCATTAGAAAAGTGGAAAGGTTTCTTAAATAAATGGCATACGACTAATATGCACATATTATGAATGTCCTATAGAAACTTATTTTATTTTATTTTATTATTTATTGTACAAAATAAAGTTAACAGAAAATTATCACATAGAAAAACGACACAACAGGCACTGCTTATTTCTAAAGAAATGTCTTACAGCAGACCTTAACCTTTTTTTTCAACAGAAAAATCTTGAACTTTTCAGAGAAATCTGTCATGTGTCTTATTTCTAATTTCGAATATAATTTTCATGTTCAGTTTTTTTTTCCTGCTAATTTTCTTTTTGTTCTACTTTTTCCTCTGTAACTAAATTAGACCTGGGCCCCGTTTCACGAAGCAACAATTTACTAGTGAGAAGTTACAATTTGATATTCATTGCGTAACCAATTCGCCGCCCTTATCGTTTTATCTCATTGTCTACGCAACGTACATCGAATTTTACTTGTAATTTGTAGCTTCGTGAAACGGTCCCCAGGTGATCCAACAAGATCGTCGATCGTGCGTGCTGGTTTACACATATTAAGTTGTTAAGCAGTTAACTAAATTTTAACTTAATTTTAAGCAACTTAATGCGTGTAAACAGCGAATTTAGTAGTAAGTTGCAAGTTAAAATTTAGCGTGCAAGTAAACAAGTAGATTAGAACTTTTTCTATTTTTCGGGTAAGTTGGTTGGTGGGCGTGGCCTTGACACGTTTGGACAGGCACGATTTAGTTAATTCTTAGTTAATTTTGAGTTAGTGCGAAGTTAAGTGCAAATGTTTAATGTTTATTTTTTGGAAATGTTTTAATATATATTATTATATTAGGTATAAATAAAAATATTATTGATTAATATATTATTAACATTAAATATTAATCTTTAATAATAATTATATAAAAAAAATATAATAATATAATATTAATTTTACAAAAATAAATATTTTATTATAATTTATTATTTTATTTATTATATTTATTACAGATTTGAATTCGCTGTTGATCGTCCATCTTGGGCTAACTAAAGAGCTTATCTACTAAAATGACGTGTAAACACTTACTTAAAATTTAGTCGCTGAAAATTTTGTTGCTACTTGACAAGTTAAAACGTGTAAACCAGCCATTACAGGCAACTACAAGCAACTACAAGTTTTTGTCCACAATTTTTCCGGTGCACGTCTTTCCTCAGATATATTGGCTTCAGTGCTGCCACCTTAGCGCTTTCGGAGTTAGATCTAGCGCTTTTTTGGGACACTTGGCGCTGAATATTAACTCCTAGCGGAAAATCTAGCGCTTTTTTATAACGGACCAAACTTAGTAGTATCACGTCGCAATTTCGGCAAAAAGTAGGAAGTAAGCAGCAACACCGCAAGTCGTTTAGCTTCCGTTTTATGTATTTAGGGTATTCTCCGAATAAAATAAGTTGTTTCGTTGAAATCGATTAGCCATCATACTTATTAATATTAAGACTATTTTAGATTTAAGTTGATAAATACAATTTGTATTGAAATAAATAAAAATTTCTTACTGTTATGCCTTTTTTTGTTCTTGCGTGCTAGCGGATTCTAGCGCTGTTTAGTTTTATGCAGTCTAACGGAATCTAGCGCTATTTTCAAGCGCTTTTAGCGCTGATTGGCCTCAGAGAGGTGGCAGCACTGATTGCCTTAAGTTTGGCGACAAGCCAGAAACATGATTGTTATTTTGCCTGTATAAGTTTTTGTCCTTGGCAGTGTCAATACTTATTTTCCTGTTAGTTGAGATTATTATGAAAACTGTGTATTTTTTCCATTGTGCCTATATAACAAATAGGCAAAACGTTCAAAGTCAAAGTTTTTTATTCGAATTGAGATTTTTACAAATCATTTTTCGACGTCAAAGCTATCATGGATGGCACGTTCACTACCAGTGTACGCCCTCTGTGGAGAAGAACGGCCAGAAGAAACTCCACAGGAATTGTATCTTTTGTACTTTTCTTTTAAATATATAAAGAAACATACATGAGTCATAATTATAATCTACTCCGCTGATTTGGAACAACAGTTGACCAGACGTTTTTATCATCTAAATAATCATTTATCGTATAATAGGCCTTAACACATAAAATAGTTTTAATTTTAATTTTAAATTGGCTATCGGACAGATTTACAATATCATCTGGTATTTTATTATAAAAGCGAATACAGTTCCCCATGAATGAATTGTTTACCTTACAAAGTCTAAAGTTTGGGTGGTTTAAATCATAATCAGTTGACGTTTTATTTGGGTTATTTTTTTATAACTTTCTACCTTGCTGATGACAAGTAACTAACTAGTAGCTAAACCTTGTTACAATAGCAGGATAAGTGGCAGTACTAAATGGCACATACTATGAATAGTTTAGCGTACTAGGTATTAGGTACTTTTTGTAGGTTAGTTGTAGAGCAAGTGAGCAAGACTTATCGTCAAAGTCAAAGTCAAAATTATTTATTTCCATAGGATGTTATTACATCACTTAGATCCGTCATTACATTTTTTTGGGTGAGTTCACTAACACAATGTAAATGGCGGAATCTGTGGAGAAGAGCTCACCGAAGAAACTCCACAGTCGTCGCATCTTTTGCGTTTCCTTTTTTAAATAAAATATACATTATAACAATTGTTGGACTTACAAACCATCAAAATAATAGCAGTGATAGCCTAGTCGGTAGAAGGCTTGGCTCTCATTCCGAAGGTTCTGGGTTCGTATTCCAGCCTGTACCTCTGAATTTAAAATTCACGTACAGATCTTTTCTAACCAAATTATCACTTGCTCGGTGTTTCGGATGGCACCTGAAACTGTAGCTTCCGGTTTACTGCCTTAGTGGTAGTCGTAAAGCCATGACAGCCCTTTGGGCGGCTTAGAAACTCTTGACAATAGATGGCGTCAGCCGTCACACAATGAATGAAAGAACCATCAAAATTAATAGTCTCTGTTCTTGCTTTCAATCTGAAAGGACATCAGGGACCATCAATAAACGTGCCTTTCGATGCACAAAAGATAATGCCTTAAATGAAAATTGGGTCACCTGTTAATGATCCAAACCAAAATTGAAGTAAGTAGTAGTTTATTGGCGAAACTGTAGCAGTATCAATCAATCAATCAATCAGCCTATTGCAGTCCACTGCTGGACGTGCGCCTCCCCTTGGGCACGCTAAAGCGCACGATCACCCGCTTTCCTCATCCAGCCACCACCAGCGACCTTCCTCAGGTCATCAGTCCACCAGGCATGGGAGGGGGGGTTCCAGACTACGTAGCAGTATCAGCCAATTGTTATTATTATGTATCTACTAGCATCCACTTGCGGCTACACCTTTTTAGTATTTTTACCTAGAAAATAAATCATTCCCTAGGTAAAATGTCATGATATTACTTTTCAGCGTATTGTGATTCCTAAATAAATACTTCGATCCATTGCTCTGTGAAAAATTAAAACAACAAACAATTCAAGAGTATCAAAATTGCATGATAAACAGTTCATATACCTCCGAATAGGCCTTAGTCGACCACACTGGCCTAGTGCGGGTTGGTCGACTTCACACACAACCTTTTGCAGGAGTGTGCAGGTTACATCGCGATGTTTTTCTTCACCGTAAGAGCGACGAATAAACGTACATATGAATTCGAAATTCGAAAACACATTGGTACGCGGTGGGGATCGATCCCGCGTCTCGCGGATGAGAGGCAACGGCTTCATTGTCATAACATAATAATGAACAAATGAATTTCATATATAATTTTAAACTTTCGCGGTCATTATCATAACATTTATACAGTCTACCCGCGACTATGGTGCTTGCAACAGCGCCGAAATATCGGGTCTCTTCAACAAAAATAATATCGCGGTAAGCCCGTAAAATGTCTCATAAATGTTAAAATGAATTTAAATCACGAATTATTCTGTTTTCCCTGAACTGCATTGTGACAGTATTTCATGTAAATTATTCTCCTCATTGCTTGTTGCATACATTGTGGTCAGTTAAGTTTGATCATAGTTTACTTTGATCACTATATTCATTCTCACATTCTTAAATTACATTTAAATTGTTATTAAACTTTGTACTTTTAGTTTAAGTCTGTGGGAACAAATAAATAAAAAATCTTTATCTTTATCTTTAACTTTATTTATCGAGAAAAAAAAACACATTTATCCTAAATAAATAACAAAAATGCCTAAATAAATAATTGATTTATGCAGCGAGTGTCGATTCGTCTGACATCGAATCTCTCCAAGTCGAGACCTTTTGCATCGAGGTTATTTTGCGTAGACTCCTTCCAGATAGCGTACAGTTGTCAAAAAAGTTTGCATTTGGAATATAAGTAATTGTTAGTAATAGATCCAGAGATGGTTGAGTAAATTTCTGTCAAAATAGTGTGCAACGAATGGAAAAACCAACACGCTTTATTCGTAATTAGATAATGACATCGATGAGGTCGCCAGATATAGCTTGCTAATAATTATAAAGCAGAAAATGAAAAACTTTGCAGACGTAATCTGTAACAATATTAATCTATAGCTAGCTAGCTGCGGTTTGCTCAAGATCGCAAAATAATGTTACCTTATGTTTGGAGCACCATAGTTGGGTAATTATAGGATGAGTTCTGACAGCTTCCGAATTCTTCGTACGACGCTAACATTTTTTTTATATAATATTCAGTTTAAAAACCATAATTTTAAACAGTATGTATTTTTTCTTAATAAATAAATGAACGAAATAATATTAAAAAGTTTTTAAAATTTTAATCTGTCAGAGCTCATCCTACAGTAGTTTGGCTCCCCGATTATTACTTTTATTTGTCATGTCTCTGCGAGAAATTTTCTATGGATGCAGTGCTATATCTATATACTATCCTTTGTTAATTGCTTAGCTAAGCTGTACTATTTTCTGGTTTTTCTCCATGTAAAAAAAAAAAAAAAAAGTGATCATGATATTTTATGACAAATAAACAAAATATTTGCAGACGTCATTTTACACACGGCCATATTTCGATCCCAAACTAGGCAGAACCTATTCTACGGTATCAGACAGTTGATATTATATGTAAATACATCGTACTAACTACTAGGCTACGGGGCCGTCAAATGAACAAATGATGATGTAGCAACACAAACTATAAATTTATTTATCGACATAATTTATGCTCAAATAAAACTATGACGAAATTATACAAACCTCTACGTGGCATTTGTTTGTGGTCACATGGGATTTATAGTCAGTTGTCGTAACACGATCCGCTCTGGAGATTATCAGCGTGATGTGGAAGTCCTCGCCTGACATGCATGAGTCTCTTGTGCTGACAGGAACCCTCGTAATAATGCTCGCTGGGTACCATTATCATCACCAGTGGTTTATGAACACTGCAGACATGAATTACAACAACGCCAGCTATTTACAGAAGTTCGATCTTTTGTTAGGGTTTTTTGGGTGGGGTAAGTAAATTCTAAATATAATGAGTGCATTTCGAACACCACTTTCACGAGGTTCGTTATTTTCTTTCACAACTGCCCGATATAGCCCAATTTGTTAAAGCTATATTTTCACGGAAAAAAAAAATTCTTGGGACTCAATTTGCGTCGACATATTTTCTGAAATATGTCTGCTAATAACGTAATTATCGCATAGTTGAAAAAAAAAAAACATTTTCTGGAAGTCAATATTAAACGTATCAAAAACCATGTTAGGTTTTTATTAACATCCTACGAGTATGATCAAAAGTAATATTTTTTGTTTTATTAAATTTTATTCTGGGTCGTTAGCCTCGATTAATTAAAAATATTTTTTTTGTCAAAGAAATTGGGATACATAAATAATGCATGATAGCACCTCCTTTTATTTGTCTAACTCACAACATCTAACTAAACTTTGGCTAACCCAACAACTTTATGGAAATCTCAAAATGGCCGCCGAATAAAAGTTTGGGGACCCAAGGATTAGGTTAATACCCAATACAGAAGTATAAAACGACCAGACACCCTACTTTTGGGTGCTTTTGGGTAATTCTGGCTATTCTTCGACAGTCGATTTAATTTCACTGAACGATTTGAACTTGTTTTTCTTTTAACCCAATTTTCTGTAAGTGGTCCAAGGATGTTCTTGATTCGGCTGTTGTTTTTTCCGTTTTCTCGATTGACGTGTTCTGTTGATAAAATAACTTTGTTTCCTTATTTGTTTTGAATTTGTCGCTCGCTTGGTTTCTGTGTAAGTTTGACTTATGTTAGAAAATTAATGAAAAGAAACGTTTTTTTAATAGGCACTCAGCTGTGAATGCCTAAATATTACTTAAATACAATTTTTTTTTAGAATTATCTACAGACAATAAAAAAGTAGTAAAGAACTATCTACAGAAACCATATTTTATTTCTAAAATCATATTTTTTTTTTCTTTATAGTAGCTTCTTGATAGAGAAGATAAGTTTTTCGTTATCATCTAACCAATTTCAGGTTCATTGAAAATGCGCATGATAAAAAAACTGAAACAAATAAATAACAGCAGCCGTGGCCGAGTGGTCGACATTTGGACGCCCATTACGGAGGTTGCGGGTTCGATTCCTAGTGAGGACACCGTCAAGCAAAAATCTCTTTGTGAGACTTTCTCCACTTTGGATAGAACATTGCAGGCTGAATCACCTGATTGTCCGAAAAGAAAGATGATTTTCGTGCTTCAGAAGGCACGTTAAGCCGTTGGCCCCAGCTACTATCTAGTCGTTACACGAGCTAGTGTCAGTGACCTTTAGCGGCTCCATAACACTGACACCAGGGTTAATGAGGTCGGTTGTCGACCTTACAACCCACACGATGATGATTATGATGATGACTGAAAATCCGCTGATTGGCTAATGGGTACATTCTTTCGTCTTTTCAAGCAATTTGTTTGTTGTAATCAGATATTGCTCCAGAACTTTTTAACTAACCAGAATAACTACATAGGAAATACAAATATTAAAAAATAACTTTAGTATTAACTAATCAGCATTCAGTTTACAAATCAATCTATAAAAAAAATAACGATGATTATAAAAAATTGTCTTCTCTACCAAATAATTATTCTAATCATACTATCTCTTCTCTACAAAGTTTTTTTTGTTATCCTACTATAACATAGACAAAAACATTGATGAATCGGTCATAGGAGAACGGTTGCTGAATCGTCGTCAAGAGTGATGTAAATGAAAAGTTCTGTCGGCGAAATGTCCGGAGGTGAAAGATTCTGCTAGGAAACGGACATACATGAATCATCCTGTCGACGAACAGTCCAATGACGAATCAATCATAGGAGAACGGTTGCTGAATCGTCGTCAAAATTGACGTAAATGAAAAGTTCTGTCGGCGAAATGTCCAGAGGTGAAAGATTCTGCTGGGGAAACGGAGATAAATGAATCATCCTGTCGACGAACAGTCCAATGACGAATCAATCATAGGAGAACGGTTGCTGAATAGTCGTCAAAATTGACGTAAATGAAAAGTTCTGTCGGCGAAATGTCCGGAGGTGAAAGATTCTGCTGGGGAAACGGACATAAATGAATCATCCTGTCGACGAACAGTCCAATGACGAATCGGTCATCATCGAACGGTTGTTCAATCATGTATATATTTGGCTACATAACATTATACCTACGTTATTCTTATAACGTCAAACTTAATTTAACAATACGAAAATGAAATCCTCCAAGTAAACATTCCGTGCCGAATGCGTAAGAAATCAACATAGTTTTCATTTTTTCGCCGCCCCTGTTATAAACGCGTTTTATTTGAAAACTTTTCAAAGTTTATTTGGCGAATGCACAAAATTATTCGTGCCGTAAAAACTTGAGCCTGCTGGCGATTCTAAAAAAAGAATTATAACTTTTTCAGCTTCTTTTGTTTTGCTGGGAAAATGTGAAGAGTCAAGATCAAAGATAATTAAACTTCACATGTGGTCAAAGAAATATGTCAACATGCTTAAACTCATGAGTGACGAAGATTTCTGACGCGGGTCGCCTCTAGAGAGCGAAGCGTATCGTCTTTTGTTATAGAAATAGAAATAGAAGCTTTATTTGCACTAAATGTGGTTTTTACAGAGTTGTTACTCTGAGATAGGTCAGCATGTGATCACATAATTCTGAAGTTCGCTAACTTTGTGATGTTAATTTTGAGATACATCATGCGTCACTGATAACTCTGCAGGCCTAAGATGCATACCAGAGAAAATTTGTCTTCTCTTTTGAGACTCGGAAGTCTTCAAAGAATAGACACTTACAATACACTTAAATTACTTTGCAAGTGTAAATAATTTACCCAATAACTCCTCACACGACTATTCACAATACACACAACTCTTAATAATTAATAATAAATCAATAAAAGTATGTATTCCCGGTAATTCGCAATGACAACTTTTTTTTTGTTGTTTTAGTGTAGCTCAATCCCGCCAATATCACATACTAGCGCGCTGCCGCCACCTTGTACATTTGTATGATTTAACTCTCTTTCATCTCGCGCAATTCTTCATTGTCTTCAACTCAAATTATGTTGAAGACATGTTCTCTTGATCCAAACGTTAAAAAGACAATAATAGCGATCGTCTTTTGTTCCTCTGAGACAAATATTGAGTGCGCATGTTAAGGATAGAAGACAAAAGAATAAAACAAAGAAAAAAAGACAGTTTCTCTATTTTTGTTTTCGCTCACGTAGACTTGGCTCTCTATTCTTCCTCAGAAATGAGCGTAGAGAGACTTTTTGTCTTCATGCGCATCTTAGGCTTGCTGATCACTGGTGATGATTATAACTTGTATATTTGTCTCCGTGATAAGATCTCACAGAGTTTACGAGCTTTTAAAACAAAATGTTTATCGTCATGGGGGGATTATTATACTTAATTTATTTAAGTAGTTTTTTTAGTAGAAGTCAAAGTCAAAGTCAAAGTCAAATTAATTTATTTCCATAGTATGTTATTACATCACTTAGATCCGTCATTACATTTTTTTGGGTGAGTTCACTAACACAATGGCGGAATCTGTGGAGAAGAGCTCACCGAAGAAACTCCACAGTCGTCGCATCTGTTGCGTTTCCTTTTTTAAATAAAAAAGAAGACAACAAATGGCGCCAGCCATCACACGATGAATGAATTAAGTAGTGTTTAGTTTTTTTATTACCTTCAGTAATATTTTTATATTAATTACTGTTATTTTGTTGACGATCTAAGCTGAATAATAAAATAATAATAATAATAATGTGGTAAAATTATATTTATATAGTATTTTTTACGTTTAAAAAGGTTAAAATAAAAATATATAATCAGGTCCTTGTGAAATTTCGTTGACTATTTTCGTCCCCAGAAGATAACATATTTTGTTAGAAAATGTGAAAATATAACGTCAATGGTGAAGGAAAACATCGTGACGAAACCTGCACACTCCTGCGAAGAAATTCAAAGGTTGTGTGTGAAGTCGACCAACCCGCACTGGGCCAGCGTGGTCGACTAAGGCTTGATCGCCCTAATTCAGGGTAGGCTCGAGCCTCTCGGTGGGGACGTATATGAGCTGTTGATGATGATGATAACGTCATTTAATTGTTTTTTACATCCACGATTTTCTTACGTGAAATGCCGTCGTTTGTGCCACGAACAAATACTTGGAAAATGAACGTGATATTACCTATCTTCTTCTTCGTGTTCTTCTCCACTACTGAAGGTTGGCAGTCAGCTCCGCGTACGTCTCTCTATCTCTCGCCAAACGGAATAGTTCTTCTATAGTGCTTCTATAGGTATACCGCGGCGACGCCTGTCCAGTTTTTAATGTTCTCGAGCCACGACATCCTAGGTCTTCCGACGTTTCTTTTTCCTTCGATCTTGCCCATCATTATTGTTTGGAGTATCTGGTATCTCGTGTCTAAGTACGTGGCCCAGATACGCCACTTTCCTCTTTTGGATGGTTTGCAAAAGCTCTCGGGACTTTTTTACTCGTCTTAGCAACTCAACATTGGTGACTCGCTGAACCCAACTGATTCTCAACATTCTACGGTAGAACCACATCTCTAAGACCTCTAGTCTACATCGGGTATCTTTTTAAATGGTCCAAGCAGTCTTACACGTAGACGTGTATCCATATTACCTATACGAGCATTTTAATAATGTGATGCTGGACGACTCATATTTGGAATTTCAATTAAGCAAAATTCCGAACGCTAAAATAGATTCTTATCCTAAAATAACGTCCCAGACAATATCACGAGGACTTCATAAAAAATGTATGCAAGTTATATCGAAGACATAAGAAATGGTGGCACATTCGCAGGGCTCAGTAATATGGACCCTTTCTGACCCATGTCTAAAAGGGTGCTGCAATGCTGTCTTAGACACAGACTGGAAAATTCAGTGGACTCTCCTTTGCAACAGCAGCAGTGTGTACAAAAAAGTGTTAAAAAAATCTGACCCTGCAATACTACGAGTAAATAAGCTTTTCATAATAAATCCGTTTTTTTTTAGGTACGTCTAAGTAATTGCATTATACTGATGTTGATAAGAACTTATGAATACCATGTAAATACTGGTATAAAATTGGTATTATGAATTGAAAGGTGGTACAAATATATAATTCAAACGGGCGTACAAGAAAGAAATATCTGTTACCTACGGAGCACTGAAAAAAAATAGTATTTGTTTTGAAGCATAGTAACAAAGGTCCAGAAAAAAATCCAAAAAAGAAAAAGGTTATTAAATACAAACTAGTGAAACACGTCAAAAACTTCGAGAAAATTCACAAAAAAGACAAGCCTAAAAACCTTAAGATATTGCTCATTATGGTGTAATAGTTTTAAGGTGTCCTACGGTTTTCTCGTCTGTGGTATTAGCGTAGGTAATGCAGTGATGTCGGATGTGTTTGGGTCCACGGAGGCTGCCAAAAACCATTTGTTATTTTCATTTCGTACTCCAGACGTTAGGACTGCCGCAGAAGTGTTTTTGGACTGGGCGGCATTAAATTTTATGTCTTAAGTCGAGTAATCAGAGTTTCTGACTGAACATCTTTAATAAAATTATAAAAAAAACTAAAAGATCCTCGAAATATAAAACTGTTGGGCAAATTTTCACCCAGCAAAACTTAGAACTATTTCAATCAAACATGTCCACGAAATAAAATAAATAAAGCGGCCAAGTGCGAGTCGGACTCGCCCATGAAGGGTTCCGTAGCAGCAAGTAACATAAAAGTTCTTGTAGTTCGTTGTAACTTTGATCGATGTTTTAATAATAGTAAATTTACGATTTATGACGTATTAAAAAAAAAACTACTTACTGGATCTCGTTCAAACCAATTTTCATTGAAAGTTTCCATAGTAATGTACATCATATATTTTTTTAGTTTTATCATTCTCTTATTTTAGAAGTTACAGGGGGGGGGGGGGGACACACATTTTACCACTTTGGAAGTGTCTCTCGCGCAAACTATTCAGTTTAGAAAAAAATGGTATTAAAAACCTCAATATCATTTTTGAAGACCTATCCATAGACACCCCACGTATGGGTTTGATGAAAAAAAAAAATTTGAGTTGTTGTTCTATGTATGGGGAACCCCCAAAATTTATTGTTTTTTTTCTATTTTTGTATGAAAATCTTAATGCGGTTTACAGAATACATCTATTTGCCAAGTTTCAACAGTATAGTTCTTATAGTTTCCGAAAAAAGTGGCTGTGACATACGGACGGACAGACAGACATGACGAATCCGGGTTCCGTTTTTTGCCATTTGGCTACGGAACCCTAAAAACGTAATCATTTCGTTCATGTCATTATAACCATGCAAACTAAAAGAAGTTTTTGTTTGGAAGAAAAATACTAACGTAAGTTTAAAATATAATTCATAAAGTTGTACTCTTTCTTTTCGAATTATTCTTCACTAAATTAAATATAAGTTTTAGGGTCTGAACTCGTAAAAATAGACCGTTCTCTGTGAACTCGAGCAAGAAACAAATAACTTTTTTTCTTTCAACACGAAACGGAGCGTCTCTCATCAACAGCTCATATACGTCCCCACCGAGGGGCTCGAGCCTATCCTGAATTAGGGCGATTAGGCCTTAGTCGACCAAGCTGGCCAAGTGCGGGTTGATCGACTTCACACACCTTTGAATTTCATCGCAGGAGAGTACAGGTTTCATCACGATGTTTTCGTTCACCGTAAGAGCGTCGAATCACATTGGTACGTGGTGGGGATCAAACCCGCGTTTCCCGGACGGGAGGCAGCGGTCCGAACCACTAGACGCTCTTCCACACCCCTACCACATTTGACTGAAGCTCGTCATTAAATACATGAAAAGCAATAAAAACTTTAAAACGAGAGATTATAACACGAATACTCATAAAAGGTCCCTTAAACATAAACTGTGTCTCGTTTAAAATTCTGAAACCTTTATAAAAAAGTTGTTATGGCTTTACCGTACTAAATATTTTGATGGTCAAGGTGGTGTTTACTGAGACCACCTTCGTAGCCGAGTGGTCGAGGGCTCACTTTCACTACGGGAGGCTCCGGGTCCCTGTCGGGCGACTGTCAAACAAAATTCTCTGAAAAAACTAAAATATCATCAACATCATCAATAGCTCATAAACGCCCTACCGAGCTCGAGCTTGCTTTGAATTAGGGCGAACTAAAACATAATCATTTGCTAATTAAGGGACTATTAGTCACAGATTCAATTATTGTACAAATAGTACATTAATTGTCATAGAAATAGAGTTTTGGCACCTAAACACCGAAACTTAATCTAACAATTCTGCCCGCTCCTTTAGAAAAAAGAGCTTTTTTACGTATCTTTATACCGCCGTGTGGTGACGGCAGAGTAGAATACATTTGTCGCCAACCCCTACTCTTCCCGTGGGTGTCGTAAGAGGTGACTTAGGGACTACACATTAAACAGGGAACGGGCAACAGCGCTCTCTGATACAGTAACCTTTTAATCTGCGATCTCCAACCCACCTGCCAAGCGTCGAGATTATGGCAAAACCCTCCACAGGAGGAGGCTCATAGTCCAGCAGTGGACTGTAACGGGCCGTTGATTTATACTAGTGACTCTGTGAGCTGTAGAACTCGCGAATATCTTTTGTTCTTCTAAATAGCTTATTTATATTTTTTTTACAATTTCAATCCGTAATTTTTTTTAATTTCCAAAAACTGACTCGACAAAAATATCTGTCTATTTATCGACCTTGCTCACAAAATTTCAAATGAATGAAAATTTCGAGACTCGGTTGAGAAACGCGACTTGTAGACACAAACAAACAGACACACAGATGGACATAAAAAAGCACGGAGAAGCTTCGCTTAGGCACGAACTACGTCTACGGCGTGATCGCTTTTACGTTAAAAACCTCATAAGGTTCAGCCCTGGTTATTCCAAAGGTAGTAAAACCAAAATACGTCCCCACATACCCGTAAAGTATGGCGAATAGGCACGGATCCCGCCGCAAAACCCGATTAGGGTCACTTTCGGAAATAACGAGCGATCATCGCAAGCAAGATTGGATTTTTAAAAATTCAGAAAGGCCTTTTACTGGTAATGTTATGGCGAAGGGCGTAAGGGCGAATTTGCTGAAAGGGTTATTTTTGTAATGCTCCCTATAATTTAACTCGAGTTGTCGAAGAAGGTTCAAGTTGGATATCGTCCGGAAAGGAATGTGTTTTCGATTAGCTTAAGGATAAGCGGTGTGTGCGCAGCGGTAACTCTGTTTTTTGTAGGAGCGCATCAAGAGCATTTTCCGTACTTCGATAGGCACGTTTAGTCGTTGGTTATTACAAAATAAAATTTCGTTTTATGTCACATTAATATCACTCCGCAAAAACAAATAGCATTTGATGAAACACAATAACATTTGTAACTGTTTGTAATAATAGTCCGAGTGTGCCGGAAAATTTGAAAAAATGCAAAAGTATGTACTTAGTAGGTACCCAGATGTTTTCTTTTTAGTTTTATAAATGAACCGTTCTTGTTTTTTTTTTTTTATGTATAGTATGCGCATCATCATTATTATAATTAATTCTTTTCTTACGAATTAGTCGCTTGAGGTGAATGTACAAAACATAGAACATCTGTTTTATAAAAACCTATTTCCCATGCGAAGCTTAAACTTCGTAGTACCTATATAAATTCCTTATTATGTAATACCATACCTAATAGGTACATAAGGAACACGTTACGTTTTACGTTAACCATCAATCAGGGCCGGTTTTATAACGAACATCACTTTGATGTTCGCTCGAATTACAAACGTTAATTAAACGTATTTGCGCTTAAAATTAGCTAAGAATTTGTCGAACGGTAGCAGAGACGGATTCAGGGCATGTTGTGTAAAGGTGATATCAAAAAATGTTTTGAAGGCTAATTAATAGAGTAAAAAAACTTACAATCTACTCCGCTGATTTGGAATAACTCCTTAGAAGATAAAATATTTTCAATTTTCGTTTTAAATTGGCAATCGAACAGATTTTCAATAATCATCTGGTATGTTATTATAGAAGCGCATACAGTTCCCCATGAATGAATCGTTTACTTTACACAGTCTAAGTTTTGGGTTATACAAGGTCCCAACGCCCTGGGTTATATCAGTTCGTCCCTGCGTATAACATTTGGAGATAATAAATAAAAGCATTTAAACACGACGTAAACAAGGTCTTTTGGGATGATAGCTGCTTTCAAACCGAACCTTTCTATCCGACATCGGTAACCAAAAGGGGTGTTTTGAAGTACATCGTCATCTTTTCCCTTAAGGGTCCTACCCATGCCAACCCGCAGTTTTTGAAGGCCTAAGGCTCGTAAACGAGCAAGTAGAAAATTAAATTCGCTACTGCTTACAAACTACAACAGACGCGGACACGGTTCCTACGGGGTATTATTGGCAATTCATTTATCTTTCAAACGTGCAAAAAAATATATTTAATCATAGGCAGTTGAAGAAAAAAGTAAAAAAAAAAAAACTAGTTTTCCGCACGATTCCTGCGCAGTGTCGGACATAACTATCGTGAAGCATCGCACGCTAATATAAACGTTATTTCTGTAGTGCGTCGGTTGAACTTTCAACTAAAGCGCGTTGAGTTGCTAATTTTGCCATTGTATGCCTCTTAAACTAATGTTTTATTTTTATATTAGCCGTCCACCCGCGGCTACGCTCGCGTTGTGTGTGATTTTCCCGTGGGAATAGGACTTTTTCCTGTAAAAAGTATCCAGGTTACAAACTATCTCCATTCCAAATTTCATCCAAATCCTTTGAGTAGGTACAGTATCATCCAAATTTATTTTAACATTTATAATATAAGTGTGAAGTGTGATGTGATTTTATAATATTTTATGTAAAATATCTAAAAGATTTTCAGCCTAAATTGTTATTACTCTATTCTTGTATATCCTGTATTCCTCCATCAATACGAACTGTGAAAATACACCACACAATAGCCACATATACTAGCACTAGTAGACTACATTGCTCGAAGAACCTGACGGCAGACAGGTTCTCGAATGGCGACCGCGTACTGGAAGACGCAGAGTGGGTAAGGCCTCCAACAAGGTGGACCGACGATCTGGTGAAGGCTGTCGGAAACCGTTGGATGCGCAGGATCGGACGTTGTAGAGATCCGGCCTTCGTCCAGCAAGTGCAGCAGCAGCAGAGATTAATTAACGATACTATTATACTTAGTTAAAATCTGTTAAAGAACAACGCACCTTCGATTACTTACATAGATACACCCTTATCTCATATATAAACTATATTGAGGCAGTTGTGTTAAAAAAGTGGAGCTTAATGATTAAAGCTCGATGATGCTGCTGATGCAGAAGATGCTGCTGGTGCTGATGTTTTTTTGGTGATACTTGATATCATGCAGTGTGCGAGTTCATTGACCGATCCTACAAACTCCGGTGTCAAATGGCTTCTGATATGGCTCATGTAATTTGCAACACTTACAATGAAAATTAAAACCTTTTAGTTGTTATTTTAATTGAGCTGGTTTTTCGGGTGGTCTATTTCAACAACTTCTTATTTCTCCATCGGCGTGACAATATACATTCTTTCACAAGATGGCTGGAGACGCATTTTTGAGTCACTCGTAGTGAATTTGTAATCCGCATTCGAAAACAATTCACACACGTAATCATTTCGAGTGATGTCGTTTTTGCGCATTTTTGATCCATTCAAATACTGTGTTGCTATTATAATATGATTATTATATTACTAAATATCCAAACATATTGAATTTCACGCATAAAATATAAAAACAGTAAACTGACATTCCATACTAATTTTAAGAGCCGATTTATCAATCGCAAAACTTTCCGTCAAACGGAACGTAAATCAATTACGAAGCTATTCTGTAAATTTTTTTATGTTGTTGCTAGGTCTGTAGTAGCTGTGTGGTGACGGCAGAGTAGAATACATTTGTCACTAACCCCTACTCTTCCCGTGGGTGTCGTAAGAGGCGACTTAGGGACTACACATTGAGCAAGGAACGGGCAGCAGCCCTCTCTGATACAGTAACCTTTTAATCTGCGATCTCCAACCCGCCTGTCAAGCGTGGAGATTATGGCAAAACCCTCCACTTAAGTGGAAGAGGCTCATAGTCCAGCAGTGGACTGTAACGAGTTGTGTATGTTGTATGTAGGTCTCTAGTAGAAATCGCAAAACGAGTGGTTGGTACCGCTCGTTACAGAATTGACGTAATGAAATTTCAAAAATACGAATTTTAGGAAATCGCTTTCGATTATCGTGATTTCGAATGAAAATTGAAGTACGAGTGAATCAGAAATGCGTCTCCTAGTCTGTATTTATATTTATAATGACTAAAATCGCAGTTGGATACATGGGAAATTGGAAATGTCAATTCCTAAGGCTAATAAGGATATCATTATAGACTGTGGAATAGTTCCTCCTTAGTACTATTAAGTAACTATTTCCTATTATATAATAACGTGAGAGTAAACAAGAACGGCTTTTAGTACTCTAGTAACCGTTTTCGGAGTAATTTTCTCTATATTGAAATGATCATTAGAGAACTCGTTGATAGTTAATAGTTAGACTCTCTCTATAGTTTCAGTTAAAGCACGTACTATGGTAGTACCTATAGGTACTTAACTTGTGGTTAATAGACATTTTATTAAATTTTATTTTAATTGGGAAGCTTTTAGTTAAAATATACAATTAATGTATCTGTATAGATATCACAAGAGCTAATTACAAGCCTCCACGTTTAGGAAACAGTTTATACCTATATAAACAATCAAATACAGAACATAATACTTAACAAATCTAGAAACTTCGTGGGTGGATCGATCTTCGCTGATCAGTGTGTGTGGCATTATTATTGAAAAGAATTAAGGATTTATTAAGCAGATATATAAATAAGTATTTCATGAATTAGGTATCATTAAAAAACACGGGACAAACTTTCGCGATCACTATCATCCTCGATTTATCAATATCGGGTATGTGCGACTGTAAAATTATTGTAGTAAACCCGTAAATAATGATTAACAAATGTGACGGTACATAGTTCCATTATTTTGACAGAATTCATTCGTTTAAGTTCTTTATGTCGTAAGCCGATCGTTGATTTGGTCCGATCGAGATCTGCCTGGGCACGCAGCCATTTTGTGATTTGGAGGGTTATTTTCATGGTTTATTTAAAATGGGCAAAAATATATTTTTAATCGATAGCGGATTATAAATAGTTTTCTATATGTCGGTATTCCAGCTAAACACTTAGCTAAATCTAGATAAAAGCACTGGATCTTATGTAACTGCCAGCCTGACAAGCGAGAATTAGGAAGTCCTTCCTACTTTACACAAATCATTAGCTCTAAAAAACAAATCTTCTCTAGAGATTAAAAGAGTCGGCAAACACCTAACAATCTGAATCAAAATTGAAGGCAGCATCACCAAATCCACTCCTAAGCCAAGAACGAACATTCCAAATAAGATTGCCGGTACCGCAATCAAGAACTGCAGACCTTCGGAAGTTAACGTCACAAAATTTGGCACCAAAACAACGTCTTTTATTACCCGATTCTTAAATCGGGCACGTCCCAATCCGCCAAGAGTGCACGTATTGGTCCTTCCTACTGCCATTCGTCCAAAGGCAATTATCTGGATACTAAGTAATGTAGTGTGCTGATACGACTCCAATACACGTGGCCCGAATAAATAAACAATTAAGTAAGATGTTGGTTGCCGACGTCAAATCGTTTTTCTCTTAACGCTAAAAGCTACAAGCAAAAATCTATCTGAAAAGGGATTAATAAGAATCACGATTAATCATGAAGTTTGAGCTTTAAAATTATGAAAGGAAATACGTAAGCTATATCATAAATTGTTATTTAACGGAGTGGTGTCATTGTTGGCCCCATCTTTACAAAACATAAAGATCGGGTTTCCTTCCAAAACTAAAAGGGCGCATAAAAATCATCGTTTCGAATCGTTTTCCTATGTTTTATTTTTCAGAATATTTGATTGTTTACGTGCGTAAACAACTTATGTCCAACGTAAATAAAGGCTTGATACGAGCGACCTTGAAATACTTTAGTCAACCATACCGAATATCTGAATCAAATTTATTTATATTTAAAAAAATAACACGTTTTTGTGTGATGGCTTTAATTAATGAGAATTTGCTTACAGTAATAGGGGATCGGACAAATTTTTTTATTTTATAGATCCAAATTTCTTAGTTTCTGCTATAGAACACTAAAATAATTTTTGCTTTATCTTTAAAATTTACCGAGTTATAAAGGTTTGAAATTCAAGATTAGACAGAGAGACCCACTTGTGACCTCATTTGTTAGTAAAGCTATAATCTCCATACAAAAAATAGTTTTCGAAAGAGACAGACATATTGTAACTTTAAAAAATCACTGTAAATTCGTTTTTGAACCGATTCTGTTTTTTTCTTCGCGAATCGTCTGCTACTTATCTATATTTTAAAAATAATTCATAAAATATGGTGAACAGTCCGATCTCCTATTGTAATAATTTTAGTTGTAAAACTTGTTAAAGATTTAGATATTAGTGTGAGCTTTGACATACGAGACAAAGCATCCGTTATTGTGTATCAATGATAACTCAATAAGAAATTAATACCGAGTACCTACTCTTATCATTTTTGTAAGTACATGGAGAGTATAAATAGGTAATTCCTTGAAATAAACTATTTTCTTCAACACCCAACAGAGGGGCTCGAGCCTACACTGAATCAGGGCGATTAGGCCTTCGCCCACCACACTGACACAGTGCGGGTTGATAGACTACACACACAACCTTTGAATTTCTTCGCAAGAGTGTGCAGGTTTCATCACGATGTTTTCCTTCACCGTAAAACACATTAGTACGTGGTGAGGATCAAACCCGCGTCTCCCGGAATGAAGACAACGGCCCTAACACCACCAATAACGCTCCAAACTATCAAATTTAATTATCGATTACTAATATTTATTGATTACTTTACTTTTTAAATTTATTTCTGATTTTACGCCTCTCGGGTTTGATTCAATTTAAAATAATCAATCATAGGCTGATCAATAAATTTTTCAATCGTCTCTGACAGAAAAACTTGAATTCATTTTACTGAAAATTTAAAAGGAAGGAGATAGATTAATAAGGTTTTAAATAAAATAATAACTTGCATTTTATTATACTAATGATGTGACACACATATTTACCGGATTATTACCACGATTTTGGTTTAAAATGAGCATATTAATGAGCTCACCGACACACCGCGAAAACCTAAAAGGGTTGATGTCAAAAGGCTTTATACTTCATTTTGTGTTTTATACATCCATAAAGTATTTAAACTTTAAACAGATCTTTTACATTTTACTTTCCTGCCCATTTTCCTCCATTGAAAGGTGAAAAGATCAAGATAAAACTAACTAAAACTAAATTCGTAATCTATTTCGACTTAAGAGCTTCCTGCAAGTATCGGCCCGATGTACTGGGTAAAAGACTTAGATTTAGAGAGGACGTGCGTCAATTTTATTAGACACAAAAAGGACCGTCTTCGATGAATTAGAAACGGATGCCCAGCAAATTCACTGAAACCTATTTTCTTTTAACCTTGTAATCTGTTTTACGACTGCCAACTTTAGAGAACCCTCTTACATTTTGTTTAAGACAATTTGCTGTACATACCCGTTTTTTGGAAGCTTTATACATTCGATACCTCACTTGCCTTTTTTATTTAATTTGTGATCGAATATATTATTGTTTTTATGTCCATTTGACGTTGTAAAGATCATCTGGTTAGATATCTATACCAATCTAAACTTTAGTTAGTACGTGGAGCTCAGCAAATTAATTGTATAATAATTGCTATTTCTGTAGGTACTAACTACTAAGCATGTATATTAAACAGACACACATAGCATTCTGATAAGTTTTTTTTTGAAAACGTGATTTTTAAGGGACAAATTTAAAAGTCAAAGTTTATTTAAATACTAATTTTATCCTAACCATTAGAGCCGTAAAAAACTGAAATGTAGACTCAGTAGGGAAGTATATAAGCTGAGAGGTATTTTGGATTGCCCTAGCTTATTACCACAAATTAAATTAGTGGTCCCTAGATCTAACTGTAGAATTGCAAACTATAGACCCTTTCATGTAAGAAGATCCCGAACCAATTTGGGACACAGCTTGGTGCCTAGAATGTGTCGAGCGAGATTATAACGACTGGTTTCAGTCATCAAATATTGATATTTTTAGTACCTCGTTACTTAAATTTAAAAAATCGCTTTAGTCTTTTAAATCAGAGCGCACGAAGTAAACTGTTCCATTCTTCATCAACATGAACGGCCCGTTACAGTCCACTGCTGGACTATGAGCCTCCTCCACTTAAGTGGAGGGTTTTACCATAATCTCCACGCTTGGCAGGCGGGTTGGAGATTGCAGATTAAAAGGTTACTGTATCAGAGAGCGTTGCTGCCCGTTCCCTGTTCAATGTGTAGTCCCTAAGTCGCCTCTTACGACACCCACGGGAAGAGTAGGGGTTGGTGACAAATGTATTCTACTCTGCCGTCACCACACGGCGGTTTCATTGTTATTTCGTTGTATTTTTACATCACTAGCATCAGACGATTTATATTATTAAATATTAGTAACAAGCTGTGTTTGCCTGTAATTGGGTCTGCATCGGGTCTAAAAAGTAATCATTTAAGTAATTAATTACTCAGCGATGTATACCTGTTGGCTAACCTATAAATAAATAAATAAATAAGCTGTCAATACTTTGTAGGAGGTACAAACCGACAGGTAATGATTTTGTAACGAGTCCATATCGTTACTTTTTTTACCACTCTCGTCACGTGAGTTTGGGTTGGAACTTGCCAACCGATCCTACTTACTATTTGGGGCATAATCTCCCTTTTAGAATGTCACTTAAATTTGCAGAGCTTTAATTTATTTATCATCTACATTTTCTCGATATTTTCCTCGCAATCTCATTTATGTAGAAAAAACGAGAGTACTAGTGCTGCCAGTTTAACATGGGCCGTTATCGGTAGATTATTGATATTAATATCAAAACTATTTTTTGTGTCGACTTTGAAATACTCGTATGAAGAGGCCTGAACTTACAACTTAAAGTACTGTAATCTATATTATATTTATTTTATAAAAGAACAAAAAATATTTACAAAACCAAATTAATACAACTATACGTCATCAATCATCATTACGTCCCCACCGAGGAGCTCGAGCCTACCCTGAATTAGGGCGATCAGGCCTTAGTTAACCACGCTGGCCCAGTGCGAGTTGGTCGACTTCACACACAACCTTTGAATTTCTTCGCAGGAATGTGCAGATTTCATCACGATGCTTTCCTTCACTGTAAGAGCGTCGAATAAACGTACTGTCAGTTTCATATGAATTTGAAATTCGAAAACATATTGGTACGTGGTGGGATCGAACCCACGTCTCATAAAATTAAATATAAAATATCTCCTCCAGTGCGTCCCCTCGAGGCATGGTTCTCAAAATGCTGGCAACGTTTCCTCTCTGAATAGCCAGGCTAATTCTTTGGAAGAGAAAACTGCTAGCCCTTCG
The DNA here is from genome assembly GCA_951230895.1 of Carpatolechia fugitivella. NCBI lineage: Eukaryota > Metazoa > Arthropoda > Insecta > Lepidoptera > Gelechiidae > Carpatolechia > Carpatolechia fugitivella. The sequence continues at coordinate 1,748,730 of OX579661.1, forward strand.
GCTTCGATCACCAGTAGCCTGTAATATATTGATTGAATTTTGACAATTATTAAAATCTTTAAAGACTCTTTCGTTGCTGGATAAATGAATGAACGAATATAATTTATTGCACACGCAGTGAAAATACAGATAATAATATAAAATAAGAACAAGAAGAAGACGTGTACAGTTAGGAGGCCTTATTGCTACACAGAAATTTCTTCCAGGCAACCTATTATAGTCGTCCTTCCTTTTTCTTTCGTATCGTCATAATTTTATTTTTGCCTATCTGAAAGAGCTAAATGAAAGTAATTTATTATTAAAAAAATTACCTCAACATCATCATCATGATCATCATCTCAGCCGAAAGACGTCCACTGCTGGACAAAGGCCTTCCCCAAGGATCTCCACAACGACCGGTCCTGCGCTACCCGCGACCTTCACCAGATCGTCGGTCCACATTACTATTGCATGAATAGGCCATAGTCTATAAGCCTTTAAATGTTTAAAAACTCTGGCACAACATGGTAAGTGAAGTGGGTCATTGACCTTCCAACAAACACTCACACACATGAATGATGTTGAAAATATTGATCTAGATATCGATAACTTGGTCACACTAGTGTCTCGGGCATAGAATTCGTCCCGGTAAGTAGTTTATTTCATTCTTTTCTTCAGAATAATTTACAATCCTGTAGAAATTGTCGCTTATAAATCGTTGTAATATTAGACAAACTTTTATTAAGCCTAAAAATTTGCTCTGCCTAAGAAAAGTTGCCTACCATTATCCCTTAAGATTAAAAATATTGATTGATAGCAACTTTTAAGTACTTTAGTAATCACTTAGAAAAAGCGAAGTCATAATTCTAACATTTTCCAGATGATCTGAAAAAGTTGCGAAAAAGTAGATTATTGAAGGTATTTAGAATAATGATTTTAATTTTGTGATAGTAACTACGTTAACGCGTCTTTGAGATACGACAATAATGTGTCCGAATAATTAAACTATACAATACAACACAATATTCTTTATTGACAACAAAAATAAACAAAAGGAACTCTTTTACTTATGTTCTCAGCATGCGAACGTTTAACATTTTTGAACTAATTGTGTATCTATGAGTGTATGTATTAAATTATCCAACATTGTTTCACAGGCGGAAGCTTGTAATTGGCTCAAGAGTATTTAGCTATAGTTACGCTATTGCTATCTAAGCTGTATGTTTCCCTAATATAAATAATTTAAATAAAATAAATAAAATAAAATAAAAAACAAGTCATAGAACAGAGAAGTCAAAAGGCGGATTGCTAGATAGTAACAATCTCTTTCAGACAACCAACAGGTACGGAAATATCGCATTGAAAAGGTGAGGCAACAATAAAGTTTAAAACTACATAATGTTGTATTCACGTTTATCAGTGCTGGATCTTCATACTGATTGTTATCTTTTGTTATTACTTCAAATAATCAAATTTTATCATAGTCTTTTCAAAAAATTAAACTCTTGCAACTGTTATGAAATGTCCAAGATAAACCTTTACTTTTTCTCTTCCATATTAGCCTCGGAGATATTAACCAAAATCCAAACACAATAAAAGGCAAGTGAATCTGAAGATCTAATTTGTATCTGCAATGAGAATGCTATAGAAATGCAACCGCAATATTAAATATTGCATTTCTACGACGATGAAGCAATACGTTTAGCGCTCGGCGGGAAAGTATTACATTTCCCCTTTCCCGACTAAGTAATTTCATTTTGTTGTGGCTAGATTTCAATCCTGCAATTTTTAATGTTAACTTGTATTGTCATAAATACGTAAGACAGTCGAATTTTTAAACCTCTCGAGCCTGAAAAATACGCATCAAGTAAATTAGAGAACGGGTTTTCGTCTGATCGCTTTTTCTACCAAAGTGGTAATAATTATGGCGGACGCTGAAAAAAAATTGCCGAAAAATTACACCATACATTTACATCGATTCCTCTTCATATGTGAGAAGAATGAATCGACAAAGTGAAGTTTGTTGCGAGCCGCGGATGTGACGTCTTTTGCATTTCATTGCAACTTCGTGCTAGTCGCAGCGCTTCCTTCTTTCGTCGTGAGATGGCGCGCGAACAAGCTGCATTGACAAATTATTAATCATTTTTAGCTAAAATTTTAAAATTGCGCATCTGCTGTTTAAAATTGGTAAATTCAAGCGATTGATAAGTGAAATGTCAAAAAAACATGTGATATCTAATGAAGTGTAGAAACACTCAATATACAGTGACGTCATATAAGTAATTCCCACGGAATATAAAACAAGAGGTAATTCCAGATTTCCACCCTGAACTGAATAATTACATTGTTTCAAATCAAAATCTAAAACACCTATGGATTCATTACTATGTCTGTTTGAATAATCCATAAGATTTTCTTAGTTGTTCTATTAAAAAACACCAAATTAACAAAGTCGACTTTAGGTTACCCTTGGTAGTTTGCCTTTATTGAAACACACTAGGATCCTAAAGTTTGAGCTAAATTTAAGCTTACTCAAACAAGATCTGCTTACTTAAAATAAAGTTTCGATCTAGCAACTTATTATGCGGGTTGAAATTGTTAAATCACGAATAGGGTTCCCGTGATAACGGAACCAAGAAGGGACTTATCTCTCTAAATCAAACTTCACAAGGTTGCAACTTCCAAAACCAAGTTACTTAAGTCGCAATAGTGTTGAAGTTTTCCTCCATTTTGACTCGGGTCGTAGTTTCTAATTAACCCTGCAAAATTGTAGTGTCGGAGGGCATGAAATATGGCGCAATTTGTGACCTTTTGCTTTTGACTGAGAAATGGGGGCCCAAGTGACTGGTGTGCAAGGATTCTGCAACGTTTTGGAAAATTTTAAGTCTGCTGTTTTGAGATTATGAGACATTGACAACCGGCGCCACATACACTGGTGTCACAGTTATTGAGCCGCTAAAAACCTCTGACGTAGTTCACCAACAATTCATATACGAGCTCAAGCCAACCTTGAATTAGGGCTATCCGACCACGCTGGCCGCCGTATGGTGACGGCAGAGTAGAATACATTTGTCACCAACCCCTACTCTTCCCGTGGGTGTCGGAAGAGGCGACTTAGGGACAACACATTGAACAGGGAACGGGACGCAGCGCTCTCTCATACAGTAACCTTTTAATCTGCGATCTCCAACCCGCCTGCCAAGCGTGGAGATTATGGCAAAACCCTCCATTTAAGCACTCGTAGTCCAGCAGTGGACTGTAACGGGCCGTTGATTTGATTTTTTGATTTGACCACGCTGGCCTAGGCCTATTTCGTGTTAGTCGATTTCACTTCACACACAATCTTTGAATTTCTTCACGGAGTGTGCAGGTTTCCTCCACTATTAGAACGTGGACCAAATGGATATGAAATTTAAAAACACATTAGTACGTGGTAGGGATCGAACCCCTGTCTCCCGAACAGCAGGCAGCGGCCCCAGCTACACCAACTATAGCTCATGATGTAACTATAAAGCGAATAATAGGTGTATTAATACTACCCACTTAAACTTGTCGGTCAGCTGTCGTCCTTACAACCCACACGATGGAGAAGAATAAGAAGAAGAAGAACTTATTGGAAGCTCTTGTCTTTTCCATGTTATGTTAAGAAGCGCCAAGCCAACTTCCAACACTTGAGTGTTCTTGTGAGCAACCTTGAATAACAAACAAGATTAATTTGTCACACGTTCACAAACCATTTGTCATCAAACATTTTCACTTACGATGACAGCTTCAGCCGCCTCTAGGGGTCTGAACTATAATCTATTTTTGGTACCTATTTTTGGTGATACAGCATGTGAAAAATAAAATGGAAGCAGGTCTTTAAAGTTGTACTTAATTTATTAAAACGAACTAAGCAGCATATAATAATAGATAGGTACTGTAACGACTCTCCGGGAGAGAGCCACCACTTAATAAATTCAAAGGCACTTATAACACAAACACTATTTTATTAAACTAAAAAACTGAACTTGCACTACAGTGATAACATTCAATCGTCCGCACTCGACGGCGGACGGCAGGTGAGAACGTCAAATACCGACGGCCCCAGCCCGTCTGAAGTTTCTATCGTTCTCTTTCTAAACTGAATAGTTAAAAAGAGAACGAATATATTGCAAAAAGAATACTATCGCCAGTATCAAACTACATAGCACTCGGACCAACGAGGCCCGATGCTACAACTACCCCCGGTCTCCCCTGAAAAAATTTTTTTGGTTGAAGATCCAAAAAATTTTTTTGCTAGTTACAATCTACTAGTAACTAACTACCTACCTAAGAGAGGGAAAAATTCACTTAATAAAAATCTAATAAAAAAAAAACAATGGAAGATTTAGATCCTGGACTTAGCTAAAGTCTAATTACCAGAAAAATATTTTCTAATAATTTTCCTAAATAAAAAACCTCTCCAAAAATACTTAAAACAGGACCCATATCTTACCATCCTAAACCAAAGCTAACAGCTACCTCAATCACAAAATCCAAACCCTAACCTGAATCTATAAAATTCTTCAAAGACATAGCATGAAAAAAAAATTAAAATGAAATTTAGAACATTTAAGTTAACGATAAAAAAATTGAATCAAGATAACTAAAACAATGTTAACACCAATCACAATACTCAAGAATTATATTTAATTGAAAAGCAAAATAGAAAAAGAAGTTAAGGTGTCAAAATTGTAGCTATGTTTCCAAAGAAAGAGAAGTTAACATACCCACTAACAAAGAAGAATACAACCAATTAAGCATAACGCATATAGAAAAACAAACAGATGAGCTAAGAAATAAACGTTTTGCTTTTTTTTTCTTAAGACAATTATAAATAAAATATTTTCTTTTCATTCAGGCATCACTGATGTCCTGAAGTACATCTCGCGTCAGTAAGGAGGTGTAGAAGAAAATATTAATGATTTTTTAAATATAAAAGTTTTATCAGCCCGCACATGAAACAAATAAGAGGATCAATATACAAAGAAAACAATATAATAAAAACAATATCAAGATAACTAGCAACTAGGAAGAAAAATAATTATTGAGTCTAAGATACAAGTACATTACATTAATGCCTTCTTACAAGAAACAACATCATATTCAAATTATTAAATATGTGGATTTGAAAATGACAACAACTTGGATTGGCATATATAATGAATTGAAAAAAAAAATATTACCTATCACCTCTCCCCATATCCTAATACCATACCTCATCATAACCCATAGAAATCTCAACCTTTTACTAACCTAGAAAAGGACAGATAGAATACGTGTGATCCTAAACAGACCACCCTACAAAGCTCCTATGTCTCTTAAAGCAGGTGTATCAACTGTGCCTAATCAGCCAACTTACAGCGCAACAATCTCAACCTAATCATCGTACACGAAACCTCAACTACCTAACTACCAATCCGTTTAGAAAAACATACAAACAATTCGTAAAAACTAGTGACAATAATGCATTTATGTTTTATTTTATATTATGCAGGTCACCTAAGCATAACCCAAAAGAAATTACTTACTTCACATACAATAACAGGGAATTCAATAAAATATAAACAAAAATAAATATGTAAACATCTGTTTACAAAAGTGACAGACCAAGACATGACATTTTATCTTTGACGAAACGGATCGCCATTTTACTCCAAGAAGTATTTATAACAGACTAACCATTCAAATAGTTGAACTGTCAAGAACAAAGAAAATATCTGCCATTTTTGAAACTGACAATGGAAAATTCTTTGAAAAATTGCAAACAAAATATTAGTTGGGATAAAATGAAAATAACTCGGAACTTTCCTCTTTATGTCTGCGACCCTGCTGACGATGTCACCAATCGCCTTCCGGCCGCCTCGTCCGTGCGTTTATACTCAATAAAACAATAAAAATACTCTGCGGGGTACTCGCTGGGAATACTCCTCCCTCTCGACGAGCTCCATCACACGACACTCATCATTATCATCCAGACGGGGTGCCATAAGCCCTCTCGGCGGGGTGAACTGTTGCAGTCCATCTCTTCTTTCTCCAGACATTGCTCAGTGAAGAAACCACGGCATAATCTCCAAAGCAGCTTCTGGCTCACTAGCCAGCAGCAGCAACAGCAGCTTCTTTTAATATATTTTTCTTGACGCTCTTCATTTGTTTTATTCTTCATTACATCTATTCTATTCACGTTATTTGAAAAATAGCGGAGATCTATAGCACATTTTAACCATTTTTTATAAACTCCTTAGTTATTTGCTTTTACAAAGCCCACTGCCCCGGGCAGGGCTCGCCCGTGGGCTAGGCCCACTAAAAACAACCTGCCACGACGGCGGTCGGAGAGTGAGAACGTCAACCCAGCCCGTCTGAAGTTTCTATCGTTCTCTTTCTAAACTGAATAGTTAAAAAGAGAACGAATATATTGCAAAAAGAATACTATCGCCAGTATCAAACTACATAGCACTCGGACCAACGAGGCCCGATGCTACAGTACCTACCATTTTTTTATATATAAAATTTCTATAAACTATTATAGTTCGTGTGTGTTTTGTATGCAAAAAATAGCTATTTAAGTATGTAAAATACATTAAGGTAAATTGTGTATACCCAATTTCATTCCTCTTACCAATTTGCAACTCAAAAAAAGTACTTATTAGGGCTTACCGATACTTTCATGCAAAATAAGATTAAACAAGTATTAAAGTATTCATTCTTCGGTCAAACTCGATATGAACAAAAAGTTAGCAACTCCTGAAGTAGGTGCAATTGCCTATTTTCAGGACCACATACTGTATACTCGTAAAAGTACCAAAACTTCTTCAAAAACATTCTTTCTCACGAAAACGCCCATCGTTCAAACTTTACCACTTGAATTTCTAACTTTTGCCTATATTTTGTGATCATAAACCTATTCCCAAGTTGCTAAAGCTATTTTTCTCTGCGATTGCTTACTTCACGTTGACAAAGGCTAAGTTTGATCACTTAAGATAAAAGTCAAGTTAGCGTTAATTCATACATTATTGTCATGCTTTAGTTCCTAAGGGGGTGAGCAAATCTTCGGTTAGCTCACAGGGAGCACATACTAAACCACGTTTGGCGAGACTTTTGGGAAATCGGTTTGTATGCTGATTTTGTTTCATGGGAATATATATTTCAACTTTGTGCCAGTAGGGTCAAGTTTATATTTCACTAATCTGACAATATTCAACCAAACCAGACCCTGGCGTTTTACTAAACAAGAATACCCAAGGAACGCGGACTTCAAGCATGCAGGCAGCCGCCGCCAGTCAAACTTAGCCAAAAATAACATGGAGATATCATCACTGCGCATGCTAAATTGCTGTTTTTAAATTTGTTAAATTTTAAGAGGCGCATTACCTGCAAAATTTGATTTCTGCATACTCAGTCTGCAAAATATTCATTTAAGAAATAATCAGTTTTATGCTCCTCCTGTTAAGTTTTTAACATAGCGGATTTTGCAAGCGCAGCGACAATAACTCCATGTCATTGTTTATATGACCGGCTGCCTGCTTGAAGCCTACGTTCCTTGGGTAAACGTGTACTGAACAAACAGATGGTTAAGAAAGAGTGTTGGCATAACTGCAACATAACAAAGAGATCTTACACTAACCCAAAAAATAGTATTTATAAAACTTATAGCATCATCTATAGAATAGAATATAATGGAATAGAACAGAACAGAAACAGAATAGAATAGAACAGAATTTACTTGAACGCGGAAATTCAATGCTATGGTTCTAAACGTGCTAGTTACGAGTAGATAGGTGGCATTTCATATATAACATCATTGGGTGGCATTGATGATCTTGTACTCTTACTGCGTTGAGGTAAACCGTGAGAAAAACACATCTTGCGCAAAAAGTAAACCACACTATCTCTACTAAACTATCTAAACTATCTCTGTACCAAAATACATTAAAGTTGGTTTAGTACGTAGTTAACCATAAAAACGTAACAGACAGAAAGAGTTGCTTTCGCAATTATTTGTAAAGATAAGTAATTTAGTAGTGTGAGGAAAGCACCTACTAAAGAACAACCGTATCTGCAAGCTACAACATCTTACTTAAGTTAAATTTCACGTGTTTAATATCGGCAATAAGTATGTCTAATACCCGTATCCTCGTCGGTAACGTACGCACTCGGTACTAAAAGTTGGGAGGATGTAATTAAATTTTACTGCAGACTGAGAGCCTTCTTATTAACATGAGGAAATTTCCAAAGGTATAAATTTTGAGGTATAGTATTAATGAAGTCTCGGGGAAGATCTTTAAGAGGTAGTATTCAGAGAGAAAACTCATTAAAATAGAATATGTTTTGGAAATACGTTACAATAGGCAAAATTTAAGTTATTTACAGAAGCCTTATGGCGTGAACTTTACTTCTACAAGGACCTTACTACAGAATGAGTCGACAATAATTATTGCTCATGTTCGAGGTGGTAGTTCAATGTAAATAATATTGATAAGTTATTAAATGCTTTAAAAAAACACTCATAAAATGTTTCCTATGATTAAATTATCTCTATCCAACTTAATCTTATATTCCCTAACCCATTATGATAAACACATTCTTTCGCAAATGGATGAGGCCCATCGGATGCCATATTCGAAAATATTGCCAAAGCTCTCTTGGCAAAATACCTCGCTATTTTCACACAAGGAAATTTATCCATAGAAAAGATATAGGCATTCACGAGGAGTTAAATTGAATTATTTATGACTGCGGAACCCCCTTCGTCAGTTCGCTAGGCTTTTGTTAACACGGTTCACCGTGAGATATGATTTAAATAAATAAATTATTTAGAAGGTTCCGCATATTCGCGCCCATAATTTCCGGAAAATTTGAGTTTTATTTTGGTTTGGGTTGGATGGGTTGCGTGCGTAATAAAACTGTAGTCGCATAACTGGTGAAAATGCGGTATCCGACGAAAATTTGTTAACCACGTACTGAATGAGAAAAACCTAATATACTTAGAATCCACAAAAGGAAGAAAAGAAGTTGATTTGCTTGGAACTGATAAATCGACAAAATGATTTATTTATATTGTGGGGTAATTCTGTGGATGTGAATAGAGTATTCATGTTGCAGAAGAAATGCATGCGTGCTATTGCAAATGCTACATTTATGGATAGTTGTAGACCTATATTTAGAAAGTATAGAATTTTGCCATTAGCTTGTATGTACATCAAGAACATTTGCATGTTTGTAAAACAAAATCCTCAGCATTTCCCTTTAATTAATCAGCGTACCATTAGACCCTTGCGAGCTCAGTATAGGGACAAACTTTACCAGCCGTCTTGGAGCTCTTTTATTTATAAAAAAAATGTATATAATTTGTGCATAGAAATATACAACAAACTCCCAGCTGAACTGAAGTCATTAGAAGTACATATTTTTAAGAACAAATTGACAGATTGGCTTCTAGAAAACTGTTTTTACCATATAAATGAATTTAAATACTATATTTTAAGTCCTGACATTCTCTCACATTAATGGTTTTGGTTTATTTTAATTTATTATATTAGTATTTGAATAATTTTAAACATTAGCTATTTATAAAAGCATTATTGACATTGATTGGAATTTCATTACATTAAATTGACATATTTGCATGCCTAGTTAAGGTAGAATACCCAAAATGTAATATTAAAAATGTGTATTCTTGCAAATAAATGTATTTTGTATTAGTATTTGATTTAGTTATTGCTTAATTTTGGTTCTTGTCGGCTATTGAACAAACAAACAGAATATAATGACAGTGCTTGTAAATTTAATTTCGTGTTTTGTACGTTTATGACAATTCAGCAGCCGCAAGTTTTACTCCTTAGATTTTAAATTTTAAGCGTCGTCCATGCTTATAAAACACGCCCGGTACATCATACAAACTCTGCGTGCGAGTCTCCGTGCGTCGTCAGTTTGAGAATCGCCTTTGGTCATTCATTAGTTTGGCACTCAACATCATCAACTGCTCGTATAATTACTTTCCCACCGAGGGGCTAAAATCTACCCTTACATTACAACGATCAGTGTAGGTTGGCCGACTTTACACAGATTCCTCAACATGTTTTTCATCACCATATGAGCATCTTATAAACGGATATTTGAATTCGGAAACACGTGGGGATCAAACCCGCGTCTTGTATATTGGTTTACTACACCACCGCCGCACAAAGACGGTGGCTTTAGAACCATTTGGGTTGGTTGACCTGGTCACTAGACTGACAGTGTTTACATAATCTATCCAGAACACTTCAAATCCTATTTAAACTTTCCAAAGTCGGTAACACCAAAACTAAAATACTGTAAAAATTATAAACGAGATAACAGCCCAACACGTCCCTGATAATATTTATGTTACAGTAGGCAAAAACATTTGCATCGTTTCCGAAATAAATAAAAGGTCAACAAGACAATGGAATTTCACTCGAAATAATATTCTCCCTCGGGGTTAATGTCAAATTGAACCCGGCCTCGCTTGAAAAGGGTTCATACCTCGGATTATATTTCTATTAACAGGTGAAATATAGGTTTATTTTAGTAGGTACCCTAGCAACGGGAAAGGACCGTTTTTTCGTAGGTTGTAAACAGAACAGAGAAAGGTCGGCTAACATTCGTGAAGAAGCCTCATTTTTTAAAATTATTTTGTTATTTACAGATTGCAGAAATGTTACGAGTAATATAATTGAATGGTCCAAATGGTTCCGCCGTGTGGTGACGGCAGTGTAGAATACACTTGTCACCAACCCCTACTCTTCCTGTGGGTGTCGTAAGAGGCGACTTAGGGACTACACATTGAACAGGGAACGGGCAGCAGCGCTCTCTGATACTGTAACCTTTTAATCTGCGATCTCCAACCCGCCTGCCAAGCATGGAGATTATGGCAAAACCAAACACTTAAGTTGAGGAGGCTCATAGTCCAGCAGTGGACTGTAACGGGCCGTAAATGTTAAAAATGTTGTAAATATAATATAACAACCCGAAAAAGGATGACTCACGCGCATAAAAAAGTACTTAGTTTTGAGCGTCTATAAAAAAACATAAAAAAACATCACGCTTCTTTTGTCGGACGCGACTGCTAAATTCGAACTAAGATTTTAATAATAAAAATTGTTATGTTTCCGTGACACGATTAACGTTTTTTCTTTTGCAATTTCTACCCTGAGATTTCAAACTTCAATTTCAAGCAAAATTTCCTTAAAACGAGCGTTCAGGCTCCGATTACCCAACCAAAAGCAAAAGGTTACTAATTGCGCCATATTTCATGCCTCCAGCTGACACTACAATTTCGCAAGGTTAATTAGAAACTACAACAGGGAAAATATAAGCAATATTTGCATTGTAGTCAAGTCACTAAGTGTTAACAGACTCCGTGGCCGAGTGGGCGAGATTTTGACGCCCATTACGGGGGTTCTGGGTTCGATTCCCGGTGGGGACACTGTCAAGTAATAATCTCTTTGTGAGATTCCCCATTTTGGTTAGGACATTGCAGGCTGAATCACCTGATTGTCCGAAAAGAAAGATGATTCCGTTCTTCGGAAAGCACGTTAAGCCGTTGGTCACGGCTAATACTATCTAGTCGTTACATGAGCCAAGTCAGTGGCCTTTAGCGGCTTTATAACATTGACACTAGGGTTTGTGAGGTCAGTTGTCGACCTTACATACAACCCACACGATGATGATGATGTTAAAAGAAATTCAAATTCAAACACGTGTAGGAAATCATTTTCATAATAGCTGAGGTTATAAAAAGAAAAAGACTAAAACCCCTAAGAAAAAACCCCGAAGCAAAAGAGCTAAAATTTAAAAAGTCAATAATAATACCTATTGTTGAGCCATCAAATTCGATCGAGTAACACCTATATATTTTAATTTTATTATAGAAATGTATGGATGGCACGATTTTGTTTTCTCGTTGAAATGACGCTATAATGTCACGTCGGAGGCAGTAGCCTCGCTGAGGACAACATTAGTAGGCAGCTTTCTAATATAAAAAATAACATGATCATCACATCACATAGTTATCTAAATGTTCATACATGGCAAGCTATACAGCACTATAACACACAAGCTATATAATGTTCAGACCGTAATAAGCAACAACTTTTCCCAAGGAACATGGGTTGAAAACCACCATAAAAATTTCGACCTCCCATACAAAGTAATGTTGATTGTGTATTTTGTATGAAAAGTTGATTTTTTGGGGGTTTTCAACCCATGTCCCTTGGGAAAAGTTGCTGCTTATGATGGTCTGAACATTATATTTAAATTTTGCTAGGGATTACAAAAGCATGCTGTATATTAAAGAAACTAAATTATCGTGTGCTTAGCAACGACGGTAGACACCTCAGAACTGCTAAAACTAATAGCAAAATTTAGATAAAATCACGGCTGTGTGACAAACTCATAGGTACCTATCTAGACGAATAAAATAATCTCGCCATATTTTGTAGCACGTTAGTAGTTTAAAGATAATAATATATATCGATTATTACTTATTTAAACGGAAAATTTCACGTAAATATGAAAACAATATATTGATCCTGTTTCAGCAAGTCTTGTACTAATACCTACTAAAAATATCCAGCTATCCTTTTATAAAAAGAGATGATTATAAAACTATTCCATCCATCCCTTTATTTATCTTTAAAAGCCGAAAAGGACGGATGAAAATAAACTAAAGATTGTCAGCGTAACTTCTTGAATTAGCCTTAAGGATTTAGGTAAAGATATAGTATTTATTGGGTTCATCGAGGGTTAACCTTGATTTTTACTACGACCCTCTTATTAATCTTTCTCCAAAAGCATTCCTCCTTTCTTCTACAAAGCAGAACCTCATTTATTCGAAGCCCAACAACGAAGAATTTCAATTATTAATTTCGTACAATAAGCCTATTCAACTTTTTGAGATCAATGGAATCCTGACGACCTTGCTTCTGCTTCTGCAAGTGTGTGTAATAGGATAATTCGTAGAAAATATCTGTGTTTTAAGTCAGTATTTTAAAATTTCTGCTTATTGATATTATGCTCTAAGTTTCATAGAATCATCATCAATCATCAACAGCTTATATACGTCCCCACCGAGGGGCTCGAGCCTACCCTGAACTAGGGCGATTAGGCTTTGGACCACGCTGGCCCAAAGCGGGTTGATTGACTTCACACACAACCTTTGAATTTATTCGCAAGAGTGTGCAGGTTTCATCACGACGTTTTCCTTCATGATGTTTTCCTTCACCGTTAAGAGCGTTGAATAAACGTACATATGAATTCCGAATTCGAAAACACATTGGTACGTGGTGGGGATCGAACCCGTGTCTCCCGGACGGAAGGCAGCGGCCCTAGCCACTAGACCACCGACGCTCTTTGTTTCATAGAATACTCCAATAAATTTGTATTGAAATTTTCTCTTGTCTCGTAACTATAATTTTCAACGTTTTGAAATGCTAGGTCTTTATTTTATACAGATAGTATCTTTACTTTGCTAAGACTCTTAACTATTCATGTTTTTATTCATAATCCAAATAACATTCTAGAAACAACAATCCAAGATTTTAATGAATGAAGAAAACGTCCCACGCCTGTAAAAAGTCAGTTCACGGCTCGTCCGCTGAAAGCTCTTTCTAAAATGATGGACGAATGCCATTACGTACACTTCTCCTAAAGGAATTTGCGAGAAAAATTCAGGCCGAGCAACAGTGAATCTCCGAATGTACTTTAACGCTGTTGCGCATAGCTAGCAAATTACAATCTTTATCTACAAAAAATGAGCGAAGCAAAATCCCACGATCCCTCGGGTTATTACAATTAATGCCATTTTTAACTTAGTTTCTGTGGAAATGGAAATTTCTTACTGATTGCTACTAAATTTGCCTCCGGACGGAATACTTTAAGGGCTCGTCTGTTCTTATTGCAAGAGGCATTTATTTCATTGTTTCTTTGGAAGTTGCGACTTGTTAGGGGCCTCGTAATGTTATAGATATAATTAGAAAAGCGTAAGTTAGTTACACAATAACTTCTTTAATCATCATCATATTCATCTTGTGGCTTGTTAGGTCGACCACCGACCTCACAAACCCTGCTGTCGGTGTTATAGAGCCGACAAAGTCCACTGACTTGGTTCATGTAACGACTAGATAGTAGCCGGGACCAACGGCTTAACGTGCCTTCCGATGCACGGAATCGACTTTATTTTCGGACAATCTGGTGATTCAGCCTGCAATGTCCTAACCAAACTGAAACTGAAAAAAACTGAGGAAAGTCTCACAAAGAGATTTTTGCTTGACAGTGTCCCCACCGGGAATTGAACTCGGAACCTCCGTAATGGACGTCGAAATCTAGACCACTCGGCCACGGAGGCTGTTGTTATTCAATTATGAAGTATTAAAAATAATGTATTTTACGTAACACTATCAAGCACACAGGAAAACCTGTAATACTGTTCAAAAGAACTTTCTAAGAGTTACAAAATTAAAATGCTTTTAAAATTCTTTGCTATGATGTACTACACGGCACTTGGGTTTCTCTAGTTAGCTTTAAAATATTTAAACTCGGAGTTTAGAGGATAGATTCTTTGTGGTATCCTGTTTTAAACATTATTCAACAGAAAGTTTTCTGGGTAACTTTGTTTTAAATCTGAATTATGGAATCTCTCTGTCACAAGCATTTCGTACAATCATCATTAGCAAAGCTTATTGATATTTCTGGTTTGATCTTTTAAGTTCTTGCACGTTTAATTATATTTATAGTACTTACGTTGCCACTATCATTCTATTTATTGAAAAAGCGTTTGAGAGCCTTTATTGTATGACCCTTTGTAACGAGGCATTCGTCCTCTTTCCTGTTTTATGACTGGCAACCTTTCTGTGGAGTTTCTTCGGTGAGCTCTTCTCCACAGATTCCGCCATTGTGTTAGTGAATTCACCCAAAAAAAATGTAATGACGGATCTAAGTGATGTAATAACATCCTATGGAAATAAATTATTTTGACTTTGACTTTGACTTTGACTTTCTTGCTGGCAGATTTATCTTTCATTTTAAATTCATTTTCAAATTTAGATTTCTTACGTTTCGATTTTGTCTTTTTTCTGCTAAATTCTTGACACTTCATGTCCTAATCTCCAACAGTAAACTCCTTAAGCTTATCCATGTTACTATCTTTCCATGTTAGTTATATAATATATAAATACATAAATACCTTTGCTTCGGACTGTGCCCTGGTTATTGCCACACTTTATTGTACTATTATTCTACAACAATTTTTCTGTCAAGTGCTACTTGCCGCATTCATGTTAATATTCTTTTGTCATGTCATGACGAAAACTCCAATCTTAGTTGCTTTGTTTAATAGTAGTTTGTACTTATTTTATTAAAATTTCTTCCTTCTCAATCTTTTCAAACATTTCGCTAGAAATAATAATGGAATATATTTTTAAAGACAGATTTGGTTTTAGATAACATACTACAGATTATGTGGAGACCTGTAAATGGCTTCTTGGTATTACTGTATTTTACTATCAAGTTAACTTTAGCTGTTGGTCTTCCTATTATTAATAAATAAATAATAATAAATAAATTAGATAACATTTTTCAATTTTCATACTAAAATTCCTTTAAATTTTATCGCTCAGCTAGGTAAGGTGATTTTTGTAAAAAAGTGCTCAATGAAAATATTCCTTTGCCTTTGTATTTTTAATTAAAATCTACTAAAATTTGAAATTTATTATCAGCATTCTTTTGTACTAACAAGTTTGGTACAAAACGGAAAAGATCAACCTAACATAAGCCACTAGATAAATTCACTTAAAACATTATCCTTGCTTGGAAAGGCACGTCAAATCATAGTTGAGTAGCTATTTAGCTATTATCGCAGTTACGGTACTATAAGTCAGTGGTAATTTGTCAGCTTGAAATATCTCTGGTCACCCGATATTGATCCTTTTCTTTTGTTTCTGAGTTAAACTCGCCAGATCAATTTGTGCTCCGTTTTACCAGAAATTATGCTTAGTACTTTGCCCTTGGATGAGTGCACATTGTAAACTGACATTGACAAGGGTTCCATCCAGCTAATTATTAGATTTGGCAGGGAAATTAACACGTCAAGCCAGCCTGTCTGCTGAAATATGGACTCAGATGAGTTTGTTCCACTTACCTGTTGCATTCTTTAGTAATTGCGTGTTTAATGAAGATTGATAGTGGGAATACAAAATACAAAAATACAAAAATACAAAATCTTTATTTTTCATCGCTTATTTACATAGTTAAACATTTCTGAAGTCTCCTTTTAGACATTAGTATGTCTGTGTTAGGAGACTCCGCTCCTCGTTTAGTATATCACAATGTAAATATTTTTAAATAAAACAGTTTTAAAGAGTGACATGTATTTCTAACTTATTACTAATAATTTAGTAAAAAATATCCAAATGTGTACTTTATATTTATCCATAGATCATTCCAAACAACAATGGAAAAAAAAAGACAAAAATATATGTAAAAGGCAAATCAATTAAGATTGACAGGTGTCTTGAAATGTATCCGATGAAAGATTTTTCCAATGCTATCTGAAACGGGTGTATGTAAGAACTTATTTATAATAATATGCAACCTTATGTTCAATTTGGGTGTTCATCTATGTGTTTGCATGAATTAAAATGTAATATAGTCAATATAATATCATGTTTGTTTGTGTATGTTAAGTGTGAATTAGCCCTGCGACATTGTCTTGGGATCGGAAGATACTGTAATACAGTATCTCCCACTAACTTATATTAACAAGACAAAATTGGCCTAGTATTAAGACTAAGAACCTTAGCCTTTTCACAGAATATAGTACAAGCCTATTAAGTATTTAACAGCTGTTCCGTTTGTTCATAGTTTAGTGTCATTAACCATTTTATTATTTCAGATTTAGACTCACAGTAGGTTTTATTATATATATGTAACTCTTTATTTATTTTATTATATAAATAAGCCGCTCGTTTTTTATATTGAATTTTAGCAAAAACTGATTTTGTAACTGGAACATTTACTACCGTGTGATGTCTTCGTTTATTTAGTACCCCAGGGTTATAAGGAACGGTTTTATGTGTGTTTAGTACTATGTGTAATATATATAGTTTTCGGACAGACAGCAACACCTAAGTTGTAAAGATTCTCTGTAGGAAAACGCTGTTTTTTGAAAAACATGACTTTCAACAGAACTCTTTGCGCTCTTTCTACTTCTAGGAAACGAGTTTTTAGTGCACCACCCCATACGGGTATGCAATACTCTAATACAGATTGAACTAACGCAATATATAGTTTTGTCAAAAGACTGTTTGCGGAGTCATTAGTTGATTTATTTGGAACAACATATCTGAGTGATTTGAACATCCATATAAATTTTCTCACTCGGGCACTAAGTTGTTCAATTTGAGGATACCAAGACAGATTTTGGTCAATAACAATTCCAAGGTATTTTGTTTTAGATACTTTTTTAATAACTGAACACTGACATGTGTTGTTAGATATATCATTACATGTATGTATTGATATATGGAAGTCATTAGCTGGTTGAGTATTATTGTACTTACTGAAGCACATATAATTTGTTTTTTCTGTGTTTAGCGTAAGTAAGTTATACCTTAGCCACTTTCCTACTTGAATCATGCCCATTTCAGTGTTACGCTTAGCATCATTCCATGTGTCACCGGTAAACACAATGGCAGTGTCATCGGCGTACGTAAAAAAGCTACCATTCTTAATTTTCATGTTACACAAGTCATTTATGTAGACAAGGAAAAGAGTAGGACCTAAGACACTGCCTTGTGGTACACCGTATGATACACCAACCGTTTCACTTCTATATTCATCCATTTTTACTATTTGTGTTCTGTTTGTTAAATAGTCTATTAAAATAGATAGTTGTGATCCTCTTATTCCGATTTTTTCTAATTTACGTATAAGGATAGGGAGCGAAACAGTGTCGAATGCTTTTTTGAGATCTATAAAAACGGATATGCACTTTTTTCCAACGTCTACGTTATTTGTGATCAGTGAAGTCAAAGATGTATTTGCTTCAAAAGTAGATATTCCTTGTCGGAAACCGAATTGGGCTGGTGATAATATATTAAATTTAGTCAAATAGTTAAGGAGTCTAGTGGGAATTGATTCGAGAATTTTAAAATTTACAAGGTCCGCTAATTTTAAAAGGAATATAGACACAGCATACTTGTTTTACCAATGTATACTTATAATATATGAGGAAACCTGCACTTGCCCTACAATATCCAATTTGCATTCCGCCAATAAATAAAATTATTAAGAAATGTGTCAAAGTAGTCTGTGTATTATTGAGTCATTAACTCATTACCGTATTGATATCACCAAACTGCTCATATACAAATGGTTTAGATATTTTACATGATATAATACGAGGGCTGATTGATAAGTTTCCGAAACGACAAAGAAAAACTTTAAAATAAAAATAAAAATCTAAAAATCTATTTAAAATAAATTTATTTCTCAACGTAGTTTCCTTCTACCTCGATGAATTTAGTCCAGCGCTTCTCCAATGCCGTATCACCAGTTTGATAAAATGTTTTCTCCAACTCCTCAAAATACTCGTCCACGGCAACAATGACTTCTTCATTTGATGAAAATCTCTGGCCACCTAACCATTTCTTCAGGTTTGGGAATAAGTGGAAGTCACACGGGGCCAGATCCGGGGAATAGGGTGGATGCGGTAGCAATTCAAACCGCAATTCATGGAGTTTGGCGACTGCAACCATTGACGTGTGTGCAGGTGCGTTGTCATGGTGGAACAAAACTTTTTTCTTGGCCAAATATGGTCGTTTTTTCTGGATTTCTTCACTTAATTTTTGCAGCAAGCTTGCGTAGTACTCTCCATTTATTGTTTTTCCTTTTTACAGATAATCCACTAAAATAATCCCTCGAGCATCCCAAAAAACAGTCGCCATCACTTTGCCGGCCGACAAAACCGTTTTTGCTTTCTTCGGCGCAGGTCTTCCGCTCTCAGTCCACTGCTTAGATTGTTCTTTTGTCTCGGGAGTATAATGATGTATCCAGGTTTTATCGACTGTTACATAACGCCGCGAAAACTCGCTAGGATCTCGGTTAAACAGCGCCGAACACTCCGATGAATCGTCCACTCGACGTTGCTTTTGGTCAACAGTGAGCAAACGCGGCACCCATCGCGCGCAAAGCTTTTTCATTCCCAAATGTTGGTGCAAAATATTAAAAACGCGTTCAGATGAAATGCTCACCATCTTTGCTATCTCTCGCAACTTCAAGCGCCGATCATTCAATACAATTTTGTGAATTTTTTTGATCATGTCCAGATTCGTGACTTCATTTGGACGGCCAGACCTGTGGGCGTCTTCGCAGCTCTGTCTTCCACGTTTAAAATCAGTTACCCAGGTGTGAATTGTACTCAATGCAGGAGCAGAATTACCTAAAACACTGTCTAGCTTGGTTTTAATCTGGGTTGCTGTTTTCTGTTTTAAAACGAAAAACTTTATCACCGCACGAATTTCGTTTCTTTCCATTGTTAAGAAAATTTACGACAGAGAAAGTTCTACGTCCTATCAAACAAATTCCACCAGTTCGATTAAATTCAAATTTGGCGTTCTATTTTCAAAAAGATGCCATGTATCATTTTTTTAAGTTCGTCGTTTCGGCCAGTTATCAATCAGCCCAGGTAAATCTAGATAATAACCTGCGTCACTGGAGATGCTGCATTAATTAATAACAAACATGTTACACAGATTATTATCATGTCCACCTGTAGTAACATATTATTGGGTGTTGTGAAAATCCTAAAGCTTTTATTTTTTTTTTGCAATAAAAAAAGTATGTATCAGTGCTTTAGGTTTAAAGTGAGGACACAATTTTTTTTAGTTTGAGTAAGCTTACTATGAGAAATATATTATAAATTACTTACAAATTATAGCTTACTGCGCCTTACTATTATTATACTCGCATTGTGTAAGATTTTTCTCGTGGAAATAAGACTTTTCCCCGTAAAAAGTGTGTTAATCTAGGGTACAAACTATCTCTATTCCAAATATCATTCAAAGCCGTCCAGTTGTTTAGACGTGACAGCGGAACAAACATCCAAATATATTTTCACATAGGTATATATATTAGTGTGATAGTGTAATTTGATATATTAATATACAAAGCAACAAAATGAAATGGAATAGAATGGATGGAAACAAAATTAATGAAGACAAAAAATATTAAGAAAATTTAAGTAAGAATCGAAGCGTTACAATTAATTTGCGCCTCAAGAGGATAAAGATATAAAATGTTTAGCGCAACGAATGATACACATTGATTTGGTTATCGTAAATGATCTGACGATTAAAGATAATGTAGAGAAGTTCTCGAATGGCAACCAAGTATCGAAAGACCCAAAAGCATGAACATGATGATGTCATAAAATGAACTGAAAATCTGGTGCAGGTAGCAGAAAGTCAAAAAGTCAAATAGGACAAGTAATAATAATGTTTTCTGTGTATGTCCCTATTATGTGTTTTACTTAAAGGAAAGCCTACATTAGAGGAAATTTCGCTCACAAAATGATGACGAAAATTATGAAGATGATTGATTTGCTATAACAACACAGTTTTTAACACAGCAAACCAAAAAAACATTTTTAGTAAAATATGATATTATTTTCATTTCAAAGAGGATCGTAAGAGACATTAGATTTGACCCTTTTAGATGAGGGTCATTCTGCTAATTTTGGCAATTAGACGGGTCTTATTTAATCCCAGGGACGAGGTCTGAATATTTAAGATTTCAATAGAAGTAAAAAAGGATGGATATGAAAACCTTTTGACCAGTAATGTTGAAAATAAATAGTGTCCTTTTGCATGGCATGACTTAACCTATTCTCTTTTTACTTACCTACTTTGTCAGTATAGTTTATTACTATTATATATTCTGTGGTATAGTCTATTAGCTGGTTCAAGGGTTAAAGTTAGATTTTATTTTTATTTTATATGGTCACATTGATCTTACATTTAAGAGAAAGGTCCCATAGCGCTAGGCTCTTGACTTTTTGTACATTTAACATTTCAACATTTTGAACTAAATTTTAATGTTCATCTTGGTATATCAAGCCACCTGATTGATTTGGCGAGCGTGTAACTCTTTATTATCTAAGGTGTTGACTGAAAATCAGTGTTGGAAGTATTTTTACTTTCAACGTTAATGCTGAGGCAACACCTTTTCACATCGCCCTGCATGTTGCTTTGCGCAAATTAAACCTAAGTTATTATTTTGTATCTTAGTAGCATGCATTGAGATCTGAATAAATGTATTTTCTTTCTTTCATCTTATAGAATTCTAACGTCTTAATATAGCACCAATGTAATAAAGTACTACGTTTCTTACTCGTCTAAAACCACACAGTATCTGAACATACCAATAAACTCCAAGACCGGCATTGGTGAAATATACAGAAAATGGATGAAGTTGAAAATTTTACATTGTAACCACTTTTTATCTAATCTTGTTATTTTCAAACATTTCAGATCATTTCTACTTCACATTGTTTTCTATTTATGTCTTTGATGTGTGACGTGAATTGTAAAATATTAAGAGGCACGTATGTTTGTTTGTCTTTCCAATTTCTATGTGAAGCTTTCTTCAAATAACGATGGATTAAATGTGATGTTTGTAACCTAAAAATTATTATATTGTTGCGAAAATGAAACTGTTTTTGGAACTATGAAAGACGAGTATATTAAGTGCAAATATAAGCTGTGCCACTCGAGCGAAGGTACTTTCTGGGTCAGATTTTCTGTGGGCGCGCTTGTCTTCTTGTTATTACCAAACCTGCAGTTTCCATGGGTACCTTTGCTACATTTTTGAAGACCATGATAACTTAAGTGCGCCAGTTTTAAAAACAAAATAGCATTTTTAAATTGACTTCATTTGTCAGCCAATAAATTATGGTCTCGTAAATTCTGGGCCGTATTTCAGAGACATGGCCGTTTTAATTCGGGAACTGCGAGGCCCTATAAAAACACCTTCTTTTATTGCGTATTTATTTAAATTTCGCGTAATTAACGCTTTCGCAGTCTCCTTTAAGGTAAATGTCCTCGTTGTCGCTAATTGTAACCGTAAAATTTTGTATTTCCTCATTCGAGACGTTTATTTAAAATATGTCTTTTTTGCGTTGTAAGCTCTTTAATGAAATTGTTTTTTTTTAACCTAGTGCCACAGAATTAATATAGTACTAAGTGCAGCAAGTGAATACCTAAGATTCATACTCGGAATTATGTCGTAGGATAACTCTTCGCGAAAATGTTAGGACGTCAACCTGATGAAGAAGACAAATTTTCGTAATCATCCTAGTTGATCCTAGCTATTTCCAGGATCATAAAAAAATACGCGCTGATTGGCTGAATATATTCATTGTTCACTTATGGAAGCTCTGATTGGCTAATGGAAACATTTTTTTGTCTTTTCAAGCATTCATTTAGTTTTTTTTGCTAGATATTGTTCTTGACTCGATGTTATACTCGACTCTTGGCCATTCAGCATTCATATCATCATATGCTTAGGATAAAATAAATAAAAATTGCGAAAATTTGCCAAGTTATTAAAATTACATTCGTCAACTATAATTAGAATCAGTTTTGAATTATAATCATGATACAACAAAGAATTGTTGACTTGCAGACGCAAAAACTAAGTCGTTGTATCTTTTATATACGAGCAACCCTAGCTGAGACCGAGAGCGTCGGTGGTCAAGTGGCTAGGGCCGCTGCCTCCCGTCCGGGTCCGGGAGACGCGGGTTCGAACCCCACCACGTATCAATATGTTTTGAATTTCAAATTCATATTTACTACGTTTATTCAACGCTCTTACGGTGAAGGAAAACATCGTAATGAAACCTGTGATGAAATTCAAAGGTTGTGTGTGAAGTCAATCGACCCGCACTGGGTCAACGTGGTCGACTAAGGCCTAATCGCCCTAATTCAGGATAGGCTTGAGCCCCTCGGTGGGGACGTATATGAGCTGTTGATGTTGATGAACCAGCCCTAGCCAGTGCAAGATTGCAATGTGTTATTTTAGCGTGGGTGTTATTATTGTTTGTCTGTGCATGTCGTCTGTATTAAAAACTCACAATGGGTAAGTTTAAGTTATAAATAAATGAGATTTCATTGTCCCCTGAATCTAAGAGCTTGTCACGTACAAAGACTTGGAGTCGAAAGATATAGAATTCTTTGAGAAATCGCAAAGAATTTCAAAAGCCCATCGCGTTCTTAAGCCCCGAGAGAACCAGTGATGCAATCAAAGTGAAGTTATTCGAACGATCCTGATTTCGTTTCAACTCATAATATGGTGGATTTCCAAACTTACAGGGCCGGGCGTTTTTTACTAGGCAATCCGCCCCGCGCCGGCCTTTTTTCGGATATTTTAAACAGGCATAAAAAAATAACTAATATAGATATCTTCCTACTTTTTTTGTTATTATATTTTTTATAATTATACTTATTCTCTATTCATAAAATATTTTACTGAAGGGTTAAGGCGTGTAAGCTCACTCGCTTGCCCAAGGCGTCCTGGTGGGTGGAGAGTAGTCCATCTAACTAGGACTATGGGTACTACCGTTGATCTTTAGTGCCAGATTCAACCGCTACCATCCCCTGGAGGCCATCCCCTCCAGATGGCTTCCAGACTACCTAACCGTCCCCCCCTTTTATCGTCTGTTTGTTGACCCCACTTCCCGCTGGGATTTGCACCACAATCTTCCGCAAGGCTGCTCAACGTAAAAGAACCCACCGCGAGAAGGTGAGTGTGGAGTTGAGGTGCAGAGGCTATAGAACCACGCTTGCTGTGGTTCTTATATTCCGCATGACACCCCCATACGAGCCCCTATATTTAAAGCACATGTTTTCTCATATAAATAATTTACTTGTGTATCAAATAAGTTGACTAATCACCCTAATTTAGGGTAGGCTCAAGCCCCTTGGTGGGGAGGTGTATATGAGCAGTTGATTGATGAAGTTGACTCAAAAAACGAGTCGGCTGACAATCGTCACATCACTACGGTGAGGCCACGAGTCCAGCGAGCAAGCAATCAACCGAGTCATCCGCTCGGAAGACCCGTTTAAAGCATTTTTCGCGTTTTCGCGTGATTCTTTCACAATCCAATGATTTAAAAACGCTTTGTAGAAATGTGGGAACATTGAAGAAGCAATAATCGAAGAGCTGAAGTGAGCTTAAAATGAAGCTGTAAACTTTGTGAAAGAATTTTCTTGTAGTAGAAATGTGGAATGGTAGACGTTATTTTGTTGCTGCTATGTACAATTCTGAAACACGTCTTGGCATTTTATAATGTAGCAAAATGAGAGTCGCATTTTAAAACTCTTTGAAATATTTACACAAAAGCTATAACGTATTTGCAATTAATAAATTAAAGTCCTTTCCAACACTTAGCTTAGATTAAGTTCGCTGCATCTGCTTGGATTATTTTAAAGAAAATTATTTAGTAATGGAGACCGCGTCTGGGAAACGTAATGTGGGACGTCCCTCTGCCAGGTGGACTGATCACCTGCGGAAGGTCGCTAGTGGTGGCTGGATGAGGAAAGCGGGTGACCGTGCGCTTTACCCTTGGGGAGGCTTACGTCCAGCAGTGGCCATAGTAGTTGCCAACTCACCAACAGCTCATATACGTCCCCACCGAGGGGCTCGAGCCTACTCTGAATTAGAGCGATTAGGCCTTAGTCGACCACGCTGGCCCAAGCGGGTTGGTCGACTTTACAAACAACCTTTGAATTTCTTCGCAGGAGTGTGCAGGTTTCATCACGATGTTTTCCTTCACCGTTCGTAAGAGCGTCGAATAAACGTACATGTGAATTCTAAATTTGAAAACACATTGGTACGTGGTGGGGATCGAACCCGCGTCTCCCGGACGGGAAGCGGCGCCCTAGCCACTAGACCACCGGCGACGCTCTCGTTACCAACTCACCATAATAAATTAATAGTACATATTATTTATTGTTTTAAAGTAGTCATATTCAATTAAAATCGCGCGCGAACTGCAGGTGTTTTTGGTTAACGAAGTTTTCGGCTATTGTACTTCAAAAGTTACTCATTAAGTATGCAATTCACATTTTACGACGACAAAATTAACAGCCTTTGAAAATGTTTGAAACGACGTAATACAATTATCACGCCACTTTAAAACGGCACTCGAAACCCGTGATAACTCATAAAATCCACAAAGAGAATTTTCATGATATTATGATTTGCATTGCTTTAGAATAATTAAATATTGTTGTTGTTATACAGTGTGATACAAAAAATCTGGAATCTCTCGAACATACGATACAAATAAAAAGCACTTTAATACGAACTATGTTAAGTTACAAACTTTAATAAATTATAGGATTCATTCGAAGTGAACTGGAATCTCATTTAGCTATTTAGGCGTAAGACTGCTAGATTTGGAGAACACAAAACCACAAACTCAATTATTATTGTGACTGTCACTTCGAGCTGTCAAAATCTTCATGTTGGTGGCATTGAATTGACCCGCGCCCGACTACTTCCTCACCTCCGCCGACAATCTACCAACATACGAATATTATGACGTTGATAGGTGCACAGTTATAAAAATTGGGTTAAACATCGCGCGCATTTCAGTAGTAAATCGAGTAATAGGCATATTATTGGTTGATAAAATTAAATATAAATGTTCCAGGGTTGGTCTTAGAAATAAGAATGTAACTTTTGCAATTGATTTTTCCCGTACAAACTATGCCAGAAACAGATTTGTCATTAGAGCCACAAATACTTATAATAATAAATATAATGAAGTTGATATTTTCCAAAATAGTTACCTTAAATTCAAAAACTTATTAAAATGTTCATAACTTTCCAACGATTCTGCATCAATTTAATGTTTTTTATTAATACCATAAGCTATATATGTTACTTAAGTCTTACTCAATGCTTTGTTGATCATTGTTGAAACTAACACTTAACTTGTTGTTAAGTGGAAACTTTGTTGGCTTATGCATTTTTTACTGTATATCTTTATTGTACTAAATTAAGGCTGTTTGTTTCCCTAAAAATGAACAAATAAACAAACAGACAAATATTAAACGTGCTGGTTATAGGTATACCATAACACAAGAACACTGATTAATGATTGATTGATTGATGGAAAACTTAAATACTTAGTACACCTATAATATATCATACGATTTGTCTAAAAAATATTTCGATCTGTCAAGCGTTTAGGTTTTGATTTGTTAAGCATTGAAAATATTTTATCTAATTCTTAGTTCTTTTTATGGAAATTATATTTATGTAGGGAAGATGAACTTTGCAACTGTTAATCGGGCGTAATTTATGGTTACGTAGTACTCGTACCAATGTGTTTCCGAATTATGTATGTCTTTCGATGCTGTCACGATGAAGAAAAATATCGTGTTGCACAGACCTAAGAACTTATACTAAAAAGATGTTGTAGTTGAATTGCACCTTATTTCAAGGTTCAAGGTCGGTAGACATTAGGTACATAAAATGAGCTGATAACAAGCAATAGGTACTTTTCAGGTGTTTACTTTGTTTAACATTGATAAATTGTTGAATTTAACTTGATAAATTTCTAATAACAATAATGTTTTCTTTGTTTCAGGTAAGGAAAATAATGGCCTTTCCTCAAATGCAAGATGTTTGCCTCAACGTCTCAACTTACTCAAAAATGAAAGCTTAATTTTTTTTAATTTAAAATAGTTTCACGTTTGACCACAGTCTCACCTGATGGAAAGTGATGACGAGGTCGAAGATGATACACGCTTACCCAAAAGATGCCTATTCACTCTTGCCTTGAATACACCAAGATTATAAGACTCCGGAAACACAGACGCCGGAAGAGCATTCCACTCTCGTGCTGTACGCACCAAAAAAGACGACGCAAAACCTTGCGCAAAACGTTTAGTGCGGACTACGGGAAATTCAACCACGTTATGATGAGAAACAATAAAATTAAAAAAAAAAACACCGTTGTGTATTTAAAAAAAAGTAACAAAGCTGTTGGTTCCGGGTACTGTTGAATTGAAGTGAAATTGAATTCCGTTTACAACGAGTTCCGGTACCGTCGAGTCCAGTGATATCGAGTATACACCAGACTGGCTACCTTTTAAAGTAACCATTCTAACTTTACACAACCGCTACAAATATAAAGTAAGCTTAAACCCAAATGCGCTTAAAATTGGAAAACGGAATAACGGAACTGCCAAACCGCTTTATTTCCTGAAGTGGCCAGTGTTAGAACGTGTTGGGTATTTTAGCAACAGGTGTACGGGCAAATACAAAAACTGCTTTAGAAAAGCAAACAAAGTCTTAAAGCTATGTTGCTTAGGTCTACAAACTAAATGCTTAGGTTTTATAATATGTATAACGTTAGAGTAAACTATTGACCAATTAGAATTATGCATGACTCATTTTGCCAAAAATCATTTGAAAACGCAACTGTAACCGTTTTTCGGCATGTTTTTTTTTAATATCAATTTAGGGAGGGCTTATATTGGTTGATAGGTACAATGTCTAATGTCCATGGATGTATCATCGCGTCGTCGTCGCATCTGGTCTAAACAGCTGAATTAATAAAAAACAAAATAACTAGTTATAAAAAAATCAGTCCTACTTAGCTACGCCAATATGCAAAATTCTCCCGAAGAAAAACTTAATTCAATAAATATTTTTAAATTATATTTTTTTTTATTTGGGAAAGTAAACTGCTGCATACATAGTATAACAATACAAATAGATGAAACAAAAGGGTTGGGTACATATACAGCCAACAACACTATCCACAGATTATGTAAAGTAACATTGCTTTGCAGAGAAACAGTAACTAACTATTACTAAAACTTGCGCTACTATAAAGAACGATTATCAAGTATAATGCAGTAACAAAATTATAAGATTCATAGATAAATTTAACCAAATAATAGTTTAAGTAAGTACCTACAAATTAGTAGTATTTACCTATAATAATGTAAACAATGAGAAGAAAAAAAATTACTAAGTAGTTATTCATCTTGCAGCTCCTTAATAAGCAAACTCCTAAATCTATATCTTGTCAGTGTGAATATATCTAAATGAATAAATTTATCATTATAAGTGGCAGTGATGCGTCTCAGCGGAGAGCGTACACCGGCGTTTGTCCTACAGGTGCTAGTGACGAAGAGTTTCAAGGGGTTAACAGAACGTTGAGGGCGCAGGGGAATACGGTAAGTAAGATAGTGGACGAAGCTTGGACAATCGAATGTGTTGCTACAAATTTTGTAGAGAAACATGATATCTAACAATGTCCTCCTTGAGCTAAGCGACATGATACTGAGTTTAGATATACATTATAGGATTTCTTCTTTCTATAGCAATTGTAACACATAGAACGGAAGAATTTCCTTTGAAGTAGTTCAATTCTATCGGAATATCTGTTGTAAAATGGGTTCCATACTTGTGAAACGTATTCGAGTTGGGAGCGAACCAAGGCATTGTAAAGATACATATAAGTTGATGGGCGCCTAAAGTCACGGCAGGTCCTCATAACGAAGCCATACATTCGATACGCGTTATTAACTAATTTGTCAATATGGACATCAAAATGGAGCTGATGATCCAGAGTTATACCCAGATCACGAATTACAGAAACCGATGACAGCGTTGTGGTGTTCAGTACATACGGATAGTTAATTACATTAGTTTTTTTAGTAAACGAAATTTTGTTGCACTTCGGAAGACTCAGTTGCAATTTGTTTTTAATACAGTAGTTAGACAACCTATCGAGATCTATAACATAAAAATGTTACTCACCGACTAGACAATCGAAGTGACATGAGACTGATGATATATGCTATATGTTTTAAGTGTGTTGGCTATAGAAATTAAAATACACTTGTTAATTTTACATAAATTATGGTTTTATTCAATATTTAGTTTTTTTTAAACTTAAATTTTGCTATCTTACGTGTACTCCTTAAAATTATATTAGTTAAACATGCGTACCTGTCGTTTTACAAAGATACCGTGTATTTGTAAATAACTGAGAGAAGTCCACACCACCCAGGGAGACAGCCCTCCAAGAACTTATCCTCCAAGCATGAGTTAAGCCGCAGCCATTCATGTGTCAGCATGCAGTCTGCCCCGTTAACCCTGGACTAGAGTCTTGCTTCCTTCCTCATTGTAATTTGGAAATGAAATTGAGTTTAAAATTGAACTTGAATTAGGAACCCTAAAAACAAACACACAACTGTACCACATGATACAAACAGCTAAATGTTTTCTGTAGAACAGAATTGATTTTCATCTTACCAGTATGGGTTTTATTATATCAAATTCCTAATCTAGCATCTTGACAGAAGCTCCTTGAGTTAGACAAACATTCTGTATATAAATTATATTTTATGACATGTGTCCTTACACGACATTATTAAATAAAACCTGAAACAAAGAAATCGAACGAGCATATGCCGCACACAAAGATTTCCTGCGATCATGATGTTTTTTACTTACCATAATTTATTTAATGTTCTTATGCTAAGTAGAAAGCATTTCCTTGCTTAATCCATCTTAATTATTTCTAAATAAAATAATTCGCAACGGCTTGTGCGCGTCACGCACGAATCAAAACAAAATGGCCTCCCTAAATCGAACGATTACGTAATAGAACGAGCATATGCCGCACACAAAGATTTCCTGCGATCATGATGTTTTTTACTTACCATAATTTATTTAATGTTCTTATGCTAAGTAGAAAGCATTTCCTTGCTTAATCCATCTTAATTATTTCTAAATAAAATAATTCGCAACGGCTTGTGCGCGTCACGCACGAATCTAAACAAAATGGCCTCCCTTCAGTCAGCCTCTACACTTCCAAAAAGAAATGATCAGATGAATACGCCTAACGCCATCTGTGCGTATCATGTACTACTTATGGCACCAGCTAGCACACGATTCACATCAATCTTCACGTCAAACGTATAACTAGTGTAAATAATATCCTATAAGTAACAGAGAGGACGCCACGGTGTTACAGATCGCTTTGAAAATTAAGACAGTCAGTTAAAGAGTTAATTCTTAGGTATACCTTCAGATCATCAGCATATAGAAGAAAGTTGCAAAATTAAAAACAGTCACCAATGTCATTAATAAATAAGACGAACAGCAGTGGGCCAAGAATGGACCCCTGCGGGACACCAGAAGATACGGCGACAGTATCCGATTTATAGCCATTTAAGACAACTCTCTGTGATCTGCAAGAAATATAAGAGCTGAACCACCGTAAGAGATTTCTTTTAATACCATTAAAGGCAATCTTGTTAAGTAGGATCTCATGATCCACCCTGTCGAAAGCCTTTTTAATATCAGTGTATACTGCGTCGACCTAAACGCGGCTATCCATGCTTTCAAATAGATAAGTAGTAAAAGTAGATCGTTTTTTTACAAATCCATGCTATTCGGTTAAAATAATTCTATGTATTAAGGGATAGATAGCGTTGTGTACCAGTCTTTCAAAGAGTTTCGACAGCGCGGACAGAATAGAGATCTGACGATAGTTAGACACATCATGCATAGGCCCTGACTTGTAATCAGGGGTGATTTTTGCTAATTTCCATACCCGAGGAAAGACACCTTCTCGCAGACATTTATAAAAAATAATATATAGGGGTTCAGCTATAATATATAAAAGCTAAATAGGCCGTGAATGCCAAACAAAAAGACATACTATAGTATTTATTGTTGACTACTCTTTTCACCACAACGGGTTCGGTGTTCGGGATGGGGTCATCCGTTAAATTTCGTTGCTGGCCCGGTCGTTGCGGTTCAACCATTATAAAATGAATGCTCAACGGAATAGCAAATATTTGAATTTCGAAATGCTTACACTTAGCAAAGCAACAGGTTGCGATCGGAAACAAACAATGCTAATACACTTATTAGTCTAAGCCATTCTAAGCTGGTGTATAATGCGATAAGGAACTCGGTATTTGAGTTTATTGAGCTATGCCGTTACGTCCACAGTGACGACGACGGTGGTGTGATGGGGCCGCAGCTGTCTTCCGTTCAGGAGACGCGGGTTCGATTCCCACTTCGTACCATTTTAGAATTTTCAATTCATATGTACGTTTATTCAACGCTCTTACGGTGAAGGAAAACATCGTGATGAAACCTGCACTCTCCTGCGCAGTAATTCAAAGTGAAGTCGATCAATTCGCACTGGGTCAGCGTCGTCGACTATGGCCTAATCGCCCTGGTTCAGGGTAAACAGGAGCCCCTCGATGGGGACGTATATGATGATGCTTTTGATGATGATGATGATGATGATGACAGCTCGGTTGCCTTTGAAAGATTTAGGTTCGATTCACAGCTGGCAGATATATAAATGACTAGCTGACCCGGCAGACGTTGTCCTGCCATTTTTCCCAATATCTACCCTATATCTACCCTACACCTACCCTACACCTACTCTACACCTACCCAACACCTACCCTACACCTACCCTACACTTACCCTACACCTACCCTACACCTACCCTACACCTACCCTACACCTACCCCACACCTACCCTACACCTACCCTACACCTACCCTACACCTACCCTACACCTACCCTACACCTACCCTACACCTACCCTACAACTACCCTGCACCTACTTTGCACCTACTTTGCACCTACCCACCTACCCTACACCTACCCTACACCTACCCTACACTTACCCTACACCTACCCTACACCTACCCTACACCTACCCTACACCTACCCTACACCTACCCCACATCTACCCTACACCTACCCTACACCTACCCTACACCTACCCTACAACTACCCTGCACCTACCCTACAACTACCCTGCACCTACCTTGCACCTACCCACCTACCCTACACCTACCCTACACCTACCCTACACTTACCCTACACCTACCCTACACCTACCCTACACCTACCCTACACCTACCCCACACCTACCCTACACCTACCCTACACCTACCCTACAACTACCCTGCACCTACCTTGCACCTACCCACCTACCCTACACCTACCCTTGACCATTTTGTATTGGAAACCTAAATTGTCGTTTTTTTTTCTATTACTTATTATTTATTTCTCTCACCGTTCAAAGCTTCCCTGAACTCCCACAAATATTTCAAGATCAAAATTAGCCGAATCAGTCCAGCCATTCTCAAGTTTTAGCGAGACAAAGGAACAGCAATTGATTTTTATATATATTTTATATAGATAGATATATGGCAGTTAGGCTGTTGAAGTCACTACTAGTCGTGACAGTGCATCATTAGCAGTTTTTAAAAAACGAGTGAAAGAACATTATCTTTCCTTATGCAAATAATCCGTGTTAAGTTAGGCATATTATACTTATATGTATGTATATTTTTAAATATATATTTATTAATATATCTTTATATATATATATATATATATATATATATATCAACTATTTTCATGTAGGTTTATTGATAGTTTCGGTATTGTATTATGTAAGTGTGTATTTTATGTTTATTTTATCTATATCTGTATGTGTGTGTTTGTTATTTGCAAAGATTTCTGACGCGCGTCGGAGCGAAACGATCGTCTTTTATTTCCTCAGAGGTTACTCATTCTCGCTTCCTAGGTCTGCTGTAAGACATTTCTTTGGAAATAAGCAGTACCTGTTGTGTCGTTTTACTTTTTGTTTGTATTTAATGTAATGTTTCTGTGTACAATAAATAATAAAATAAAATAAATAAATAAATAGATGAACGACTACGACTAACCCTACAAACATTCTGACCCATCAAAACGCTTGTTAATGGAAACCACTAACTGACAATCCATCTGTGCTTCGGTCAGCATTTTTATTAGCACGGAATTCAAATTATATTATTAAAGTATTACATAACATCACACTGTTAGACCACAAGTTTCATCAACAGTTCAAATAGGTACGTCCCCACCGAGGGGCTTGAGCCTACCCTAAATCAGAACGTTCAGGCCTCACGATCACGCTGGCCCTGTGCGGGTTGGTCTACTTTACAAACAACTTATGAGTTTCTTCGCAGGAGTGTGAAGTTTTCCTCAGGATGTTTTCCTTCACCGTATTTACGTACATAATGAATTCGTAACGAATACACTTTGGTACATGGTAGATTCGAACGCATGTCTCCCGGACGGAAGGCAGCGGCCCTAACTACTAAATTATCGACGCTCCAAACATAAGTGAAATAGAACATGGCATTTTAAAATTATCTTATCAAACATCATACATGGAAGCTTTCTCGTTCATAATTCATGACTTTTAATTTATTATGCATAAAATGTGTGCATAGTTTTATGGGTAAAATATACGAGTCGGAAGAAATAAAATACGCAGTTTATTTCACTGTGGCGTGCAACATTATTTAATACTTTCCGCAAACGTAGTTTTTTTTTAATTTATTTGCAGTGTTTAAAATTTAATTCTAAGCTCTCCGTTTCAGCTTGGCTAAATTTGCTTTTGTATGTCCGTCTGTCTGTCTGTTTGTTCCACTCTACAGGTCGTGTTTCTCAACCGATTCTCGTGAAATTTTGTGAGCAGGTTCAATTAATATATTTTTTTTTTTCGGAAAATTTCGAAAAAAAAAAAAATATTCGCGAGGTCTACAGCTCACAGAGCCACAACTAGACTTTACTGTTCATTATTTACTACATACATCCAAACATCTTAAAATCGAAACATCCAACCAAATACCTATAGTGTGGTATAACAGCAAAGATACAAAACCGTTTTGCAT
The DNA here is from genome assembly GCA_951230895.1 of Carpatolechia fugitivella. Classification (NCBI taxonomy): domain Eukaryota; kingdom Metazoa; phylum Arthropoda; class Insecta; order Lepidoptera; family Gelechiidae; genus Carpatolechia; species Carpatolechia fugitivella. The sequence goes on from OX579661.1 coordinate 1,782,542, forward strand.
AATTTCAACATATTTCAGAACTGTCAGTCACATTCAATCTTGAAAATCTTGATTAATTGTGCAATAGATCCCTAAAAAAATTTCAAAACAAAATGAGGGTACAACGATAAAAATATTGCATTGAGTACTCGTATTTCGAGGAATATCATTCTGCGCAGTTGCATAATTTTGTTGTTAGAAAAACTGAATTCGTGAGTGATTTTTGAAGTACTTCGAAGAATGAACAGTGTATTTAGTTAAAACCATGAAGTGTCCTGTCGAGGTGAGTTTTGAATCTCATTATGTTGTGTAAAATATTAGAAATTACAAAGACATGTTGAATATCCTAATATTGATCCTGACCTTAGTCAGCCTGTGGTCTCACAACAATATAATACAAAATAAAACTACCTAGTATCACATCGTTTTGTTACTTTAAGAAATCAGTAAATAAATGCTATTATTGTGAAAAAATAATTACATTAAGTAAATAAATAAGGTTACAAAAAATATTAATAACGTGGACAGCGGGAACAACAGCTTTCGTGCATTCATTTACGTACAAAATAAAATACCATTTACAAAAATTCTTGTAGCTTGAAGAACTAAATTCGGTAATACTTTTAGTATCCTTACCTATAAACAATTTCAAAATAACAACGTTACTCACAGATTGCTTAAAAAGAAAGATCTCCATCTTCTACAAACAGTTTCCATCACGCTTTTATTAGGTTCACTTGTATGGTTTACCATAACCTTGTTTGGTTTATGGTTTAACTGACAAACTAAATAACTAACAATGTAAACAAATTTGGAAAGTAAATTTTAACCTGCTTTTAATAGTCGTATCATTTTGAAAGTTTGTGTAATTCGGATAACAATAGGTACTATCGGACTCTTTGATGGCTACCTACTAGTAAACATCGAGTTTGGGCTCAGTTCATTTGTTGATGAGTCTAATACAATGCAATTGGTGACGAGGGTCAGGTCTGATGGTGGATCCAGGAGCTGGATAGTGGAACTCTTAAATGGCTTCTTGCAAACTCCTCGAGTTTGGGTTATTTTGATTTGTTATTATAGTCGAATACAGTGCAGTAGGTAATGAGTCTGTTGATGGAACCAGAAGTTGGATTGTAGTTACTGACATAAATGTGTTTTACTGTTTTGTCAGATTTTTGGTCGTCTGTTAACCTTATATTCCTTTGAGACAGTTGGTCAGTTTCAGAATTGATTATCCTCAATTTTATAGCAGAAGAAAATAAAATATTGTCGACCTTGGACAGGACTCGAACCTGCATCACTTTGGCTATTCGGGCCAGAAACAGGCACATTAACAATTATGCCACCAAGCTATGTGAAAGGTCGACGAAAGTCATTGCTTTTTACTTTAATGCTCAGAGTGCATTATTAGATATTTCGTTATCTGTAACAATAATAATCTATGAATATCCTCTAGTCCACAAGCCCAGTTGTCTTTGATATGCCGCCAGCGAACCGGGTAAATAGTCTCGTCGCCACATAATAGATCATGCAGCAAATAAGCCGGCCGCTCCGTGACCGCAGCTCGACAAGGCTGCGTGCTTCGCATTTCGGCACACTTAGTGGCAAAATTATATACAACACAATTTAGTTCAACTCCTCACTAGGATTTCTTGACGTAGCATAGATTCATAGAAATATAAATGAAATTACACTCTAAAGAACAGAGTATGTATTTTTATCGTTAAGTAGTTTATTACTTATTAGCTGACTGACAGAGGGACCATACTTTCCGAAACACGAAAAACGATCCAGTTCTTTTACCCATCTATGAACTTACCCTACTTGCGTATACTAACATTCATATTATTTAAATTCAGCATTTGAAAGAATCCCGAATCATAAACAAAAGCATAATACATTATAGTTTTTAGAACTATGTTTACATAGTCGCCAACGACCCACTAAACAATTTAAAATTCTCTTCAGAAGGTTTGCTCCTCAACCTTTTAATAACTCGGGTACATTGTTTGAGCTCACGGCGCTCACAAAAGCCCACACAATAACAGTGCGACCACGAACAATGTGCTACCTAGGTTTTCTTTAAGCTTATAAACTTTGTGCGCCCGTCTGGCTTGGCCAACATTGTACATTGGAAAATAAACTTACATGTTCTGTCGTACCGGATGTTTGTGTTTTTGTTGTAACTTATATTCGTGCTAGGTTAATCTTTTGAGCCTTCGATTACGTGTGTTTTTCCCACGGGAATAAGACATTTTCTTATGGTAGAAATGGGGCCTACCTATGTCTTATCTTTCAAGTATTTTGTATGCGTTTGAGCTATCGGAGGAAGACATACACATACTTTATTTACCTATTTATAAAATCAAAGATTTCTGACGCGCGTCGAGGGAGCGAAGCGATCGTCTTTTATTTCCTCTGAGTATAAAATTATCAAATTCACTAAGCACTGATGTATGCCAGTTGTAATTAAAATAAATAAAGAAGTCTTATTTTTATAAAATAAATAATCTCATAAATTATAAAGTGAAAAATGAAAAATAAAAAAAATATATTTTTTTCTGACAGACGTAATCTGTAACAATAAAAATCTATAAAAAAAAAATCTCTCACATTATTTTTATTATTTCTGTTCTTGTTTATTTTCTATGCTGATATGTTAATTTAATTTGTATTAAACAAAAATGATGGATATAAAGATCTAATATTTTCCTCTTTGTTCGTCTACGAGTAAACCTACTTCTCTTATCCTAGAAACTCACTTACGGCTTTTGTAACGCAATGGTCAAACTACACGTTTTCCCTTTTTGCCGAATCCACCGTAGCCGCAAACGTAGAAGCAGCCAGGGCCGGCCCTTTGAATTTATTTTTAGTTGTTATTACGTGCTATTACATACATTTTTTTATAAATATTTATATTTAGCTTCATCCCTAAGGGTTTTTGCACTTTGTTAACCTAGTCAAGTAAGAACAAAACACAAACAAAATAGACTGCTTCGGCCGTCTACGAAATCGCAGCTTTGTAACCGGTTTCGTAGACCGGTATATTTTGACAGCTACTTGCTACTCGCCGAGGTTGACGGATTACATTAAATCGTCTGTACTCACGCTTCAGTTGATGGATTAAGTTCAATTGCCACGGTGCTTGTGAAATAATAAATGGGCCTTAAATTATGGCTTGATCCGGCGCTGGAAGAAATACCACGTCGACGCCACTTCGCTTTTAGACGTCATAAAGTGTTGGCCGACGCAAGGTTTCGTTCCTAGGAGTGTTCTGTTTAGAAAGGTGCTGTTGTTTTAATTATTTAGGTAAACACTTGTGTATTGTATGAAATTTAATTTGAAATGTGAACGGAAGGTTTCGTTCAATTTCAAATAAAATTCGATGAATGTTGGTTTAGTAAGCGGCCGAAGGAATTATTTTATTGATAGAATAATATTTGTTATATTACAAGTCATAATTTACTACCAAAATATTGTAGTTACATTTTGACTGACAGAGAATGATTCATCAAAAACAGGAGGAGGTTCCTAATCAGTCAGGGGTTCACCCAAAAATTAGGAAATAAGCTTTTCGTAATTTTCACTATTCGATAATTTTAAATAAGGAATTACGAGATAAATCATTTTTAATTTCAGGGTGTTTTCAAATATGAAAAAAAAAACTCATTTGTCAGACTATTTTTTATGTATCATTGTCCAATTTTTATTTTTCTTGGGAAAGGTACATAAGGGGTGTGTACTTATGCTATGTACCTTTCCCAAGAAAAATAAAAATCGGACATAAAAATATGATGAAGATCTGAGGGATACCTTGCCTTTTCCCATACCTCTTGAGGTTGCCTCTCATAGACCTTTTTCCCCATCGGTGCGTCCATATTTTGATATCTAGTTCGTTATCACCAATCTAGCCTACTCGTATTTAGCATTAATTAGTGTAATGTGTTGTATTAACCAAACGCAATTTGACTCGACTCTTAACAACGTGGTTAAATCAGGTAAATTTATCGCCTGTCAATGCAGGTAATGCTGTAATTAGATTAGCGATAGGAAACCAAAGCCCATGTGAAATATTGCTGTGCTAAAACCGTTTACAGTTAATACTAATTACACTGGCACCTGATTCAGGATAACATTGGATGATTATTGAAAAGATGTCACCGTTAATTTAAATGGTATACATACTTCCTTGAAAAGACTCCTTTAATAATAGTCTAATCACGGAGACAAATACAAAGAGGAGGTGCCACAAACAACTTAGTCCCGTCTCATAGCGGACTAAGTACTCTTACTACTAGCTATTAACCACCAGGCGTCGCTTCTGTCAGTGTTACTTTTGATTTTATGGATACGACACGAATATGACTTGGTTTGATTACAACCATTTTAATTGAAATTAGTGACGCAAAAATTATATGCTGTGTTGTATCGTGCAACAGTACGAGTAATACAACTATTTCTAACGAAAAAAAGACATAATTCCACTCTTATGTATTTTTTTAATGCAAATTTTAATGCTCGTAACTTATTCCTTCGAGAAAGTTCGGCGATAGCAACGCCATCTATCGCCAAGTAGAATAACTTCTTGACTGTAGAAGGTTATGTGACCTGTTTCATTCATTAATTCATGTTCATTCATTCATGTATTTTGTATAGTAAGCTCTGGCTTAATCTAAAAAAATATATTTGTATAAAATATTTATTTTTGTAGCGTTCAATTAAATAATGCAGATAATATTGATGAACTTACTCAATATTTATAATTGAATACATGACATCAAAATATCACATTTTGGGCAAGGATGTTTCCTTATACTTTGTAGTAAGTAAGTGATGATGATAAAGGACTTACGTGAAATCCCGTGTCAAAATTGAACAGATCTTTTTATATAATATATTCTTTATATATATCGACAGTGGAAAAGCAAAATCACTTAACCGCTACTTTTGTAATTTTACAAAAACGAGGATTAAAGGTTTTTTTTTTTTTAAATATATCTTTTCAAATTGAGAGTAGTGCTATGAAAAATAAAACATATTCTTAAAAATACGTTTTCTACATAGTTTTTTATTAAAAACATTTATAACGCCTTTATTTTGCGAGTTAAGTGTCGCTTAAGCGAAAATTACTTCGACTGTTAAAAATTTTTGGTCAAACAAAAATTGTTGATTGACCAATAAATCATAAACATAAAAATTTTAATGACTAACAGGCAATATTGCTAGTATACGTTAAATTTTAAAATGGCTGATAAGCTATATTAAAATAGAAACAGTGGTTTCTTTATTGATATTCTGTGTAAACATAAATCGCTAACAGAAAAACTTACTTCAAACCTATGCGACGCTTATGACATAAATACAGCGTTGGTCCAAAAACACCAAAATTAACGTCGCTTCAGCGTTATTTCATTTAAAAAATATCAAAAAATTGAGTCGCTCATGCGCCAATAAAGTGCTCTGATCTGCATGAAACCCACACAGATCAACACAGAAAAAATCACTGATTCCAGTGATATAAATATAAGTCATTTTCAACCAAAATGGCGGTTAAGCGATTTTGCTTTTCCACTGTCGATATATATTCTTTATTGCACACTTAAATTTACAGGATAATTAAGAGATCTTCTTCTTATCAGATCTTTTTATGTCTTATAGTTGGGCCATCCTGTATATCACAATTGCTCATATTATAAGGTAATCCTACATTAAAAACGACTACATAATACAAAAAAGAAGAGAGAGATCAATTTTTAGAAAATGGTCCGAATTTTTTGTTTTTTTCACTTGCCTGGCAACATTATACAGCGTAACGAACTAACGAACAGAACCATCTTGTGTGCAAAATTAAGTACGGTTCATTAGTGTCTAGCTGCAAAGCTAGTTTTGCTATTGACCGCTAGATGGTTAGCAGAACTTCAGCTCCCCGCACCCCCTCCCAATGGCGACCCCAGCTATCATATAGAAAACGTCTTAGGGCAACTTCTCTTTGTATTTGTCTCCGTGAGTCTAATAGTTTCTGCAAAGACAGTAAACAAGTTTTCTTCCCCATCGGTTATCGGTTCGTCGAGCTATATGGCCTGCCCATTGCCACTTCAACTTATCCTGAAAGCTATATCGATGACATTGGTCTTTCTACGTATCTCCTCTCTCTATATACTTAAGTAAATAAATAAATAAATAAAAATGTTAAGTGATTATTTAAATTAAATAAATCCAATCGAAATGTAAAAAAACACTTTCGACCCTTTATCGATCGCACCTTTTTGAATTCAGTCAAAGAGTACCTATAATGTTTTAGTTTTAGGATTTCAGTTTTTCTTTTCAGTGAACTTTGATTTTATCGCTATTTCAACCAAAATGATAATTACTTAGCACGGACCTGCTATTTAAGCTTATCTCTATAAGACATCTCTTCCAGCCAACCTACAAGGTGGTGAAAAAGGTGTAAAACAGAGCGGGCACAAGGATGTGCACTAAATAAATTAGCCTAAAAAAATAATATTTAAAATAAAATATAAATACAACAAATATCTACATTATACATAATAAAATACATATCATAATATATCAATACATACACAAAATAAGATAATATCAAGAGAGATGAGATAAGAAGTGCTCTTAATTTATACCAGATGTTACAAAACTACAAATAAAGCCGAAAGGGTGTGAATCTGCTCGTAAAACTGAACAACTTTCCCCAAAGAACATAGGTCGAAAAACGATTTAAAAAAATCGCATTCCCATACAAAATGTAGATTGTCTCCATACAAAATTAACTCGTTATTTTGTAACACTATATGTGTTTATTTTATTTACTTTTTCTTTATTTTTTTTTAGGTCCGCTGCATAGTATGTCAATTAATATTCTGCTGTGCTGACTGCCGTTGGAGACACGAAAAAACATCACACGGACTTCAATACGATTGTCCTATATGCCGTGGGTTTAGCTATCTTTGCAAGCCTCAAGAGTTAAACTCATTTTTCATACAACATTTATCTGATGAACATTTGCCACTGAAGTGTCATAAATGTAATAAGATCTTTGAAACGATGGAAGAATTGTTTAAAATTGACGAATGTTATAGTATCAGCGAATTGATAGGCAAAGATATTGAAAGTAAAGAAATACTTAAATCAGTTAATGATAAATTTGATACTCTCTATGAAAACAACAGCAATGAATCTGCATTCGAAGCTATGGTCTCTATTGATAAATCTAATAAAACCGCTGTGATCACTCCTATAGTTAGGAAAAAGTTTAATCCGCTTGTTGATTATGAATCAAGTGATGAAGACACTTCTAATCCCGAAGAGATGAAGACGCCTCATGCAAAAATAGTTCCGAAAACGCCAAAAGTAAAACAACAGAGAGCATTTACTCCGCATGTAAAGAAATTACTGTTGATGAGGCAAAAAGCTATAGATGTTGAAGATGTAGATATTGTAGATACTGGCGAAGAAGAAGAATCAACGAATGTACCTGAGACTACACCCGTGCGAAGTGAAAACGATCCTGGTATTTTTTTAAATCTATTTGAAGTTTAATTTATTTTTCATTTGTTTTTGTTCTTATTTTTTTTATTGTTTTTCGGCAGTACAAGATCCAGGGGACGAGATGACCACTCCAACATCTCACATACCGCATTTAGCAAAATTGGTTCAAATAGTGACCACCAGCACGCCAACTAATCCGGCTGTGGGTGGATGGTCGATGTTTGATAGTCAAAACGCAGATTCTCCGCTTTCAGAGATTGAAAATGGTGAAAGCCCTGCGCAGAGTACTTGTAATGAGGTAATACATTTGATTCTTCTTAACCTCACATCTAATAAAGGAATGTATCGTGATTAAAACCAGCACACGCACTTCTGCAAAAAAAAAGTTGCATTTATGTAGTCAATCAACCCGCACTGGGTCAGCGTGGTTGACTACGATCCTCGATGGAGACGTATAATTAACTATTGATGATTCAAGATGTAAGTACGACCCTTACCACGGTAGCAGTTATCTAGCAGCTGGGTCCACATGCAATAGTGATGTTATCAATCTAGCTTAAATTTTCTCCTCATAAAGAAACTCCTTAAATATTAATGAATTTGATTTGATATATTGAATACACGTAATTGTATTCAAAGAAGATTAGTAGTGCGTCTTGACTTCTGATAAAAGGAACCAGTGTACCAGGATCGATTAAACATACATCACTCTACATCATTCATTCATTCGACCGTATTCGGTAAATGAGAAAATTGATTACATAAGGTTTCTTTTTGTACGGATTTAAGATATAACTGTCCTGTTCTCTCATATTTGAAGCGCAGTATGTTAGAACGGTTGAGTATTCGTAGTCACGGAAAATAGCACGGTAGCCAGTCGCTTTAGCCAAGAAATTAATTAGTGCCAAGCAGTGTCACTGGAAATTTGGTTATTTATTTACAGTTCTCCCAAAATAAATTTTAAAAAGTTATAAAAACAGAGGAGGAGAGGACCTAAGTAAAGAAAAACAAGTTCATTCTAAAATTATTAACTTGTTCTTTTTTGACGTTATAACTTCACTTGTATAGATACAAAAGCGAGTTGTAAATAAATCTCACTGATATCGATTTCTAGCCTTATTTTTATTATATTTATCACAAATAATAATGCAGTCTGGGCTGTTTATTACCACAGAATTGATAACTTAATTAATCGACATTTTTTTTGGTGGTTTCATCACACAATATGCAGACTCAGTGGAGAATAACTTCTCCTTCAATGTAAAAATAAGGCTTTACACCTTTTCTCCGCATATTACGGTCTTAGCGTTGCTTAGTCACATCGGTCTAGTGGCTAGGGTCGCTGCCTCCCGTCCGGGAGACGCTGGTTCGATCCCCACCACTCTCGTACCAATGTGTTTTAGAATTTTAAATTCATATGTACGTTTATTCGACATTCTACGGTGAAGAAAAACATCGTGATGAAACCTGCACACTCCTGCGAAGAAATTCGAAGGTTGTGTGTGAAGTCGACTAACCCGCACTGGGCTAGCGTGGTCGACTAAGGCCTAATCGCTCTAATTTAGGGTAGGCTCGAGCCTCTCGGTGGGGACGTATATGAGCTGATGTTGCTTAGTCACTGGTTAGACCAAAACATGATCAAATCTAATAAGATATTTTCCTATTTCCTGGATCTTTTTTCAACTGCCAAAGGTTACATTATTACTCTGATTATTTTTTGGAGGTTGCCAATTTCCGTTAGGTCAATGGAAAGGTAATATTCCAATGCTGGTAAGAAAAACCTATCATAGTTCTCATATTATGTTACCAAAGACCTTTAATATTGTATTGCTTCATTATGCTTTAGGTAGAAATAAGTCATTATAACAAGTCTTGATCCATGAAGACATTTTTTTAATTATGTCAGTTATTTAAATTTTATAATCTTAACAACAACATGCATGATGGAACAGAAACGATATAAAGAGGTCGGGGTAAATTTTAGTACCTACCTCAAACCTATAAAACGTTTGCATGCAGTTAATGTTTTACGATTTACAGGAGTTATGCGCTTACGAATTTTTTAATAATATTTTGGTTTGCTATCGTGGTGTAGTAAATAGTTTCACGGCGTTGCCGCTACTCACGGGGAGGGCCCGAGCTAAGGTGACGCTCTACGAGAAGAGCTTACTACATCTCCCCCGGAGGAACGCGGGAGGATTTAATTTACGCTACCTTGTACGCTAAGGGGATCGGACTACTTTTTTTTAAATTTTATAAATACTTTACTTTTTTACTTCTTAGTTTCTGCTATAGAACACTAAAATAATTTTTGCTCTATCTTTAAAATTGACCGAGTTATAAAGGTTTGAAATTCAAGATAAGACAGAGAGTTATATACCTCACTCACCTCTCTTGTGACGTCATTTGTTTGTAACGCCATATAATCTCCATAAAAAAAATCGTTTTTGAAAGAGACAGACATATTGAAACTTTAAAAAATCACTGTAAATTAGTTTTTCAACCGATTCTGTTTTTTTTTCACGAATCGTCTGCTACTAAATATATTTTAAAAATAATTCGTAATATTTGGTAAATTTAGGAACAGTCCGATCCCCTATTCTTGCGGCCAGTTTTCGGGCTGAGACAGTCTAGTATATTCATTCATTCATTCATTCTAGTTTTGCCAACGACTCGAAAAGAAGAAGTTTTTTTTTTTTTATTTTGTGTTTTGTTTTTAACTTTTCCAGCCTTCGAAGACAGAGTCAAGCACAGTTCCTCCAAAACTAAAGAGTATTATAGTAACCGGCAGTCGTATCAGGCTTGGCAGTCAGGATAGTTCGGAAAAGCAGGTCACTTTTCAGGATTCAGTGGAAAATTCTTCTGCCAAAATCAAGAAAGTGAAATTTGCTGAAGATACAGTATTTGAACAAGAACCTAAAGTAAAACGAGGTGGGTTTCTTGCTGGTATAATTTATTTTGCAACAATATTAGGAATATACGTTTTAAGATTTTCGAGGTTGTTCACTACACTAAAACAAACCCGAAAATTGTGGCAATTTTAGTGTAATATTATAAAGAAGTTATAACCTATAATAAAATAATAATTACTAAAATTTAATGTAACAAGTTTAGTTTATCCAAAATTATGTTTTAAAGACCTTCAGCTTGATTTTGATGTACCTATTTGTTTATTTTTATTGCTTGTTATTTTTGTTATAATTTTAATTTTGCTTTTAATACAATTTTCAGTTTTTCGAAAACCAAGACGCATGCTAACTCCAGGTCCTCAACGGCCGAAATACTTCATAAACCCTCGTTTCCAAGCCCTCATAAATCGTTTTGAACACCAAGGCTTAACTATGGCTCGAACGCCAGTAAACACCAACAGAGGTATCGAGGACAGTACTCCACCAGTCCCTGAACACTCCAATATGCCAGCCAGAGCAATTATTTTCAAAGAAGATAGCCCTATCGTTGAAACCGAAAACTGCTCGAAAGAGTCCAATGAATTATTCAAAACCTGCGTCGGATCACCAGTCGAGACCCACGGCATTAACAATGCAATAACAACACTCACAGCAAACATTGCTGGCTCACTACAGGATTGCCTCGGCACAGCTTTGAGAACGAGTGGCGAGGAGACTGAAATACAATTTAAATTTGTTATAAAGAGAAAGAAAGTTAGCGTGAAAAAGATCGGGGATTGCGAAGGCGTTGGCGAGAAGTCGAGTGAAATCGAGGGGGTTCCCAACAAGGAAAACATCTGGTCGACCGTCGCAAAGGCAGTGAAGACCGTATTTTGGGGCGAAGGGACTAATTTGGGTAAGGTTTTCTGCTTCTTTTATGTCGCGAACGCAACGCGAGATGGGTGTAGATGGGTCTCGCTTGCATGATAAAATCGAACGTGTTTTGTAATAAGATTCTGTTGGGAGATAGTACGGTAAATATACAGGGTGCGAGGGACAGCTTTACGAGAACTTACTAACACATTTAACCATAATAGGAATACTTACTCACATTTACAGGTTTATTTATTTATATTATATGCTATTTATATAGGTATATTAACCAAAACGACGATCAGACACTATGATTATCATAACGATTATGATACAATCTTACAACGATTAACCAGTGATTCACAACGAGGTTTATTTATTAAAGCACATGAGTTATCAGGCATACAAACGCGAACGGAATAATTTTGTAAAAACCAAAAGGTGAATCGTTAAAAGAGGCTCAATTTTTATATTAATTTGATCCTTTAACAAACTTAACATATTTTAGAAACAATAGCTGAATCTATCCAGTTTAGAGAAGTTGTTTCGTACAGCCTGTATGAACGGAGACGTGCGACGAACAAAAGTCGCGAAAATAAAAGTAAGCGTTCTTTCAGCGTAATGGGGCGTTTAGAGTATCCAAAGCCGTAAAGTGTGTAGTTACACATTTTTTACCTGTTCAAGAAAAGCCTTGAGGGTTTACTTTGTTCAAAAATGGTATTATTCGTATCGCAAACTGCTTTTCAACTTTCTCTTACCTACTGACTTATGTTAAGTGTTATCTAAACAACCCTAATACTCTCGGGTCACAGTCTAACGCGTGACACTTAAAATATATTTTTATTAACACTTCAAAATTAAATACGGCACTTAATAAAGTTAAAGGTTACGTTAAAAAATCCAAGAAACCTAATGACTCATTTGACCTTTTTGACTTCATTTTATTAACAAATCTAAGTTTTTACAAAAACTTTTAACGAAGCAAGCTTTGTTTGCGTTTGACGATTCGACATTAGAAAAGGTGATATTTCGTATTATTGTCGTCATTCAAATCTACGAGTGCCTATAGTAGATTTGTAGGTCTGTAAGTTAACACCGAGTCGTGTTAGAAGCTCTCCGCCCAAATCTGTAGTGTAGGTGATTTATTTTTTTGGTCTAGTAGGTATTATTTTGCTTCGGTTTTTCATAGTACGACTAATTATAATAGCCAGTATCTTCATAAAATGGTGCGGTGGTCTATGCTATCAGTATAACTTCTTCCTCAGCTACAAATTCAGACAGTCAAAAATCATCCAACGCTTGCTTCCAGTAATTATCGGAAATATTGTAGAGGTTGTTCATGGCTAAACAATAGAGGCTATTTTCGTGAGTTGAAAACCCCTGACTGGTTGCTGCCTCCGTGGCTGAGTGGTCGAGATTTCGACGCCCATTACGAAGGTTCCGGGTTCGATTCCCGGTGGGGACACTGTCAAGCAAAAATCACTTTATGAGACTTTCCCCAGTTTGGTTAGGACTTTGCAGTCTGAATCACCTGATTGTCCGAAAAGAAAGATGATTCCGTGCTTTGCCGTTGGTCCCGGCTACTATCTAGTCGTTACCGAACCAAAGTCAGTGACCTTTGGCGGCTCTATAACACTGACACCAGGGTTCGTGAGGTCGGTTATTGATCTCACAACCCACAAAACGATGATGATGATGATGACGATTGGTTGTCAGTAGTGGGACAGGCCGCTAGATTGGCAATTATCCATCCATCCATGGGCGATAATAACAGTTTATGGTCATGGTCCGTGAAATACCATGATCCATTTCGATTTTCGGTCTGTGAACGAATCCCTGCCAACATTCGATTTGGCGTGAAATTAAGTGACAGTATCGCTTCTATCTATCGATATTCAATAATAATGTTTTTCACAGATTAAACAGCAAATATTGTATGAAAATATTGAAAATACACACGGGCGTAAAAGATGTTGAGAAAGCTTCTTTTTCCAAGATCGGCGTATTTATAATCCAGCTTATGCTGACTTCAGGTCTGGAGGCCGTGGATCATTAATTGATTTCTTCTGGATCATCTTTTGTGTTTTAAAAGGTTCTTAGTTATTTTCTGAATGTATTCGGTCACTTATTATTACCACAGGTTAATTTACAAGCAAGGTTGGATCATTAATTTAACATTTTAAACTGACAACAAAGTTAGTTAAGTCAATATACGTTAATTAATAAAAGTCCTCAAATCCTCCCTGCCCAAGGATTGCATCTATTGCCTTTAATTTTTATATATTTTGAAATATAACTACTTAAGACGTAGTTTTAAGACTGTCAAATATTATTTTCGTATATTTGGTTCCCACTCCTGAGCTATGTTGGGTATTTCTGTGTGTGCAATGAAGTATATTCATTCATTCACTCATTCATTCATCAAAACACCGGTTAACATTCACATAAAATATAACCAATCTCACACATAACAGACGAAAATTACACTAATATTATAAACGTGAACACTATATTTTGATCTAAGCGTGAAAATATATTTGGATGTTTAGATGTTTGTTCCGCCTTCACGCTTAAAGTACTCAACGGATTTGGATGAAGTTTGGAATGGAAATAGTTTGTAACCTAGATTAACACATAGACTAGTTTTCACGGCAAATAGTTTTATTCCCACGGGAAAATCTTACACAACGCGAGCGTAGTCGCGGGCGGACCGCTGTGGTAACAATTTTTTGCAAAACTGTGAAAAGGCAAACTTATCTCCGACATTTCAATCCAATTCAGTATTAATATTTATGGCTTCTGTCAATAGTGACAATTCTGCCAGTGTCAAAGTATCTCCGACATAACCTCACGTCGTAATAATTAATGTCTGTTAGGTCTGAAAACAGTAAAGTTAATTAATAAGAACAGAAAACACAAAACACACAACGAAGAAACAGTAAAGTTAACAGTAAAGTTTATCTGATAATATTCGTTTATCCAATATAGCTCAAGAGTTGGAAGATAAATCGATCCAAGCATTCATTTTATAAAATAACTTGTTAACCAAAGGCGACATCTACTGGATCTTATGACGTTTACATCCTCCGTAACCGTATGCTGAATATTGGATCCCCAAAGATATTTCCGCTGTGTTTTCTGTAATATCTCGTCTGTTGATATAGGCAAATTGATACTACGGCTTGATACATGCACCGAGAGCAAAAATAAACATTACTTGCTAGTATCGGTTTCATGCAATCACTTTTCTTACAATATTTGCTTGTTTGGACTTGAAAAACTTTTAGTCTGATTGTTGAATGGATTTAGTGTTGGATTGGATATGCGCGAAATCTAAGTGTAGCTGTGAAAAATGTGTGCTAACACTCCGACCTAATGCAATGATAAGGAAATCATGCTGTAAATTAAATTAATTAAAGCAAAAGCTTGTTATCAAATAGAAAAGCATTTATAATACAAGAAAAATACACATTATACAAACAGACAAAAACACACATTATTATTCTAGAATTAAACATAATGTTTAGAAATAAATAAAAAAAAAACAATAACAAAATAGGAAACAAAGAATAGTTTTCAAAGCATGTGCCACAATGCTATAATTATCATATTATAATAGGCCACACCTCTGTCGTCATCGGAGAACAGAGAATCCTTCTTCAGTTTAAATTTTCGTTAAGATTATTATTTTTAGTGATAGATATATCGTTCAATAGTATTGGGCTAGGTAGGCTGGGTGCTAAGAAATGTATTTAGTTCCGTTTATCTCACACTTACCGTGTGGTGACGGCAGAGTAGAATGCATTTGTCACCAACCCCTAATCTTCCCGTGGGTGTTGTAAGAGGCGACTTAGGGACTACACATTGAACAGGGAACGGGCAGCAGCGCTCTCTGATACAGTAACCTTTTAATCTGAGATCTCCAACCCGCCTGTCAAGCGTGGACATTATGGCAAGACCCTCCACTCAAGTGGAGGAGGCTCATAGTCTAGCAGTGGACTGTAACGGGCCGTTGATGTTGATGTTGATAAGCATATATATGTATATTTGATTCTGTGAACTACGTCAGTGAGCAATTAAATAAATCAAGTTCTAAAAAACTAGTTCTTTTACCAATAGAACATGGAGCACTTAGATAAGTCTAATCTAGGCTAACATGATAAGACGGAACTACCACCGGAACCATGTGCAACTAATACTACAATAACATGGAAATGACGGTAAGTGGACAACTGGGACCTGTGGCAACTGGGACAGCTGACCTAATTGCTTTAAGATTGCTCACTACAATGGACTTGTCTGTCTTTTCTCATCTGTAGATCTACTGGACTGGAGAATAATTCTTTAGTAGTTAAATTATTTTTCCATATTATGTTTATGGGTAAGGCCGTAGATTTTGCCACTTTTTGAAAAAGTGTTTTGTCTCCAATGTTCAAAGCTTAATAAAAAATAAACTTAAACTATAACTCGTGTTTCAAAAATGCATTAAGGCATTCATGAGCTCTTAAATTTTCTTTTTTAATAAATAAATTGTTAACAAACAAGAAAAATATTTCACTTTTAATTCTTACACCTGATTTTAACTAAAAATGGGACCTATATGTATCATTTTATGGTTTGTTTGATGTATATGATTGTTTTTTTTTTTTTTTTAAAGATTGGAAAATTTCCTATGATTTTAAACTCAAAACTGAAATAAATTGGTTCATTGTGCTTAAAAATATGCACGCAAGATTAGTAAAGTAAGGATTTTTTTTACTATAAAAAGAAAACAATTCTTTGTGTGTAGACAAAAAAGCATGCGCCATTTTTTTTAAGTCCAATATTAACGTAACGTCAGAACGTCGTCGTCGGTCGTAATAGCTAGTAGGGCTGTCTGTAGAAACGTGGGATCGATGTGTTTTTGAATTTCGAATATGTTATGCTTTACTAGTTTGTCTTTATCATTAAAGAAAACATGGTGAGGATACCTTCACAATCCTGCGAAATTTGTGTAAAGTCGACTAACCCTCACTGGGCCAGCGTGGTCTACTAATTTAAAATTGGGCTTGAGCCCCTCATGGGAAGGTATACGAGCTCTTGATTATGATATTAACAATTATAAAGCGAAAAATGAAAAATTTTGTCGATCTTAGACAGGACGGGACAGGACAAATTTTCTTTTTTCGCTTTATAATTTATTAGAATAGAATATATTTATTTTGCTTGAAACATGTTAAGTACATTAAGTAGGTAACATATAAATATTATAGAAGCCCTGATGTTTCACTGTCCTTATACAGTGTGCAAAATACATTAAATTAAACTAAATAAATAACAAACATTTAACAATTTTACAATATTCAATTCTATAACACTAAATATTGTTCTTCATCCAATTTTACTAAACACGCTAAACTCAAACGTAACTATGTCCTATAATTAAGATTAAGTTATCTAGATTTAGTTCATTTATGTCAATCAATTTAAATTCGTAATTAGTCATTGTATTATATACATTTATGTCATAAATTGAATCGATGAGCGTTGGAGCAGACGGGTTCTCGAATGGAGACCGCGTCTCGGGAAACGTAGTGTGGGACGCCCCCCTGCCAGGTGGACTGATGACCTGAAGAAGGTCGCTGGTGGTGGCTGGATGAGGAAAGCGGGTGATCGTGCGCTTTGGTGTACCCTTGGGGAGGCCTACGTCCAGCAGTGGACTGCAATAGGCTGATTGATTGATTGATTGATGTCATAAATTTATAAAATAGATATTTCGTTAACAGACGTATTCTGTAACAATAATAATCTATATGATATTAACGTTCAAAATATAAACCTCAATAATTTTCAGCACGTCGATTGTGAAGAGTGCCATAAGGCTGTAGTCCTACAGTTCCCCTTATAAATAGGTTAGAAGGGCTTTAGAGGCGGCGGTCCTGGTGATAATAGGACTTCCTCTGTTGTGTGCTAGCTGTTATAAGGATCTTTTAAAACTGTGACATAGATACAAACCTTTGATAATATTGTGAGCCTTATTTGGGAATTGCAACGAAAAGTTTGTTGCATTTATTAAAAGGAAGATTGATTTCCTGATAATGTAACAGTAGATACTACTCAATTTGTAATATTATCAAAATAAGCTTCACGGTTTGTATGCGTTATGCTGTGCTGACCAAAAATGACAATGAGCCTATGGTGTAGTGTATCGAATAGATCGCGTGGTACCGCATGCGAGTGGGTGGTACCTCTAAAATGATTGTCTTAACGTACATATTTTTTCAGTGCCCGCATAGAACTCGCGTCCAAAATGTCTGTCTGAACGCGCCGTAACAGTCCTGATGCAGTTGGTGCAACTGCAATTTGGAGCTCACCGATCAGTACCCTTGGTGACTCTCATAGTCCCTGGGAGAAACCACGAGTAAAAAATACCCTTGGTCCTCCTTTGTACAAATTAAAATGCTGTCAAAGGTACCTACCAAAGATTTACACTTTGACAAAATACTGAATAACTTTTAAGGATTCATTCTTTATCATTTATTTGTGCTTTTTGGCCGTGATTTCATAGTTTTTGGTAATAAAAAGCCAGATTCTACGAAATAGCCTTTGTTTCTTCTACATGAAAAACTATGTAACATCCGACCCGATTGAGTGAGTTCGATTCTCAATCCGGGTCCAAATATTTGTGAACAACTTTCAAAGATTTACCGAATAGTTTTTAACTTACTAGATGTGGCCGAGTATTGTTTTGTTCACACTCGGTAGGGTTCACCTGAGATCGGATAAAGGATCTGGCACATTTACCCATGATTTGCATAAGGTCATCACGCCATAGAGTTTCTCATTCATTCAATCAATCAGCCTATTGCAGTCCACTGCTGGACGTAGGCCTCCCCTTGGGCACGCCAAAGCGCACGATCACCCGCTTTCCTCATCCAGCCACCACCAGCGACCTTCCTTAGGTCATCAGTCCTCCTGGCAGACTAGAGTTTCTAAAACCAAAATTTTTTATGTGATTAGTAAAGAACCAAGAACTTTTGAACATTCTAGAAGCCATTTATTCATCAACATTCAGGTATGGTGGCTTCTTTTTCCTTATGTGAGTTTAAGAGTTGACAACCGACCTCACATATCCTGGTGTCAGCTTCATTGACTTGGCTCGTTACGACTACTTTCGTAGATGGCAATCACTAATTGGAACTTATGGCTTACGTGCCATCCGAAGCACGGAATCATCTTTTACGGTATAGGTATATTAGAAAAGCGTGAAGTTAAAATTTTAGTGCTTAATCTAGCTTAATCTGTTTTAGCTTTAGCCATATCTCACAGCTCACTTAGATAAAAGACGTCCACTTTTAGACGAAGGGTTACCCCATAAGGATCGTCAGTCCACTTTAGCCAGATCTCATCATCATGAACATCTCATTAGCCCAACCGAGGGGCTTGAGCCTACCCTGAACTAGGGCGATTAGGCTTTAGTCAACCACGCTGGCCCAGTGTGGATTGGTCGACTTCAAACACAACCTTTGAATTTCTTCGCAGGAGTGTGCAGGTTTCATCACGATGTTTTCCTTCACCGTTGGAGCGTCTACATGAATTCGAAATTGGAAAACGAATTGGTACGTGGTGGGGATTGAACCCGCGTCTGGCTCTTAGCCATATCTAGTGGAGTATTATTAGATCGTTGTGACACTGTTTGTCTTGGGTCTGTGCCGTGATCTTGTTACCTCGCCTCCTGACTCCGAATTGTATCGAAATCCAGTTAAACTCTGAATGGGGCATGTTTATCGTGTAGGTTATTTGTCTAACATTCCAGCAATAACCTTTTGAAGATATTCTTTTTGTTAAGAAGTATATATTGTTTAGAGTAGTGCTATAAAAGGGATCGGAGTAGACTAGTTAAAAAGTAACATGAAGAAACTACACACAGTACATTACTAATGTCGAAATTTAAAAGTTTTGGAAACTGTTTTCTGTATTACACTGACAATTGAGAAAAAATAATCAATACCAGATTTAGGTGTTCGATAATCATAAGGTACGAGAAACCTATTGTTTTGGTAAATCCTAATCTATTAATAGATCTGGAAAATCGTTTTTTTATAACACTAATAAAAACAACTAAAAGAATTTATTTCTCGAGGGTTACAAAATTATTTAAAAAACTACTTTTTACAGAAGCAACAACGACACCGCACAGGTCTTGCAACTCATCCGAAAGCTCTTCAGCATCAAAACGGAAATTCGAAGAGATGTCTGATTGTGACTCCAGCCCCCTCAACCACAAGAAGCACAAGTACGAAGGTCGCATCCGAGGTAGACCTCCAATCAGGAGAAGCAAGATCTGGGTGTCGACCCTGAGAAGCTCTCACTCAGCTGAGCAGTCAGGGCTGGTGAAAAAGTTCATAGACCAAGATGAGGGTATGAATCAAAGTTTTTGAGATGGTGAAAGAAAAATGTTAGAAGTCCAGAACTTTGACTCCCAAATTGATTATTTAATTTAAAGTTGAAATATATTCTTTATCTATTTTATGCGCATATTTTGTAAGTTAATTTTTTGTTATTATTGTCTACAGTAAAAGTATTGTTATAATGTGATTTTGAATAGTAGTAGTGGATAAAATGAAACAAATAATTTATATAACACTTTTTTCTCTAAATTTAAAATAAGTAACATCAATATTTCTTGATTTTTGGGTTTAAAATATTATGTATCAGTGTTGCACTAAAACATTGACTTTGATCGTTAATAATGATGCAAGTACTTAAACATTAATTTAGTTTTAAAAACAGTTTATTTGTATTTTTATTTTTTTATTTTTCTAACACAATTAAATTTAAAGACACCATAGAAGTTTTCATATTACGTTACCTATAATGATCACATGCATAATTTCAAAACTTCAAAATCGTCGTGCGCCTGCCATTTCTTGTATGTGCAAAAACCCAACTTTTCAGGAGAGACAAAAACAATTTTTCTAATAAGTCATAATAATTATAATTTTGACAATAGCATAAAATAGGAAAAAAATAAGCGTTCAGATTATGTGCTGCAAATTTAATTTTAAAATACATTATTTTGGCAATTAGATTATTTTTTGTCGTTTTGTGCATGTGCATTTAGTTTACCACCTTGTCAAAAAAATCAAATGAAAAAAAAATCAAATGAAATCTTCTATGTAGAAGATTTTGATTTTTGAATAACAAGGTGGTAAACTAAATATAACTGCAAATTTTTTGGCACGTCAATATTATTCCTTTGAATTTGTTATTTGATAAATTTTGCATGTGATTTGTTCATTTTCTCATACTCAAATTGCGTAAAAACAAAATCTGTTGTGTATTTTTTTTATCATAGTAAAAAACAGAAAAAAACCTTTACTTCACAAAACTGCTCCAAATCGACGTCATGCAAGCTTTGACAAGTGCACATAAATTATTTTGCAGCTATTTTTCTGAAAAATAAAATACACAAACGTATTTTTGCAACTCAGTTTTCTAGGCGGAATTGCACAAGCTGATTTTTACATCAGATCCACCGTCAAAAACTGATCACACACAACTAGCGAATAAAAAAAATTAAAAAATGCACATAGCAGGTTTGGCAGGCGCACCGATGAAATGCAAACTAATATGTGTGTATACGCACAAGCTAATTACAGTTCCCCAAAAAAATCACAAACACATCGTGAGTTCAATTTCGTGCGCGCGCATAATATTGATGCGCACTCCTACCCGCATCCACTATTCTACATCGAAACTGTCAAATTAGACGAACGAATGATTTGATCAATTCATAAATTATTGTTTAGATCACTGCGATTCGAAATTCGAATTTCAAATATTGTGCTGCATGCATAAATTGATAGGCGTTTTGAATGATATATCAATGACAAGAGTTCGTTAGCCTTTTATATGAGCTTATTTTTAGGTCCCCAATAAGGGCTAGAGTCTACCAATTAATAAATCAGGTGTTTGTATAATGAATTGACAGCCGAGTACAAGGGCTAGTGCAATAGGATTAGTAGAATTCGTACACAAACTTTTAAATGTATCACACGCAGTGTGCGAAGTTTTTAGTGTTTTGAAGTGTTTCCTTTCAAGATTAGAACGTGTTTATTAATTTCGAAATTCAAAAACTCAAAGGAGTTATTACAAAAGCAGCTGTTATAGACATTAAACGATCGCCTTCACTGCTTTATCGACATAATATTGTGCTTCAACCAAACAAAATAGAACAGAGCATAAAAATGTTCCATTGATAACAACAATAAAATAATTACGTTTCTCGTCAGCCAGTTACATTATTCTCAATTAGGCGCGCAATCTGTCGGCAGCGCAGATGTGTCCGACACGAGTTTCGTCAAATTGCTAGATTGACGCCGTGACGTCACTAGACCCGACGCGCGATTGATGGTCCTTCGAGCAGGACGCGTTGCAAACAGATCGACCAGATTCGGAATGTTTTATTATCAGAGCCATTATCCCTTTTGCTGGATTGAGAGGTAATGTTGGCGGCAATGACACAAATGGGTGGCTTAGGCAGTTTTTGCTTAATCCCGCTGTAGATTTTGTCTAAATATCGGATGATAAGTACAGGCTGTTGTTGTTGCATCAAAAAAAAAATGTTTTTTTAGATGGTAACTGCGGCTATGTGAGGTGTAGGCCTCGCTAATATTATTTTTCTCATCGAAATGACTAATTTGTGAATTTTCATATTTTCAACCCTATTAACTCCGTATATTATAAAACTGACTCGACAAAAAAAAACTATATTTATCGAACTTGCTCACAAAATTTCACGAGAAACGGTTGAGAAACGCGGCCTGTACAGTGGAACAAACAGACAGACAGATGGACATACAAAAGCAATTTTGGCCAACGGAGACGCTACGGTAAATGTAATATAATAATATATTTGATTGCACACAAGAAACATACATAAAAAAAGAAATGACGACTGTATGTAATTAAAACGATTTTTTTGTGTGAACTCAATCATTATATAATAAAAGTGGAATTAAAATTGTATTAATTCAAATAGAGCTACTTATTCTAAAAAAAAAAAAAACAAAAACACCCCATTCGCAATTTCCTAAGAACCAAGAACAATTAACAAAGGTGACAACACCGAATGGCGTCAAACTTCGTAATAATAATTATTATAATAAAGTAAAATCGAGTTTGTAACATTTTCCTTTCCAACTTTATAACAAATTAATGAACAAACGCAAATGTTCGCGTCTCGACAACTCGGGCTTTTAATGAGTTCATGAAGCTTATATTTTAACATCCTTTATGATAAACACGTGGTAATGATTCACTAAATTTCTTACTTATTTTGTAATACAGGATGTTATCATGTAAGATTGTGCAGAGCTTACTTGTATTTATTTATTTATTTTAAATATAGTGAACGGCTGCTATCTAATGAATGAGAGATTGCGGTTCAAACAACAGAAAGTACAAGGTTTTTAAAATCATACACTGTATCGGGAACAAAATGGTTGTTCGACATTTTGTCATTACCCATAATAATAGGTACTACCTATGTTTGTTCGAGAGATATATTATGCTACGTAAATAATAATTAATATTATGTACAAAATAAATAAATAAATATGTGAGGACATCTTCACACACGGTCCCACACTAAGCAGAGCTTGTACTATGGGTACCAGACAGCTGATACATTACATAAATATATAAATACATACTTATATAGATAAACAACAACCAGACACAAGGCAAACACAAGTGCTCATCACACGAATGTTTGCCCTGGGCGGGATTCAAACCCGAAATCGAATTCGAAATACAACAAGACTTTTGAACCCGGGACTTCAAGCACGGAAGCCAAAAGAACAGCCAGCAAATTAGTCTTCACCATACTAGGTCAAACACTTTGTAATCAATAAAGAAAATCAACCGACTGAAAAGGAACACCAAATCTATAACTATAGGTAATCCATTCCATTTGATATCACATCACACTAATATTATAAATGTGAAAATACATTTGGATGTTTATATGTTTGAATGTTTGTTTCGCTTTCACGCCTAAACTACAAGACGGATTTGGATGAAATTTTAAATGGAGATAGTTTATACCCTAGATTAATATATAGAATGATTTGTACTTGGAAATGTCTTATTCCCACGGGAAAATTTCACAAAACACGAGCGCAGCCTCGGGCGGATCGCTAGTACATCATAAGCAATATGATATTTGATCAAGAAGCATGTATACGTTCCATATTACCTGTTTACTGAATATACATTTATACACGAGCAACGCAAGTATGCATGTATGTTTCTGACGCATTACAGGACGGAATAAAAACCCTTTTAATATAACCGTTTTTCAGAGTAAAAAAATATGTTAATGCATCCAAACACAGACTAGAAAAATAGTTAAGGTAATTGTGCGAGAAGCGATTTCTTTCAGGCAGCCATAGTTATTTACAGCATTGAGGGAGGCTACATAAACTCAATTTAATTATTCTAATAAAAAAATCAAAACTCCTTGCAAGTTTGTGTATTGTTGAAAAGTGTGTGTATATTGTGTATGTATTTCTAAATAAACACATTTTCTGTTATTCCTTACAAGGTGTTTCGATTTTTTTTATGAGTAGATTTGGATGTTAAGATGTTTGTTCCGTCTTCACGCTTAAAGTACTCAACGGATCTGGATTAAATTTGGAATGGAGATAGTTTGTAACCTGTATAAATACATAATATACTTTTTGCGGGAATAAGTTTTATTACCACAAGACCTTTAGGACCAAATAAACAACCCTTTTTTATAAACATGGCGTTTTTATTCCACCGTGTACCCTAACAAGATTACAATTAATTTACCTGTCAGATTTGGCAGTAGAGTTGGGTAGGTGGTTAATGACTCAGTATAGTTATTCAAATCGAATCTTAGTTAATTCATTAGCATTGTGATTGGGGTTATCACATTAGTGAAATGTCAGTTAAGTCGGAGTTTAATTAGAGCATGTGAAGCTGTATTGATTATAATTATAGTTATTATTTACAGCTTTTGGTAGCGGACGTTACAGTTTGAATATGACATCTTTTATTTTAAGGTCTGATAAAAGATAATCGTGAAGAAACCAAGTACTTACATACGTATACTAAAAATTTGTATGTTAATCCTGGGTAGAAACTATTTTCATTCTAAATGTCATCGAAACCTTTTAGTAGTTAAGACGTGAAAGCGGAACAAACATCTAAACATCCAAACATATTTTCAAATTTATAATATTAGTGTGATAAATAAAGGATACTTGTTTATCTTTAAATGAGACATTTCACCAATCATCAACCAGCTCTTATACATCCCCACCAAGGGGTTTTATCACGATGTTTTCCTTCACAGTAATCGTACACACATTCGAATATCGAAAACATATTGGTACGTGGTGGGGATCAAACCCGCGTCTCCCGGACGGGAGGCAGCGGCCCTAGCCACTAGACAATCGACACTCATAAATAGATTTAAATATATAAGTATGTATTTAACATGACTTAGAGAAGAATCAACAAGCCCTCATCACTGCAAAAGTCAAATCTAATTACAGCGACACTTTGTTTGAGTTATACATTTACACCGCACGGATTGACTCAATTCAGGGACTGAGTCAACTCAGATCATTAAATATTTGCCTTTCTCCAAAGACCAAACAAGGATGTTTGCTTATACTCTGCGTTGACTTTTGCTTAATTTACTTTTATAAGTCGTGTGGTGACGGCTGAGTAGAATACATTTGTCACCAACCCCTACTCTTCTCGTGGGTGTCGTAAGAGGCGACTTACGGACTACACATTTAACAGGGAACGGGCAGCAGCGCTCTCTGATACAGTAACCTTTTAATCTGCGATCTCCAACCTGCCTGCCAAGCGTGGAGATTATGGCAAAACCCTCCACTTAAGTGGAGGAGGCTCATAGTCCAGCAGTGGACTGTAACGGACCGTTGTTTCAATGTTTAAGTCTTCTTAGTCATCAGATCAGACAGACAGGCCACCAGTCCGATGGTCCGACAGTATTGCTAAACTGACAGGATCAGGATAGATGCGGATAGCAAAGGACCGTGAAGAGAGTTGCGGTAGAAAAGAGACCTATACCCATTACTGAGGTGTTTTGGACAAGAAGACATGCCGCAATTTCCCGTACGCTACCCAGCCGAGTTAGATCCGTCTATTGACATCACATCACAATCGATAAATCAATCAATCAGCCTATTGCAGTCCACTGCTGGACGTAGGCCTCCCCAAGGGCACGCCAAAGCGCACGACCACCCGCTTTCCTCATCCAGCCACCACCAGCGACCTTCCCCAGGTCATCAGTCCACCTGGCAGGGGGCCGTCCCACACTTCGCTTCCCGAGACGCGGACACATCACATCACACTAATATTATAAATAATAAATATATTTGGATGTTTAGACGTTTGGATGTTTGTTCCGCCTTCACGCCTAAACTAGTAGACGGATTTGAATGAAATTTGGAATAAAGATAGCTTGTACCCTATATTAACACGGGAAAAGTCTTATTCCCACGGGAAAATCTTACATAGCGAATAGCGAATGTCCAAACTGGAAAAAAAAATCCAGCGTTAGCTTGTTATGGTTTAGATCCGTTGCTACTTCCCACTGAGGGGCTCGAGCCTACCCTGAATTAGAGTGATTAGGCCTTAGTCAACCACGCTGGCCCAGTGCGGGTTGGTCGACTTCACACACAACCTTTGAATTTCTTCGCAGGAGTGTGCAGGTTTCATCGTGATGTTTTCCTTCACCGTAAGAGCGTCGAATAAACGTACATAATTATGTATTCGAAATTCGAAAACACATTAGTACGTGGTGGGGATCGAACCCGCGTCTCCCGGATAGCGGAGGCAGCGGCTCTAGCCACTAGACCACCGACGTTCTATACGACTGTTGCTATTTATATAAAGAATAATCAAAAACTACACTTTGCAGTTTATCAGTTATTAAAATAATATAACTATGATGGTTTAGTATGATGGCTGATTCGCAATGACGACGTAAGCCATTACTTTGTACTAAATATTTCCATTAAAACAAATTCTAATTTCGATTTGGATCACGTTTTAATTATTTGCCGTTTCCTTGAACAATATACTAAGAGTAAACATCAAGAGATTCAAAATTAAACAAGAAAGGGAGCCTGTTAACGTATTTACGGTGTACGTAATTGATTTCTTTGAATGGCGCATGGCGCTCTTAGGCCCGGTTTCCACCAAAGCGGAGAGGAGAGGAGATGTGTTGAGATGTGTTGCGAAGCTGGCAGGCTATTTCCACCAAAGCGGAGAGGAGATGTGAGCTGTGCGTGCGTAGCGGCGAAGCGCGGGCATCGGCGGCGAGCGGCGCCGCTCGCCGCCCGGCTACACACATCTTAGCTCGGCCGCGCCCCGCTTGCTATAGAAAAATCAGACATCTCCTCTTCGCTCCGCTTGATCCATTTCCACTGAAGCTAAGTGGAGAGGAGATGTGGAAATAACGAAATCTGATTGGTTATTCAAACACATCTCCTCTCCTTTCCGCTTTGGTGGAAACCGGGCCTTACCCGTTACTACGCCGTCGCCGCGCCATACAAAGTTC
Organism: Carpatolechia fugitivella; assembly: GCA_951230895.1. Classification (NCBI taxonomy): domain Eukaryota; kingdom Metazoa; phylum Arthropoda; class Insecta; order Lepidoptera; family Gelechiidae; genus Carpatolechia; species Carpatolechia fugitivella. Next base: position 1,809,389 of record OX579661.1, read on the forward strand.
CGTTTTCCCGGTCCCGGTCCGCGCCGCTCCCGCTCTGTGTGGTCGAGGTTTAAGGGGCTAGTCCGGGAATTTTCAAGATTTTTGTTGAATCAGATCTCATTATCTACGTCAGTAAATGTATTGATTTTCTAAAATATGTTATTGGACTCTATTATCTACGCTTACACTAAGGCCAAAACATGTTTGGTAAAAATCTTCTCGATACAAATGTTATCCAAAGCAGCGTCTTCGATTCTCGTTATTTGAATCTGAGAGGTAAATGGTAATTTATTGGTCGCCGAAATTTAGTTACAAGATAGGTCTCCGACTGCTTTATGTTTTTCCTAAGCAAATTTACAAATCAAATAAGTACTTTTTATATAAACTGAGAAAGTAAATTTGGCACTTACGCCATTTACTTGGAGCGCGCGAACATTATTTCTTTCTCTGTTAAACACGTGCGGAGAAGCTTAGCGTCATCACTTTCCTTTCTTGAGCTCAGTCGCCCATGATCTTTGCCGACGACGGATGTGCGCTCGGTGGCGCTCCAAGCCGCCCGGCTCACGAAAGAATTTTATTTGGAGAAGACGTACTATGAGTAGGTCCATCACATCCGTCCGTCCGATCCGTTACATTGACAATATTTCTAAATCGATTTTTAATTAAATAAATATAGGTTGGGTCCATACCTGCTGCTTGTATACTTAGTAAGGTTTAGTCAAGTTTGTGATACTATCACTTTCAAGGTCGACACTAATAATACGAGTACACTACGCAAAGGGTATATGTGTATGTACAGTGGACGGCACATCAAGGTATACATTTTTTTTTTTCAAATTAGATGTTATTATTATACTACCTAGTTACAGATGTCGATCATTTTATTTTTATAGTACAACACAGGCAGGCGCGAGAGGAATAGTTAGGTATTTCTATTATTCAACCAAATGCGGTTTTTTAGAATTATTTTTATTGTGTTAGGTAGGTAAGATAGAATTTATTTATTGATTCAAAAGTAAAGTTTGCATACTCGTTACGTAATTTTATAGCCTATACCTAGCTTACAAAAAACCAGCCAAGTGTGTGCGGAGCCAAGTCTTATTTCCAGTCAAAGGATTATATCCCTCACGGGGGAACAACTAAGGATTTTCCCCGCTGTCCCCCAGTATGTTCACTCGAAAAAAAAACAGGGGACAGTGGGAATAAATATTACCGTTCTCCCACGTTACAAATTATAATTATAAAATGAATGACTGATTTACGAGTATTTTTATTCAAATGATATTTTGGATGAGTAATAATTATTTATAAAAAAATAATTATAATATTGAACAAAATGAACTCATATATTTTTTAACTGACAGTTTATTATTTTGTTAGTGCTCTGATTACGATAAAACTTGGGTAAGTGGACTATTCCATTACGAAAACAACAATTATTTTTTTTATGAGTTAATGGGTTTGATGAAACTCGGTTAAGAGCACTATTTTGCCAAAGAAACAATGAGGCAATGTTAAAAATAAAAAAAATCCAAGAATCTTAGTTTTTATGACAAAATAGAACCTCTAATAAATATAAGGAAATATTGTCACACTTTAGAAATTCTAAAATACTTAATGAATTTCTAAAGAGATATCGTTAGCTTTGCCGTGACAAATCAAAACTAAAACGTGTCAACGTCTTAGCAAAATAACGTAAAACCTCTCGTGTGGTAATAATCGGCCCATGAAACTGAACAACTTTCGTTCCAAAACTTTTTTAAACTCGTATTTTTTTCAAACAAGGTGATCAGCTGATCGAGTTAATTTGTATGAAAGTTTGAAAACATTTTTGACGGTACTTAGGTGTCACGTGGGATCGATCTCTGACATAAAGAGAGAACTGCCGCAAGCTTAAGAGTAAAGTTGGTGCCCGGAACAACATCCTGAGACGCCTTACCACTACCCGCTGGGGAGCCAGCGCACGCGTTCTTCGAACGAGTTTTTTTGCTCTCGCTTACTCAGCAGGCGAATATTCGAGTCCAGTTTGGGCTTGTTTAGCCCATGCGAGAAATGTGGACACAGCTCTCCACGAATCATGACGTATAGTCACGGGCACCCTGAAACCGACACCACTGAGAAAGCTTTACTCCATGGCAGGAATTGTTCCACCCAGCGTGAGACGTGAGGTCGCTTGCGATATTGAAAGAGCGAAACAGTCTCAAGACAGCAGGCACCTCCTTTACGACACAACCCTCCTCTTTCCCGTCTCAAGAGTCGCCGCAGCTTCCTCAAGAACTCCACACCCATCTAAAAAGACCCACTTTTAGCACGTAAACATCCTATCAGATCCTCGTTTTAACACATTATTAAAAAGAACTCCACACCTATCTAAAAAGACCCACTTTTAGCACGTAAACATCCTATCAGATCTTCGTTTTAACACATTATTACAATTTTTACGAACGAACACGTTATATTTTTATCACTAGCGAATCGCGATGCACAGGACTGTCCATACTAGGCAGTGTTGGCAGGGTCACCATGCATGAGGTATAGAGACACAGGAGCGTGTTAGAATGAAAGACGTGTTGTGCGTCAGACAAACATATTGACTACAAGCTACTTAGATGCTAAATTATATCTATCTGGATGTGGTTGAAGTGAGTTATACATATACTACAGTTGGCTGAATAAAATACATTTTTTGCCTAGTGACAAGCAAAAAATTTAGGTATGAAGTTAGCTGTCATCGTATGTCATCAAATGTGTTTTAGTGATGCCAGACCAAGCGCCCTAATAATTTCAATGGTAAACACAAATAGTCGATGCTTTATCAATAAAATTTCGCGGCGTGGGCAGTCTGATATAATACTAAAGTAAAAGTTTTACAATTAAATATATTTAAATAGCAGATCAAGCTTTACACGTGGCGCAAGAGTCTGTGCCATATTCAAAGATGAAGTTTGACATTTGTGTAATTTTTTTATATATCTCGTTTGTCAAGGCAGAGAATCAGCCGTATATCAAATCAAATAAAAATATTTTATTCAAATTAAGATTTTTATGAATCATTTTTCGACGTCAAAGCTACCATGGATGGCACGGCTACAGGTTACTTTTTGGAGGGCACTTGGAAATTAAATGATTTTATAAAAAAATAAACAACCGTGTAGTATTTTGAGCAAAAAAAAATGCAAAATATATTTAGGAACCAACCTTATATCTCGAAATGGTTTTGCATTTAGCATACTTTTTTTAAAACTTTGCATACCCAATTTTATTGACAAAACAGAAACTTTTGATCTTGATTTGAACCAAATATTTGATATAAGATTTCTTTGGTACCAATTACTCATCATAATGACAGTGAAAGAAAAAAATAATTGATGTGTTGAAGTGACGTGTGTGTGATAAAAATATTATAAAGACATTTATAGTGATCATCCTGTTTAATCTAACACAAAGAAAAAAATAGACACGATGAAAACATTATGTATTTCCGGAAACTTTCACAATATTGATCGTATCAGAAATAAGTAGATACGTATCGATCGTATTGTAAATCGTAAATAAACATAACATTTTTATTTTTTTGCATCCAATTAATAAATTGACTTCAGTTTGGAAACAATGGAATAAAAATACTCGAAAATCTGTAGGTATTTTATAAATAAATTAAAGTGGTGACAACGGGAATTATTTTCCCCTTGTCCCCTATATAATTTTGAAGTGAAGATACTAGAAGACAACAACTACTGAACGGATTGGTATGAAAGAAATTTGGAATAAAGTTAGTTTATACCCTGGAACACATAGGACACTTACATAGGATACTTTTTACGGGAAAAGGCTTATTCCCACGGGAAAATCTTACACAACGCGAGCGTAGCCGCGGGCGGACCGTATTATAGTAATTCAAATTATACTTACTATTACAATGTCAAAATGTCTGGAATCTTGAAATACTAAATCTTTTATTTTTAGGTGAAATTATAATCATTACTACCCTACACTCCACTACACTAAAGACCAATTAAAATAAAATTAAAAATATATACTCAAAGAGCGAATCATACATAGTAATATACTTTGCGCGATTACATCAAATTAAACAAATATAATATTTTATCATTGTCGCAGAGGTCATAGACCCGCCTCGATGTTTTAGAGCGGGGTCTGTGCGGGGCGGCGCGGGGAGCGGCTGACCGACGCGGGGCGCTGCCCGCGCCGTCTTCCTTAGACACACCTCTTGCGCAACAATTTTTTTTCGGCGTAGCGCCTTAAAGAGTGATTTGTAAGGCTTCTTTTCCACCTGGGATGCGCGAGGAAAAACTCAGTGCGAGGATATGTAGCGGAGCTGTGAAATGTTGTGGGCGTTTTACCCAAGGTTTGAATACCTGGTTGAATTTTCAAACCAGTTTGCTACCAGGAAGAGCTTTTGTCTTTACAATTCGGCTCGCAAGAAGCGGTATTTTTTTCCGTTCTGATCATAGAGCATTTTCATTTTGATTCTTGCTCAAATATCAGACTGATTTGCTTCATTCTTTGGTCCTCTATCTGGTTTCGCTGCATTTATTCACAATTTATGCACGAGAAAGAAAGAGATAGAGCATCGCGATTTACTCGTCACGCGCTGCTTTGGATTAACCAAGTTTATCCCAGAAGCGATATGGCTCGTAAGGTCGGTTTACGAGTGATTCGCCTGGGATCTGGTTTAAAATCGAATTTCATCAGGTTAAAAAACACCGGTTTCCAGCCTTGGTTTTACCAGAGAGCGAAGAAGCTAAGCGGTGCGAGGATGCGTAGCGAAGTAGCGAAATGGTGAGCAGATTAGCGGTACGAGGATGCGTTCATTTTCCATTTCACACATACCTTGCGCGTATTCCTCGTACGCACACATTTCTCGCTTGTTTTGGATGTAGAAAGACCTAGCTTGCCCCTTTCCACCAGAGCCGAGCTGAGCGAGCCTAGGAAAATGAAGTGATGCTATTGGTGGATTTTTTTCTCGCTCATCATCACCATTCTAAGTACCTGTAAATTCAAGAGATAAATTAAATAACTGATAGAGATAACGATAAATGTGTGGCCAATTTCAAATTTATACCGATTCAACGATAACGCGTCTTATAAATTTATTTATAAGGAAAATCTAAATCAAACAGAATTCTGTATCAAAGCGAAATGAAGGTTTTTCGACGACAAATTTAAAGAGCCAAATGAGTGCGATTCGATAAAAAATAACATTCAGTTTTTATACGCAATGTAATATGGTAAGATAATGGGCTGACCCTTTTGACAAATGGCTCAAATTACATCAAGATCATGTCACATAAGTATTCAACACTAAATCACACACACGCCCATCTGATCCCAAAATAGGCAGAGCCTGTATAGTATCAGATAGCTGATATACATACAAAAACCTTATCCAGACACAAGGTAAGTTAGGTTACTTAGGTTTATAGGTAGTTTTTTTTAAGTTTAGTTATCTGATTGATTGAGATTTTCCTTGAAAATAAATTTGTAATACGTTTGGATGTAATTTGAGCCATTTGTCGAAAGGGTCATCCCAAGATAATATTAGGTCCTTACATATGAAATTGGCGTTTTGTATGGGAGGAACAAAAAGTCGAAAAATTTTTATATAGTATATTTATTTAATCAAAGTATGAGCCATTGTAATCTATGCACTTTTGCCATCTCATAGGTAGTTCATTGATCCCTTTACTAAAAAAACCATTCGGACGGGAATCAATAAAATCTTTGAAGGCGATTTGGACTGCCCCATCTGAGTTGAATTTTTTCCCTTGCAAGAAGTTATCCAAATTTCGAAAAAAATGGTAATCTGTTGGAGCAAGGTCCGGGGAGTACGGTGGATGCCTTAGACATTCCAATTGAAGCTCTTCTAATTTGCTAGCCGTCTGTTGTGCAGTGTGTGGTCTAGCGTTGTCGTGAAGCAGCAGTGGCGTAGAGCGATTGACCAGCCTCGGTTGTTTACCAGCTAGCTTTTCCATCATGGTTTGCAATTGCTGACAATAGTCATCTGCCGTAATCGTCTGGCCAGATTTGAGAAAACTGTAATGAACGACACCGGCGCTAGTCCACCAAACGCTTACAAGTAACTTTTTATTGGTCAATTTTCGCTTGGAGCAGGCTTTGGCTGGCTTGCCAGGGTCCAGCCATTGCGATGAGCGCTTCCGATTATCGTAGAGAATCCACTTTTCATCACAGGTAATGATTCGATTTAAAATCCCTTCGTTATTGTGCCGGTCAAGTAATGTAACGCAGCAGTTGACGCGCGTTTGCCGGTTTGCTTCACTCAATTCGTGAGGAACCCACCTTTCAAGTTTTTTAATCTTCCCAATTTGCTTCAAGTGGATTAAAACAGTTTTATCACTAACACCGAAGCCTGCAGCTAACTCGGACGTGGTTTGCGATGGATCCGCTTCCACAATAGCCTTCAATGCTTCATTATCAACTTGGGTCTCCGGCCGTCCACGGGGCTTGTTTTGCAGGTCGAAATTTTCAGAACGAAAACGTTGGAACCAAAAACGCACTGTGTTTTCTTTTGCGACACAACCGCCATACACATCATTAACCCTTCGAGCCGTTTCCGCAGCACTGGTGCCACGGTGGAACTCGTACTCGTAAATAACGCGATATTTCAAATTTTCCATTTTGTAAATCGAGCGATGCAAACAGAAAAAAGATAAGTAAAAAAACAAATGAATGACGGTTTACGAAACACAACTACATGTGGAAATAGCTGTATAAATTTGAATTTCGAATTCCTAACCAAATAGGAGAAATTTGTGATCAAAGTGGCCAGTACGACAAAACGCCAATTTCATATGTAAGGACCTAATACATTGCGTAAAAATTTAAATAAAATAAAATAAATAAAATAGAAAACAAAATGTAATCATTTGCGGAAATCGAACGCGACCCTGTGTTTCTTAGGCAGGGCATACCGCCGCCGTTGCTTTGGCATTCTTCTTCTTCTTCATCGTGTGGGATGTAAGGTCGACAACCGATAGAATCGAGCCCAATATAAACCGAGTTTCCCGATAGGCGATACGTTTGAAAAGGCGAGTATATCGTGACGTCACAGGTTCCTTCCGGTGCCGGGATAAACTTCCGACGATCATTACGTCGGTCCATTGTCCGCTATGTGTGTGACGTCATCCTTTTTTATTTTGTTCCTTCCCTTGTTGTGATATGTTTATTCTGTGTTATTTTGGGGTGATTTCTTTTTTGAGATCTGCCTTTTTTTAACGACAAACATTATTGTGATCGTCAAGATGACGGGACCAAGTCTTGGATTTCCAGTCTGTACGTGTCAAAGTCTAATACTGTTAATCTAGTACTATTTGCTACCTATGCATAAATTTTCACAACGCTACCTCAAAATGTAAATACTTGGATGACGGTACCAAATTGATAGGCTGCTCATAGGAATATTCAACGTATTTAACATTCCAATCCCTTTAATCTACCTTGAAAATATCGAAACAAGTAATTTTGTTTAATAGTTGTGTAAATTTTGAGGTACTTAGCTAAAATTTATGCATACAACAGTAAGACAGTATTAGACTTTGACACTTGCAGACTGGAAATCCAAAGTCAAAGTCAAAATCATTTATTTCCATAGGATGTTATTACATCACTTAGATCCGTCATTACATTTTTTTGGGTGAGTTCACTAACACAATGGCGGAATCTGGCGGAAATGGCGGAAGACTTGGTCCCGTCACCTTGACGATCACACAATATTGATGTACTTTCTTTAATGAGCTGATGAGGATTTAAATATCGTGTGAGTATTTTCAGCGATCAAAAACTAATATCTGTTTTCAAGATCCAAAATCACTCTAATATTATAAATGTGAAAATATATTTGGATGTATGAGTTAAGGCGTTCACGCCTTAACTACTAAACAGATTTGGATGAAATTTAGAATGAAGATAATATATTGTACTTTGCATTATCGCATAGAATACATTTTACGGGAAAAAGTTTTATTCCCACGGAAAAATCTTACACAACGCGAGCGTAAACAAACATGAACTGCGTAAACTGTTCTGTAATCTAGGCAGGCTTAAAGTTACTTAATTTTCATACTCTCCTGATATCCATTTATATATTCCGAGCTACTATATAAAAATACTGCCATTGTTAATAAATTCATTTATTTTTTGCGATTACACAACCCTATATCTCGTGCTAACTTCGGACTACAGGCCGTTGGTGCCGGCTACTATCTAGTCGTTACACGAGCCATGTCAGTGGTCTTTGGCGGCTCTATAACACTGACACCATAGGCGGAGAGCTAGCTACGGAAATAGGTATACAATTTATAGAGCAACGAAATCCCTCTAGTTAGTGTCCAAATAAATGAGACAACTTTGGCACTTTTTCCCGCACCTGTCACCTGGCACTACTTTTCCCCCAATTAAAACGCCTGGCAATGTTATATTCGAATTAAATATATAATTAGCTATTATATCACACCAAACTCAGAGCTCTATAAATTATATACCACTGGATGGCCACTCTCACACCTACCGCTGAAAAGCTGCCAGGCGCTCGAATTAGTTAATAATGATAGTATGGCATACTAACTAGAGGGATTACGTTGCTCTATAAATTGTATACCTATTTCCGTAGCTAGCTCTTAGACTACCAGGGGTTGTAAAGTTGTCGACCTTACAACCCACACGATGTTGATGATGATGACGATGAGTGTAAACGGTTACGTTGGACGTAAAAACAATTGTGGGTACATTATTATTTTGTGAAATACATTATTTTCAATAAGTTTTCCTACAAATGATCATTGTCTTCAAACCAAGCGAATAAATGTGCTGCTTCCAAATTAGTTTTACCCTTTCATTTCACTGCCATTATTTTGCCATATTTTACGCACGACTCGGTTCCTTTCAAGCAATTTTCTGTTATCGACGGCTATGAGCTAAATCCTCCTAACTTAATTTTATTAGATTTTAAGATTTCGATCTAAGTAGTTGAGAGGATTTTTTTTACACGTCGTCGTTGGCTAAAACACCGCTAGCTGTATCTGACAAGGCAGGAATTAAAAAGTTGAACTTTTGTGAATTACAAATTGAAACTTTTTCTGATCTTTGTCTTATTTATTCAAAAATACTATAAATAAATACCATCCAATCCACCCTTCTGGGACGAAAAATACTAAGCATCTGGACCTACTGATATAAAACTAATTAAATAATAAAACCTTAATTTTAAGATTAAAGATTAAATCTTAGCTTCTCAGTCATAACTTCTATTCTTTTAATGAACTACTAGACTTGCCACTAGTATATATTTTTTTTTAATATTATACATTTTATATATTTACGTTTTAGGTAAATACAATTTATTAACGTACCATATTATTTATTTATTTTTATTTATTCATTTATTTGCAATCATGTACATAAATTGTAGGTATTAAATATAATAGTAAGTGGCATACATGAACCCTATTATATAACGAGATGTATCGTTTTAATATAATATAAATTAAATGTATACATATTATTGACTTGTAACGAACGTTGCCAAATAAATTATCATTTATTATTAATTACTCGCATATAAAAGTTCCTTTATATAATTATTTTTTCCTTTCTAAGAAATTGTATTTTTGTAGATAGGAGAGTTTGGTTCTTCACCGCCGTTATGTCTTTTAAACATTGCCTCTTCTGAAACTGACATGCAATTTGAGCAAATAATATTAATATAGGTATAAAAATATGGAATACCATACCATTCTTATTACGAAGCCAAAAATAACGGATGCTTTTTGAATTTAGAATGTCAGAAATAATTATAATATTGACGACTTATAATAAAATTATTAAAACCAAATACCTACAAATTTTATAGGCACGGTTCCACGGGAAATAGGTCCTTTATTACTCACGTATAGTACACAAGCTACGTCACAAAATTGCACTTGTTCGCGCACGAGTAGCCTAAACCGTAGTTAACACTTTCACTTCACTTTGTTCACTAGCACTTTAACTTGCACTTTTATTTACTTCGGCTCTTGATACTCCGCTTAACTCACACTGAACTCCCCGTATAGGAGGTGACAGTCCTTATAATATCCTATGACAGTTCGAGAATATTCCTACTTCGACCTTCTTTTCGTTATTCAATCATTTTGAGTAGCGACCTTTCTCGAACAGAACTTCTAGAGTCTTCCATCCAGTTTTGACAGTCAGCTGTTTCTCTAGTAGCGAATTTTCGAAGGGTAATGACAGGTATCTCGAACTTTCGGGTCGGTGGTCAATGACACTGATGACTGGCGATTTCTGGAAAGTTTTTTGGTACCTACAGTCCACCACACCAAGCCGTAACAGTATTATTTAACAAATATTGTACAGAATTTTCTTTCGAAAGTTATCTTCACTGCCAGCTTGGTTAACTTAAATGATAAGAGTTTTCTAACCGTTAATCGGCAACCAATATTTTATAACACATGGGCTAAATTTATTAACGTGCTTTCCAAAGCTCGCAAATTCTCTTGTTTTAGGCCAATTATACAGGGTGTCTCAGAACGATCCGACTATTTCGAGAGTGAACGAAACGCAAATTAAGCGAATTGGCTGTATGTAGTGAGTGTCCTGTGCCTGATCCGTTCTTAAATTTTTAATTGCCGCCATGATTTACGCGGGAGAACATCGTTCGTTTTGTGTTCGTGCTTATTATGAAAACAATCGATCTCTGATTCGTGTTCGACGGTTATTCCGACTTCATTATGGATTGCGGAATATTGGGGAAGCACCAAGCAATGCAACAATACTCGCTTGGATCCAGACTTTTAACACTACCGGAAACACTATTGGCGACACCCACCATGGCCGTCCACGAACTGCAAGAACACCGGAAAACATAGAGTTAGTTGCAAATTCAGTAAGGCAACAGCCTCGGGTCAGCGTCAGGAAGCGCGAGTCACAATTAGGACTATCTAGAGCGACGATTCACCGCATCATGCGATCTGATTTGCATCTTAAGGCATACAAAATTCAAATTGTGCAAGCTCTGAATGAAAACGATTTCGTTACAAGACTCAATTATGTGAATGTAATGTTGGAGAGATTTAACAGTTTTGACAACATTTTCTTTAGTGACGAAGCGCATTTCCACCTGGATGGTTATGTAAACCGCCAGAATTGTCGCTTTTGGGCAGAATCTAACCCAATGATGTTGCATCAACGCCCGTTGCATAGCCCCAAAGTAACCGTGTGGGTCGCTATGTCAGCAAACTGCATCATTGGGCCTTATTTTTTTGAGGACTACAGAGGCAGAGCAGTCACAGTAAATTCACCACGCTATATCGACATGATACGCAATTTTCTTGCTCCTCGACTGCAAGAATGTGAACATTACAATCAGTTGACATGGTTCCAGCAAGATGGAGCGACGGCACATACCACTAACAATTCACTAGCAGCATTACACGAAATCTTCCCTGAAAAGGTCATTTCACGGAGGGGTGACATTGAGTGGCCGCCTCGAAGCCCCGATCTGACCCCACCAGATTTTTTTTTATGGGGTTATCTTAAGAGCGTTGTCTACGAGGACAATCCACGAAATTTGGCACATTTAAAAAGAAATATCGAAGAAAAGATAAGCTTGATTTCTCGACAACTTCTAAGAAAAATCTTCCGTAATGTTCGTGAAAGATTCGAGGAATGCCGACAACTAAACGGACGCCATTTGAACAATGTCATTTTTAAAAAGTAAAATTTCATTATTTTTCTGTTTGATGGTATTAATAAATATTAGTTACAAAAAGTTTTTATTTTAACTATATAGCATTGTAATAGTTGGATCGTTCTGAGACACCCTGTATAATAAGAAACATTTGGCATTACTAAAATTAATGCTTTTGTAGCATCTACGGTTGAAACCTCGGACCAACCACCCACTGGACACCACATGTCATGGCGCTACTTTCCGAACCGCATAGGTGCATTTGCACATGTAAATATCTCTTGGCGGCCAATACCTCGCGGCTCACTTCAGTTTCGAGCAATTATGAGACCTTTCAATACGTTGCGTAAGCGAGATGAACCAATCACGACGTGTTCCCCGCGCCCCCTCATCGCAACTTTTCGTAATTAGTTTGTTAGTAAATTATACAGAGTGCGGTGTCCAGTATGTGGTTGGTCCGAGGTTGAAACTTATGATGATGATGTCCTCCCAGACGTATCCGTCGACGGCGACACCCTTAGCCTGTGTTATCCTTGGCCCTTGCATAAGCACGAGCGTGACTCACAAAACCAAATTTGGTTTTGAAAGTCCTATTGCAAGAAGCACAATAAAGAGACCCACTTGAAATAAGTATAGTCGTGGGAGGGCTTGGGTCGAGTTTTTCGAAACTGGCGGTTGACGTCAAGGTCTTCAAGACGGGCGCGTTCACATTTTTCTAGTCCCGAGTTGGCAGCAGTTTGCCATTCTGCCCTCTGAGTTCCGCCCTCTTCACTGATTCAGCAGCAAAGTATAAGACTCGAACGGTCGAAGTACCAGAGCAAAAAACCTCTTTTAATAAAAGCCATTTCACACGTTGCGTACTATGGTCTCGCCGTCACGTCTTGGCAACGTGAAACCTCCAAGGCGACATATAAAACACTCTTATCCACCCGCCATTACTAACAGGCTTCTCTCAGAAGAACACAAATAAAAACTCTATAGAAGTTGAATGAGGGAGAATAAATTTGATGTTTTAACCAGAGACAAAAATAACTGGCCAAGCACGTGTCGGACCACGCAAAGTGTAGGGTTCCGTAGTTGCCTAACAAAAGAATAGCTAAAGAGAAACTTAAAAAGAAACGTACCTATAACCTATTATATAAGTAGTACCTATATTTAATTTTATCTACAATATTATGAATATTATTGATACTACGAATGAAAATTGCTCCGCTGAGAACTAAGTTTTTGGAAATAAAAGTAGGCTAGACTAAATTGCTAAATAAAATTATAATAGTTTATGGAATATCTAACTGGAATTGAAAAAGAAATAGTATTGTAATTTAAAGTCTTTCATATGTCTTTCTTTCTTACTTAATTCTAACAAAAATAATCAAAAAATTTGAATATCCAAAGTGCTAGTAATTGCAATCTAATAGGTAGGATTTCGAGGCACATCCGAACAGCATCCAGTCGCTCGCGCTAATGAGCGCGGCTGCCGCTCTATTTGTTACATCGACTCCCCGCGCGCAAGCCCCGCAGGGCCATAAGCTCCGCGGCGCGGCGCGCTTTATTCGAAATTCAAAATAGTTTTATTCGAATGTTTCGAATGTTCCATTGGCAACTCGCGATTGTTACACATTTAAAACTGACTGGTAAATAAGGTAAATAGGTTATGAAATTATTTTAGTAAATGATATTGTTATGATTTTTCTTCTTCTTCTTCTTTCGTCTTTTTACTGTTCTAATACCTACTTAAATTTACTACCTACATAGACGGACTCCATCCGGTCATTTTCTATGATATTTGTACTGAATTTCTTACTTAGCACAAGTACATTTTAAAGTTGGTAATTCGTTAACCTGTCAAGCCTACTTATTTCACATTTTTTTTACTTTTCTCGTACTTAAATTTACTACATAGACAGTTTAAACTTTATCAAAGTATTTTTTTATGATATTTGTACCGAATTTCTTACTAGTACAAGTACATTTCATAAGTTGATATATTATTCGTTAACCTGTAAAGCCTACATGATGTTGATAGTTTTCCTTTTAAATTCAGTTTGCAAAAAAGATAAACCCTATCCAGCGATACCTCACACCATAAGGTAATCGTGAATTTAAAAAATAACCCCCACTTCACGTGTACCAGAGGAACCCTAAAAAATTTATTTTTTTACATTTTATTCTTCAGCTTTGTCGGCATGATTCATATGTATGTCCATGCCAAATTACAGCCTTCTAACGTTCATCAAAATATTTTTCTGTGATATTTGTAGTACCAAATTTCTTACTTGTACTAGTACTTTTTATAAGTTGGTCTATTATTCGATAACCTGTAAAGCCTACTTGATGTTGATAGTTTTCCTTTTAAATTCATCATATACACTACTACCATGATTTTTTTCACGTTTCCATATACATCGGTTCGCTGGTAGAGGGGGGGGGAAACTTGACTCTAACAAAAATAAGCACTTTAAAACTGAATATTTCTAAAACCTACACTAGCATCGAAAAATGGTCTCAGCAAACTCCCATTGTTTTTAAAAGAGCTATCCAACGATACCTAACACTATAAGGTAATCGTGAAAAAAATAAATAACCCCCTCTTGACGTGTACCGGAGGAAACCTAAAAAAATTTTTTTTTCTTCAGCTTTGTCGGCATGATTCATATGTATATCCATCCATGCCAAATAACAGCCTTCTGGTGCTAAGAGTCGCTGAGCTAAGCCGCGGACAGACAGACAGACAGACGGACAGACCGAAACTATAAGGGTTCCTTTTTTACTACGGAACCCTAAAAAACGGGTAAGTTAGATGAGTCCATCTTTCATTCTGTGTATAAAGGCCAGTTTATAGTTTGACTTGTACAGTCGAGAGTTAACTTAATCGGTCAAATTAACTCGTAGGTTACCGATTTAGTTGTCTTACGATATTGCCACGAAGAGAAAAAAAATATTAAACACCATCTGTTAAAGGGTCGAATCTCGAATAAATACAAGCATGTACGTGACGACTATAAGAGGAAAGTCATGCGATAATACAATTTAATAATTAGGTCTTGGTGATGCAGTCTTGTAAAAAAATATAAGATAAGATTTTACTACCGATATTAAAGATAAAACTTTATTTAAAATATTAAATGAAAACAGTAAAAAAATAAATATTTATAAGCGGCCTTATTCCAAAAATGGTCCAACTTCAAAGTCGCGTATAGATACAGTGAGTATTGTGTGTCGTGAAAAACAAGTGAGTGACCATAGTAGTGGTTCGAACAATCAACGTGAGGGTAGTCGCCGCGTCCGCAGGAGGGTAGACAGATATGTCTGTCCTTAGATGCAGTCCACTCACCACCAGTCTACTCGTGACCATGGAGCGTGTAACCGTTCCGAAATATCGAGGTAACAATATTAAATATTACCGTGGTAACAAACCCGCGAATTGTGAGAATGTTAGTGTAGTGAACAACCACGAAAATCTTAAAACATATGTTTGGATGCTTGTTACTAAATCAGGCCCACCTAGACGGATCGGTATGAAATTTGGCACACATACAGCATGAAATTTACATCGTTTTGTTCCCGCCGTGTAGTGATAGACTGAACAACTTTTCACGAGAAAAAAAATTTCTGTGACAAAAAAATTTTTGGTATCTCCATACAAAATGGGTCGGTCGGAAGTCTCACTTTGTATAATGAGACCAAAAATTTTTTTGTCGCAGGATTTTTTTTTTCGCGAAAAGTTGTTCAGTTTGACGGGTACTATCACTACACGGCGGGAACAAAACGATGTAAATTTCACCGTGTATAGGTTAGGTCCTGGAATATGAGATAGGCTACCGCGGGAAAACACTTACCGCGGTAAACACTTGATTTCCACGGGGAAACTCATTTAAAGCTAGTAGTGGTAACTGATTGATGATGTCTGTACATGTGATATTTAAAAAAAATAAGAGGGGTGAGAGTGAGCAATAGTACCAAATCTTTTTAATAATTATCTTTTAAATCATTATTTGTTTAACAGTATTTTTAGTAAGTTCGGTGAGCCGTGCCTTCCGTCTGGGAGACGCAGATTCGATTCCCGCCACGTACCAATGCGTTTTCGAATTTAAAATTCATAACATGAACTTCGACGCTCTTATACGGTGAAGAAAAACATCGTGATGAAACCTGCACACTCCTGCAAAGAAATTCAAAGGTTGTGTGTGAAGTCGGCCAACCCGCACTGGGCCAGAGTGGTCGACTAAAGCCTAATCACCCAAAGTTAATTTCGGAGATAATATTTTGATCACGCGAGCAAAGTTACGGGCAGATAAATAGTATTTAAAATAAAAAGGAAAAGAGTATTCCAATGTGAAATGTCAAGCTAAAATGAATTCTAAATCATTACAATTTTTCTGCCAAAAATAGTTTATTATTTTAAATCTAAATAACTTCATTTTCAGTGTTTTATTATTTTTATTTAAAAATATATATTATTATAGTAGGATACTTAAATCTACTGAAAATTCAGAGAAAAAGCGAACATAAGGTCTATTCCCGTCTCGACCACCAATCGTCATGAAGTACGGCTGTTTCGTGCCAGTAGGGTGACCAAACAAGTTTTCTGAATAATATTTTTTTTCCAGCCGTATTTTTATGATAATTTTGATCTAATAACAATTTTTAGTTTTAATGGCGCAGTGGCTGCGTCCAGAGACGCGGTATCCATCCCCCTCACGTACAAATTGTATTTTCGAATTCCAAATTCATTATGTACGAGAACGCTTTTTCTAATGCTCTTACGGTAAAGGAAAACATCGCGAGGAAACTTGCACACTTCTGCAAAGAAATCAACATAAAAGGCCATTATGGGCCAGAGTGGTCGACTAAGGCCTGAAAGAAAGCTAGATTATGTGGATATTCACAGTTCCCAATTTTGTAGCCTAAAATTCTCATGAACACAAGAAATATAAAAAGACATAGAAGAAGACACAGAAGACAAAGACAAAGTGTTTCCGTTTTGAATAAATAATAAATGTAAAAGGACAGTAAAAAAATGCTTTTGTTTTAAGTAATATACTTACAAAATATTTCGCAAATCAAATATTTCATGGCCACCCTAACAAGCCTGCAGTAACCAAAGAACCATCTTTTTTAATACGGTCCCAGTTTTCGCCCTTTGAATTTGAAATAATACTGTCACGTGCTAGCAGGCGTGAGCAGAATAGCCCCTTAGAGCAGGGTTGACACTATCCAAGTCGATTTCGACAAAGTAACCTTGTAAAAGCAACTGAAAAAATAATAGTTGAACGTGGCCTATGTTTATTTTGAAATATTATTTATAACCAAGTAATTTAATCTGTTCATAATGTCTCACTAAAGAGCTGAAATGTAAACTTACATTAGTTTTTTAGTCTACAAGTACCCAAACTTACAATAAAAAAAAAGGAAAGTATACAAAAATATAATACTGGCAGTCAAAACAGAATAGAATGAACGAAAAACAAACTAGATTCATACAACATTATTAAACAAAATATACCTATATATGTCTCTCATACGAAAACTAAATTTTCTATGGCGGATGTATATATGACGTCACATGTCACGTCAGACCTCTCTGTGTAACCTTCAACTTTGAAGCCTTATAACTTTGTTTCCCTGGTGTTTGGTGTTTACCTGGAACTTGAATTATTTAGATTAAAAATTAAAAAAAAATGTGCATATTCCCTATGCCCAACCAACCCCCCACTGGACACCACATGTCAGGGCGCTACTTTCCGAAACGCATAGGTGCATTTGCACATATAAATATCTCTGGGCAGCCAATACCTCGCGTCTCACTTCAGTTTCGACCAATTATGAGACCTGTCAATACGTTGCGTTAGCTAGATGAACCAATCACGACGTGTTCCCCGCGCCCCCGCACCGCAACTTTTTCGATAAGTTTGGTATACATAAATTATAGAGAACGCGGTGTCCAGAGGTGGTTGGTCCGAGCAACAAACATTGATAGTGTTGGAAGTTGTCTTTTGAATAGTTCATGCATTTTTTAAGTAACCACTAAACGGTTATCTTCATAATTTTTTCATCATATTCAGTTAAAAGAATTACATTAATAACAATCAGTTCTTCATCGGTATGATTTTATAAAATAAACATGCCTTTAATTCAGTGCCAAACGCAATTTAATTTAAATCTGATCTTTTTGGTAGGATAATTTCCTGCCGTCGAGTTCACTCTAATATGGTTACTTTCTTATCCTATAGACTCTTTGATTTGTCAAAGAAAATGAAAATATACATTTTTGAATATTAGGATAATGTACTTGGTCAGAGTTGACTTTGGTCGTATAAACTCACTTTTATGGGAGAATCCGCCAAACTAGGAGAAACGGGGAGGAATATGTGGCTAGAACAGGAAAAGTAGCGAAAACATGCGTGCCAAATAAAAATGAACTTCAGAGGCATGTAATGTAATTTAGGCGTGTTATGGTTACGCTCCCATTTTCTAAATAAAGAGTTTTAGAAACATTTCTATGAGTTTTTATTAAATAACGTAGGTGCATACGTTTTTTATAACAAAAAGAAAATTACTAATGGGTGTAGCTCACACCACAGGGTGCAACGGTTTGAGAAATTAAATACTGTAATTATGAAATAGAATTCACCTAGTAGATTCAATATATTATGTATTCACGATTTGGTTGGTTGGACGGGTTGGTACCCGAAGTTAATTAAGTTTAAGTTCAACAAATAAAACATTTAACATAATAATAATTAGCTATGTTCAAGAGCATCGGTGGTCTAGTGGCTAGGGCCGCTGCCTCCCGTCCGGGAGACGCGGGTTTGATCCCCACCACGTACCAATGTGATTTTGAATTTCGATGCTCTTACGGTGAAGGAAAACATCGTGCACACTCCTGCGAAGAAATTGAAAAGTTGTGTGTGAAGTCGACCAACCCGCACTGGGCCAGCGTGGTTGCATCAATGGCCCGTTACAGCCCACTGCTGGACTATGAGCCTCCTCCACTTAAGTGGAGGGTTTGCCATAATTTCCACGCTTGGCAGGCGGGTTGGAGATCGCAGATTAAAAGGTTACTGTATCAGAGAGCGCTGCTGCCCGTTCCCTGTTCAATGTGTAGTCCCTAAGTCTCCTCTTACGACACCCACGGGAAGAGTAAGGGTTGGTGACAAATGTATTCTACGCTGCCGTCACCATACCACACAGCGTGGTTGACTAAGGCCTAATCGCCCTAATTCAGGGTAGGCTCGAGCCCCTCGGTGGGGACGTTTATGAGCTGTTGATGATGGTGATGCTCAAGATTGTTGTTTTAATAAGCACTATGCAAGTGAATAATAATGTTAATGTTAAAATAATACCCCATTTGCCATTTATAATCTAACACTACCCATTACTCCTCTAGATAAAGTTTATTTCTCCCACGTTCCTGCTATAAAACCTCGTCATTTTGCTATAATAATGTTATGAAATATGATATATTATTTTAAAGCTAAGAGTCCAATGTGGCGAAGAAACGCAAATCAATTGAATGAATGCTTCAATGGTCATCATTATCATCACCAGCATGTGGGTTGTAAGGTCGACAACCGACCTCACAAACCCTGGTGTCAGTGTTATAGAGCCGCCAAAGGCCACTGACTTGGCACGTGTAACGACTAGATAGTAGCTGGGACCAACGGCTTAACGTGCCTTCCGAAGCACGGAATCATCTTTTTTTTCGGACAATCAGGTGATTCAGCCTGCAATATCCTAACCGAACAGGGGAAAGTCTCATAAAGAGATTTTTGCTGTACAGTGTCCCCACCGGGAATCGAACCCGGAACCTCCATAATGGGCCACGGAGGCTGTTGTGTCAATGGTAATCAAAATTAAATAGTGAAGTAATAAATAAATGTTCGTTTACTGCATTTTTTTACTAAACCAGCCATTTTTTATTTTACAGTTAGTACTATTATTTACTTATTATTATTAATAACTTTTCATTTTCTGCTTTATAAATTATTAATAGTGTTTAGGTATAAAATAAAATTTGTGAAATATGTATCGGAATGCGTCAATATAATAATAGTTTACGCGTGGAAATACGTTTTTTTTCTGCATGATATTTTTTGTTTACCAGAGAAAAAAATGCTGTTTTCTTCCCTGTTTTCCGGTACGAAAAGTAACCTTTCTCAGCCGAAGAATTAAAAAGTTTGCTCACTCCGTAAAAAGACAGAATATTAGACAGTCATTGTTATTCTAGTGGCCAGTCTCAACCACGTTCGAAATGCAAGTTGGAAACATTACCCGACGATCATTTAAATTCGAAAATGGAATATTCTTTTATTACCATAACATCTCAAACAAAGGAATCATAAAAATGAGAAACGTTCGCGCACGGTTCACATCCGTGAGCTTCCGGAATGGATCCGAAGCGGATATGTCGTATGCTATTTCAATTTGGTTTTTGAACGGAAATATTCTGAGCTGGCAGAGTTGGATGTTTTTTTCTATACCCTTCAATGCACAAATTTTGTTTTTTTAATAATACTTGGTAATTAAGCTTGTGTTTGGTCCAGCAAAATGAATAAATTGAAAACAAAAAACAATAAAGAATACCTACTTTACTTTTTTTCAGATTTTTTTTTTTCAATGATAATTTATTTTGTTTTGTGTTGTTGTAAGTACTAAAGAAGAAGACCAAAACTAATAAAAACAAAAAAATATAAAATTAAAAAATATAAATAAATAATATTTATTATATTTATGATGCAAATTTACATCCGTATGCATTTAAGGGAGCATTTTATGCGTTTTTTGGATAATTTATTGAGTCAGTCGACCATCAAGTGAGCTGACCCGCTATTGTCGTCGTATATATAAATTTTATTATTGATTTCAAGTTAGTACAGCAAGTATACCGCTGTCTGTACTTGTTATTTACACGAAGATTGACTAATGCTTGTGACTGACTCAATGTTAACGAGCCTGTATCATCAACGGCCCTTTACAGTCCACTGCTGGACTATGAGCCTCTTCCACGAGCCTTTATAGAAACACACAATTATCACGAGTCTCTCCTGAGGGGTAGGCAGTGAATTCTCTCTCTAATCTTATTATTTAGAACGTTTTCAAAACATAGTCGTTCATCAAAATCATTATTCCAATAAAATATTGTATGGAACCACGTACTTTACGCGGAGATATGGAACACACATCGTCATCTTTCCAAACAACATCAACGGCCCGTTACAGTCCACTGCTGGACTATAAACCTCCTCCACATAATCTCCACGCTTGGCAGGCGGGTTGGAGATCGCAGATTAAAAGGTTACTGTATCAGAGAGCGCTGCTGCCCGTTCCCTGTTCAATGTGTAGTTCCTAAGTCGCCTCTTACGACACCCATGGGAAGAGTAGGGGTTGGTGACAAATGTATTCTACTCTGCCGTCACCACACGGCTTAAAAGTACGCGAACAACACAACAATCAAACAACAAAATGTGTAGATAATTTTAGCATGATAAACCATATCAGGGATTTTGACCGAGCGAGCGAAGCGTCTCCGTGTCAGCTTGGCCAAGATTGCTTTTGTATGTCTATCTCTGTCTGTTTGTTCCACTATACAGGTTGCGTTTCTCAACCGATTCTCGTGGAATTTAGTGAGCAGGGTCGATAAATACATTTTTTTGTTGAGTCAGTTTTGGAGGTTATGAGGGTTGAAAATATAAAAAAATCATAAATCAACCATTTCAAAAAAATATGTTTATACTTGCGAGGTCTACAGCTCACGGAGCCACTAGTCTAACTTTATAGGCAACAGTTCAAACAAGCATGAAGACTAATGAAACCATAGATTAAAAAAATCTATGTCTATGAATGAAACAGACTAGTTACAGACCCTGCGTTGCGAGACGCGCTGAAATCGATTAAAGCACCCGTAATCGCGTTCCGAATCACTGTCAGCAGGCAAAACTCATACTTTTTTTGCTTTTGTGATCGCTGACGGCGCTGAAAGTCTGATTCGGAATGCGCCCAGAGAAATCTGTGTCGGGACAACCCGAAAATTTATATTTTAACCGCAAAACGGAGCCGCAAAGGGAGTTTCTCGTTTGTTTGAAGCACCCGCAGCATGCGCACACGGCAACAAACTAGCTGTTCGTGCGCAACTTCGCCATTATCAAGATAAATGGGTGCCGGAGTTTGTGTAAATTGTATTTGTTTTATATTATGTAATCTGTAATCTGTTCTTATGATTTTTTTCCTATGGCATGGTGTGGTTTGCATATATCGCCACAGACATAAAAAGTGTTGTGCTGTGTAAACACAGCAAAATGACAAAAAAAAAAAAAAAAAAAAAAAAAAAAAAAAAAAAAAAAAAAAAAAATGTCAAATAAAAATTGTCTATGTCTATGTCATGAAAAAAGAAAAAAATATAAGATTTTCGTGGTTGTTCACTATACTTTAAAATATTACATAACCGTGGTAACAAACACGTAAAATGTGTCATTAAAAATAAAACATTATGTATGTATTCCATCTTTACACCTTCTTTTCTGCTTCTTTACAAAATCAGTCTTCTTTGCGTTTCGATGACAAATTAAATCACTCCGGCCCAGAACTTAGCCACTTCGAATTTCGGGTGGTAAGTCTCGGAGATGAGAGTCAGTCCAGCTACGAGTGGTCGACTTTGCGTTTCGTCTCGGTGGGTTTCTTGCACACAGAGGACGTCACAGTGCGTTGTACGACATAATTCTGACAGCATTTCGGACTTGTCCTCGGAAAAACCTTCGATGTTAATCGATACTACACGCAAAGCCGGCTTGAGCGCTGGAATCAAAATCAGTTTCTAAAATTGTTTTCTTTATTAAAACCGATAAACAGGCCTCTACGTGTTGGCTTTGGCCCCACGCACGCCTTGTCCGTACACATATTTTGTCCCGAGATGATATATGTTAAACATAATAATAATAATAAGACATTTCTTCATGGCACACAAAACAAAACACAGACAGTGGGTACAAAACAAATAAAATAAAATAAAAAAGGCACAATAACAAAATAAAAAGCAAACAAGTGATTTTCATTGACAGCATTCTCCTTTCAAGCAGTAGTACAATATTATGCTCTTTTTCATTACTCATACTCTGAAAGTAGTTTGGAAGTTGCCTGAGGAGCGGATTGAAGGTAATACTTTTCAGCCCGGAGGGAGAATCACAACAGGTTCCAATTTCATATTTCTATTGAACTATGTTCCATCTTTCTATACAGCCACTCAATTACAGCGCAATGTTAAATTGAAATAACATAAAGTTAAATATTAATTAGAGAATATATATTTTTAAATGACTTTATTATAATTAACTTTCAACTATTTCTTTAAAATAAAATAGGTTTGGGCAAAATATTTAACATTTTTCAATGATGGAAATTAAAAATAATGGCTCAAAAGCTGGCCGGCAGGGCCACAGCAAAAAAATAAAAATAGGCGGGAAAGCAACAATCCGATTATCATTTGTTTCTCGAGTTGTAGGGTTTTGTTTACAATGAGTTCATCTGATTCAGATATGGAAGTCACTCATTTTTTCTTTAGCTAATTCGTGTTTTTATTTTTACTTTCCTTGTACTTATTCGTAATGAAAAGCACAGTGTTTACCTCTGGTTAAAGACTTATTTAGTGCCTCGAACTATTAGGGCTTGAGCCCGTCTCGGCGCTAAATAAGTTACTTTCACCCTTCGTATGACAATGTACTATTATTTAAACAGATAAGAGGAATAAAAGATGTTTTATTATATTTATTCAAAGAAAGAACACAAAAGTTACTTATTATCTAAGCCGTACTACAAAAACCATTTGGTTTATACGAGGTATGGTGTGTAAACGGATTTTAGTTTTCATCCGACTACGGCGAAGCAAAAAGGAGGGTTATATCTAATATACTTATCGACGAACTATATAACAAATAACCACTATTATTAAAAAAACAAAAAACCCGACTGCATGAAAAATTTAAAACTTTTGGCGCCAAAAATAGGCCATCTTGGTTTTTTATAAATTTGATGTACCCAGTGTCACTCTCACCAGTAAGACGAATCTAACGATACCTCTTTAGCTAAAATCCATCAAGCCGTTTAGGCTGTAGAGCGTGCCAAAGAAATATATATACATACATACATACATACATACATACATACATACATACATACATACACTCGAAAAACATAACCCTCCTTCTAAAGCAGTTGGGTAAAAATAATAGTGAAATTAACGATAACCAGTAAAACCCACTTGAAATAGAAGTACAATACATCTGAAACTATTATTTTACAAATTTTAAGGATAAAACTGAAAGTGGTATCTACGTTTTCATTCACTACAAAGTAGAAATACAAAGTACCTAGTAAGTATCTATTAGTTTTGTGTCCTACCAAAGCTATTTACTGAAACAAATCAAAGCCACAGAAGCAATTGCATCCAGGTTGATACACAATGGTATTACTTTTATACTACCGAGCGAGCGCGAAGCGCGAACGAAGTGTCTCTGTTTCAGCTTGGCCAAAATTGCTTTCGTATGTCGTTCTGTCAGTTTGTTTTCCTTTACAGGTCGCATTTCTCAACCGATTCTTGTAAAATTTTGTGAGTAGGTTCGTTAAATACATAGTGTTTTCTTCATCGAGTCGGTATTTAGAAAAAAAAAAAAGTTTTTTTTTACTTCTCCGGACTTAAGAAATTTTTCAACCGATAAACTTCAAGGGGTCGTGGATGTGGTGGTGAAATATTAAAAATAGACGGTCACATCAACTCGATGTAACACGAGGTCAACAGCTCACAGAGCCACTAGTATTATTATAGAACTGACAAAAGCAAATAGAAACACCGGAACGTGCTACAATCCGGTTTCAGTCACTATCAGGCGCCCAACCGCGGTAACCGCAAATCGCTTCACACGTCGAAAATGGAAGCTCGACTGGATAGTCCTCTCAACCTCTATTTATAGATCTATTCAGGCTGTAAAGGGCCTCTACCTGACTACAAGTATTCATTCAACATAGTGAAGGGACTTGCACATCGTTCAATAATAAAACTTACACATACTTGCGAAGAAATTGAAAGATAGTTCAAGCACACCAAAATTACTACAAACCTAAGAATTTAAAGAGGGTTTGAGTCCTGTTAAGGAAATAATTATCATAATGCATGATCAAAATATAAAAAATATTGGTTAATGTTTATATTTGTCAACAGGTAAACGGCCAATGGGGCTTGCCTGCGTTCATGTGCGACATCTACATCGCGATGGACGTCACCTCTTCCACTTCCAGCATATTCAACCTCGTTGCCATATCTATTGATAGGTAAGTTTGTTTTCATTACACCTTTCTTACCTGACCAATATTCAAGTAATTCCTGTTCTTATTCACCGTTTCCAACAGCTCATCATCATCATGGTGTGGGTTGTAAGGTCGACAACCGCCTCACAAGCAGTGTCAGTGTTATAGAGCCGCCAAAGGCCACTGACTTAATTGGCTCGTGTAATGACTAGATAGTAGCCGGGACCAACGGCTTAACCTGCCTTCCGAAGCACAGAATCTTATTTTCTTTTCAGACAATCAGGTGATTCAGCCTGCAATGTCCTTAGCAAACTGGGGAAAGTCTCACAAAGAGATTTTTGCTTGATAGTAAACCCGGAACCTCCGTAACAGGCGTCGAAATCTCGACCATTCAGCCATAACAGCCAAGGACATATGACCCGTTTCAAAATAAATTCTTTCAACAGGTACATAGCAGTAACGCAACCAATCAAGTACGCGAAGCACAAAAACAACTGTCGCGTCTGGTTCACCATAGTCCTCGTGTGGCTCATATCAGTCGGCATCGGCTGCCCCATCGTCTTGGGTCTGAATAACACCATCGACAGAAACTACGACGAGTGCCTCTTCAACAGCCCCAACTACGTCATCTACTCCTCATTGGGATCCTTCTACATACCCTGCATCATGATGATGTTCCTGTACTATAATATTTTTAAGGTAAGGTTCATTATCATTCACCTTTTTTGGAAATTGAATCATTAGGAGTTTATTAACATTGACAGGCGGAGACGGTATGCAGACTGAATTTCGAATTCACATTGTACAGAATCAAATAAAAATCAAATAATATATCAGAAAATTGTTTAATAATATATATTAAATTACTGTACAAAATTTCAATCAACCAACAAAAGAACCTTATTATAATATATTTGAAAGCGTATTATTATTTCAAAAGAATTTCTAACAATAGTTGAGACTATTCACTGAAACCTACGTGGGATAGAAAGGTAGGTATCGTCGTTACACCACAGACAGACAAACAAGAATAGTCTCCTCTGAGCGCTCACGATTCATAAACTGACATTGATAAAAAGTATTCCACTTCAGCTCTTTATGAATGTAAATATTATCACAGAGATGACGTCTGTTGAAACCCGACTACGTACCAAAATATGTTCGAATTATGAATACGTTCGGTCGACTTCCTTTCGGGTAGGTGAAAAAAAAGGGGTCTAGTTATACGCCTCATCAACAGCTCATACCTAAATAAAATCAGGTGTTATCCATTTACATATTTTTACAAAAACTATTTTATGAGGTGTATAATATTTGACACTCTGTTCTTATGATAAAACGAAAAGAATTAGTAGGTACAAACAAAAAAATACTAATGAAAAAAAAACATGAATATAATATGATGTAAAAGAACAAATTGTAAAAGATACAGTCTTGCGCTGGACAACATATAGCTATAAATTAAAACATCAGAACATAAAAATCATTTCATAAATAATTTTACCTAACGCACGGAGCTGTATTTTTTCAAAATTAAATAAACTACAAGAAAACTTCAGCGGGGTCTTGTTTTTAACAAGTCCATGTACAACATTCTATTGTAACGTCTAGACTATTGTATTATCTGTTGTACGAAATTAAACCTGTTCGCTCACAACAGTTAAGTGGAAATTTGTAAGACGTGTTTTAGTCGACTTACCTATAGTATCTACAGACAATAGGAGGGTTTAATTCAATATAGACAACAATGAAGAAAATAAAATTGTGAATGAGACAGACGAAGATGAAACTGATAATACTGGAGCCTTTTGTTTATTTCTAATAAACAACAGAAGTTCCATATTTTAATAAATTACACTAAAAAATTGAAAAATGGGTACTTTTTTTTATTAACTAATAACGGTTTCAAAGTTTTGATAACCAAATAGTAATTACTAGAAGCAAGTAACGAAAACGAGAATATAGAAATTATCACACACAAGAAACTGAAGCAAGAAACTTATAAAATACAAAACACAACAAAAAATACATACAAAACATAGTAAACAGTTCAAAATAAGAGTAGGATATTATAAAGGATAGCATAGTCGCATATCTGTACGCGACTATGCTATCCTATAATTACCAAAGTAGCGATTAAGCAAGCTTCAACAAATAACTTTGCATTCTGTAAAAAGTAGGATTGAATTTAAACGCTTAGTCAATGAAGTTCAATATAATAGGATGATACTTTAATACAAAAGAACAATATCAACATCAAATGCTCATATACGTCCCCACCGAGGGGCTCGAACCTTCCCTGAATTAGAGCTATTAGGCTTTAGTCGATCACGCTGGCCCACTGCGGGTTGGTGACTTCACACGCAACCGAATTTCTTCGCAGGAGTGTGCAGGTTTCATCACGATATTTTCTTTCACCGTAAGAACGTCGAAAAAACGTACTTACATATGAATTCAAATCACATTGGTATTGGATCAAACCCGCGTCTCCCGAACCTAAGCACCAGACCACCGACGCTCTCAAAGAACAATAAATTAATGATAAATTATTTACAGGCGTTGAGACTTCGAGCTAAGAAGCAGAGGGAAGCGAAGCGGCCACCGGTCTCGGAGACAACGGGAATGACGACGGCTGTCGTGATAGAAAACGTAGCTCAGACGAGACAGTTGGCCGAAACCGTGCTCCACGAAGATCGGCCGACGAATACCGGCTCTGGGAGTAATGAAGACGAACATGAAGACAGGTAGAACTGCAATGAATATTTTAGATTCATAGAAAACAACCAAAAACGTAAACCTTCCGGCGGCGGGACTTGAACCCACGACTGTCGAACTAAACGTAGCCAACGTGCTTACCAACTACACCACGGAGGGCATAGTGCAGCGCCGAAATTCGTTCTTGCTTGTTTTCTATGAAATCATGACGTCACCACAATAATAGGCAACCACTAGGCACGTTACAGCGTACTAGCGACATCTATTAAATTTATTAGAATTGCAATGACTCATATTAAAATTCAAGAAATAACGGCATCAATTAAAAATTTAGATAGCTCTTTAAAAAGAAAATAATACTGCAGAATCTCTTTATTGTATTTATCAACCTTTAAACCTTTAATCAGCCTTTTGTAGTCCAGAACCACACAGTATTTTTCCAGAAAACTACTAACTAGATGCATAGTTTGGTTTTTTTAACAAGAATTTAAAAAAATATTTAAGTACTTATTCATCTTCGTCTTCATCATCATGTGGGTTCTAAGATTGACAACCTCACAAACCCTTACAAATCTAATTCAACATCAACGGCCCGTTACAGTCCACTGCTGGACTATGAACCTCCTCCACTTAAGTGGAGGGTTTTGCCATAATCTCCATGCTTGGCAGGCGGGTTGGAAATCGCAGATTAAAAGGTTACTGTATCAGAGAGCGCTGCTGCCCGTTCCCTGTTCAATATGTAGTCCCTAAGTCGCCTCTTACGACACCCACGGGAAAAGTAGAGGTTGGTGACAAATGTATTCTACTCTGCCGTCACCACACGGCAATTATTGTATTTATTATATTGAACTAGTTAACAAATGAAAAAACTAAATGAGGTTTAAATATATTTCGGCAACAACTTCTCACATGCCCTCCGTAGTTAGAACTTTGGTTGCGTAAAATTAGAAGGCGTAGGTTTGATTCGATTCCCGCCGACAGCCTTTCGTTTTTAGTTGATAACAATGAATAAATAATATTGAAAAATATATTGTTTACAGTTTCGATAAATCTGCTCTCGAAGCCGACGTAGATGACTGCCACGTTATACCAAACGACAAGTCCACCGAATTCATATTGGCTACTGTCACGGAGGAGCGTGATGGGTATACGATTTTTATTTATTTTTCTTTAATTTGACATACTAAATTACCAACAGCTTACCATTGGGACTAAAATTACCATAAAACTAAGGGGTACGAGCCTTCCACTCTGGTAGATTTTTTTTTTCATAAACGGACTAATAGCCATGGTGATATCGTATCATCGTCCGGATTTGAGACAGCGACACAAATAGCGATAGAAAACCATAAAAGGAAAAATTAAGAAATATAACAGATTTATCAGATAAATACCTTTATTAGGCTAGAGAAGAAAACATCCTGCATATTATGCTGGAAAACATCACGCTCCTGGAAAAAAGGAAAATTACACGGGTGTAACCGCGTGCCAGTAGTTAGTTGATTCAAGTTAATTAATACCAGCTCAATTAGGCAACTTCTACAAATGATAACCTGCATATGATATTGAATGCTACAAAAACAACAATTAAAATTACTTTTAAAGAAAAAATAACAAAGAGATCAGACGATTGTGCAATCTCACTGTATAATTTATCATAATTTATGAACCATATTTTTTCCGATTCAGTTTTAAAGTATGACCAATTAAATAATGGGATTAAATTACTTAAATTCTCTTCCAATAGAACTCCACGCAGAAAAGCCAAGTCCTCATCAGTGCCAGATCCTAATGGCAACAATGACTCCGGGTACGCTCCTTCCAACCTTGAAGATACCATTAGAGAGCACGTGTCTCCTCCGGGATCACCAAGGATGAAAAACGCTACCGTTCTGAAGAACATGGGCTGTGACAGTGCAAAATGGAAGAAAAACGGCAAAGAATCCAAGTGAGTTTACAAAATTATTTTTTCAACAGTTTGCGTTTTTTCTTTCTTTGTTCTCTTTATCGATCATCATAGGGATATCATCATCATTCGCTTGCCCTTATCCCATAATTTGGGGTCGGCGCAGTATGTTTTCTTCCTCTGTTCATCCCTATCAGCCGTCATTTCAACACTCACATCCTTCCTGAACATATCATCTTTTACACAATCCATCCATCTTTTCTTTGGTCGTCCTCTCCCAACATTATCCATCCACATTCAAATTCAATACCTTTTTCCCTACGTAACATTCATTTCTCCGCATTACGTGCCCATACCAGGTAAGGCGATTTCCTCTCATTTTATCTATCACTGGCGCAACTTTCTATGCTTGGTTAAAAAAAATATATATTTTTTCCATCAGTCATCATAATCAACAGGTCCATATACGTCCCCACCGAGGGGCACAAAAATATTAAACACGTTTTATTTGTTTTATCAGTGATATAGTTAAACCGTGGGGTAACTACGTCACAGTTAAGTATAAAATGGACTCACGCCGCGTGACGTAATGACGTTTTTTAATGAGCCTATTTTGTATCCAACTGCTGGGCAAAGGCTATTTTAATTCAATATATCTCCGTTATTTGTGTAATTACGTGAAAAATTAAATACGAGTCCAATACTTTTAATCTTTCTGATAAACAAAGAAAAAAGAATAGTCATCAATTAGTTAAGAAAATTCTGCTACGGTTTAAAAAAGTTGTTCCGTTTTAGTTAACGTTAAAAAAAATAACTAATTTTAGGTCATACCTGTTTTTAAATAATATATTACAAAGGTATGCAAATGCCCCATCTTTCCACTCGGAGATTTTCTATATTAGGATTATAGACTGACATTATTTTGTTTCATAATATTATTATATAGGTGTTTTATTCATGCCCCGGAATACAAATAGGAATATTATTCACACTTTTTCTCATAAGTCAAACAAATATGAAAATATAGGTACTTAGGATTAACCTTCTTTTGCGTTGTCACCTCGACGTATATATTTCTTTTTCATCTTCTTGCAAAAGGCAATTTATGTTTAAAAAGCTTTTGCTCGACCACCAGTGGTAGTTACATTTTAAATCTTACACTAAACTAATAACTAAGAATGTGGTACAAATTCACTACCTTTATTTAATAGACAAAATATATCTGATAAGTTGTCTGAGTAGTTGTATACTAGGCTAAGATTTTTTGCTAATAAAAGTATTATTATTATTTCATTAAATCAGACGAGTAAAACAATATTTAAAATATTTACTTATTTACCACTTTGTATCATAATATTCATAATGCTAGTTTAATCGGGTTAATGTTTCTATTTATAATCAAGTAATACTTAAGTTTCTTTTTATAGATTTTTAGCTTGCAAATGTTACCATACCACAGACGGGTTCGAAGCAACTTTAAGTTTTAGCGATCAGGATATAAAGTGAAGTAGATATCGCACTACAGCGCGCAGAAATTGAGGCATTCAATCAAATTTAAAAAATGACGATATTTTACTATACTTATAGAAAAAAAAAAAACAATCGCGTAGTAGTAGCAAAGTGCTTGCCTGTCAGCATTAAAAAGGAATCAAATTTGAACACCGACACATTGTGAACATAGGTACATCATTTTTACTAAAATATAATTAGATCAAACCAACCTCGCTTGTCCAGTGCCTTTTAATTCTACGGTTCTCACCTGCGCTGTCCTACTGGCCACTACCTACATAGAATTATGTTAATATTTTATATGCAGCGCGCGCGATATTGTAATATACCTTTGCCTGCGGCGCTTAGCGTCGCCTGCGCCGCTGCGTCAATATGTCTTGATAGCCGCATACAAAGGCTATACTCGTTAGAAAGTGTATCTTCTTATTTCTTACCAAGAAACGTTGTGTTTTCATAGATAAAGCGACAGTAATTATTTATTTTCATCATCAGGAATGTTTTACTGACCGTCCAAATTGATGAGGATCCTAAGGCAAGCACCCTCGACCTTCGGGACGAGAACTCGAAGAAGGAGAGGAAGGCCAGCACAGCGACGGCGAGGTTCACCATATACAAGGCCAACAAGGCCAGCAAGAAGAAACGGGAGAAGTCGTCAGCGAAGAAAGAACGGAAGGCCACTAAGACTTTGGCGATAGTTTTAGGTAAGTTTAAGAAATTTTAAACCATGTGATTATTAGACTTTAATATGATTTCATTATCAATGGCCTCCGTATTCGTTTATATTAAACGAGCTGATCTACTTATTTTTGGAAATTTAAAAATACAATCTCTTGAAAACTTGTTTAACACCTCCTTTTGTGTCCCTAAAACGTCTCAGGATCCCCTAGATTCATTCAGCGAAAAACTAAATAGTATAGTATAGTTGCACTAAAAAAAAAAAAACAATAATCAGCCTCATCAGTCCACTGCTGGACGATCACCCGCTTTCCTCATCCAGCCACCACCAGCAACCTTCCTCAGGTCATCAGTCCACCTAGCAGAAAATATTATTTCTTCCAGTATTTATTAGTAAAACAGATTAATATTATTTAATTTGATTTATTTGCTTTGCTTTGCTATATTTTTTAACTAATCGTGTTTTCTTTACAGGTGTATTCCTCTTCTGCTGGGCACCGTTCTTCACCTGCAACGTTCTTGATGCACTATCTGTGAAATTCGACCTCTTCTACTCACCTGGGGTAACCGTTTTCATCCTCACCACCTGGTTGGGTTACATCAACTCTTTCCTCAACCCTGTCATCTACACCATCTTTAACCCCGAATTCAGGAAAGCCTTCAGGAAAATACTCAAGTGTGGTACTTAGCCCTAGAATTATTTGGTCGTCTTTACTGAGTAGATCTCGAGATTAGTTTAGCTTTTTATCAATAGGCGTGTTTCCTTTGATTCGACAATATGATAACGGATGGCGCTGCGCTGGTGTGAACTTCGCGTATCTCACAAATAAATAAAACAAGTTAAAAATTAAGAAATTCGAATAGTTCTATAAGAGAGCAATATAGGTTATTGTCAACTGATTTTTTTTTTTTTTTAAAACCAAGACCCAAAAAACACCTATTTGCTACAAATTGCAGATTTGTTCTTGAATTTTTTAACTTAAATCAACATAAATTAGAGTGAATGCAATGATATAATAATAAAATTTTATTTCACTTTAAAAATTCTTAGTAGAAATTAATGAACGATGTATAGTGGTAGATCGCCTATGTCTTCCTTAAATAGTAAGAGTATGTTATTTGTATCAACGCAAATATTAAATTGTTTCTACTATTAGATTAGAACGTTTCTGATTTTATTTCGTTCATTTTGAAGTGAACAGCTAGAAGATTATTCTTCAACAATATTTTATATATTGTTATTATATATTGTTCTCTCTTTTTTAAATTCGCGTTACTTCAAGACACATCTGAAAATTATTTGTATGAAATATAAATTACTAGCTGTCCGCCCCCGGCTATGCTCGCGTTGTGCAAGATTTTCCCGTGGGAATAAGACTTTTTCCCGTAAAAGGTATCTCAGGTGTTAATCTCGGTTACAAACTATCTCCATTTCAAATAACAAACATCTATCCAACCATACAAACAAACATTCGCGTTTATAATATTAGTAAGGATTATCTAACATGAAAGTTCTGCGCATACATTATATATATAATGCATATATGCATATATGCATCAATAGAATCTTTAGAATTGACGTATAAAGCCTTGGAAATAATTTAAATTTCACATTTTCATTATATACACTCACCGGCACATCTAACCGCCCACCCTTCATTTCAGGGAATAATCGTGATTCTTTATAATTCTATTAGTTACAGCTGATGTTAGTTAAAAAGTAATTTATTTAACGTTTATTTAAGTGTATTTAATTTATCGTAAATTTATCTATAATTCAATTGTAATGTTTATCAATAAGCGAAATTTAAAATTAACTCGAAATACAAGGATGGGCGGTTAGATGTGCCGGTGAGTATATATATATATATATAGCTTATTTGCAATAAAAAAATGGTAGTAAAGAGATCTATCAGACGACCAAATAAAAAAGAACGCATAATTTAAACTAAGTAGGCAAAATAAAAGTATTTATTTTAATGTGATATATCTCATTTAAATATATATAATAAACTCAAGTAATTATATGTATAGGTAGAATTTTAGCATATCATAAAAATATTAACTAAAAATATAGTGTTATAGTGTATGTACTATGAGTTAGCCTAAAAGACGAGGCTTATAAAATAAATTATAGTAAATTTGTCTAGTCATTCATCAGTATTAAATAAATAACTGGTAAGTATGTTAGTACCTAATTACTTCTTTGCCAAATATTAGATTCTCATCACAGTAAAGTTTTTTGTTAGGGTTGTGAATACTGTTTATGTTATTATTAATTATATTATACGGTAATAACGATAAGAATTTTTTAGTAAATTAATATCTAGTCAATTTCGTTAAATTATCGTTTATTTCATTATCCTGATTGGCGTCTTTCGTCTCCGTCCATTAAATGATTTCCCAAAAATGCTCATTAATTATTAAAATTAATCTAACTTAATTTACGATGTAAAAAATGCCATGATGAGAATTTGCATTTTTACTTATTTGAAATTTTAGTACGTAGTTTAATATTTATATATTGAAATTTTAAATTGTAGCGTCGAAATCGAACTTCATCGGAAATGCACTGCGCGATTTGATAAGGTAGATTGTAAATTGATTGAAAGTTATTAGCATGGCTTAGATCCATCATTCAATGAGCAAATAATGTTTCGTACTAATTATAAATTGTTATTAAAATTCATATCGTTGAGGGATAAATAAAATCGTATGAACATCATAAAATATAATATTAATTTTATTACAAGACATTCAACATCATCAACGGCTCGTTACAGTCCACTGCTGGACTATGAGCCTCCTCCCCTTAAGTGGAGGGTTTTGCCATAATCTCCACGCTTGGCAGGTGGGTTGGAGATCGCAGATTAAAAGGTTACTGTATCAGAGAACATTACAAGACATTAATTTAAGTCAATAAATAAAATAAAATTTAAAAACGCTTCAATGTGTAGATATGATAATCTAGATAATTGAAAATTGTATGAACATCATGATAATATGGTATGAACATTTGATTTTGTAACATTATAATACATAGATTAACATAATCTATTACAATAAGTCTGTTTATAAAAATCGGGCTTATTAGAATGTTTCTAGCAAACGCGAATTATACATTATTAATTATATTGTAAATACATCAAATAAAAAAATAAAATATTATCATAATAATACAAATATTTAAATCATTTAATGTAAATATATAGTCATATTATTAAGTCATAGATATAAATGTCATAAGCCAAATATATAGGTATATATATTACATATATTGGAATCCTGCTCATTAGATGCAAGTTTGTTAAAAAATAGGTGTAGTTTTATTCTCACAGGAAGAGGTTAGAACTAAAAATTTTCAAAAAAAGAGTGCAGAGATAATTTAATTATAATTAGACTTCGAGCAAGGCATTCATGAACTCAATGCTAATCTTAAAAAGTTTAGAACGTAAATTTTGTTCATGTAAAAGAAGTTTTAGTCGGTTTCTGTGAAAAGAAAGAGAGTTATTTATCATAAAATAATGTAACTAATCGAATTATTTGATGCATTCGTATTGTGATGCCG
Source organism: Carpatolechia fugitivella (assembly GCA_951230895.1). Taxonomy (NCBI): domain Eukaryota; kingdom Metazoa; phylum Arthropoda; class Insecta; order Lepidoptera; family Gelechiidae; genus Carpatolechia; species Carpatolechia fugitivella. The sequence continues at coordinate 1,844,762 of OX579661.1, forward strand.
TTTAGTCGTAATGCTCAATTGAATATACGTTGTTTAAAAAAAAGTAATCTGAAAAATACCTTTCCATTTTCACAAAAAAATATAGTTTATTTCTATTATAGTTCTATTAGCCTATATTCAAAACAAATAATTTTACACTATCTAGAAAATAGACATACATTATTTTAATGTAGAGATAAAATAGATAGTACTCGACTTTTACATTATTATTGTAAAAGTAGAGTACTAGTACTGAAATGTAAAAGATCGTTTTATTTAATATTGTACACTATTATATTAATTATCCTGATTCCTGATTATAATAAAAACAGAAAGATATAAGACCTTTAGAAAACATTACCAATGATAAACTGAGTACCTACCTAGTAACATAGTTGTTATGTATAAAATCTAGAAAATATCACTATTAAACGTACTGGAATCAGGTGTTTAAACTATAGTAAATTTTATTTTTGTTTGTAGTAAAAAACATTCATCTTAACCATAGGGTATTATTTCAATTTAAACTATAAGCTTTGGAATTAGATAATTATGTACCCATATTAAGTTGTTTTATGTAGGTAGGTACATTATATCTAACCTAAGTTATCTATGTAAGATTGTTTTAACTTTCTATGCGAAAAATAAAGATATAAGTTGAAGTATATCATTCTGTTTTCAAATTTTGTTGTTTTATTCTATAAAAATATCCGTTTTAAAAGTAATAATACGAAAAGGTAACATCACTTGTAAAATAAATCTGCTACAACTAAAAGCCATTCCTATGGCATATTTATTTCACCTTCATGGAATAATATTTGGCATAAGAACAAATTTATATTCAGAACACGGTCTACCCTCCAATAAAAGCCATTTTGATGACAATACTGCTGTTGTTTCTGTTTCAAATAAAACAAATTAGGCAGAAAAGGTATTTTAAGGTTATTACACTACACATTTTGTATTATCAATATACATAGTATTTTCTTCCGGTCCGCTTAAATGATGTTGAAAATTATACCTATAAGGATTACCAAGCTACCCTTAAATAGTGTAATAAAATTGATAACTTGAACAGTTTCTTTTTATTATTTACATAAGAAATAACATAGGAATTATTAAAAAAACAAAAAACCCGACTGCATGAAAAATTTAAAACTTTTGGCACCAAAAATAGGCCTTGGTTTTTTTATAAATTTGATGTACCCAGTGTCACTCTCACCAGTAAGACGAATCTAACGATAGCTCTTTAGCTAAAATCCATCAAGACGTTTAGGCTGTAGAGCGTGCCAAAGAAATATACATACATACATACATACACTCGAAAAACATAACCCTCCTTCTAAAGCAGTCGGGTAAAAAATAAGTGTACTCTAGCATAAAATGTCAACAAAAAAAAACAAGCTTATTCTAATATAACTTAAGTATACTCACATTCACTATTTCAACCAAAGATATTTAATCTGTATATGGAACATTATTAATTTGAAATGTTGCAAGCGTGTTATCTACTTTTTTTATAAAATACTCTGCGTGACAGGCTGGATATCTCTTTAATTTAAATATCTGTTATTTTACTAGGTACTAAACGCTTTTCTAAAAGTTACTTTGGATAGCGCAATCAGAAAAAAATAAGAATGCAACATTTCAAAGAGTATTTTTCAACCGTAATGTAATTGTCCGAGGAAGTGAATCTCAAGCTCAAATAACGCAAATTAAAAACTCTATTTGCCAGTTTTTAATTAAAGTTGATTTAGCTCTCCAGGAGCTCATTAAAAATGTTAAGAACTGCAATGTAGTTTGCACCTTGGGGAAGAGAAAATACTTATGAAAAGTGAGAGAGGCTGAAAGCAAGGAAAAATACGTAAGACAAAAATGAGGGCGCCACTGTTGCGGAAAAATATATATCATGAAAAAGATAAATAATTTATAAGGTAAGTAGTTATTTTGCTTACTAAGGTACTTTATCGTCTTGATCATGTGCTAAGGTCGAGCTGACCTCACTAACCCAGTCAGTGTTAGAGAGCCACCAAAGGTAACTTGGCTAGTGTAACAACTGCTCCAGTAGAAAATACCCTGAAATAGAGGCGCTTTCCGGAGTGCGGAAAGATGATTTTCAAGTGATTACGGTCTCATGAAACGGTTTTTGTTTGACTTAAGAGTCTCCATCGCGATTTGAATTCGCAACTTTCGTAATGTGAACAGTACGCTTTACTATAGACATTACAATTTTCAAAATTTTAGGTAATCTATACATTTATGTAGCGATGTGCGTTCCGCCCATATAACTGCCGACAATTGAGTGATAGACTAAAAGTTTTTAAAAGGATGAAACCTCTTGTAAAACCGTAAAAATTGTGTAATTTTTAAAAACAATTGAAAATACCTACTGCTTAAAAGTTGCTGATTTTGTAACACCTACAAAATTTTCCGAAATTCAAGAGCTGATGTCGCCGGGATGTGTTGGCGAGTCGGCGACAGATGTGTAGAGTCCATGACACTTCTTAGAATTGTCATAATCAACAGCTCATATACGTCCCCACCGAGTACCCTGAATTAGGGCGATTAGGCCATAGTCGACCACGCTGGCCCAGTGCGTGTTGGTCGACTTCACACACAACCTTTGAATTTCTTCGCTTCTGCGTGTGCAGGTTTCATGTTTTCCTTCACCGTAAGAGCGTCGAATAAACGATTGTGTATTCGAAATTCGAAAACACATTGGTACGTGATGGGGATCGACCCCGCTACTCCCGGACGGGAGGCAGCGGCGCTAGCCACTAGACCACCGATGACGCTCGCACGGTACGCTTAGAATTTGTACCACATTATTATTATTTTTACCCCGTGTGGTGACGGCAGAGTAGAATACATTTGTCACCAACCCCTACTCTTCCCCTGGGTGTCGTAAGAGGCGACTTAGGGACTACACATTGAACAGGGAATGGGCAGCAGCGCTCTCTGATACAGTAACCTTTTAATCTGCGATCTCCAACCCGCCTGCCAAGCGTGGAGATTATGGCAAAACCCTCCACTTAAGTGGAGGAGGCTCATAGTCCAGCAGTGGACTGTAACGGGCCGTTGATGTACGAGTATGATGAATTATTATTGTACTATGTCGGAATTTTCCATAATTTGAACAATGCCCTCGCCTTCCATCAGTTGGGCTTCTAAAAGTTATTGGGTACCAAATCACATAGCGAATTTGCATAATTGCCTGTGGTCAATCACTTATTTGGGGTCCCGAGATGGGGATCCCTATTAGCGGGCCCTTTCTGACCACCAATCGTGACTTGAATAACTTATACAACAATTTACCTACAAGGGCTAGTTAGTCTCAAGGATGAGTATTAAGATTAGACCAAGGTGTTATCGTTGAAAACTTAGAACTAGGTTCTTTAAAGTTCATAACTCCTTTTCAAAGAGAATAAAAAAAATAAAACAAAGAGAATATAATTTAGAGAAAGTAAGTATCAATGTATTTTGTATTAATTGTAAGTACATATTTTTCTAGCCCCTCGCCTCGGTGGGGACGTATATATGAGCTGTTGATGATTTTAAAATTCAGAAATTGGCTACTTTACTAGCATTGTTACTTTTAAAATAATAGAATTAAATAAAATATACTTTATTGCATAAAAAAATAACTAAATGCACTACAAAATAATACGAGTAAGAGTCGAGAAGCAGTCTGTTTTTTTTTATCTTCACTTTCGTATGGCCTTAAGTCTTCACTACTGCAGTGTAGTCACTGCAATTTTTGCACCATTTCCAAGAAGCTTTGTAGCGAAAATGCATCAATAACGCATTTTTACGAATATGAACAGCACACTACTAATACTATCTGCATGGTATTACATATTGAGATTATTCAATATTAAACGGCTCACTTACGTGTATTTTAATGAAATTGCTTACGTATCTATTCCAACGCATAAACATATCTATATAGGTATACATATATAAAAATCAATTGCTGTTCGTTTGTCTCACTAATTCTCGAGAAATATTTGTGCAAGTTCAGGGAACTTTCAAACGGTGAGAAACATTAATAATAAGTAACAACAAATAAAAACGACAATTTTGTTTTCCAATACAAAATGGTCAAGGGTAGATGTAGGGCAGGTGTAGGGTAGTTGTTGGGAAGGTTTAGGGTAAGTGTAGAGGCAAAATAAATGGCAGGACGTCTGCCGGGTCAGAAAGTACCTAATAAAAACAAGAGATCGAAAAAAACTAGAAAAATACATGCACGTACGTAAAAATACCTCCACCATTGTCCACGGTAAATAATGCAGTACTCACCAGACTCCCGAGGACTTTTAATGACGAGTTCAATGCCGTTGACATCTTTCATCTCTCAAAAAACGCATTTAAGCAAGAGATTGTTGCTACATTAACGGATCTCGATAATATTTAAGTGAACGTGCCACATCCATGCATAGCAGCATACATGCTCTTATTTCTAACAGTGATTAGACAATGATTTTATCTTTGTTTGATATTCATTATCTTATTTTGTAGAATGTAGAAACCTGTTATTGGCTTTGGTAATTTATTTAATTAAGAATGTATAATTTAGTTAATTAAGCTGTTGGTTTCTCAAATAAAGAAAAATAAAAATTATAAAATTCCGTTTTTGAACATAATAACAAAATGTAGGTATTTTAATTATTTCAAACACCAATTCTGGAGTTTGTTTAAAGCAAAGCATGACCCTTGAACCACTGAAAACGCTTCACAACTTTACTTTGCTAATGGCTTATTTAGACACGACTTATTCAGACCCTGTTAAGTGCATTCCATATTTATTCACAGGACCCTGCCAGGATGAATATTCAAGGGAAACGGAGACTTAAAAGCCCAGGGTTATCTGGCCACGCCTTTGGGTTGCAAGCGGCATGTTTTATTTTAATTATTCTTATCCTATCTGTGGGAACCTATTTGATTCTAAAGTTGCTATTCTATTTACCTATAGACTACTACCGTTGTCGTATGTGAACTGTCTCCTATAAAAAAACTAATGTTTCACAAGCAAGACATGTTAGTGATATCCATTATTTTGTTTTATTTTATTATATTAGGTAGAAGAAAATAGCCTCAGCGGTAGACCTTGTGAGCTGGCAACTCCCATAACACCGTATTTTTTTAAAATTTCAAAAAACTGACACGACAATAATATTTGATAATTTATCGAACCTGCTCACAAAATTTCACGAGAATCGGTTGAGAAACGCGACCTGTAGAGTGGGACAAACAGACAGATGAACAGACAGACATACATTAAAGCAATTTTGGCCAAACTGAAACGGAGACGCTACGCTCGCTCGGTCAACTATCTGTACAAGTTCATGCACTATTCAACCCAATAAATAAAACACTACCATTTTGTTTTTCAATAAAACCCTAAGATAAAACCAAAATATCTTCTTAAGACCTGAACCTAGAGAACATTTTTCAACAATAGTTAACTTTGAAATCACAAGAACAATCATCTTAAGCCATCGCCTTTTGCCAGTTCACAATCAAAAAGCTTCTCCGCCCAAGGTTCAACATCAACATTACTTGAAACTCTACACAATGTTACTGAGGATTAAGGAGAAGACACAAGCTCTAAGCTTCTGTGTCATTGGTAGCAATTCACAGTCACGCTCTAATCCTTATCAAGTTCGTCAGTCTTTTCATCTTTTAAAGATTAAAAAGGGACAGGAGATGGCCATCCTAATATTGTAGCTGTCAAACATCGTATTTGAACCTCATGGACGAGTCGATTGCACAATTTTAGAGAGCACGTAAACATGGTAAGCTGTTGGTTTTGGCTACTATTGCTGGTAATGGGTCTATCCGATCCGATTCCGACTGGAGTGATAGAACATAGCGAAAAATCTATTTTGTTTTTTTAGAGTATAATAATCTTAATTTTGTTCTCAGTATCTTGCTTTTTGGCTTAAAATGCACGACTGATTGCGGAGATAATAGCTTAAGCTTTGTCCAATACCAACCAATACTTGTCATGTATATCAAGAAACAAATAATTCCTAATTTAAATCAAGTTTTTTTGTCCTTTAACATTTCTGTTAATCCAAATCGATGAATATAATTTTTTCATCGAAGTTTTTCAGTCAACTATTCGAATTTCTAGAAGACTAGAAGAGAGCTGACCCCATTAAGGATTCTAGCTTAATTCTGGAGAACATTTAAATATAATTAGACGAAATAAATTTAATGGCATTAGTTGGACCCTTAAATGCGGATCTCGATTAAGGCATAGTTCGTATCAACAATAATAATGGACTTCACAAGTTCGAGGTCTCGTCCCAAGCCGAATTGTAATGAAGATAACACTACTGATAAGTTCTTAGCAAAGATCGACCCTTCTACATAGGTGTTCTGTTTATTATCTTAAAGCTAAATGTTTTGACTCTAGAGAAGTTTCAGAGAAATTAAAGATTGAAAGGAAGTCTAATTATTTCTAGTAAGGCTGTGGACGGGGAGAACTCATAGACGCTTCGGCAGAAAAGTTCTCGAAAGGCGACCCGGCACCGGAAGACGCAATGTGGATCGACGATCTGGTGAAGGTCGCGGGAAGCGCAGGACCGGTCGTTGTGGAGATCCTTGTGGGAGTCAAAGTCAAAGTCAAAATAATTTATTTCCATAGGATGTTATTACATCACAGATCCGTCATTACATTTTTTTGGGTGAGTTCACTAACACAATGGCGGAATCTGTGGACAAGAGCTCACCGAAGAGGCCTTTTTACAGCAGTGGACGTCTTTCGGCTAGGATGATGATGATGAAGGCTGTGAGTTTCTCAATGGGTTGATGATCAAACAGCAGTTAAAACGCGCAATTACTTAAAAAATTCAACTTGCCATAAAAAAATCCGGATTGTTGTATTGTAGTAAAATAATTCAATCGCCACTTTTTTTTTTATACGGACCTAGTATCGTAAAATCGACGTATCAAGCGTAACCGGACTTTTGGGGGAGCGAAAGGCTCTTACCCCTAGACAACCGCCACATCACTATTAAGTACAAATAATAATTGTCTTGAAAGTTATCAGACGCACTAAAAACCTATTTTGTTGTCTGATGATTTGATAGGTCAGTAATTCGGACAATCAAACTTGATTTTGGGAAATTTAATTTTGAAAGGTTTTAGGGTATTAATTTGTCAATTTTGTTAGTATTAGAGAAGCTCCTGGAAAATAACGTTGAAAATAATACTCTTAGAAAATAAAATAAAAATAGTGTGTGAAATCGATCAATCTGCATTGGATTGGACAGTAATGACTCAGCCATAACCTGCTCCAAACAGCTGATAACAATACAATATCAACAACGAAAAGTTTTATTGATTGTTACCTATTCAATACAAAATCTGTATTTAGCGATTCAAAGATTTCAGAAGTTACTTCAAAAGCTAAAAGTGAGTGGAACTATAGACTTATCTTTTCTGCAAAGTGGGGGCAGAGAGAGAGAATAAATTCCCTTCTTAATGACTCCGCCCGAGTCCCAGTTTCTGCAGAGAATACCTTTGCTCCTTTGTTGGGTGTGCATTGTCGAATCTAATGATGAAAAGTAACAGAAATATAGATAGATAGACATTAATGGAATCGTTTTCTTTGCTTTTCCTTGGAAAATGTCGGTAAAACTGCCGCCACGAGAATCTAAATTATTATAGGGACGTAAAAAAACTAGTTGCAGTTGATTTTTTTTAGTTGAAAGACTTGCCTACTGTTTAGTTCAGTTTGCAAATGGAATATGTAAAAAAATTGCATGTTTTGGATTTAAATGGGGATTTTTCTTTTAGTTCTACATAGGTCTGCTAGGTGGTGCTGAGTTCCACTATTGTCAAACCTGAACAACAGCCTTCCACTCAAATAGGGTATAAAAAACCACAACGAAACTGTTTTACATCATCAAAATCAACGGCCCGTTACAGTCCACTGCTGGACTAATGAGCCTCCTCCACTTAAGCCCTTCCAGGGTTCGCCATAATCTCCACGCTTGGCAGGCGGGTTGGAGATCGCAGATTAAAAGGTTACTGTATCAGAGAGCGCTGCTGCCCGTTCCCTGTTCAATGTGTAGTCTCTAAGTCGCTTCTTACGACACCCACGGGAAGAGTAGGGGTTGGTGACAAATGTATTCTACTCTACCGTCACCACACGGCTAACGGTTTTACATATTTGAATTTAACCATTTTATGTAATTAATAAAGTTTAGTAGTAATTTCGATAGCTTATGTCAAGAGGGTATACCAACACGGTTTAATTTTAAGGGACTTAAACATTTATGTCGCGGCAATATTGCCATCATGCTGACTTAAATAGTCAGTACTCAGAGCCGTAAACATGAATAATAAAGAATATTGCTGCGATACTCCCCGTACTCAGAGACATAAAATTGTATTAAGTATAAAAAAACTTCAATTTGTCAACTAAATTAAAATGCATAGTGCATATAAAACGGACATCTATTGGAAAAGTGAGAACTAAAATTTAAAAAAAGAAAGGAAATATTCCCATTGCTTAGACATGACATGACGGCCAGCCTTACGAACCTATGCGTCTGTTTGGTGTTTTTAAACATATACTAATGGCTCTGTGAGCTGTAGACCTCGCGAGTCTGTATATATCTTTTCAAACATTTTTTTCTCGACTAACATCCCCAACCCCTTGATTTTTTTATTTTTTAACTTTATTTTATTTTTATTTACTTTTAAATTTTATTTTATTTTGTCTTATCTTATTTTATTTTATTGGTTAAGAAATGTGACTTGTAGAGGAAAACAGCCTCGGCGGTAGACCTTGTAAGCTGGCAACCCCCATAACTCCGTTATTTTTAAAAATTTCCAAAGCAAATTTGGCCAAGCTGAAACAGAGACGCTTCGCTCGCTTCGCTCGCTCGGTCAATAAGCACTACAAAGAGAACCCATGAACAATTTTTGAGCCTGTAGGTTAGAAATGTAAAGGAGTTGACAAGAATCGCCAGAGTTAAAGGACCTATTTCGTCACCTCTATTTAGATTATTTTAAGCATATATGTACACAATACTTAATACATACCCACATCATTTGCATAGTTTCTATTCTAGTGTTATTACCGCCGCAGCCCCCTGGTAAGTCAATTTTTGATTTTCTGGGTGATTCTGGTTTCCGTTTGTTTATAGATCTTGGTGCCTCCTATGAGGATAGATCTTCGAAATCGCCCGCACTTTTTAAGAATCGAGTATTAAAGCGGTATTGAAGTAATTTTAAATTGCGGAGATATGTCGAGTCACCAATGACAGAAACTGAAGAGAGAGAATCCGCTAGTACACTAGTGTGCAAAGAATCATCATCATCTCAGCTGAAAGACGTCCACTGCTTGACAAAGGCCTCCCCCAATCTCGCAAACGTGCAAAGGATGCCAGCTATAAAATAAGATTTTATCTAAAAAATAATTTTATTTATTCGGAGAAAACACAGAATTTAGCGTATACAGTAGTACATAAAAAAGCTTAAGGTATCAACAATGCTCAACACTAACTTCCATAAACATTTCTCGCTAAGATTTAAACAGGAAGAAAAATTTACGAGGACTATAAAGGATGACACTATTTGAGGTTATGTTATAATGTAACAATTAAGAACTGGCAAGTTATACAAAATATTTCATACTTAAATTACTTAAATACCTACTTTTAGTGAGAACAAACGATGTTGATGCGCGAAAAACATATTTTTGTTAGAATACAAAGTTAAAAAAAAACATAAGGCCTGATTCATAACGATTTGCTATTTACAAAGGACCTAACTAACCGCTAAATAATGACGTAAGAAGAATAATAACCATTTTGACCTTACAACCCCTACAGAGCAATAAAAAGTAGGTTAATCTTACCGTATACTTTTAAATAAATTCGCTTGCAGCTTACTTAGTAAGTGCACCATTGTGCTTTCATTTCTATCGCATCCCCTTTCATTGCAATTTAAACTTTATTCATTCCCAATCCCCGTCTGTTTCTCCCAAGAGAATAGATAGAAACGTTCAAAGAAAATCAGTAATGAACTGGGAAGTCGCGGCGATCGAAATCGATGCAGATATTTTGCACCTTGAGAACACAATTTCAATAACAGAGTGCATCTTTTGAATGCATTTTTTGTTGTGAATTAAATGAGAACCCCATTTCTAGAGTTGAGCTAAACTATAAGCATTGTTTTATTTCACTTACAGCAGTATATAAGAGCGTTGGTGGTCTGATGGCTAGAGCCACTGCCTCTCGTCCGGGAGACACGGGTTCGATCCCCATCACGTAACAATGCGTTTTAGAATTTCTAATTTATATGTACGTTTATTCGTCGCTCTTACGGTGAAAGAAAACATCTTGTGATGAAACCTGCACACTCCTGCGAAAAAATTCAAAGGGTTGTGTGTGAAGTCGATCAACCCGCACTGGGCCAGCGTGGTCGACTAGGGCCTAATCGCCCTAACTCAAGGTAGGCTCGAGCCCCTCGGTGGGGACGTATATGAGCTGTTGATGAGTGAGTATATCAGTTGGTTTCTCAAAAACACGATTTGGATATACTCGTAACGTAATAGGTATTTCAAGTTTATTCAAATAGATTTCATCAGAGCACCAGCAAAAATGTATTATAATCCAAATTTATGAAACATATATTTCAAAAACTTGTACAATAGGTAGATGCATGAATATGGTAAATTTGTATTGTATTGTAGAAGGAAGTCTTTAAAAATATGTGAGCTTATGTAAATTACATTTAGATAGCAAGTAATGTAAAACAGCATATATAATAGGGGAGATATTTCTGCCAACAAATTACTTTGCAGTTTGGCGGAATCTATATTAATTTAAGTCACTGTTAAAAAATAACACTGAATAAACGATTTATTTATTTTTTCATTTCGATAAAACAGGTTTAATAAAAAAAAAACCTAAACTTTACAAAACGCAAAAATGAAGACGATGTTTTCTATTCGTAAATACAGTGTTATGTTTCTTTACTATTATTTTTTGTTTTTCCTTTTATTGTAAATTTGATGTTTAATTTGTTTTTAAAACGAAAATTTTAAAGTTTTATAAGTACTACGAAGTACGCGAGCGTGCTCAATCGCTAAGGTACTTTAAAGGTGATTTACGCACGCACTGAATATAAACAACATTGAGAATGCAGTTTTACGACTGAAGCACGACGCGACGACGCAATCAATATTTTTCAACGATACACTGCAAAAACATGTAACCAGATAGATTTAAAAAGGGTTAAACTACTTGATAAATATTGATTTACCGTAGCAAGTAAATTGTATAAAATAAGAAGTGTTTAGCGTCTTTAGTCTGTCCGTGAAATAGTTTTAGCCTGAGCTAAGAGTAGAGTATAGATAGAGTATAGCGTCGGTGGTCTAGTGACTAGGGCCACTGGCTGCCTTCCGTCCGCGGGGTCGATCCCCACCACGTACCAATGTGTTTTCGAATTCAGATGTAGTACGTTTATTCGACGCTCTTACGGTGAAGGAAAACATCGTGACGAAACCTGCACACTCCTGCGAAGAGATTCAAAAGTTGTGTGTGAAGTCGACCAACCCGCACTGGGCCACGTGGTCGATCGAGGCCTTGAGCCTCTCGGTGGGGACGTATATGATTTTATAATGAAGAGCAGAGTAAGCAAAGCTTTTGAGAAACTAGCCACAAAAAGCTACTTAAAGATAAAAATAACAATAGTTCCTAGTATATTTTTCTTGGAACTTTTTAATGTTACAGTTGACCCGAATTTCGCTGCACATAACATTTTTACTACGAAACTGACGTTAAAAAGTTACTATGCCTCCATGAATGCATTCTGTAGGTATTTCTGCTCTGCAAAAGGTGGAGTAAAAGCTGTTTTAACAATTATTTCAACATTAGTTAATGGGGTATGTTGACCTAATAAAAATCCACGATATTCGGAGAAAAATAAATAAATAAATAAACATTTAATTTTCAAAAACTTACTAAAAAATCTTGAATTGAATGTACCAAAGTTAGTTTTTTTCAATAATGTATCAATCAACAGTTAACTGTGTTTCAAAAGGAAGAGTCCGAACCTACCCTGAATAAGGCGAAAGGATACTTGAATTCTTGGATACTTGGATTAAAATTATTATGGTCATTATTGCGACCACTTCGTCTTCATTCGTGATTGTTTAGATATTGTTAAAACTACTTTATATAATCATACGGAAAGCAGTTACTCTCCCACATGCAATAAAAAAAAACCGAAAAAGGACAAAGAACAAACTCTATTTGCACTCAGCACTACACAACCAATAAGAATGTTACCATGTAACCAACAATGCGAACAGCATTTTTTGCTTGTCGTGGATCGACAATGCGGTTAAAACCAGTAATATCGGGGCCGGGATAAAATCCCTAGTCAAACGGCAATATCGCCGACAATGCACCATTGTCAATGTAAGAGTCCCGCGTGTGGGGACAAGCCTGTTCCTACTAGTGGCGGTGTAAGTTAGAAACAAAAGCGATTGAAATAGCGACTCGTTTTATGCTTTGCTGTACTCACAGGCAAAATCGTTCACTAGACTTCATAATGATAATAGTTATTTGTTAGGTAAGAGAGGAATGTTGATTTTTCCTCAGAGAACTGATATTGAATCCAGATCATGCGAAGGAGTCTATAATAGTAGCACGAGGGAAGCGAGTGTTTCTAAAAATAAACTCCTGAAGCTCGCGAGGGATTCTAAGGTTCGAGGTCAGAATAAGATTCCTCTCAAACCCAACACATTATTTTTCACCTGTTCCGGCAAGGAAATCATTTAACTATTTACTTACCTACGTAAATATTGGTACTTAAAAATGTACGAGAGTTCTCTTATTTTAGATATAATTCTATAATTTGAGATTAAATTACTGTATTTTATTATAATTCTTTTAAATTTTTAGTTAATAAGATAAAAATAAACAACCAAAATAACAAGACAAATTTTTAGGTTATGTTTTTTTAAGGTGCGTTCCAAAATTGTATGAAAACCTATCCCTGCGTTCCGAGACGCGCTGAAATCGATTTTAGCGCACTCAAAGGCAGGCGAAACGCATACAATCTTTGGTTTTCTGATCGCTGACGGCGCTGAAAGTATGAATCGGAACACACCCAATAAAAAAAAATATGGCACACGTCAATTTATTTTACGCGCGGATATACGAAAACTTTTTTCCTGTGTAAGATAATGTTCGAAATTCAAACTAATTCTCCTCTCTAGACATGAGAACGGTTTGCATGTCTAGAAATGAATAAGCGATTTTCGACCCTGTTTTCGGGCATTAAAAGCCAACTTTCCGAGGTGGAGAGGTGAAAAATACCATACAGGCGTTATAAATGGCAACCACCAACCCGTTTCACCTTTTTGTACGCTATCTACGTACTATCGGTTAAAAAATTACCTGAGACAGCCAAGTACGCACATCTAGGCGAATCTGTCTCAGGTGTATCTATCACCGACCGTACCCTAACGTTGCCTGGATGAGATAGCTACCATAGAAATAAGGTCTCTTTTCGATTGTTCATGGGGGTTTAATTTGTAACCACCAGTTGAAAAAACAGAAAGATTACATTATTATATTAACAGTTTTACTACAATACAAATCTAGTGTAAAAAATTAATGTTTTACGTCTGGAAAATTTAGGAATAGAAAATGTTCATATTTTAGCTCGCACCACGCCCCACTTGAAAACGGCGAGATGTCTTGAATCCCCGAGTTAATTCTGAGCATATTGTCCCCGGCAAAGGACCGCTTCTTCCCCGGAGAATAGAACCACCTATTGCGTACTTATGACAATTTATAAAAGATTTTCGAAGGCGGCCATTTTGTATTTACGTCACTGTTGCTTTACTGCATTATGATATTAGTGCCATGTAATTTCTTTGTGCGACATCTGTAACTGATTATTTTTTATTATTTTTACGATTGGTGAAAAATATTACTAATAGACTTACATCGTAGTCATTTCCTGCGTTCCGAGACGCACTGTTATCGATTACAGCACCCTTAATCGCGTACTGAATAACTGTTAGCGGGCGAAACTCATACATTCTTTACCTGGGCTGATCGATAACTGGCCGAAACGACGAACTTAAAAAAATGATACGCAAAAAAAAAATATTACATTATATTTTGGCATCTTTTTGAAAATAGAACGACAAATTTGAATTTAATCGAACTGGTGGAATTTGTTTGATAGGACGTAGAACTTTCTCTGTCGTAAATCTTAACAATGGAAAAAAACGAAATTCGTGCGGTGATAAAGTTTTACGTTTTAAAACAGAAAACAGCAACCCAGATTAAAACCAAGCTAGACAGTGTTTTAGGTAATTCTGCTCCTGCATTGAGTACAATTCACACCTGGGTAACTGATTTTAAACGTGGAAGACAAAGCTGCGAAGACGCCCACAGGTCTGGCCGTCCAAATGAAGTCACGAATCCGGACATGATCAAAAAAATTCACAAAATTGTATTGAATGATCGGCGCTTGAAGTTGTGAGAGATAGCAGAGATGGTGAGCATTTCATCTGAACGCGTTTTTAATATTTTGCACCAACATTTGGGAATGAAAAAGCTTTGCGTGCGATGGGTGCCGCGTTTGCTCACTGTTGACCAAAAGCAACGTCGAGTGGACGATTCATCGGAGTGTTTGGCGCTGTTTAACCGAGATCCTAACAAGTTTTCGCGGCGTTATGTAACAGTCGATGAAACCTGGATACATCATTATACTCCCGAGACAAAAGAACAATCTAAGCAGTGGACTGAGAGCGGAAGACCTGCGCCGAAGAAAGCAAAAACGGTTTAGTCGGTCGGCAAAGTGATGGCGACTGTTTTTTGGGATGCTCGAGGGATTATTTTAGTGGATTATCTGCAAAAAGGAAAAACAATAAATGGAGAGTACTACGCAAGCTTGCTGGAAAAATTAAGTGAAGAAATCCAGAAAAAACGACCACATTTGGCCAAGAGAAAAGTTTTGTTCCACCATGACAACGCACCTGCACACACGTCAATGGTTGCAGTCGCCAAACTCCATGAATTGCGGTTCGAATTTCTACCGCATCCACCCTATTCCCCGGATCTGGCCCCGTGTGACTTCCACTTATTCCCAAACCTGAAGAAATGGTTAGGTGGCCAGAGATTTTCATCAAATGAAGAAGTAATTGTTGCCGTGGACGAGTATTTTGAGGGGTTGGAGAAAACATTTTATCAAACTGGTGTAACGGCATTGGAGAAGCGCTGGACTAAATGCATCGAGGTAGAAGGAAACTACGTTGAGAAATAAATTTATTTTAAATAGATTTTTAAAGTTTTTCTTTGTCGTTTCGGAAACTTATCACTCGTATATTGCTGACGGCGCTGAAAGTCTGATTCGAAATACGCCCATTATTTCAAATCAATAACGATACTATGGTTATGTCCTCCAAGTCAAAAACAAAGAACATTTTCATATAGGATCACAATAGTGTTTTTCTTAATTTGGTCAGTCCCGATTGTTGCATCTTGTATAAATCAAAATTACAGCTCACATTGCAAATTCATGCGCTTTAATGTTATGTACTCAAAAAACCTCGTAATGGTAAACAGATTGTAGGTTTCGTCAATTTCCTCCAATAATTCTCGTCTCGTATAATTTCAAGAAGAATAAAAAAAAAAACATTTCGATGGAGAATTAAACGACAGACATTTAATTTTTACGAGTTCAATTTTGCGTGTAAATAACCTCTAAGATCTTGCAGTACATTATACTCTTAGAATGATGGGTATTTATTCTACTGCTCAAAGAAAATTATACCGATTATGACCGCTGAAGCAGAATGGTGAAATGTAAGTTTTTTTTAGCACATCTACAATTATGGTTGTTACCTGAATGAAAACCATAATAATTGTGAGCGCTAGGAAAATGTGATGGGGAATACAAGTCTCGCGTCTATCTATAGCATTTATAGAGTGGAGTGA
Source organism: Carpatolechia fugitivella (assembly GCA_951230895.1). NCBI lineage: Eukaryota > Metazoa > Arthropoda > Insecta > Lepidoptera > Gelechiidae > Carpatolechia > Carpatolechia fugitivella. Next base: position 1,860,727 of record OX579661.1, read on the forward strand.
GTGAGAGAGAAAAATAACGCAACCTTGGGTAGGTTGCGTTATTCTTAAGTTGAAAGAGGATGAGAATTTCAGTACTTGTGTATAAAATTCTTAAAGTTTATGTTACTCTGTTTTATCCTGAATATGAGTACTGAATATGGAGAATGCTAAGTGCTGATAAACTTTAAACCTCTTGTTGAAAGCTAAAGCCATCACCATAAAGGTTCCACTGCTTTATCTATCGTAAAGTTGTTAGTGCTTGCAGTGTGGTTCACGGCTTAAGAATTAGGGCATCTCCATTTTATTGATATTGAACCACTTTGCATGTTTTGAAATTTATCCGAAGGTTACCAAGTTGAAAATATTAGCTTTTTAAGTAAAAACTTACTGCTTTGTATAACAATTACTTGTTACTTCTACCCATTTTGAATGCCATAATATCGATACGAAAAGAAGCAGAACAGTTAGATTTTATTGAAGTAATTTAAATATGTTTTTCTAATACCCATATTATTATAATAATAATAATAATAATAATAATAATATTTATTCAGTAACTTATTCTTAATTACACAACATCTTTGAGGAGCTCCCAGTAAGTAAATAATTTATTTGTGGCGGGAAACTCCGCTCTTCCACTAAAACTAAGTCACTGTAAAAAATAAAAAGTATACAAAACTAAGGTAGATATACAAAGCCTAAAAAATTACCTACTATGCTTTAGGATGTGATGTGAGTGTATATGATGTAGTGTGTGTGTGTGTATGAATTATAAGCCCTGCTAAGTTTCAAATCAGATGGCCGTGTTTGAGATATTCCCACATATTTATTTATTTATTTCTGAAATATCAAAAATGTCTTGATTGGTAGGTTAGAATAGAATTCTATTGAACTTAATCGAATTCGAGGATAGGAGCTTGTGTTTTTATTGTTTATCTTATTACTTACTAATACAATACATTACAAATTATACAACTAGTTTGTTGTGACACTGATATTTTGTCAGCAGTAGGTATGTGAGTATCTACACAAAAACAGCTTCAATAGCAATATAAGATTCGTTCAGTTTCCAGCACTTCATTCAAAATAACAACTTGTTGCATTCTTATTTAATTAAAACTAGACTCAAATCGCTAATTTCTTTATCCGAAGCTTAGTCAAGATAATTTCCACATGACTTCCTCAGACCAACAAGTTGAAACCGATTGATGTTTCTAAAGGAAACCCTTATAAAAGCAAGTTTTACATATTTGCGGCCCAAACGATCCCTTTACTACCGGACCGGAGGCGCGGCGGTGCGGCGGCGGCGTTGGTTGGTTACTCAGGAATTCGCAATATTTAACTAAGCTATAAGCAGGTTGAAACAGAGACCTCTTGAGTTAAATTGTAAAATTTTATTTTAATTATTTAAAATGTATTTTTAATCCTTATCATCAACGCCTCATCATAACTAGGTATTTAATTTTGGTCGACTTCACACACACACACCTATGATTTTTCCAGGAGTGTGCGTGTTTCTTCATGCATTTAAATAAACGTACATTCGATTTAATTGGATCGATTTATTAATTGAATTATATAAAAAAACACAATAGTACGTGAGGATCGAATCTTCACCTCCCGGACGGTAGACTCAAGGCAACTTAAAATAGCCGGTATCAACAGCGACAACTTCTGAAGTACAAAATTATCTTACCTTTCGAACTATCAGGTGATTTAGCCTGCGATTCCCTAACAAACTGGGGATAGTGACAAAAATATTTTTTTGTTGGACAGTGTTTCAACCGGGAATCGAACCCGGAACCTTCATGATGAAAGTCGAACGAATCGATCAGCCATGGAAGCTGTAGAAACACATGCACGAAGTAAGTTTATTTTCTTACTAGCAAACAGCCCGCGACCACGCTCGCGTTATGTAAGATTTTCCCGTGGGAATAAGACTTTTTCCCGTAAAAAGTAACTTATGTGTTTATCCAGAGTACAACTATCTCCATTCCAAATTTCATCCAAATCCGTTTAGTAGTTAAGGCGTGAAAGCGGAACAAACATCCAAACATCCAAATATATTTTTACATTTATAATATTAGTGTGATGTGATGTGAAGTGTGATAGTCTTCTCTAAAGTTTAGCTTTGTCCATTGTACATCCTCAATGTTGACCCTCGCATAATAATTTCAACACGCAGCATCCCTAAGGAGTGCTCTGTAGATTATTACAGCGTTCATCGGCTCCTAAAAGAGGTTTAGTCATCCCCAGGGCATCGTTGTAGAGCCTCCCTTTGCTACCATAGATAATTGATAATGAAATACCTGGGCTGGACCAACCGGACCCTTAATGGACTAATGTAAGTTGTTTCCTAGCTATGAGGTTAATAGTTCTTTGGCAATTAAGTATTTATTCAGAAGCACAGTGATATACACAATTTTTATACTAGAAACTTAGATAAATGAAAGACTCGCGCGGCGCTCGCCTAGATACCGCGCTATCTAATAACAACAGCTCCGTGAATGCGACAACTCAACAATGACAATGACAATTTGGAAGGATGCAAGCTCGGAGGAAATACGACATTATTGTTGACGTTTTACAACGAGACTGCGTATCGGCGCGAGCTCGGGTACGCCGAATTCGGCGTAGTATTTTGTTGCCGCATTTTACAATTACGCCTTTCATTTATCTAAGACTAGAAATAAAGACAAGTTGGTTTGCTTATGTTAGCCGACTACATAGAATTAGTAATTCTTGTAAAGGCAATTGTATACGCTATTACAATAAGTTCCCTACTGATATTAAAAAAATACCTTTAGACAAGTTTAAAATAATTGTAAAACAGAAGTTGTATAAAAAAGGTTACTTTAGGATATTTGATTACTTAGAGGACAGATGTCCATGGAAATAGATTGTTTGAGTAGCAGGCTTTTTCGATATATAATTAGCATTAATTTTTTAACTGACAATATTTTATTTAAAAAAGGAAACGCAAAAGAGGCGATGACAGGCGATGACTGTGGAGTTTCTTCGGTGAGCTCTTCTCCACAGATTCCGCCATTGTGTTAGTGAACTCACCCAAAAAAAATGTAATGACGAATCTAAGTGATGAAATAACATCTTATGGAAATAAATAATTTTTGACTTTGACTTTGTTAAGAGTCCCTTGACTTCTAGTTCTTCTTCTTCTTCTTATTGTATTAGACTTGCTGCTATTTGCCAGTAGATACGACTGTGTTTAATTTCATATTTTCGACACTAAATACTTTTTAAGTAATCAAGTTTGGTGTCCTACCAGTAAAAACATTTTTCATAATTTAACCAACGTTCGCTTATTTATTAAGTTAACTATTCCTTCGTGCGGCAAATTCCCGCAGCAGGAGTGTAAAAGAATGACCATATTATATGGCGGCCGCCAGGGGCAGAACCGGGTATACCTCAATCTAAATTAACCTTTTTAGAAAAACTGCAATTAAACTGGTTTTTTGTATAAAAGCTATGCATATGTGATATATTTTTGAAATCACGATAAAATAATCTATCAGATTTTATTGAGATAATTATGTTAATTGTGTAAAAATAAAGTGAAATTCACGTCAAAAAACTTCCAGAATTAATAAAAATAAGTTTCCATTCCAACATTAAACTCCGTCGTCTTTGATATTAAAGCAAGTTGCAGATCAAAATGCAGGTCTTCTGAGCTATGTGGTCCCAGTTGGAGGCCGTAGGAACGCAAGCCAGTCTTAGACCGAGGTTAGGCCGGCTTAGTTAGAGATGGTTGCAGTGTCATGTGGAACGCTTTGGAAGGTCCATACTATTGAAACTTTTTTTTCAGCTCACGTAAGATTAAGTATCAGAGAATAAGTGCACAGACCCGCATTTTTAGGGTTCCGTAGCCAAATGGCAAAAAACGTAACCCTTATGGATTCGTCATGTCTGTCTGTCTGTCCGTCCGTATGTCACAGCCACTTTTTTCGGAAACTATAAGAACTATACTGTTGAAACTTGGCAAGTAGATGTATTCTGTGAACCGCATTAAGATTTTCATACAAAAATAGAAAAAAAACAATAAATTTTGGGGGTTCCCCATACATAGAACAACAACTCTAATTTTTTTTTTCATCAAACCCATACGTGTGGGGTGTCTATGGATAGGTCTTCAAAAATGATATTGAGGTTTCTAATACCATTTTTTTTCTAGACTGAATAGTTTGCGCGAGAGACACTTCCAAAGTGGTAAAATGTGTGTCCCCCCCCCTGTAACTTCTAAAATAAGAGAATGATAAAACTAAAAAAAATATATGATGTACATTACCATGGAAACTTCCAACGAAAATTGGTTTGAACGAGATCCAATAAGTAGTTTTTTTTAATACGTCATAAATCGTAAATCGTAAACCGTAAATTGTTTATTAAAACATCGATCAAAGTTACAACAAACTACAAGAACTTTTATATTATGTTACTTGCTGCTACGGAACCCTTCATGGGCGAGTCCGACTCGCACTTGGCCGCTTTTTATAATAAGTAATTGTATCTCTAATTATCTGGTTGCCTGGAAGAAATTTCTACCTTAGCAATAATGCCGCCAATCGTACATAATTCAACTTCAATATTGTTATCTAGGCCGTGTGGTGACGGCAGAGTAGAATACATTTGTCACCAACCCCTACTCTTCCCGTGGGTGTCGTAAGAGGCGACTTAGGGACTACACATTGAACAGGGAACGGGCAGCAGCGCTCTCTGATACAGTAACCTTTTAATCTGCGATCTCCAACCCGCCTGCCAAGCGTGGAGATTATGGCAAAACCAAACACTTAAGTGGAGGAGGCTCATAGTCCAGCGGTGGACTGTAACGGGCCGTTGATGTTGATTGATATCTGTTTGTGTTTGTGTTTGTGTGCAATAAAGTATATTTCATTCATTCAAGATTTAAAGGTTTTGTACTTTAGTGTGAAGCCAACCAACTCGTTCACGCCGGCGTGGTCGTTTAAAACCTAATCACTCTAACTCAGAGCAAGCTGGTCTAGCCCCCGTCGACACGAGAAGAAGAAGAAAGGTAGGCTCAAGTCTCTCGATGGAGGCATTTAATGAATCATAAGGCCGTAGCTCTGAATTAGGTATTGTTGGTTCACAGTCCTCTACAACACAAGAAGAAGAAGATCTTAACCTTTACTTAATATTATAAATGCAGAAATAACTCTGTCTCTCTACCTGTGACGCTTTGGCTAAATAATTATGGTACAAATTAATCTAAATTTGCTATTCAACGACAGACATTATGACATAGGCTGCTTTTCCGCGGTAAAATGTCTTATTCTCACGTTTATTCGAATTGGAAAAACTCTTATCCACACAAGACTAAAAAAAGCGAAAAAAATAAATTAATTATAAAGAGAAAAATGAGAATTTTAGTTCGATCTCGCACAGGACTCGACACTACATCTCCTTGGCTATCCAGGCCAGAAACAGGCGCATCCTGTCCAAGATCGACAAAAAAATCAGAGAGAAATTATACAGCAAGCTTTAGTTTAAGGCCCGGTTTCCACCAAAGCGGATTTCGTTTTTGAAGCTAAGCGGTTATTAGACGTAATCTGTTACAATAATAACTATAGTTATTTACTAGACCAGCCAAAGTACTACCAGTAATGTCATGGCAGGATAGTTGCAGTAGTGTCGCAATATCTCGGCTTAGTTCCGCCGTTCCTACTCCGCTTCTACACTGGCTCAAGAGGAGAGATGAGGGATATACCAGCATTAGCGTGTGAAATGAAGAGATTTATTGCCATGTTTTGATTTAGCCTCCGTGGTGTGACGGAGCATTCGGCTGTCACTCCAAAGGTCATCATCGACAGCTCATATACGTTCTCACCGAGGAGCTTGAGCCTGCTCAGGTGTATAGGGCGATCAGGCCATTGACCACGCTGGCCTAGTGCGGGTTAGTTGACTTCACACACGACTTTTGAATTACTTTGCGGAGTGTGCAGGTTTATTCACGATGTTTAAGAACGGCGAATAAACGAACATGAATTTGAAATTCGAAAACACATCGGCACTGTTGGTCTTCCGGTATTATTGACCGAGCGAGCGAAGCGTCTCTGTTTCAGCTTGGCCAAATTTGCTTTTGTATGTCCATCTGTCCATCTGTTTGTTTGTTTGTTTCACTCTACAGGTCGCGTTTCTCAACCGATTCTCGTGAAATTTTGTGAGCAGGTTCGATAAATTAATCGAATTTTTTTGTCGTGTCAGTTTATGGAAATTTTAAAAAATGACGGAGTTATGGGGGTTGCCAGCTTACAAGGTCTACCGCTGAGGCTGTTTTCATCTACAGGTCACATTTCTAAATCAATAAAATAAAATTAGATAAAATATTAATATAAAATAATATAAAATAAAATAAAAGAAAATAAAGATTAAAAATAAAAAATTCAAGGAGTCGGGAATGTTTGTGGTGAAAAAATAAAAATAAATATGAAAAGATATACAGACTTGCGAGGTCTACAGCTCACAGAGCCACTAGTTAATAAATAAATGATAAATTAAAAATCACAGAAGGGGTCACAAAAGAAGGACTTGCTCAACACTCATTTATACATTCACAATAAGGTTTCTAATAAAATGTAGCCTATTCTGCGCTCCGTCCAATTCCGCGGAGTCAACTTTGATCAATCTTCTTGCGGCACAAATTGTTTCGATTTCATACTCAATCCAATATTTATTGAGTTACGTGGCCTTCTGGGGAAAGAGTCGGTTAAGAATCTCGTTTCGCCCGACCCCTTCTTAATGTGGGTCAAATTAGAGACCGATCCACGTTCTTATTGAATTTAGGTGCAGTTTGTTGTCTGATATTATAGCAACGAACTACAATTAGTCTTGAAGAGAGACCGCCTAGCAAAGCCCGCTAAAACATAGCACCTAACTCGTACAATTCATTTTTGACAGATGACGACGACGACGACGACATAATATTCGAAAGTGGTATGGTATTTTTTTTCCCCGGCTTCTTTGGTATTCATTTTGTTAGGGTCAAAAAAGCGTAGTATAGATAATTCGTTGTATTAGAGAAAAAAAAAAGTATGTTTTTCGTAAATTCAAATTAATTTGTGATATTTTATGCTGGGAAGAAAAGAGGCGTTTTTTAATAAAATGCTAGTCTTCTCGCCTCGTTAATGTTGTAGCAAAATGGTATAACTCGTATTTTTGATCTCAAAGCGATTTTCATGGAGCGGTATATTTTGATTATGTTTTAATGGTTACCCAAGTGATTATTTTTGACAACTTTATTTCAAGTCCACCTATCGCCTTTGTAAGATGCTCAGAGGAACAAAAGACAATCGCTCGCGAGGCGACGACGCGCGTCAGAAATCTTTGGTATGATCTAGGTATGATCTAAGGGTAAGATGCAAAGATTTCAGCTCCGTAGCCCAGGTGGTAGTGTATCTGCCTCCGACGCACAGGGTCGCGGGTTCGAATCCCGCCCAGGGCAAACATTTTTGTGATGAGCACTTGTGTTTGCCTTGTGTCTGGTTGTTGTTTATCTTTAAAAGTATATATTTATCTATTTAAGTTATGTATATCACCTGTTTGGTAACCATAGTATAAGCTCTATTTAGTTTGGGATCAGATGGCCATGTATGAAGATGTCCCAACATATCTATTCTGACGCGCGTCGGCGAAGCGATCGTCTTTTATTTCTCTAAGGTAAAATATTTCCAAAAACGGCTCATGTACTTAACATAAAATGTGTTTTCGAATTTCAAACTTAATTTAAATTTTATTTTGACGCTCAAAAACGTTCTATTTGACGTTAGGACATCGTATTTATTTAATATACTTATTTCAACAACAGAAATGCCTTGGAGAATTATATCAGAAGCTAACCACGAGCAGAATGAGTCAGAAGCTTATTGAAGAAGCAGTTTGGCAGCTGGCCGCTTTATTGAAAAACGTGGCGGACGACCAAATATTGAACACGGTGTATTAAATACCTGTCTGCTACCAACTTAACAACTTTAACTAAATAATGCATTTTATTTGTAGCTCAGACCGTGGAACTGAAAAACTATTATAAAATCTGAAAAATAAATTTTGTTTTAGCATTCTATTAATATTTATTTTTCATATGTACGTTTATTCGACGCTCTTACGGTGAAGGAAAACATCGTGATGAAACCTGCACACTCCTGCGAAGAAAGTCAAAGGATGCGTGTGAAGTCGACCAACCCCTACTAGGCCAGCGTGGTCGACTAGGGCCTAATCACCCTAATACAAGGTAGGCTCGGGCCCCCCAGTGGGGACGTATATGAGCTGTTGATGACCTGATCAGTTTGTATGAAAGATATAATTATGAAGATGAAGTTGCGTAGGTACCTAACGAAAGTTGTCCATTACGAAAGATGTTCAGTTCCATTGACCTCCAATAAATTGTTCCCGTATGAGGGCCTCAGATCTTGGTAATCTACATGGCCAAGTGCGTGTCGACTTCACGTTTGTGAGCACAAAAGTTTTGAATTTATATACAGGCTTCCACGTTGCAAGATATGACATTATGGGCGAATAAACTTTATTTTTGAAGGTTTTTTAATAGATTTTATACCTAGTCACCCGAATATCAACACAACATTTTTTTTATGGCAGAGTTGTTACACCACCATGTTGTAAACACCACCACGTAGTTGTAACGAATGGACTCAGTGCTTGATTATACTGGCCAACTTAACAAAGAGAAAACCCCTATAATAAATAGGTGTCCATGTAAATTACGAAGCGCGCCATTTCAAGCAATGAACTTTCTTTGGAACTGACTTGAAGCGGGAATCACCTTAATTGATTCATGCCTTAACAAAAAAATTCAAGGACCATTATAGTAATTTCATCATCAACAGTAACTCACATACGTCCCCACCGAAGGGCTCGAGCCTACCCTGAATTAGGGCGATTAAGCCTTAGTCGATCACGATGGCCTAGTGAGGGTTGGTCGACTTCACACACAACCTTTGAATTTCTTCGCAGGAGTGTGCAGGTTTCATCACGATGTTTTCATTCACCGTAAGAGCGTCGAACAAACGTACATATGAATTCGATCAGGACATGTTGCCAGAAATAACTGTAGTAATTTAACATCAATTAATTATATTAGTAAAGATTACATACATTTAGATAAGTACTTAACCCGACAGACTGTAGTAGAAATTTTCATACTAATAGGAGTTCTCTTACTACTGGTTCAAATAAAAAAAAAAAACAACGGCCCGTTACAGCCCACTGCAGCTGGACTATGAGCCTCCTCCACGTAAGTGGAGGGTTTTGCCATAATCTCCACGCTTGGCAGGCGGGTTGGAGATCGCAGATTAAAAGGTTACTGTATCAGAGAGCGCTGCTGCCCGTTCCTTGTTCAATGTGTAGTCCCTGAGTCGCCTCTTACGACACCCACGGGAAGAGTAGGGGTTGGTGACAAATGTATTCTACTCTGCCGTCACCACACGGCTAACTGGTTATTTGTTATTAGACGACAATTTTTTAAAAATCAATCTTAGGTAGGTGCTACCAAACTCCATCGAAACAACTTTGAACAAATTTTCCATACTGAGACACGAGATGCCGTTCGTAATGTAAAGTATGGTAATAAGGATACCTCTAAAACCTTCGAAGTCAGTTACTATTTGACTTGACTGTAAACAGACGTGTTCCGACATGAAAAGGCTTTTCTTATTCAGAATTGAGCAGACCACTTGAAACTTTCTCCTCAAGTTGGTTTTCACAAGAAAAATAACAAGTTGTTTTGAAATCCTATGAGAAAACGCCAAATTCCAGTTCTAGAAAGCGCTACTGTCGTTTTATTCTAAGTGGTAACTGATTTCAGCTTAGTACAAGTTAAACTTTTCAGGTATCGCAGTATTTTCAGTATCATCAACGGCCCGTTACAGTCCACTGCTGGACTATGAGCCTCCTCCATTAAGGTGGAGGGTTTTGCCATAATCTCCACGCTTGGCAGGCGGGTTGCAGATCGCAGATTAAAAGGTTACTGTATCAGAGAGCGCAGCTGCCCATTCCCTATTCAATGTGTAGTCCCTGAGTCGCCTCTTACGACACCCACGGGAAGAGTAGGGGTTGGTGACAAATGTATTCTACTCTGCCGTCACCACACGGCGGTTTCAGTATACTTTTTTCAGTATAACTATAGTTATTTCTAGCATGACAACGCAGCCAAAAGTTGAGAAGTCTGGAAAAAGGAATAAGAGGTCTTTGCCCTGCAGAGGGACATAGAGACTCAAAATAATAATCATAATTTTTAAGGTGAGCTAAAAAAGTTTCCTTTTAATAATTTTTGGTCTAAATGACCCACTTGCTCAAATAATAAGAATCTATTCTTGAGTTTCAAAATTTTAGAAATAAAAATCAGCCACCTTGCATTACACATTTTTAGAAAAACCCCTTTTACTTTTTTTTACCCTTCTCAAATGTAATCCCTGTCTGCTGGTTGACTGAACTTTGCTTGAATTTACTATCTCTGACTCCTAAATGTACTATGAAAACTCCTTCCCTTAATATATGTGCAGGGAACACAAGGGAACCGTAACTTAGAGCTATTTGTCTACAAACTTGAGTCTATCTCCCGTTTTTATAAATCTTGGGATTTTCATCGTGAGTTAAGACCAAGAATTTGAGTAGAGAATATTACAGAAAAAAAAACTTCACATTACTAAATCCTAGACTAAACTTTTGATAATGACATAGACAGCCTTTTAATTCTTTTTTTTTCCCTGTTTACTGTAGTGATTGTTTTTTTTTTGCTCGCTATTTAGATCAAAGTGGTAATCCGTGGTCCCAGTTGACGGAAGCCTCATACAGCGGGCGCGTACTTGATATTATTATTGTGATTGTATCTAAAGCATACCTGATCAGAAAACATTGTAGCTTCTATTTTATATTTATTTAATCAATATTTTTTATTCAAATCTCCTTAGTACTTATGTAAGTCATAGCACAAGAAAATTAAAAATAAACCAATGCCTCAAAGCTAAACAATAAAATTGCCATGAAATGTCAACCTCTACGCGATGAAGTTAATTTATTATTTATATTTTTTATATTGTATCAAGGCGATTTTTTGTTACGAGTGTATAACCAACGAAAAGGCGATACGTCCATTGGGTCCCAGACACCCTAATACGAAGAACAAACTAGAAAGACAGAAGAATCCACACCGCAGGACACGACGTCAAGAATTTGAAGAAGAGAAGGATCCTGTAGCTAGCATAGATATAGCTAGTTTTATCCAACAACCTGATCCCGATTATGAAACCATTGATGATTCAGGAGACTATAATAACAAGTACGTTACTTACATTTTCTCTCAATCTTCTATCAAATCAGCTCAAATTTTATATTTCTTGTTGTGCAATTTTGTGATACCGTTATGTAAATTGGTAGATAAAACGTTTATTGGTTAAAATTTTGAAATAAATGAACTCGATCTGAGGAAACAGAGCATGTAGGGAGGTTTAGAGGGCTTAACTGAATCCCGCCACATCGATTTTATCTTCAGCAAACAAGTTAATATTCTGAAAATAAATAATGAAAATCTCAATTTTCTTACCTAAATCCACAATTTGTACACATAAATGATAGTTTCCTTTTTTTTTTCTTGGCGACTGGTTTATTTTTTACCAATTGTTACGAAAATCCTTGAACTAAAAACCGGTTAGACCTAACTTGCGCCCCCCTTGCCCCCCCTTCGTGTTAAGCCCTGTCTAGTATGTAAGGGCACAAAATATACACAGTTGAACATTTGGCTCAAAAGTCTAGTTACCAAATCATAGACTAATAAAAAAAGAACAAAAATAAGTAAGCTGTCATTTTTGTAAACAATTTGTGTGATTTAGGTTAGGAAATTATTGGCGAAATCACCACGGAAACGCCATTCACCCAAGAATTGAATTAAATTGATATTTTCCAAGGATATTTTTATTAATTTATTTTCGAAGTTTGCTCAAGGTTAATTAGTTGTAGCGGGATTCAGTAAAGCCCTCTGAATGTCCCCACATGCTCAGTTTCCTCCGATCGAATTGAAAGATTTCTAAATCCAACCCCGTTTATTTGATACTGCAGACATATACATAACAATATTAATACTAGCATTTACTATGAAAGTCATAACCTGACACGCCAGGTTATGCATGTGTGCTGCAGCAGTGCAAAAAGGTCATAGCTCAGCTTCGATACATACTCAGGAGAGCCTATATCGCTGATACAATATAGGTTGTGAGGTCGAAGACCGACCTAACTAACCCTTGTGTAAGATCAATTGAGCTTAGAGATTCAGTCTCTCTTAAATACATTTATAGATAATAGCCGAAATCTTTACATGACCTTCGAAAAACATCAAAACGCATAAACAAAGTGATTCATTCAACCCGCAGTGTTCTAAGTTCTAACTTCTAACCAAACTTGCAAACTCATTTAACATAATATCAAAGGGAACATTATAAGAAAAAAATAAAGGAAATAAAATTTCAACGTATTCTCACTCTTAACGTATTCAGCAGATGAAATATCATCATGCTCATCATCATCATACTCACTCCAGATTAGTAGATTGTAGCCCTAAACGAGACTTGTCAGAAGATTACGGGTTGTTTAAAACTAACTCCGATAAGTAAGCTATATCCATTGGCAGGCATTGCGCCGCCTAGCGTCCGAAGAGAAGTTGCAAGCTCAGTCGAGAAAGCGAAGCAGGAGCTGGATGCCAAGCATACTATGTTCGGAAACTACCCAGCCCATCCTAGACTTAATAGCCATAGAAGTTTCTTCGCCACTGTAACTACAGTGGAGGAGACCTCTACTCAAGCTAAGTCATGTCTATGGAGGAGGGCGTTCCCCGTTATGGAAAGCTTTATTCCTCAAGAAGAGGTCCTTCCTCCGGGTTTCACTTGCAGTGGCAAATATGGAAGTTCCTAAACCGGCTACGAACTCAAATTGGCCGCTGCAAGGACATTCTCAGTCGGTGGGGTTACATCAACAGCAATCAATGCCAGTATGGTGCCACCCCACAAACAATGGCTCATTTATTGACTTGCCCCTCGAGCACTGACACCTGCACGGGATCTGTGGGAGGCTACCGACAATGCTCATCGGGTGGCTGCCTACTAGGCCAACAAAATATGATACCATCGATTCGAAAAGAAGAAGATCATACTAATATTATAAATGTGAAAATATATTTGGGTGTTTGGATGTTTGTTCCGCCTTCACGCTTAAAGTACTCAACGGATTTGGATGATATTTGGAATGGAGATAGTTTGTAACCTGGATTAACACAGAATACTTTTTACGGGATAAAGTCTTATTCCCACGAGAAAATCTTACATAACGTGAGCGTAGCCTCGGGCAGACCACTACTGTCTTCACAATAGATATTTTTTTTGTTTAGGAGGCAGCAGCCTAACGAAGACGACCTTTCCTCCTTGAATGACCTGCAAATGTATTTAGAAAACAATGCTAAAGTAAACAGCGAATTAGAAGACTCGAGTAAGTTATTATAAAACCTTTGTATTTAAGAACGGCTCAAGCAGGATTCTTTGGCTGCTGAAAAAAAAAACAATAATACAACCATGCGCACCCCCACCCGCCTCGGTAGGTGCGCCGCATACGTTCGAGGAATTTGGTAACAGCCCACCTACGACGTAGGGGCCGCGCAGTCACATTAGGAAATTATTGCACCTACGAGGCGGGTTTACCCGCACGGCATTCTTAGCACGCTCCACCTACGTAGTAGATGCATAGCAAGCATCGTCTCAGGAAGCTTGCAAACAATGACCCCGATTCAGGCAGAATTCGCAGAATAATTTTTACGGAAAAAAGTGTTATTCCCACGGGAATATCTTACACAACGCGTGCGTAGCCACGGGCGGACCGCTAGTTAACAAAATAATTTGACTAGCCCTGCCGAATATTCTATTTATCCCGGTCCTGCGCAGTTTCCAACCACATTGTACCCGCCAGTCTTTACAAAGTGGTTGATAGATGGCATAACCTGAAGGAGGCCTACACCTTAGCGGTTGAAAATGGCTGAAGAACAAGAAGAAGAACGAATATATAGCAATGAGTCAAATAACTAAGTAGTAATTAATTAATAATTAATACACTGTGTACTTTAATTTTGTTTCTAGATTCGCAGTTTGACGAGAATTCACCAGATCTCACAAATTTGCGACAGTATGACACTCAAAATTTGCAAGAGGCCAATTCACTCGATAAAAAGGGAAACAGGTAAAGTTTGATTTGTGATTTCATTATTTCTAAACGCATTACATAGTTAAGATGTTTGTTTGTTTGTGCCAGTTTCATGCCTTTACAACTGAACTTATCTGATAGGTTTGTACCTAATTTATTTATTTTTTATTTTATCTACTAGGTTGCCAACAGAGCATACATTAGGATATGCAATACAAAAAGGCTTAAATTACTAACTAAATGCTACTTAGAGTGCTAATTGCAGTTAACAATGGCATGCACTAAGAATTGTAATATTAATATTAAACGTTAAAGAAGTAGATACAAAATAATACAGCTACAACAAAAAGAAAAACAACTTTTTTAAAATAAGTAATCATAAATTGCTTGTACAAATGCCACAATTTACTGCGGGAAAACATCTTATTCCCATGTAAAATCACTCAAAACGCAGCCGTAGCTGTGCGTGGACAGCATCATTAATAGTAATAAAAAAAAACTCAATGATTTTCTTGCAAACGTTCTGCAATAATCGAGGTGTAAATTATATATTATAGCACGAGGCAGCCAGCTCTCTCGTCGCCATTCACTTTCACGCAAAGCGGGGGTCAAACAATGGCGAATCAATCAGTGACCGGCCATTCTGCTTGACCCCCGCTTTGCACACAAAGTGAATGGTGATGAGAGAGCTGGCTGCCTCGTGCTTAATATATATTATAGCTCCGTCTCTGACGGGATTTACAGTCCACTGCTGGACTATGAGCCTCCTCCACTTAAGTGTTTGGTTTTGTCCTAATCTCCACGCTTGGTAGGCGGGTTGGAGATCGCAGATTAAAAGGTTACTGTATCAGAGAGCGCTGCTGCCCGTTCCCTGTTCAATATGTAGTCCCTAAGTCGCCTCTTACGACACCCACGGGAAGAGTAGGGGTTGGTGACAAATGTATTCTACTCTGCTGTCACCACACGGCAACCTAAAATAAATTACCGTGTAAACCTAATAATATAAATATACAAACATATTTTTTTTATTGTTTATCTTTTTCAGAGTAAAAATTTCTAAACGACGGCAAGCCCTCCCGTTTTTTTCCCGTGACGACAAGGAAAAGAAGCACAAAAAGAGAAAGCTATTCAACTTTGGTTTCAGAAGCACGAGCATGACTACTCTTTTGCCTAAGTTTGATGGATTTAAATCTAGTTTGAGTAACCATTCCAACAAACTAGTCAAAAGATCGAACACGCAACGCTTTTGCCCGCTATGTAAAAGAAGAATATTGCCTAAAACAAGTAAACAAAAGAAAATGATACCTTCACGAAAAAATGTACACAATAGTCGGCAATATTACCAAACTTTGGAAGAAGTGGGTTCGAATAAACAAAAGAAGGCAGTGTCTAATAATGATTTTCAAAATATAAATAATTTTTCGGATAACAAAAAACCTGGGGTAAGTGGCAGAAATTATAGAGAGAAAAGAGATTATGAAGAAGTTATACAAGATGAGATTAAAAACCTTCAACCTACAAAGAGAGATCATAATGATGTCAGAGACAGGCAATTGAAAGAGCTCGAAGAGGTTCAGAGAAAAGTAGATAACCTTGAAATTCCTACAATCCACATCTATCCAACCCAAAAAACAGATAATAAAAACTTTGTTAGATAGTAATTTTAGATGTACTACGTTAAATAATTTTAGATGTACTACGTTAAAGTATTTTTAGAAGTAACAATTTAATTTAAAATAGAGCTTGAAGTTTTATTTTAGAAACAGGATTTTTTTAACTGAATTGAGATTTTATAAAATCATATTTCGATACCGAACAAATACCAATGAACAGAAAAGCTTATTCACGGCGTTTCAGCTCAAAATGTTCATTTCTCAAAAAGTGATTTTCTCAAAATGTCCTTTTCTTAGGGTGGTGTAGGGTAGGTGTAGGGTAGGTGCAGGGTAATACAAGACGCTCACTGTTTGATCTCGGTGGAGCCAAGGTGCAAGATAGAATGTTGGCCCGACTTAATGAAATTACGTATTAACACAAAAGGGTGCAAAATAAAAACAATATTTTTAACCCTTATAATTCTTGCTAATAAAACTTAGACACAAAACCCAAATTTTACTTAAAGTAATAAAGGTTTTCACAAAATCTAAAATTTCCAAAGAGCTTACATTAACACCAGATAAGAACATTGTTATTTCGAAAACGATCACAAAGTCACCTCATTACTACCTATATTTGCATACAAATGGTCGGAATAGAAATAAAAGGATCCCATATCGGTGAAATCACACCATTTACAAAGGTAAAAACTTCGATTGAAGGCTATGAATATTTGAAATCCTCAGTTTTCGTTGCACTTGACAAGCAAATTTTTTCTAATGTGAATGGGCCATCTGAAATAAAACGAAACCATTATAAATTTACAAGGTGATATCAATCAAAAAAAATTTCGATTGTTATCTCTTTGTAATATTTTTGGCACTGTTGTTACGTACAAGCAATGGCGTTGCCTGCGACTATTTTCTTTAACGATTAGACAAAACTATATAATTGAATAATACTTGGAGCCAATAAATCGCACATTGATTTGTTTAGGCACGGCATATTCCTTCTAAAACTATATTATTGAACTATTTGAACTAATGCACATACAAAAGCAAACGGTAATTCCACTTTGAAACTAAACAACTTAAGCGAAAAAATAAATAAATAATAAATAAATAAATAAATAAATATGTGGGGACATCTTCAATAGGTCCGGTTCTGAAAAAAAAAATTCGATCTCCCATATCCGGACCCATGTTTCTTGGGGAAAGTTGTTCAGTTTCATGGTCTGAGCAACATATTGAAGTTTGTGCACTGAATAAAAAATAACCCCGTATAATTGGTAGAAGAGTCAAGAGGCGGCCTAATTTCTAAAGTAGCAATCTCTTTCAGGCAACAATTAATAAATAACAAACAAATTACACTCCTCTCTAGCACTATGCATGTGTGTATGTATGTTTGCACGCATGTTTGACTACTCCCAATTATCGTTTGTTTAAAGATTTTTTGTTTTACAAGGGTACATTTTGCGATAGGTACATTTTGCGATAGGTGCATTTTGAGATAGGTGCTTAATGCGATAGGTGCATTTTGAGAAAGGTGCATTATGCGACGTTTTTCGCATGCGGTACATTTTGCGAATGGTACGTTTTGCGACTGAGCCCTGCTGTTTACTAGACAAGTTTCGTTCATAAAAATAAATATGTCAACGTCAATAACATTTTTTCTCTGGATTTTGAAATATTATATGTACGGTTGGGGTCAGAAAATGTTTACCAGTTTTCAAATGAGATTCCATATCACACTGTTTTGACTAGTCTAAAATGCCATATCAAGTTACTTATTACCTTTTAAAAGTTATTATTCAATATGACGCACTGATTGATAACAAAGAGATTTATTGATCACTTTTTGATGACGAAACTCATTTCTTTACTTTTGAAATGACATTTATTAAAAAATTTGATTGTTTGAATGTCGTTTGGACAAGAGTGAAATTTTAAGAAAGATGTCTATTTTTATAACGAAATAAAATGGCAAGTTTAACCCAGGAGCAAAAAGCTGAAATAATATTTCTCTTCGAAGGTGGACAATAGGGCTACTGCGATTAATTATGTGTCGCTTTTGAACGAAGTGATGCTGCCTACTGTGCGCGTAGTGTATCCTGCAACAGAATTCCTACACATTGCCTACGTTCAAAATAATGCATGGATACACACGGCCCGTGCTACTATGGCGTGGTTCAACCTGCACCGTGACAATCGACTCATTCAACGGCCCGCTCGGTCTGCTGATTTAAACCCAATTGAAAATTTATGGAGGTTAATGGTTCAACGCTGGGACTGTCAAAATGAAAGAAACCCTCATGGAATGGAAAGAAACAATCATGCTCTTAGATCAGACTGTGCTCGGGTATGGGATGATATCAGACTAGAGGGAATGATCTATGCGCACGCCTTGTCGCATCAATGCGAGATAGTGGAGATAGACTACGTGCCGTCATAGCTGCTGGGGGAAGGTTATACTAGATATTAAATAAAGATTTTTTGAGTTTCTATTTTATTATTTCTTCATATTATTAGTTAAAAACTTTGGCGAAGGATAGTTGGACGCCTATAGGTAGGCGGAACAAGATGTTATGGGAAAAGGGTTACCACCCGCTTGGCCGGGTGGTATAGCCAGGAGACCGAGGTCCAACTGGTGTTGTCCTTACTTCATTAGCGCGTTTCAGGCCGCGCATCGTGATTGGTCAGTTGCCTTCCTTAGTTTTCCACTGCGAGCATCTATATTGGTAGCACAGATGTCACTACGAAACTAAAATCTAAGTTTTTTTTTTTCAAAATAATTGCTCTATATATCAAACCTTGATAGTAGTCAGTCCACCTCCTAGAGCGACTGATTCTCATATTATTAGAAAAATAATAATCTATGGTCAACCAAATTGATATGAAAAAATAGACATTTCGACCTTGTGACTCAAATGTGTGCAGGCAATTGTAATACTTAAGGTGGTAAACATTTTCTGTCCGCGACCATACACCGTGAAATTTACATTGATTTGTTCCCGGCGCCGTGTAGTGATAGTACTCGTGACACTGAACAAATTTTCGCGAAAAAAAAATTGCGACAAAAAATGTTTGGTCTCCATACAAAGTGAGACTCCCGGTCGACCCATTTTGTTTGGAGAGCACAAAAATACTTTTGTCGCAGGAATTTTCTTTTTCGTGAAAATTTGTTCAGTTTGACAGGTTCTATCACTTTAATTTTATGCATAGTAAGCCGACTCACCAATATCAAACCACTGCGTTGTTGGTATTCCTGACTCGAGCCTAGCTTGCGCGATGGCTTCTCTAACAGCAAAAGTCACGACCACTGAAAGACAAATCGGTGGCTCTCCAGAAGCTGTAACAATAAAATGATAGTTAAATTGGTATTCTCCTGAGCTAAGCTGTTTAATTAGTCCAAGGCTAAGCTATTTTTCAGTTTATGCATACATCATCATCACCTCTTTAATTGCCAGCAACTTTAATTTTTACTTGAATCTTATGCTGAAAAGAAAAACGAAATATTACAGCCATGCGCCCCACACCCGCCTACGCGTACGCATACGCGTTTGGTAACAACGCACCTACGACGTAGGGGCCGCGCAGTCACATAGGAAATTATTGCACCTACGAGGCGGGTTTACCCACAAGGCAGTCTAAACACGCTCCACATACGTGTGTAAGTGCATAGCAGGCGTCGTGTGTATAACTATTAAGATTTCCAAAAAGTTAAAGCCAAATCGTAGGATTAAAAATCTTCGTTGAACATGAGAAAAGAGCAAGCTTGTTTTGTGTGGTAGTTTAGTAAACTTCAATCGACACCATTAAGGGTATCTTTTTTACAAACATTACCTTTAGCACCAAAAAATTGATCACTGCTGGTAGAGTTTTTCCGGAAATAAACTCTGAAATCCTGTGGAATGTCTCTGGCTTGCGGAACATGATAGTTCCAAGTTCGATCAGTAAGAACTTCCCCCGTATTCTTGTCATACACCAGATCTTCCGTAGTCCAGTATCCCGAACCCATGACAAAAGCTCCTTCGACCTATAATGAAAATACAATTAATATTTTTTTTACTTTTATCTAAGTCAAAATCATCAGTACTATCACTTACTTGGCCAATATCTATTTCAGGACTAACACTTCTCCCTACATCTTGGAGTATATCAACCCTAATGATTTCAAACTGTCCTGTTAAAATATCAACTTCAACTTCAGCTAAAACCACTCCAAATATATCATAAGTATTCATAGTAGTATTATTTACAAATCCATGAGCTTGTAAATCGATGTCCATTTCAAATGCTTTCTTAACCACCTCTTCCCAAGTTGGATTATTTAATAATTTTCTCACAGGATCTAATCTATCGAGTAACTGTTCACAAGCTCTTTGAACTCCAACACCAACATTCTGAGACGTTAGACTACCTCCAGATATAAAACCGTTTGGAGCAATAATCGTATTATTGCCTTTAATTTGAATCTTTTCCAGGGGTATTTTCAAAATATAAGCCGCAATCTGAGCGGCCTTTGTATTAACTCCTTGCCCCATTTCAATACCACAATGGGTAATCGCTACAGTACCATCTGCATGGTACACCGATATAGTGACGTCAAAGTATTGAGTTCCGACAGGAGTCCACCTAGAAACTGAAAATCTTAAACCACGTTTTTTCCATCTATTATCCTCATTAAATTTGTTAACAGTTACCCTCCTTTCATTGTATTTGGCAGTGCTTCTCAGGTTTTCCACCATTGGTCTAATTTCACTATACTTCTCATCATCCAAATTTGCTAATCGTACTTGCACAGGATCTGCAGATATTTCGTAAGATATTCGTTCCATAAGTATTTCAGCCATTGCTACTGCTTCAAGAGTACCTGTAGCAGAAAAGTTATGCTTCAGTCATAATTTTAGCAAAACTTTACTTCGATATATTATTATAATGTTTCGCACCCGTACGCGCATTACAACTTTTAATATGATTTTTCTTACCAGGCGCTCTGCACCACGAATTTTTGGCAGTATCAGTAAGCGTATTAAAACTTTTGTAATTCCATCGAGAATTCGAGTAGCAGTTGTAATAAATGTCAGTAGTAAACAGACCAAGGGGTTCATTCAACTTGAAGCCATTGTCTTCGTACAAATTGTAGTTATTGTATTGTATTACTCCTTGTTTATTTACGGCAACCTAAGAATAATGAAAAACTATTTCATTACAATGTATGGAATTTCCAGAAGAAATGCTATTACTTTTTTATAAACTCTGGTTTATGTATATTATTTATATTTTTGATCTAACGTAACTTTATGTTATTATATTCCTACGTCCAATCGATTTTAACATTAATTTTTAATTAATCAACACTTAACATGTTGCTATAATAATGTCGCAAACCTCGCTACACATCCCTCGCAACACATACCTCGCACATATTATCTCTCGCTTGTTTTGTAAATACAAAAACCTCGCTCTGCTAAGCCGTTTCCATCAGAGCTGTGCTAAGCGAGGCAAGGTAAATGAAGCGATTCTATTGGTTCTTGAAAAACACATCCCTCGCAACGTACCCTCGCACATCTCTGGTGGAAAAGCAGCCTAATAAGCTTATAATAGTAAATGAGTTAAGATAAAATAATGTTACCTCAAAATTCGTCAAACAGGGCAACCGTTTTCCCACAGCTCTCATATTGGTAGTTAGTGATTGAATAAATCGACAGGGCCGGTTTAGTTTTTTAGCTACTAAACTGCAAGCTACAGCCACTTGAGAGGCTCTGGTGACCTTTATACCGTAAGCCCCTCCAAGTCGGCGAACATGGACGTCTATTCTGAAAGAAAGAAATACTTTCAACTGTACCGCTCTTTATTTAATTTAAAAAGGTTTAGGGTTAACCTTTACTTATATTTAATTAAGACTTATGACATTGTCATTTTAATTTTAAATAAATTTTGTAGTGGGGTTATTAAAAAAACAAATACTCTTACTTATTTTCATCCATATTTAAAGCTGCTGCTGTCACTTGCTGAACACCATCCATCCACTGCGTAGATGCATGCACTTCTAATCCTTCTTCAGTCGGTTTGGTCACACACACTAATGTCTCCATAGAAAAATGATACTGTCCATATATTGTATGCTCTCCTTTAATAACTTTTGCTACATCTGCACCAGTTTCTTTAGCAGTTGATGAAAATATAGGTGTGTTTCTAGATGCTTCGTTTCTAGCAACTTTAATGTCAACCACGGGCTTTTTGATGTTTTTGTACGTAACTTCAACTAATTTTGCCGCTTTGTCAGCTATAGCACGTGATTCAGCAACAATTATACCAATAGGTTGGTTGTAGTAAGTTATCTCCTTATCAGCTATAATTTCTTCAGTGGTAGGGGAAAATAGAGTTCCCGATGGCGTAAAAGAATTTGTTCCAGGTATGTCTTTAGCTGAGTAAAATGTTATGACCCCTGGACAGCTCTACAAAATAAGATAAACAGTTTATTTAAAAATATTAAAAGTGTTTAGGGTAGAAAACACATTTAAAAAAATATAAAATCTATGTTTGGTAAGGTTAATAAATAGGCCAGTCATATCGTAC
Source organism: Carpatolechia fugitivella (assembly GCA_951230895.1). Classification (NCBI taxonomy): domain Eukaryota; kingdom Metazoa; phylum Arthropoda; class Insecta; order Lepidoptera; family Gelechiidae; genus Carpatolechia; species Carpatolechia fugitivella. The sequence continues at coordinate 1,883,103 of OX579661.1, forward strand.
TAATAAAAAGGCTGAAATAGACATAATTGCGGTAAACTTGTTCTTTTGGTATGTTGTTTGGGTCCACCTGGATAGTATTAATCCAGTTTTGCAGCAGTCTGAAATTCTCGCGCGCTGAGTAGTTGCTGAAAAACCACCAAAAACGACATTGGGAAGCTCTGACGATAAAGGTCACTGCTACTTTTTTAAAGTGTACAAAATTCCTGATAGTTTGAGCCCTAATTCAATTGTGTAGATCTAATAGGTTACACGATACAGGGTTCCCAATATTCACTATTTTCCCCAAAATGTTGAAAATTGGAAATGTCTTATTTGTGACCTATTAGACCTACACAATTGAATTAGGGCTCAAACAAACTGCCAGGAATTTTGTACAATATCAAAAAGTAGTAGTGACCTTTGTCGTCAGAGCCATTCAATGTCGTTTTTGGTGGTTTTTCAGCAACTATTCAGCGCGCGAGAATTTCAGACTGCTGCAAATCTGGATAAATACTGTCTAGATGGACCCAAACAACATACCAAAAGAGCAAGTTTACCGCAATTATGTCTATTTCAAATGTAACATATGACTGGCCTAAAAGCGTATTAACTTAATATAACTTATTACCTCTCTGACGGTATTCAGCCAATAAAACTGAATATCTTTTGTTCACAACTTTCCAAAATGCACAAGATTTTTTTACAAGTTAATTAGTAAAATCCCTTAAAATGAAGTTTTAAAAAAAACTCAACTTCTTTCTCTAATGAAAATTTTTACTTACTAATGCTTTGTTTGGGTTTATAGCTTCAATAGTTCCTGACGGTTGATTGCTCAAAACAAAAGCAGCAAAAACTTCTCTTGGCAAAGCAGGTATGTCTTCGGAATAAGGCGCTTCACCAGCACATTGAATCTGTTAAAAATAACAAAATTTGTGGTAATATCTGAATGCTAGTAGGTATTAAAAATAAAAAAATTATACATTGGTATTTTAGCTTGCAAGACGTCCGGAATAAATAAGGTTTTCAAAAGAAACAACAATGATATTCTAAGTAAAAAGTTGGAATATCATTGGGTTATCTATCTATTTATCTATCTAATGGTGTAAATAAATTATTATTCTATAAAGAATTAATTTTAAAATATGAGATTAAATTTAATCCTTCGTATGTTCTTACCAATGCTTCTAGTTTTTGAACCGGTTGATTCAAAGGCCATAACGTTGGATTGGTGTCAAATATTTGACGACCATCGGACTCCGGGCGAGACTCTCGAATTCTGGTTATTCCTGAACGATATCGAGGTCCCACTTTTAATGTTGGGCAAAGAGACAGCAGGCCCTAAAAAAATTAATATTATTACCTGTTAAGTATTAGGTACAGATTATAATTACTTTGTATCATTCGTACATAATACCAAAGTAATACAAAATTTCTTAATTGCATACTTACTCATTCTCTTATTTTAATACAAGTGAATAATACTAGCATATTTCTGTAATTTTGTGTTTTCGTTAGTCGAATATAAAAAAATAAGAACGGGTAAGAAACTCAAGTAGGGATAATGCGAATAGAAAGTTTGCTACGCGGAATTAATGAGTTGACAATAATTATTAGCAAAAGATGCGACGCATGTGGAGTTTCTTTGGTGAGTTCTTCTCCAGAGCCCGCACTAACAGATGTAACATCCACAAGTTTCATTTCATTTCAGACCATGGGGGGTACGATATCTACACTCCTCGGAACGTAAGTGATGTTAGTTTTAGAAAAGGAAAATCTATAAACAACGCATGCGTAACCTTAGGCGGACAGTAGTGTGTTAAAATACAACTAATAATTAATTACCTTATAGAAAAGATTGATAGCAAGTTGTTTTCTATACTTGGCCGAAGGTTCTGGTGGATTTTCTACCACCACCAACTCATACTCTAAATTCCTGATGGCTGCTTGCAAAGTTTCGTTTGTAAACAAATTCCTTCCAACCAACAGAGATTCAGTTGAAAATGCTCTTGTGCAATTTGGGGATAGACCTCCGTAAACAATTCTTGCTTCTGTCACTGTAGTATTGAATTTGGTTAATCTATATAGGAAACCACCATTTACTATTGCGTGAGCATTTTGCGCTCTTGGCATAATCTGAAATACGTTACACAAATATTTAATTCAGGCGTATTATAACAAAAATTAAAAATATCCACCGAACGCTAAAGGGCAAAAGGGAAATTTAATTTCACAAATTATAACATTTTGCATTTAATTGTATTGGTATCTTACAACATCTTTTCGTATAAGCTAATGAAATGAATGACCAGGTATTTTGAGTAACATTCAACCATTACGCACAGTTTCAATAAAATATTTCATTTTTTATTGTTACTTAGATATTTTAGCAAACTGCGATTTCGTCCGTATTTCTACATTACCTTGTAAGTAACAATGTAGTAATCTGTACCCAACGGTGGTAATAAGACATTCAAAATAATTTTCGATCTCATGTCTGTTTGCAAGAATTGTTGCATAGGAACAGCTCGTTGGACACCATAGGCATTCACTGAAATAAAAATTGTATCCAAGATTATGAATAAAGGTTTATATACGTTACAACTCGCAGAAGTTTACTTGGTAGTCTTGGTACCTCATCAATACCACTCAACGGCCACGATTCACACAGTCACGCTCTAATCCTTAATTTAAGTTCGGCAGTCCTATTCATCTTTTAAAGATTGACTGGAAATGACCATTCTAATATTAGAGCTGTCAAATATCGAATTTAAACCTTACAGACGCGTTGATTGCACAATTTTAGAGAGCACGTAAAACAACCGACCTAAAAATCTATAAATCTGACAGGTATGCCATTATTTTGGTTTATCATTCATTCAAAATATCATTCGGTCGTTTGAATTCATCACCTCTCTTTCATTGGTCATAAAAACGAAAAGGATAGCTGGGTTTTAAAATTAGAATAAGAAGATGACTTCCCGAATCGAGGCCAATATGGCGCTTCACACATACGAGGTGTCAAATATTAGAGTTGCAGGTGTCTAAATACTCATATATCTTACATTTATAAAACGTCCTGCAGCTGTAACTGAGTTTATAATATCCATTTTCCTCATCCAGTATTTTAATATTTTATTTACTCCTTGTTTATTGCACACAATAGATCGTTATTTTTAAATAACTAAAAACTCTTTTTCCAACGGTAAAAAATACAGTACTAATTACAAGGCGAAATATACAAAAAAAATCCTCTTATGCAGACAGGAGTGTAATATTTTTTAATTGCTCAGTAAGAATTATACACCGTGAAATTTAACTGGTTGTTTTTCGTTAAATGCAGTGTTCAGTCCATGAAACTGAACAACTTTCCCCAATGCAATGACCAAATGATTTATGATTTAGGAACATGGGCTGTAAAACAATAAAAAAATGGCCCGTTTGTACAGAACCGCGCGGCCAGCTGATCGATTTACTAAGGGGGAAGCAATATTTTTTTTCAATTGCCAGCCCATGTTCCTTAGGGAAAGTTGTTCAGTTTAATAGACTGAATACTCCATTTAACGAAAAAGAACCAGTTAAATTTCACGGCGTATTTATCAATACTTTAATACCATAATAAAACTACATACGTATTGTTATGTAAGCTCCAACTGTTTCAAATAAGAGAAACAGATCCGATGGAAATTCATTGTGTTGATGTTTTATCATTAAATTACCAGCGATAGTTCCCAACTGAAATAAATTTATATAATTAGTATTTAGTATGAATATCAAATTATTTTTCTACAATACTATCAAAATTCTGATTCTTAAAAAGTTGGATTCTCAAATGAGTTGATTCTTAAAAAGAAGTATGTGGTAAAAGCAAGTTCATATCATGAAGACAATAATCGACTCTTTATAATACCAGTACACTCGTAATTTTACGTCTAAAAGCAGTGTTTGAATAACTAATGTTTGCTGCATTCTGTGCGTATTTGACGAAAAAAACCAACACTTACAATAGCAAACATTTACCGAACTGATAACCGATGGGGAAGAAAGGTTCTCGAATGGCGACCGCGGGCGGGTAGTGTTGGACGGCCTCCCACAAGGTGGACAGATGACTTCGTGAAAGTTGCTGGGCGCCGGTGAATGCAAGTAGCGCAAGACCGTTCACGGTGGAAACCTATGGGGGAGGCCTATGTTCAGCAGTGGACGTCTTCCGGCTGAGATCATGATGACGTACATTATTGTTAAAAGTATGCACGCTAACGTGAAAAAAAAAGTTAAACTTACGTTTCTCACGGGTATGTGAGCAACCAAATCGAGGTGGTCATAAAACTTGTTCAAATACACGAAATCTTCGAACTGGCCCATGTGCTTGAATATATCTAGGAGTTCAGAGAGAGTGCAACCAGCGCCTATCACCAGGTTCTGATTTAAAGTCCAGCCCTTCAGCTCAGTGACAGGACTTATGTCTATAAGGATTCGAGGATATTCGTCTATTGGGTAAGCACCTGAAATTATATTTGTTATTATTTCAAATTAGTAATCAATCAAATCAACGGCCCGTTACAGTCCACATCTCCACGCTTGGCAGGCGGGTTGGAGATCGCATCAGAGAGCGCTGCTGCCCGTTCCCTGTTCAATGTGTAGTCCCTAAGTCGCCTCTTACGACACCCTCGGGAAGAGTAGGGGTTGGTGACAAATGTATTCTACTCTGCCGTCACCATACGGCGGATTAGTAAAACCATGGGTAAAACTAAGTTTTAAAAAATGAGATATTTGCAAAGCACATAAAAAAAATCTGAACATTACAGGTATTTTTAATAATAAGTATATTTTTAAAAATTAAATCTTTATGACACGTGCCCGACGTACCGTATGCACCATTGACTTGCACGTGTGTGTAGAGTGATTTGTACAAGTATTTTTCAACTAAAGTAGTGCAACATTGAAACAAATGTATGTTGTTGTCACGAACGACATGCGTTAGCAATTCAGTAGGTACCTGAGAAATATGGAAAAGCAGTAATTAAACTAACTGCACATTACAATAATATGATGTTATTTAACTTTCGGGAATTATTTTTAAGCAGTGCATACAAATACGATAGAGCGTCGTCGGCGGGCTAGTGGCTAGAGCCGCTGCCTCCCGTCCGGGAGACGCGGGTTCGATCCCCACCACGTACCAATGTGTTTTCGAATTTCGAATTCATATTACGTTTATTCGACGCTCTTACGGTGAAGGAACACATCGTGATGAAACCTGCACACTCCTGCGAAGAAATTAAAAGGTTGTGTGTGAAGTCGACCAACCGCACTAGGCCAAATTCAGGGTAGGCTCGAGCCCCTCGGTGGGGACGTATATGAGCTGTTGATGATACAAATACGAATAAGAGTGGAATGTAAGACAGACGTGCAAAATGTTCCCGTCAAGACTAGTACAATTTCAATTTGCTTCGCGAGGGTAGAAAATAAACAAGATGAAATATACCTTTCGCTGTATTCCCCGCTACAAGCATATACGAGGCGTCTCCTTCACTGTGCAATACAGAAAATATCTCCAATATAAAGTTGACTCTGAACCACTTTCTTCCATCTTTTAAATTTATTTGGAATATAGCTCGCTTTACATCTTCCTTTGATACTACACACCACTCATCTTCGTCGCAATTTTCCTTTTTACAGTTTCCATCTTTTTTACATATCTTCAAATCTTCGATGTCCGGGAGTTCATCTGCGTCTGCAGCAAATTTTTTGAACGCATCGAGAATGGGGCGATAGCCGGTGCATCGGCAAATGTTGCTTCCGAACGATTTTTCTATTTCAAGTTTTGTTAGCTTCTTGTTCCTTAAACTGAAAATAAATAATTATACGTTCATTTTAAATACGAATAAAAGTAAACTTACAATACATTAAGTACGTTAAACGCGGTAAACGCGTGTTTAAAAAGGTGAAGGAAAACGTCGTGCGGAGAACCTGCACACTCCTGCGAAGAAATTCAAAGGTTGTGTGTGAAGTCGATCAATCCGCACTGGGTCAGCCTGGTTGACTATGGCCTAATCAATCAATTAATTAATTTATCTTCTTAATCTGGCAATCCAAGTGTCTACAAGAGCATTCAAGATCGTAATTTTTTATTTTATTTTTGCTTTACATAATACTATCGACCAACCCGCACTGGACCAGCGTGGTCAACTAAGGCCTAATCGCCCTAATTCAGGGTAGGCTCGAGCCCCTCGGTGGGGACGTATATGAGCTGTTGATGATTACATAATATTATATATTAGATAATTCGTGACAGATGAAAATATGAATGAAATATAATGTACTAGAGGCCCACCAGCGGCTACGCCCAGTTTATTTTAGAATTTTCCCGTGAGAAAAACATATTTGTCGTGGTAGAAAGTAGCTTATGTTACTCAGGGATAATTTCGCTTTCTAATGATGAATGAATTTCTAAAATCGGTTCAGTAGTTTTTGAGTTTATCCGATACAAAAAATACAAAGGTTTCCTCTTTATAACTTTAGTATAAATAGAGGCTTATTTTATTTGACAATATCCTAGGTATATACCTATATTGTAATCAACGACCAGTTAGATGACGACAGTATGTATTATTCAAAGGTTTTGAAGAGCAGAAGCAGATAAGTAACTGAAACAAAAGAGTCATATAGGAGTAATTAACAAAACAAAGTGTACTCTTTTGTTTTACTTTTCTTTATCTACTGAATATTTGCTCCGCTAATTTAACCAAATGAATTCAGACTATTTTTAGCGAAATACTCAAACAAAGGCAGATAAGGTAGTGCACAAATTAAATTATAAAATAGAAATTAACCTGTCTGTGTAATTTGTTTATTGGAAGTCTCGGGTTCAAGTCCTAACAAAGAAGGTATTTATATGATCATTTATTTAAATATCTGTTTTTGTTCTTGTGAATGGCAACTCTTTAGCGTTTTTAATCTTAACAAAGAAGGATTACATTTTGACAAAGAATTTTTTTATTACTCGTAATATCAAGGGAAAACCAGTTAACTACGTAGTTTAACACCGTGGGTTGAATTTTATACCATAAAAATGCCAAGATAAAAAAGATAAAAGTGTTTTTATTCGAAGTAAGATTTAACAAAATAATTTTTCGACGTCAAAGCAAGATGGCCCCACTACAAGTGTAAGCTCACTGTGGAGAAGAACAGCCGGAAGAAACTCCACAGGATTCGCATAAATAATGTTGTTTACAATAATCAATCAATATTCTTAATGTTATTATTTTCTCACAATTTTTCTGATATTATTATATTCGGAGTAGCGAGTGATGATTGTTCTTGGGCCTTTATTATAATGGGACAAGTGAAATGTTGCTTTAATTGCTTTCTATAATGACAGATTGTCAGCTCTTTAACCTAATATTGCCTAACAGGGTCGCGACATTGTAACAAATTCATTATTACTTTGTCATTGAAGATATTCATCGTTTCACTAATGGTTTTTCAAAGTGTCATTGTGGCATCACTTACTTCATAATAGTAATAATACCAATTTTATTGTCTTAATTGTAGTTTTTATATAATAATTTATATATTATATTATAATAGCCGGTGTAGCTATGAGGGCTGCAGCCTCCCGTTAGAGAGACGCGTGGTTTCGAATTTGAACGCGCTCTTACAATGAATGAATACATCGTAACGAATCCCGCACACTCCTGCGTAAAAAATTAAAGGTTGTGTGTAAAGTCGACCAACCCGCACTGGGCCAGCGTGGTGATTGTGATTGCTCTAAGGGTCGGGCCACACTTATCCACGGCGATCGACGGTTTGTCTATACAAAACGCGCGCAAAGTATGGAAATCCTTTCGCATCGGACGCGGCGAATGACCTTCTTCAAAAACATACCTATGCATTGCCATAATCCACCCCGGAGTGCAGTAACCGCACTGTGTTCCATTCTGCTCAGCCAGGGTCTTCTGCAGATCGCTGTAGCCGTCCAGGCGATTCCCCACCTTCTCCACCGTAGTTATATCCCAGTCCTGACATGACGTCACTGACACAAGGCACTGGAAACAAAAGAAAACAAGACTGAAGACATTAAAGTCACTTTTACTAGTTCCACGTATATTATCAAAGATTTCTGACGCGCGTCGAAGCGATCGTCTTTTATTTCCTCTGAGTATATTATATTCACCCGACCGGGATCGATTCCCACCACGTATCAATGTGTTTTTGAAATTCGAATTCATAATTGTGTATGTTTATTCGTTTTCTAAAAAAGAAAACATCGTGATGAAACCTGCGCACTCCTGCGAAGAATTTCATGGTAGTGTGTGAAGTCATCCCGCACTGCAACAGCGTAGTCGACTAAGACCTAATCGCCCTAATTCAGGGTAGGCTCGAGCCCCTCGGTGGGGACGTATAAAGCTGTTGATGTACTGATAATACTTACAGAATTAACGGAGTTAATTTCTCCCCCCGGGTATTTGATCGCACTGACGATGCAAGCGCCACAGCCTCCTTCTCTGCACATGTACTTAGTGCCACGGAGCTCGGCATACTCCCTGATGTAGTCCAACAACGTGACATCTGAACTTATCTCGTGGCCCACTGAAAAAATCACATTAGTGTTTACACCTCAGAGAAAATAAAAGACGATCGCTTCGCACCGAGCAGACGTGCGTTAGAAATCTTTGGTTTACACTGAAAAAAAAAAAATGCTAACAAAAAAAAGTTGCGATCAAACTAAATAGGGGATTTTCTGACAGTTTTTTAAAAATAAAAATAATTAGTTCTAATTAAGACGATTGATGGCGCCAGGTGTACTTCGTTGTTTGTTGCTTCGTTTTAAGTTTATTGAAATCCGTTTAGGGCCTTGGGTGACTCCCCAGATTTCTTCGGATCCACGAATCGTCATCGCAATCTATCGAAGATTTATGAACTATTTTTTTAATAATTGGCTGTCGAAAAATCCCCCATTCGTACCAGTAACACAAACAGTTGTCTATTTTTAAGAACTGCTAGCGAAATGTTTTTTTTAGACGTAAACACTTATTTTGATAGTCACACGTAGTTTGATTTTTTTTTCTTTCACTCTAGCTGAACTAGTTATGTGAAGTGACTGTTGAAATAACCCGAAGTGATTTGTTAAACAGATTTCGCAAACACATCAATTTGTTGCAGCGAATTTCAGTCGCATTTTTTAGCGAAAGCGTTATTTATGTTTTCATAATTTATTATTTGTTAAATTATTCGAACTAATTGTTGATGTCTATGTTCAGATAGCCAGCACATACGGTTAGACACTTGGATAAACACATAGGATAAACAGGCAAATTAACAGGTGGCAGCGACAACGCGGCGGCGATCAATTTTAATGACAAAGCATTATTAACTTTACTTTCGGTGACGTAGGTACAAACCACTCGTGGCCGCCTGTCTGTTCTAGTCGCCACGCGGCATCTTTTGTTTTATATTAAGGGAATCTAATTTCAAAAATAGTTTTGTTTCAATGTCAATAAAATTCAAAGATTTCTGACGCGCCGATCGTCTTTTGTTTTGATCGCCACGTCGTCGCTGCCGGCCGCTGCCATTCTGGTTTGAACTGAGCGTAAAAAGTCAAAGTGTCCAGCCATAATTTGAGATTTCGAAAACTTTGGTGATAACTACTACGCCGCCGTAGCAACTCTAGCTGAATATTGCTACGAAAAATTTTATCCCCCGATCTCGGTTTTTTTGATGTGCTGGTTCATCATCAAAAGCTCATATACGGTCAAAGGGTTTGATCTTATCCTGAATTGGGATCCTGATCAGTCCTTAGTCGGACTACGCTGACCCAGTAAGGATTGGCCGATGTGCTGGTTCAATCAATCAATCAATCAATCAGCCTATTGCAGTCCACTGCTGGACGTAAGCCTCCCCAAGGGCACGCCAAAGCGCACGACCACCCGCCTTCCTCATCCAGCCACCACCAGCGACCTTCCTCAGGTCATCAGTCCACCTGGCAGGGGGGCGTCCCACACTACGTTTCCCGTGTGTAAAGATTTACCTCCTCTAGCAGGCTTAATGAAACCACGCTATTATAATTTGACCAAATTGTTATAATAAAGTAGTTTTTTTTACAAAGGTTATCACTTTCTTTTAAACGGTTCTGTGCGCACACGCTGCTGCTCCCGCTTCTCCGTGATAAGTGACAGCTCGAAGCAATATGGCCGACCAAACCACCAGCGCCAATCGATCGATTCAAAACGTCTTAAACTGATTCGATCGATTGTAGCTAACAGTCGGCCAACCTGAATATGGAATGCCTCATTCCAAAACTACCGGCCATTTGCAGCAGGGTATGTCCACATACCAAATATCAAATAAATGGACATAACACATTATTTAAACTAATCATCTTAAATTATAGTTAAACATACTGTAAATATTATTTCACATCATAAAATATTGATAAACAATCTTCTTTCTTCTTAATTAACTATCTATATACTCTTCTCTATAAAATTTCCTTTGCATGTTCACAATTTCTTCATCGTCATCAAAACATTTTCTGGACGTCCCGCTCATCTAATCAGATATCGGTCTCATTACTTAATTTATACTATAGTTTCTTATTGCGTATGTATTTTAGTAGGTGTAAGTACCGCTCATCTCTTTAGATCTCGGCCTCCTTTACACTACTACTCACTCTTGGTTAAGTGGGTACCGCTCACCCCTTTTGGGTCTCGGCCTCCTCTCCACTATTACACTACTCATCGTTAATTAGCTTCAAATCAATCACGGTGGGCACCGTTCACCTTGCAGGTCTCTGCCTCCTCCACCTAAATAGGATTTTAGGACTGGGGAAACAGGCAGGGAATAAGGGTAGTGCCAAACTAAGCTCTCATATAATATTAATTATAACATTAATCACAATAAAATTAAATGAAGTATCTATACTTGTTGTTATTCTGAATCAGTACTGGAATCTTTGTCACTGTCGGTTGGGGAAGAATGGAAAGTCACCCACGGCTTGAGATGGTCAGCTGGAAATATATTCCTATATTTACGCGTAGAATGCCCTTCGATATTTGAGACTTCATATCGATCGTTATTTAAGACAGCTGTAACTTTAAAAGGGCCTCTAAATTTAGGCGTTAGCTTAGTACTCTTCCCTTTTTCTTGGCTGTAATTGGGAATCATTACTAAATCTCCCATTTTGAAGAATTTAGTAGGAGCCCTTTTGCTGTCGAATCTTTCCTTCATCTTCTTCTGATGTTCTTGAATCGTTTCGCTTACTTCTTTTCGAATTTCTTTTCTTCTGTCTTCATGTTTGTTCGTGTCATTTTGTAGTTTGTTATAGTTTTCGTCGCCTTTTTCTTCGATTTGACTTTCTTTAACAGAGTCAGCTGGACTGTCAGTACTTGTCATCAAGTCTTGGTCAATATTGGTGCTAATCTCCGTGTTTTCTTTATTGATACTTAAATCAGGTTCCACGTCCTTGTTTTGTAGTTCACTATCGATATCGTCACTATTTAGTGCTTGGCTAATTATACCCTCAGATGGATTTGTTGTTCGATTACCGAACACAACTTCTGCGGGAGTCTTCTGTATCCCTTTATTTACAGTGTTGTTCAAGCTCCATTGCAACTTTGGCAGATTAAGGTCCCAATCGGCATCATTCATATTGTGATTCATTGCTGCAAGGGAATTTAGAATAGTTCTATTATACCGCTCTATTTGGCCATTTGCCCGCGGTGTGGCAACGGCGTTTAGAACATGCTTGCACCCGATGGAGCTTATAAACTGTCTAAATTCAGCGGAAGTAAAACTTGTGCCTTGGTCAGATATCATTACTTTTGGACTACCAAAAGTAGCAAATATTTCTTCCAGCACCTTGATTGTTGTTTTTGATTTTGTATTTCTGACCGCCTTTACAAAGATGAACTTACTGAAGCCATCTATCACTCCTAAAATGTACATATTGCCTCTTTTGCTTCTTACGAAGGGCCCAAGATGATCCAGATGAATCGTATGAAAAACCTCGTCCGTTTTTGGTATAGGATGTAAGTACCCTGTTTCTTTGCCAGTTGTTTTTTTATTATAAGCGCAGTTTATGCAAGCTGACACATATTTTTTAAGGAAACGTTTCATTTTCGGAAACCAGTATTCGTTACTCAGTTTTTCATACGATTTCTCGAACGCAAAATGTCCTGCTTCATCATGGCATAATTGGCATATACGCCACCTGGCACCACTCGGTACAACCCATTTCAATTTATTACCTACGCGCCTATAAAGCCTATTGTTTTTTAGTACGTAGTCATTGCGGTACATCTTAACTTCCGAATCATCAGTTTCGAGTATTCCTTTAATATGCCTTATTTTGGGATCAGTCATCTGAACCGTGTGAAGCCAATCCTCAGTGCTGATATTCATGATCTCCAGAGAGATTTGGTCTCCCTCGTCAGGTGTTGGGTTTCGACTGAGGGCATCAGCATGTTTCATGTTCTGGCCAGGGCGATATTCTACCACAAAATCATACTCCTGGAGTTGGAGCCACCACCGAGCTATTCTGGGAACTAAATCTCTCTTGTTCAAAGTAGCCCTCAGCGCACTACAGTCAGTGAGCACCTTGAATTTAAGGCCAATCAAGTACACTCTAAATTTCTTCAAAGCTGAAACCACGGCCATGGTTTCGAGCTCGTAAGAGTGTAAAAACTCTTCATCTTTGGTAGTTTGTCTGCTGTAGTAAGCTACGGGCTGCAAAGGAGATTTTTCATCCACTTTTTGTAGGAGAATAGCGCCCATTCCCACCTTGCTGGCATCGCAATGGACTTCTGTTACAAAGTTTGGATCATACAATGCAAGAACCGGTCGTGACACAAGTTTTGACTTAATTTCGTCAAAAGCTGATTGTTGTTCTGGGCCCCAAGACCAAACAACATCTGATTTGGTCAATTTAGTAAGCGGTCTTGCTATGCTCGCAAAATTCTGTACGAATCTTCGGAAGAAACTTGCGAGACCAACAAATTGCCGAACCTGGTGTACATTTTCTGGTACAGGAAAATCTGACACTGCACGTGTTTTTTTAAGCCCAGGTCTTAGGCCATTTTCCGATATTTCATATCCTAAATAATCAATGGACGTTTGTAAAAAATAGCATTTGTTTATATTCAAGGTCAGGTTCGCCTCTTTTAAGAGTTGCAATATGGTCTCTAATTTCTCTAAAGATTCATCTACGTTTCCAGCAGCTGTCAATAAATCATCCAAGTACGGGATTGCCAAATCAAAACGTTTTGGCCCCAAAGCCTTATTGATCATCTGCTGGAAGACAGCAGGGGCATTCACTAGGCCAAATGGCATCCTAGTATATTCATAATGCCCGTCGGGCGTTATGAATGCAGTCAAGTGCCTTGACTCTTCGGCTACCGGAATCTGATGGTAACCATACGCGAGGTCTAAGCTAGTGAAAAACTTTTTACCACTGAGTCTGTCCAGTTGGTCATCAATGACCGGCATGGGATACTGATTCTTGATAGTTTTCTTGTTGAGAGCCCTATAGTCTACGCATAATCGGTATTCATTGTTTTTCTTCCTAACTAGGACTATAGGGCTGGCAAAAGGAGAAGTAGATTCTCGTATGACATCATTGGCTAATAATTGGTCAACCATTTCGCGAACCACCTTTCTTTCAGTAAAAGGTAGGCGATATGGCTTATATGACACAGGAGAATCATCCGCCAGTTTGATGTGCATTTCTGCTATTGATGTAAGGCCTAACTCTTCAGGTGCCAACGCAAAGCAATCACGGTATTTATTTAATAAATGTAAAAGTCGAGTTTTGTCCGCTAAATCAACATTCTCACCTATATTCAGCATTTCCAATGTGATGTCAGTTTTTGTTGTTGTTTCTTCATGTAAGGTTTGATTATTCTCAGACAGGTTGATCCTATTGATGTCTTTCGTACAAAGATTGTTTAAGGTAAAATTACAATTTGAAACTGCAATCTCGTATGATCTACTTATTAGCTTGTCCTTTTCAAAAGTAACTCCTGCTTCTGATAAACCAATCACAATAATGTGGCCGTGTCCATTTTCCAGAGAGTATAGGCCTTGTACTACCAAATACTCTTGACTACTTTTCATACATACACATTCGGGTACAAAGACACATCCCGTAATATCTGAATCTGTATGTACTGGTAAGATGTGCGTTCCCTTTACGTTAATATCTCGTGAATTGTACAGTTTAACTTTTTCTGTGTTAGATTCATCCGTGTACAAATGCAGTTCTGAATTGGTCTTATAAGCCACCACTGATGGTAACTCAGTTAAATTTTGGCCTATTAATAAGTCAGTGGAAAGTAAGCTATCATCTATTACGTATGCATCAATTTCAGCAACAATGGAATCCACTTTAACATTAACAATGACTTGACCAATAGGTTCTATGCCACCACCAGCAAATCCTTTTAACATTGGAAGATTAAGTTTGGATATGGCCAAGTTTCTATCCACTGCTACACTAGACTTGATTAGTGTACACTGACTGCCGAAGTCGATGAAAGCATCATGTTCAAAACCGTTGACTAATATATTTTTAAAATATTTTTTATTTTTGTCATTATCATCTGCAGTTATTTTAAGTACTTTCTGCGAATCCGTCGTGGATGTGGATTGATTATCTGGTTTTACATTCGGCGTGGAGGGTAACCGAGAATTAGATCGACAGTATTCTATATCATGCCCTATTCGAAAGCATTTTCCGCACTTCTTTAATGGCTTTTTACATCTTATGGCTGTATGGCCCATCTCATTGCAGTTGTAGCATTTAATATTGGGTCGGAATTTGCCTTCGTTAGTAAATTCGGTTTTTGTGTCCGAATTTGTCTGCTGTTTGACAGAATGAAGGGGTTTCTTTGTTTGTAAAATGTTCCTGTTCGAAATACTTCTTAGATACTTTAGAAGATCAGCTGTATTTTGAAAATTGGATCCCTGTGCATTTAACCTTATATTGTTATCATAAATACCGTGGATAATGCAGTCTACCGCATCTTTACCGGTAATATTACAAACATTTATAAGTGTCATTTTGTCATAGAAGTACTCTTCCAAGGACTCCTCACGACGACTTCTACGTTCGAGCATTTCTGATAACTTATCTCCATAATTACGGTCGTCTGGAAAAGTACTAAGAATTTCTTTTTGCCATTGCCTCCATGTAAGGTCTACTGAAGCTAACCCTTCATACCATCGTTTAGCGAGGCCAGCTAGTTTAGGTAGTGCGTGGTAAATAATCTGTTTTTCTTGCCAGTTATAAATTGACGCCGTCTCATTTATTTTCCGTAGCCAGTCTTGTGCGGTTTGTGTTTTTGAACTAGGATCAAAGGTCGGTATAACGTTCTGAGCTCCTACAAAACTACTACTACACTTGTCACTCACTGTATCAATAAACTTTTTGAACAAAGCGTTGCTTTCGCTTATGGAGCTCTTTGACTTCTTTTGTACGGATGGACTACTATCAGTTGAATATCTACGTTGGCGTCTACGGCTTGGAGCGCGATCAGACGACTCAGAAGAACTACTGTGGCGGCGACGACGGTGCCAATACTCCACGTGGCGTGGACGCCCACGACTCCTACTCCTACTAGTGGACACATAATCGCGTTTGCGGGCTCGTACCCGTCGCCGACTCTTCGCTGAACCTGCGTCTCGTCGCCGTCGAGTAATCTTTCGGCATCTAGCAAACCGCTCTGATGATGAGCTAGTGGATGATGACGGAGATGACGTCATGCGGCGACGTTTACGAGATTTAGATCTCGACTTGCGTTTGTTTTTAGTAACACGTTTCTCATTACCAGCATCATCCGGTTTCGTAACACTACTACTATGGACTGCTTTATTTCTAGATTTAGGAAGCGGAGGAGTACGACAATCATCCCTATCAGAACGCACCATGATCAATACACAGTAACGAGTTCTTATTTGATCGGTTCTGCTATAGAATGGCACGTTTGGGATAATAGGTAGGTAAACACAATCACACACATAAAAGAAATTAAGTTAGTAAAATAATATATTATATCTTTATTCACACTGGGGGCAATATTAAATGGAGCAAATATGCACTGCTAATCATTATGTAGGTAGGTACCAAATTATTTTATTCGTGAAACTAAGTATTTTATTAATCAATAAAACCACTAACCCATATAATAGGTAGGGGTACGTACGTAGGGATAGGTACGTAGGGATACGTACGTAGGGATACGCACGAAGGGATACGTACGTATCAAAGAGTATTGGTGTTAAATTTAGCTTATTCTTTATTAGGTAATTCTACGTCGAGACAAATCAATAAGGTAGCATTTACTTACAACAGAACACTTAGATCAGTTCATGTTATCTAAAATAAAATTTAAAATAACGAATCAAACGGACACATCAAAATTTAGCTCAATTACTGCTTTTCACCTGTATAAACACGTCATGTAGTATAGAGAAAAAAATAGGAAACAATTCGTATCGTCGTTGCACTTTGATAAGTAATAGAAAATAAAAACTTACATACCCGATGTTGCGTGTTTTACAGTGTTGCTTACCACTTCTGACTGTAAAGATTTACCTCCTCTAGCAGGCTTAATGAAACCACGCTATTATAATTTGACCAAATTGTTATAATAAAGTAGTTTTTTTTACAAAGGTTATCACTTTCTTTTAAACGGTTCTGTGCGCACACGCTGCTGCTCCCGCTTCTCCGTGATAAGTGACAGCTCGAAGCAATATGGCCGACCAAACCACCAGCGCCAATCGATCGATTCAAAACGTCTTAAACTGATTCGATCGATTGTAGCTAACACGTGATTGGACTCGATTAGAGAACCCGTCTGCTCCAACGCTCGTCGGTTCTGCGACAGACGTGGCCAGCCCATTGCCACTTCATTTTGCTACACTTCTGGACGATATCAAATAAAAAAAAAATCAAAAAAAAATCTTTATTGTTCATAAAACATACTTATATGCTAACAATTGGAACCTCCTTTTAAGCAAAAGTTGCCTGTGTCAGGAGGAACCGCTCATCCGTACGTACAACAACAAGTAGAACAATAAAGCTAAGTAAGACACTAATACTAATTTTAATATTAAACAAATAACCAGATTAGAAAATTACAAATTTATAATCTAGTCAATTAAATCTAAATTGTAGGGCATGCATGCGGCGTGAGAGTTGCGCTTATGTGTGTGTGTGTTGTGTGTGTGCAGTGTGTGTGTGTGTGTGTGTGTTTGTGTATGTATGTGTATGTGTGTGTAGGTGTCAAAATCTAATTTGTAAGAGATTCTCCGTTTCATCGTAGTTATAAGATTTTAGCCACTTAGTAACACGAATTTTGCAATCATAGTATAGATTGTTATAGATATTTAGTTCTTTATTTACCTTATTGTATAAAACAGCCGAGCGTTTATTAAATTGCGAACCAGCGAAAAAGGTTTTTGTCCTTGGGACCGGAGCTACCTCGTACTTCCGTCTTTTTTTTTCTATATTAGGGTTATATGGTAAACCTTTATGCATTTTTAGTATAGTCTGTAGTATATATAGTTTTCTTACTGAAAGAAGGTTACTTTCTTGATATAATATATCAGTCGGGAATCTCATTTTTTTAAAATGCATAACCTTTATTAGGGCACGTTGTGCTCGTTCAACGTCTAAAAGTCTTGTTTTAGCTGCACCACCCCAGACAGGGATACAATAGATCAAGATGGACTGTACTAAGGATATGTGAATTTCATTTAGTAGATTTTTGGCAGGACCAGTAGTCTGTCTCGGCATCACATGTCTTAAGGTCTTAAAAATCCAAATCAGTTTTCGCACTCTCAACTCAATATCAACTACCTTGGTCCTCTGCCGGATGATTAGATAAATCACAAATCATGTGCTGGTTATTTTACTAATAAAGAAAAAGTCCGTATTGACCGACAAACTCATCAATGATGATCCGAAACTACAAAAGCTAGAATATCAACACAGGCAACCAAGTCTAACTTTTTAAATATTTGAAGCTTGAAATTTGAAATCCACTGTATAGGGCGAATGTAAGGATTAAAAGTTTGTATGAAATGTTCATCAAGTTCTAATTAAAGAACTTGGTGCTTCTATCAATCAGCTTATTGCAGTCCACTGCTGGACGTAGGCCTCCCTAAGGGCACGCCAAAGCGCACGATCACCAGCTTTCCTCATCCAGCCACCACCAGCGACCTACCTCAGGTCACCAGTCCACCTGGCTGGAGGCTGGCTAGCTGGCTTTGTGCTTCTATTTGGAAGAAATTAATGATTGTATAAAACACTCTCCACTTAAGTGGAGGAGGCTCATAGTCCAGCAGTGGACTGTAACGGACTGTTGATGATGATGATGATTATGACTCATTAAATTGACCAATTATCTTATAACCGTTTTTTAATAAACACAATTTTAAAATTATAATTAGATAGACAACAATATAAACGAGTACATAGCGAGTTAATTAAGACCTTACCTAGTAATGTCAATCATGGCTAGTGACCATGGTCAACCAGTGCAATACTTCCTAAAGCTTTGCATTTTTGTCGGTCACTTGTTTAGATGTTTGGATATTTAGATGTTTGGATGTTTGCTTCGCAAGAACTCAACTAATTTGTATGAAATTTGGAATGGAGATAGTTTGTAACCTGGATTAACACCTAGGATGCTTTTTACGGAGAAAAGTCTTATTCCCATAGGAAAATCTTACATAGCGCGAGCGTAGCCGCGGGCAGACCGCTAGTTTTTAATAAGGTGACTGTTTTCAAATCCTTGTCCGTTCGGAAATATATTTAAATAATAATTAATACTAAAAATAATAACACTCCCAGCCAGTGTTTAAAAAAATACGGGTATTGCCGGTATCAAAAACCTCGGAGTGATACCAATGTCACAGTTGTCTGGTATCAGACATAACGTTTTAGTTGTAAAAATACCGGTTTCCAATATGTATGTATGTGCACATATAATATCCATCGTGGTGAACCTAGGATACGCAAGACATGAAAGAGTTTACTGCTCCTGCATCGTTTCTCGACGATGTTATTTTAGAATAAAAAAAATAATATGTGGGGACATCTCACACACGGCCATCTGATCCCAAACTAAGCAGAGCTTATACTTTTATTGTTATGTTCTGCTTGTGCTTGTATTTAAGATAATCTTATGTGATTTATGTACGTTTGAAAATAAATATATTTTTCTTAAAACTGCATTTTTTATTAACTTTTAACATTCGGGTCGACCCCTACCTGATTAGGCATATAACAACATATAAAAGAAATGTGCGAAATAATACCTGTATTAAACGAAAAAATACAGAAATAATACAAGAAAAAGATCGATGATATACCAGTATTATTTGGAAAAAAAATAGTTTTATTTGACGGCTCCGTAGCCCAGGGTCCCGTTTCACGAAGCAACAATTTACAAGTAACAAGTTACAATTTGATATTCATTGCGTAGCCAATTCGCTTAAACTGTAAGCCCTTACCGTTTTATCTCATTGTCTACATAATGTACGTCGAATTGCACTTGTAATTTGTAACTTGTAGCTTCGTGAAACGGGGCCCAGGTGGTAGTGTATCTGCCTCCGACGCACAGGGTCGCGGATTTGAATCCCGCCCAGGGCAAACATTTGTGTGATGAACACTTGTGTTTGCCTTGTGTCTGGTTGTTGTTTATCTATATAAGTATGTATTTATCTATTTGTGTGATGTATATCAGCAGCTGTCTGGTACCCATAGTACAAGCTCTGCTTAGTTTGGGATCAGATGGCCGGGTGTGAAGATGTCTCCACATATTTATTAATTTTATTAATTTTATAGGTACAGGTATAATACATGCAAAGAACCGGTACAATACAGGTTATTTGCAAAAAAATACCATTATTTATCAAAAATACATACATATTGAAAACCGGTATTTTTACAACTAAAACGTTATGAGTTATGTCTGATGCCAGACAACTGTGACATTGGTATCACTCCGAGGTATTTGATACCGGCAATACCCGTATTTTTTCAAGCACTGGCTGGGAGTGTTATTATTTTTAGTATTTATTATTATTTAAACATTTTTCCGAACGGACAAGGATTTGAAAAAAGTCGCCTTATTAAAAACAAGCGGTCTGCCCGCGGCTACGCTCGCGCCATGTAAGATTTTCCTATGGGAATAAGACTTTTCTCGGTAAAAAGTATCCTTGTGTTAATCCAGGTTACAAACTATCTTCATTCCAAATTTCGTCCAAATCCGTAGAGCAGTTCGGGCGTGAAAGCGGAACAAACATCCAAGGATCTCAACATCCAAATATATTTTCACATTTATAATATTAGTGTGAGGTGATTGCTGCTTGGTAAGACCTGTTAATTGACACTAGAATCATTTTTATTGGATAGGGTAAAAAGTACCAAAATGCCCATTCTCCTTTGGTATACATATTATTAATCATGCCGACAAAGCTATAAAGACTAATATTAAAAAAAAAATAGTGTTCCTCTGGCACACGTGAAGTGGGGATTATTTTTTTATTCACGATTCCTTACTTTTATTAATTTGGAATTGAATTGGGTGAGGTATCGTTGGATAGGTATTTTAAAAATAATGGGGGTTTGCTAAAACCATTTTTCGATGCTAGTGTACGTTTCAGAAATATTTAGTTTTAAAGTGCTTATTGCGAAACATTTGTACTATTTGGAAAAATGTAAACAAATTCACGGTAGTGGTAGTGGTATGGTATGAATTTAAGAATTTAAAAGGAAAAGTATTAACATCAAGTAGGCTTTAGAGGTTATCGAATAATAGAACAACTTATAAAATGTACATATAATTAAATTGGTACTACAATTATCATAGAAAAATATTATTATGAATGTTAACTATCACAGGTAGGTAGTAGGTACCTAACCTAAGTAGTATTAGACTACTACGGAACCCTACACTTTGCGTGTCGCGACACGTGCTTGGCCGGTTATTATTTTATTAAACTAATGTTTTTACAATTTAACTGTTGCATTGATATTCATCTGAAAGTAGAGTAACCAAGTATAAGACGTACAAATTAAATGAAACAACATGATTTACTTGTGAAAGTTGGACTAGACTAGACGTCATATTCTAGCCTAGTCTAGACAGTGCATTCTGTGTGACTGGGATTAAAAAAATACCGAATAAATAAGATTGATAGGATTGAATATTAATACCGGTGACAAAAACGTCTGTTATATCCGTACATAAGGCAAGTCTAATATAATTCTAGCGGTCCGCCCGCGACTAACGCTCGCGTTGTGTAAGATTTTCCCGTGGGAATAAAACTTTTTCTCGTAAAAAGTATCCTATGTGGTAATCCAGGTTACAAACTATCTCAATTCCAAACATCCAAATCCGTTGAGTAGTTAAGGCGTGAAAAAGCAAGAAACATCCATCTATACACACAAACTTTCGCGTTTATAATATTAGTAAGGATTTATTCTTTTCCCACAATCAGCAAAAAAAAATCTACTTACAAGTAAGTTTATTTCACATTTTTTGATAGCAGAAAGACAGGACTAAAGACAGGTCTAGCAACATACGGTCTAGGTTTCCTAAACCTAATATTCAGCCTCGCCATACAAGCATACTTTCCATTTATAAATGTTGTATTATTGTGTTACTAGTTCGTAAAAAAAATAACAGAACAGGAAGTCTTATAATAATTATTGCGACTCAAAAATAACATTAAAATCTTTAGTTTAAATTGAACCAGAACAATATAATAATTATACAGGTAATATTACGACCCCTTTTTATCCATATATCCCTACTTACAAAATTTCGGGTTTATAATATAAATAAGGAAATTTTTTATCATTACTTATTAGCTCCGTGTGCTAACTTCTGCATATTAGGCAACTACGGAACCCTGCACTTTGCGTAGTCCGACACGTGCTTGGCCAGTTATTTTATTTTTGTTATTACTGTTACTAAAATTAATTATCTAAGTATGAAAATTAGGTGCCTACCTGAATATTCTTCTCCGTTGATCTTAAAGGTGACTCTGTCCATGACTGCTTGGCATGAGAGTAACTAAAGAACTGGCATTACATTATTATAACATCTTATCTTAGGCACGTAACACAGAGGCGAGCTACGTGTTAGCGAAAGCGTTAAACTACGATTAACTAATCGACGGTTAGGAGCCAATAGTGTCTATCTATAAAAAAACAACTTCATATTAGAGGAAAATAAAGGCTTCTCTGCTCTATACGCGCTCTTGATTGATACATGTTTCTGTAGCGAAATATTTTAAAATTTGGTGAATTTAGATATGGACGCTTAAACATGCTAAGCAAAATTAAACTCTAAATCCATCTATTGAACACTTTTATTGACTAAGCTTGTTTGTAGAGGAGATAAATATTATTATTTAGATACAAAAGTAGAAAATGTATAAACTGAGATAGACACTATTGATTCCCGTCAAAACATAACTTTATTTTCATAAAAACTACTATCACGTAAAACGCTGAACGAAGGGGATAATCAAAAAATTATTCTGTAGAATATTTGAATAAAAATTATTTTATCTTATCTTATCTTATCTTATCTTAGTGTGTGCTTAACAATGGGCTCAACTTCGCAACAAAGCACTTTCTTTGGAGAATGTATAATATTCGGTATTAAATATACTTAGTATTTCGAGCATAGAGTGTTGTGAATAATTTTCATAGAAAAATAAAGAACTGAATCTTTTTTAATTTGGGGGAGCGGAAGGCTCGAACGTGCCCCTTACAAATATATGACAATGTTTCTGGGGGCACTCTCAAACTGAGCAAGGACCTAGGCCCAGAACGTTGCCAGGTCGAAAAACACGTCGGAAAAGAATGACCCCTACCGCGGCGCGCGGGCCTTACGGAATTAATCGTACGATTTAATCCGCGTATCCGCCGGCGGGTGCGGTTTCTACCTGAAGGGCATTCTGTTGTAGTGTTTGGCCTACACGCAATCGCAAATACTTACCTACTTATCTTCATTGACCGAATTAAGCGTCTTCGTGTCAGCTTGGCCAAAATTGCTTTTGTATGTCTGTTTGTTCTCCTCTAAAAGTCATATTTTTGAAAATTCATAACGAAAATTCTGCAATGAGTGGTAGTACCACTCGTTTTTCGATTTCTACTTCAAGCTTACCAACTTAAAGAAATTGACAGATCACTCAGCTGTCGACGTTCCACCATCTTGTCATTGAGTTACGTTCTGTTTGACGGAAAGTTTTGCGATTGATAATCAGTTTTTAAAATTAGTATGGATTGACACATAATGGATATGGATTGACCAACCCGCACTGGGCCAGTGTGGTCGACTAAGGCCTAATTGCCCTAATTCAGGGTAGGCTCGAGCCCCTCGGTGGGGACGTATATGAGCTGTTGATGATGGATTGACAGATTACTGTTTTTAAATTTTATGCGTGAAATGTAATGTGTTTGGAGATTTAGTTATAATCAATCAATCAATCAGACTATTGCAGTCCACTGCTGGACGTAGACCTCCCCAAGGGTACGCCAAAGCGCACGATCACCCGCTTTCCTCATCCAGCCACCACCAGCGACCCTCTTCAGGTCATCAGTCCACCTGGCAGGGGGGCGTCCCACACTACGCTACGTTAGTTATAATGGCAACACGGTATTCGAATGGTTCAAAAATGCGGAAAACGGCATCATTCGAAATGATTTACGTGTGTGAATTGTTTTCGATTGCGGATTGCAAATTCACTAAGAGTGAATCAAAAATACGGCTCCAGGGCCCCGTTTCACGAAGCTACAAGTTACAAATTACAAGTACAATTCGACGTACATTGCGTAGACGATTAGATAAAACGATAACTGCTTACAGTTTAGGTGAATTGGCTACGCAATGAATATCAAATTGTGACTTGTTGCTTCGTGAAACGGGTCCCAGGTCGCGTTTCTCAATCGATTCTCGTAAAAAATAGTGAGCTTCGATAAATAACAGATTACGATTAATATTCACTCTTTAATTTTTCTTTTTTTTGTATCAGGATTGTATCGAACGTGAATACCTAAATAAATATTGGACTATACAGATGTTTTTTAACATTTACTATGACTTTAACAGTTATTGAAATACCTACCTTATCTTGACACCTAACTAGTTTTATACTACGCGTCATCTTCACAGATGGTAGCAGCTCACAAATTAGCAGCCATTTTTAATTTATCGAGTTTATGATTTATTGTAAACGACATAACTGTATTATGTTTATTTATTTTCCCCTATTAAGAAAAATAAAAAAAATAGAATGTCTCCAAAAGGTTAGTCCATTCCATAGCAGTCTAAAGTGGCATATTCTCGTAAAAATGCTGAAAAATAAAAACAAAATCATTGTCGGGGAAACCCTGGTGTCTGCATTAGGAACCGCTTCCAAAACACGGAATCATCATTTTTTTCAGACAATAATATCGTAACTAAACAGTTTAGTTACTGAGCACAATTTAGGAAGAGCGGTTATGCCGTGCCATAGCACCGTCCCGCTTTCCCGGCCCCGGACCGCGCCCCCGGCTCTGTGTGAGAAATAAAAATTGCTTGAAATCGCTTCGCTGTTTGTGTGAACTGGCCATTAGAGCATTTGAAAGTGGTTTTTTTTAAACACTTGTGTGCAGTTCTAGAGTCTGTTTTTTTGCACTTATTTTTATAACCGGTTTCTAAAAGTTAGTCTAGCCGACGGACGCGGTGGAAGGTTAAAAAATAACAGCAAAAAATGCTTTGATTTTTATACCTAAATGTTTTACTGCATGGTTTACTGTTAGCATCCACTTACGCACAGTCTGAAAGAAAACGATAATAATTAAGAAGGATTTTATACATCATCAATGATGAATCATCATATTATTTTAAATACTTAGATAAAATATAGTATACGGAGCGTGTAGGTGGTTTAGTAGCTAAAGCCTCTGCTATCGGGAGGCGCCGCCCGCGCCGCCGGTTCGATCCTATCCTATCATCAATAATATCTACACCATACTAGATCTAATATACATACTAATCATCGTACTTATAATATTAGTTACTAATTTTATTATTGTGTTTTCATAATGTGTAAAATAGTACATTACTGCCGCGGCCGCAATAACTCTTGCTGGACTCGTACACAATAAAAGTCCTCGCCTGCGCCTCGGACTTTAAATGTGCTCTCGTCCAGCAAGAGTTATTGCGGCCGAGGGTTGTATAGTGCTTTTCTCTGATATATGCTAGGGAATTACAAAATATTAAAAATATTGTGGTACCTTGAATTTAGATGTCTACTTGTATCGCACTAAACTTATAATTTCTAATCTTTATCACTTTCTACTTAGATTTCTTGAACCATTCATTGTTATAATATTTCCCCAATTCAATTATTTTAACTCCATCATGAAAAATAAGTAACAAAATAAATACATAGTACGATAAAAATAAAAGCGGCGAAAATTGACAACATTTAATTTTATGAACAATTCGTTTTTATAAATTGTATGTAAAAAAGACATGAAAACATTACATACGTGTTTTTTTATTTTCAATAATTTCAAGTCTAAGTACATAAATTTTAATTTTAAAAGGATATTTATTCTAAAAGGACTTAAGTACAGCGATAGGATTTATAACGTTATGCTCTTTGACACTCAATACTCAGCTACCCTGCGTTCCGAAACGCGCTGAAGTCGATTACATTACCCGTAATCGTGTTCCGAATCACTGTCAGCCATACATTTTTTTGCTTTTGTGAGCGCTGAAAGTCTAATTCGGAATACGCCCTAGACTACTGAAATGACTGTCAATCAAATTTGCTGTCACTTTTCTGTCAGAACAAAGACAAAGTTACGTTCAGAAATAAAATTTAAAAAAGTAGATTACGGCAAAGACATTCAGTACTAAAATTCCTACAACGCCAGCTTTTTACTTACTTTTAGGTTATTTGCGAATATCTCGTAATATAGTCAATAATAAATTCTGAAAAAAATATTATGGTGTTTAGTAAGACCATATCTCCAAATGGTTTTTAATTTGTGTACCTTTATTTATTTGAAATGTTGTCAATTACAAACCGCCTTATTTGTGCACTTTTCTTTTCTTTTTATTTCGTACCAGTGTCATACAGAGCATATAGACAACTCAAATTACTACGAGTCGTGTACGATTCATATAAAATTTGAATTTAGAGCATTAAAACTTATGAAGAGTATGCTATAATATAACAGACTAAAAACATTGAAATTTCTGAACGAAAGTTACTTTGCTGGCCTAGGCCGTTTGAGGGCACATTCCCGGCCGCTGTTTTGTATGGGTCAATGTTTCGTCCAAAAATGAGTCTCTTCGCTTCACTGTTTTTTTACAGTAATGATCATATTTTCGAGCGTGTCAGAGAAAAACACATATTTTGTACGACGACGCTTTTACAGTGAAAAGAAAACATATACATACTTACTCCCACGGTCACATCAGCGAAAAATTTCAAAGGTTATGACATAACACCTTAAATTACGTTTATAATGGAGTTAAGTGTGTGTTGTTCTGATTTCAAATATCTACCTGCTTTAAATTAATTTTGTAACGGGGTGTCTCAGGGGTTCGATAGGAAATTAAGAAATAATATCGTCATTGGGTTCAATAGCACTTGTATTGTCGCAATCACAATTGTATAATCACAATAATAAAATAAACTACACGATCTAACAAGATTATTATTAGAAAACAAATCAATCCAAGATGACATGGGGCGCACGAGTCGAAGAAGGAACCGGAACTCTCACAGAGAGACAGAGACAACCAGTCATTCTCTCTTTCTAAATAGTATTTTAAGCTGGCAACTCGCTCGAGCGCGCCATCTCATATCGAGTAACATAAACAGTACATTCTGCTATTTGACACTAGGTGGCTCCCGCTCGGCTACAGACGGTAGCGAGCCGGGAGTTGTCCTCTACTTGCTCTGAGAGGGAGCCTCTGGTTCGCTATATACTCCCCCTCCAGTTCATGAGAACGACCTCGTTCATGGACTGGCACGTCCAGAGGTCCTGGAACATCCTCTGCAAACTCAACAGAACCATCCGACCCTACTACTCGACCCTGAGGGCGACCGCGATTACGTTTCGGTATAATAGGAGGCGGTGGGTGAACATCATTATCACGACTGTTGTAAAGTGTGAGCTCTTTAATATGAAACTTCCCCAAATTCTTGCTAGAATCTCCCAAAGGGGCGATGAGAAACGTAGTAGGACTAACCTTCTTCGTAACCAGGTACGGACCATCTCTCTTAGGAACAAACTTGCTGCTGAAACCCTTCGGAGCACTGCTGAGCAGGTGAGTATTTAGCAGGACCTTATCCCCAACCTCGATCTGCAAGCCAACTCGACGAGACTGATCCGCATAGTCCTTCCGTCTATCCTGTTGTTTCTCCACTTTATCTCGAATAGCAGTCAAAGAGCTCAAGAAGTTCTTCAAGTACGGCGTGATCTGCGGTACAAAATTTTCCTTTTCTAAGATCGCTCTTGGATCATGCATCACCTCCAATGGTGATCTGAGTTCTCTAGCAAACGCTAGATACGCTGGAGTAACACCTGTAGATTGACATCTGGCTGTATTCATAGCAAACCTAACTGAAGGAAGATGTCGGGGCCATGAGCTGTGTTCGGTGCCAACCAACAGAGACAACTGAATCTTCATATCTCTGTTTTTCCTTTCCGCAGGATTCCCTTGTGGATGAAACAGCGGCAAAAGCTCCTGCTTTATGTCCATGATGAACATTACCTGCTGCATGACTGCGGAAATAAATTGCACACCGTTGTCCGACACTATACGACGCGGCAGGCCAAATCGAAGAAAATATTCTTCAATTAGTGTACGTGCACAAGCCTCCGCCGTTGCATCGCGCAACGCATATAACTCGACCCATCTAGTGGCTGTATCCTCCACTAATAATACCCATCTTTGTCCATCTTCACCTGGTGGCAGCGGCCCAAATAGGTCAATAGCTAAGACCTCATTCCGCTGATTCAACACTGGCGTCTGCAGCAAACCAGGTGGCTTCTCATTGGACGATTTATAACGTTGACAAGTTATACATGACTTCACATAGTCAACGACAGCACGTCGCATCCCGGGAAAATAAAAGCGTTGAGCTAACTTCTGGAAAGTTCTTTCCACTCCAGGATGACCTGCGACGGGTGCATCATGGCACTCCTTGAGAATATCCATTCTCAGATCGACAGGCACGACCAACTGTGGCTCTTCACTGTCCGAGTCTAGATTGTAGCGGTAAAGGACTCCTCTCTCCATAAGATACCCACGACTTGTCCATCGATGTGCATTAATCTCCACTTCTCCTTCAAGATCTTCAATAATCTTCTTCAGATCAGGATCAGCTATCTGGCCTTCGCGCAGCTCAGAGGGACTCTTAGCAGGTAGGTCAATGACCACCGAGCAGACCCCGCAGGACCCAAATGTCTCCTCGTCGCAATTTGGGCGACTAAGCGTATCGGCTACCAGGTTAGCTTTCCCAGGAGTGTATTCATAGTGAAGATCAAAAGCTTGCAGCTTCAATGCCCATCGTACAAGACGGCCAGATGGTGACTTCAACGTCAGCAGCCACTTTAGAGGCTGGTGGTCCGTGCCCACGATGACGGGATGTCCTTCGATGTGACCGCGAAAACGTTCAACAGCCCAGACGACAGCTAAGGCTTCCCTTTCTGTTGTCGAATAATTCCGCTCAGCGGACGTCAACAATCTACTCGCGTACTCAATCGGCCTCTCGTTCTTCTCCTCACCTTGCAAAAGGACGGCGCCTAACGCGTAGTTACTCGCGTCTGTCCTTAGAATGAACGGCTTCGAGTAGTCCGCTTGCACCAGAATCGGCGCCGAGACGAGACACTTCTTCAGCTCCTCGAATGCACCGTTCTGCTCCGGTCTCCACTGCCATGGTTGATCCTTTTTAGTAAGTCTCGTAAGCGGTTCAGCAATACGAGAAAATCCAGGAATAAACTTTCGAAACCATGAGCAGGTCTGAAGGAAAGTCCGGAGGTGCTTTAAGGTGGTAGGCTTCTTCATTTCCACGACAGCCTGAACCTTCTCCTGATCAGGCGAAATACCCTGTGACGAGATAATGTGACCTAAATACTTCACAGAGTCACGGGCAAAGACACATTTCTCCATATTTGCGCGCAGCTTGAAAAAGCGAAGTCTCTCGAAGACGGCGCGCAAATCTTCCATATGGCGTTCCATATTAGGTGAGATTATAAGAATATCGTCCAAATACGCCCTAATGGTCACATTTTTGAGCGCTGCTCCCGAGCGAAACCTATCAATAAGGCGCTGGAAGGTCGCCGGCGCGTTTTTCAACCCAAAGGGCATGCGCTTAAAGCGAAACGTTCCAAGAGGCGTAGTAAATGCAGTCTTATCCCTATCCTCGTTGACGGGTACCTGCCAATAGCCTGAACGCAAATCCAGTGTGCTCATCACACAGCCTTGACTCGTCGCATGCAGCAGCTCATCGATAAGAGGCATCGGATAGGAGTCAGATTTCGTAACCGAATTCAACCTACGATAGTCCACACAAAAGCGAAACTTTCCATCGCGCTTGGGGACGAGCAGTGCAGGAGCTGCCCATGCCGACTCACATTCTTCAATAATATCTTCGGCCAGCATGCGCTCCAATTCCTCTTCCATAACCTTCTTCCTTGCCGGAGTCAGGCGATAAGGCGGCACTGCAATCGGTGGGTGTTCTCCCGTTTCAATCCGATGCTCAGCAAAATCCGTTGGTGGACCAGTCTCTTTAAAAACATCTGCAAATTCCGCAAGCAACTGGGACAGCAACCCATTTTCCCGAACACACACATGCTTGTTAGTAGAGCCCACACTTGCTTCATAACGCAGCCCATTTTTTTGACTATCACCATTAAACCACCACAAAGAATTTGCAAAATCAAAAATAAGACCCGAAATTGTTATAAAATCCATTCCCAACAATGTTTCGTTATCATGAGAATCCGGAAAAATTAAAAACTCAATTTTAAAATTTTTATGCAAAAGCTTAACTTCAACATTGGCCAAATAAATTTCCATAAGCCGAGTAACACCGTCCGCAAGTTTAATGTTCCTTGTTGAAGTTCGCAGAGGGTGCCCCTTTGACTGGAGGAAAGCATATAACGAATGCCCAGCAATACAACCCTTAGCGCCGGTATCAACTAAAGCAGTACCCTTAGAGCCAAAAATTTCAATCTCTAAAACTGGCCGGTGATTAGGTATGGAAGGAAGTGTAGGGGTGTTCGACTCCCCCTTGTCACAACCCATATTCATTTCAAAAGAAACTGCAGGAAAATATGGTACTGACGACTCCCCCTTCCTAGTATGCAGAGGCTCCCCCTGGCTAACAGCCATGTTACACTCATCAAAATTGTTAAAAACATTCACACATTGGTTAGAAACATTTCCCAAATTGTTAAAAAAATAATCAGAATTTTCAGCAAAAACATTCAAATTATTAGGAATATTTTCCAAAATGTTAGAACAACAACCAGAATTTTCAGCTAAAACATCAAAATTGTTTGAAATATTTTCCAAGTTTTGAGTACAGTCATTGACAAAATTGTTAGAAAAATTATCACGATTACCCGAAGACAAGTTAAAATTACCAGAATTAACTTTCTCAAACTTGGAAACATTTTCAAAATCAACACAATTTTCAGAATTAAAATCAGCACGATTTGAAGCCTCAAAATTTTTAAAATCTAAATAATTATTAGATAAACCGGACATTTTGTTAGTAGCACACACATTTTTAGCGTTAGGCGCATCCACTGAATAAAATGCACTTGCATTCCCACTATTGCATTTATGACACTTTGCCCTCACAACCCCAGGTTCTCCGCACCCATAGCATAACACTTGTGACTGTGACTGTCCACTTTTAAATTTTAATTTAGGGCATTCACTTTTTAAATGTGTATTCTTACGACAGTAATAACAAAAACGTTTGACAGTACCTGAATGTCCATCTTTGTCACCTGACTGTGGATAGGCCTGGTCACCCGAGGCCACTGGAATATTCTGGTGTGAGTATAGCGCTCCTCGCAGCGCACCGGAACTCGGATGCGACGACGTCCCTGCAGTCTGCGGCGTCTGCGCACCGCGCGCACACACAATGCCCGGGTAAGGCACCTGCGCGCCGCGGGGGGGCGGAGGCAGGACGCTGGGCGGCGGCCGCCCGCGCTCCTGTACGGCCCTGGCTGGCCGGTGGTCCTTGAGCGCGTCCTCCACGCTCCTCGCACGCCGTAGTAACTCCTCAAAGCTCGAGACGCTGTCACGATCAATCCTTTTCCGTACTCGAATATCCAGCAAACCATACACCATGTCTAGCTGAACTTTTTCGCTAACATCCCCTTCTGGTAGCCTGGCAAGTAAGGCTCGCGCCTGTGCTACAAACAAATCCGTACTTTGGTCATCCTGTGTCAAACC
This sequence comes from Carpatolechia fugitivella, assembly GCA_951230895.1. Taxonomy (NCBI): domain Eukaryota; kingdom Metazoa; phylum Arthropoda; class Insecta; order Lepidoptera; family Gelechiidae; genus Carpatolechia; species Carpatolechia fugitivella. Next base: position 1,914,578 of record OX579661.1, read on the forward strand.
GAATAAATCTTTGTATATTTGGAATGGTGGCCTACGTTCACCGAACGCACTTTTCAACATCTTTATCGCGTCATTCCATGATTTGACATTTGGCTTGACTCCTTGCCACCACGTTCCTGCGTTTCCCGCCAACAGCAAGGCCATGCCTTTCACAGCGCTGTCGTCACTAATCCCTGTAGCCGTTTTGTATATTTCAATAGCGTCGATGAAGTTCTCTACGGATTCATTGGGCTCGCCGCTGAATTTTGCTTGACAGAGAGCAAAATTGGCGCCAGCCAAGGACGCTGACAGTGCGGCCACAGTGGACGACGTCGACGTCTCCGGCGTCGACTCGCGACGACCACGTTCACGCCGAAGCTCTGCGATGAGATCAGCTGTCAAAGCAGTCTGATGCCGCTGTATTGTTTCCAACATTAGCGCGAAGTTTTCTGACGACATTGTGATTGAAGACATATCCGGATTCTGTGAGCGGCGGCCCGCGATTTCCTCGTCAGAGTCCTCGCCACCGGCGGACTGTTGTTGTTGGCTACGCAATCCCGCTCTGCTCATTTTGGAGCCGGGTCCAGTTATACGATTGATTCACTACGAAATCGTAAGACACACGTCCGAAAAACTGGATTGTAACGCACAAAGCCGACAATTACACACAACACACGCGAACAGTCCAGTCCAGAACCCGAATTACCACTTGGGCGTCAATTTGTAACGGGGTGTCTCAGGGGTTCGATAGGAAATTAAGAAATAATATCGTCATTGGGTTCAATAGCACTTGTATTGTCGCAATCACAATTGTATAATCACAATAATAAAATAAACTACACGATCTAACAAGATTATTATTAGAAAACAAATCAATCCAAGATGACATGGGGCGCACGAGTCGAAGAAGGAACCGGAACTCTCACAGAGAGACAGAGACAACCAGTCATTCTCTCTTTCTAAATAGTATTTTAAGCTGGCAACTCGCTCGAGCGCGCCATCTCATATCGAGTAACATAAACAGTACATTCTGCTATTTGACACTAGGTGGCTCCCGCTCGGCTACAGACGGTAGCGAGCCGGGAGTTGTCCTCTACTTGCTCTGAGAGGGAGCCTCTGGTTCGCTATAATTTTATTTTATTTTTTATTTTTGTTTTATTTTTATGTAACTAAAGCGAGAGTTTAAAAAGTTTAAAATATTATTATCTTTCTTCATATAACTATGTTTTGATTTTGTAGTTATTAATCTTTAAGTCTTAGTATTAAATCTAGACAATATGTATGTATTTTTTAAACAGTGCTTGTTTGTTAAGATGTTCAAATGAAGAGCGGTGCCTCCAAACACAGGCTTTTTCAGCTTAAATGGAGACACCGGCCCCTGTACTACTGAAGATCCTGTTTAAAAGAAATAAACAAATTTTATTTTATTTTATTTTATTTTATTATTATTAACACACACACACACAACAATGTGTGTGTGTGTGTGTGTGTGTTACCTTTGAAAGTTCGGGAAAGAAAATGTTACTAGCTTCGAGTTACTGGCATATTTTAGTTGCAGGTAGTTTGTTTATGTCTAAGGTATTATTATCTGGGGGCACGGCAGTGCCCCCGCCAAGTCGAGCAAAAATGCGGCACGGCCGTACCATACTTTTCTCGAAGCAGTTCAGGCCATTTTCGACCCCCCTATAACTTCGTTGTGGATAAAACTAGAAGCCTGAGTTTTCAGTAACCAAGCAGGCATTGTATAAATACGGTATATTTTAAATTTCAATCAATTTGAACCAGTAGTTTATGAATTATAACTAGTCAAAGTTTCTTAATTTTGTCACTCACTGACTGACTGACCGATCATCAAAACTCTAAGGCACTTCTAGCAGACATAGAAGCTTCAAATTTAGAATGGAATTAGTGTTTAGTGTATAAACCAAGGAAAAACTAAAACATTTTGCAATTTCGGCCCAGTTTTCTAGATACATCATTTGCTAGATAACTTTGTAATCCCATATAAATCTTGGGGCATTATATAGGATTACAAAGTTACATTTGCAGTAAATGAATCAGTGTACCTGTATAATGGAATATAATTGAATAAGAGGTGCAGGGTAGGTGTAGGGTAGGTGTAGGGTAGGTGTTGGATAGGTGTTGGATAGGTGTAGGGTAGGTATAGGATAGGTATAGGGTAGGTGTAGGTTAGGTGTAGGTTAGGTGTAGGGTCGGTGGAGCGTAGGTGTGCATTTTTACATTGTGTTTTCATGCGATCTACAAAAACAAATGAGATGCCATCAAAAACATAACTTGTAAAAAAACCAAGTCTCGCACGCAACTTAGTCTACCGTAAAAAGTTGTGAGATCCATGTAATACCAAGTCGGTTAATTTATTTAGTCCCTACTTAAGAGTCCTTCTGTCTTAAGTTATTACGTAATTAGCTCACCTAACAACATCTTATAGTGACCAGATCAATATTAAAAATCTCTTATGTTTTAAATAAATACATAGATTGACTTGGCAATCGCACTAAACAATCAAATTTAATATAATAATGTATTACTTGTGAGATACATTGTGTTTTCATGCGATTTCCAGGTCAATCTATGTATTTATTTAAAACATAAGAGATTTTTAATATTGATCTGGTCACTATAAGATGTTGTTAGGTGAGCTAATTACGTAATAACTTAAGACAGAAGGACTCTTTCAAAAACGATTTTTTGTATGGAGATTATATGGCGTTACTAAAAAATTACGTCACAAGTGGGTATGTGCCTCTCTGTCTAATCTTGAATTTCAAACCTTTATAACTCGGTCAGTTTTAAAGATAGAGCAAAAATTATTTTAGTGTTCGATAGCAGAAACTAACATGTTTGGAATTATAAAATTAAAAAAAAGTAGTCCGATCTCCTATTGCGTGTTGCCAGAAACCGAAGAGAAGGCAGACCACTCCATCAGATCTGTTGGGATAGAAAGTGAGAAAGAGAGAGAGAGAGAGAAAGAGAGTGTTGAAGTTCTTTTTTTGTGTGCAGTAACCAAACTTTTTGTAAACTATACCACGCATTCTATCGGATCTGTTGCTAAATAACTATTTCCCTCAGTGGCTGAGTGGTCGAGATTTAAACGCCCATTACGGAGGTTCCGGATTCGATTCCCGATGGGGACACTGTCAAGCAAAAATCTCTTTGGGAGACTTTCCCCAGTTTGCTTAGGACATAACAGGCTGAATCATCTGATTGTCCGACAAGAAAGATGATTCCGTGCTTCGGAAGGCACGTTAAGCCGTTGGTCCCGGCTACTATCTAGTCGTTATATGAGCCAAGTCAGTGGCCTTTGGCGGCTCTATAACACTGACATCAGGGTTTGTGAGGTCGGTTGTCGACCTCACAACCCACACGATAATGATGATGATCTATAACTTGTATGTTCTCATACGGAACAGGCGGTTATTTATCAACAACGCTTATCAAACACTCCTGGGTGTTTAATACTTATTAGTTTTCTTGCGTTTTGCTTCAACAATAACTTCAGGCGCTTTTGCAATACAAGTTTCTTACAAGTTACTTATAAAATTTGAACTGTAATGTTATTTTGATTTTGACTTGTAGTAATATTATTGTTATTATAGTATTTTTAGTTTGTGGATACAACTTCCGATGATGCCGCACGCTTTGCGCAGCGAACACTTTGTTTTTATTTACTTATCAATATTTTTTTACTACGTTAAAGAATGAACATGTGAAGATAGCAACTTTGGTCAAATCAAATCAACGGCCCGTTACAGTCCACTGCTGGACTATGAGCCTCCTCCACTTGAGGTCTTGTCATAATCTCCACGCTTGGCAGGCGGGTTGGAGATCGCAGATTAAAAGGTTACTGTATCAGAGAGCGCTGCTGCCCGTTCCCTGTTCAATGTGAACTTTGGTAATTAACAAATATTTTATATTCTTGTTTTGTTGTTTTAGTGTCATATTTCAATCATAGATTCTCTTTTTTACCTTCTCTCGTCTCGTCTTATAATTTCTGGAAAAAAAATTGTTGGTAAATCACTAAAATTAATTGAAAACACATAGGAGATCTTGAAAACATTCGTAAAATATTTTATATATTTGCCCAAAGATAACCCACATATCTACCGGGTTATTACTACGATGTTTAAAATACCTAAAAGTGTTTGCCCAAAGATGTTAGATAGGAGGATTTACTTCTTCCCCGTCGATATGTCTGTCTCTTTTATTGTGCACTGTGAAAAAAATTATCCTGCATAGGTACATCATTATTATATAGTTGGGTTATTATAGGATGAGTTCTGACAGCTTCAAAATTCTTCATACGACTTCAACAACTTTTTTGTAGATAATATAATATTCAGTTTAAAAACCATAATAGCTAATAATTAAAAATAAAGTAACTTCACCACCTTCAATTCAGCTTCTTCTTCTTAAATTATCATTAAACAGTATGTAATTTTACTTAAAATAAATAAATAAATAAACTATTTTTTTTTAAATCTGTCAGAACTCATCCTATAGTAACCCTAGTTGGGTAATATTGGAATATAGATAACAATATTCGCAACGTGTAGCTGGCTAGCAGAGTTCCTTATAAAATGGCTCAACGCATGTTCTCAGCAGTGGGTTCCCGATACGTACAATTTGTTCGCCCTACTCTGTAATTACAGGTCGAAGGTGCCCCCAGCAGTGTACTAACTGACATTTGTCGATTTCAACACAAATGAACTGATTTCCTAGGTTCTTATTTAGTATTCCAGTTGGTATTGTGAACTGAATCATTATTTGCACGCTTATTATTGGGACATAGATTTGATGAAGCAAATAAGTATCGTGCGTACGTACCAGTTTATAGTACCTACTTCGTTTTTTTGTTTTTACATTCCATCGATCTATGTATTTTAATTGGCCCTTCTTTAACGTCCCAATTCAGTAAATTTTAAACGTTCTGTTTTTTTTTTAGTTCATTCGGATCAAATCTAAAAACATTTTTTGTTTTGTAGGTTTTGGTTTAAACTGACCTAGATTTCTGAGAAATCGCACTGGTTTAGTAACTTAAGTAAGAGTATATAATAACAGACTGTCTAATGTATGTAATAAAAATGTAATGTAAATGTGTCCATGTTAACCGGTTGCCTGGAAGAAATTTGTATTATTTTTACATCTGTAATTACTGTATGTTTCTGTCTGTGTGCAATAAAGTATGTTTCATTCATTCATTCATTCATTTCATTCATTCATAAATATAAAGTAGGTAGTACCGACAGTACTTACTTATCAAAAAAGCTGGCTTCACGAATCCCCAGTGATTTAATTAATTTATGGACTTTTGTATGCACAACCAGTAACTGCAAAGTGTTATCTTTCCGCATTCAGAAAATTTAAATCCTCATAATTTTCGTTTGTATTGAAAATATTTTTAAAAATATCAGCCCAATTTCAGAGCCTACGGCATTTTTCGAGTGATAAAATTGGCGTTTATACTGTTTCAATGGCTAACCCCTCTCAAACTATAGCCATTGAAATAAAATATATATCTCTGAGTAAACATAATATTAATTTGTACAGCTGCAGCTATCAAAACTGCACCAAAGAGTAGCAGTTACACATCAAACAATTAAGGAATACATGGAATTTGAACAAGCCTGCAAAAAATGTAAAGGTGTGTGAAATTGACCAATCAACCTAAGCCTTAGTTACTCCAGCCAACCCCCGCTGCATGACCACCGTCGTCGATAAAATAACCGCGCGACGTATAAAGTGACCGCCAATTATAGTATCCAAGTTTATGTCGCGTTTTATGTCTCGCAGCGCGGGGGCTAAAGTGGCTCTAGCCCCGCGCAACAAGTTCAAATCCCTTTACTGTCGTCGCACTCTATTGTTGAAGATATTAGCCGGACAATTCAAAAATAAGCAATAAATAATTATTACAATAAACTAACAGCGTCCGTGGCGAGTGGTCGGAAATTCGACGCCTATTGCGGAGGTTCTGGGTTCGGTTCCCGGTGGGGACACTGTCAAGCACAAAGCCGTTGGTCCCGGCTACTATCTAGTCGTTACATGAGCCAAGTCAGTGGCCTTTGACGGCTCTATAACACTGACACCAGGGTTTGTGAGGTCGGTGGTCAACCTTACGACGATGATGATGATAGGCAAGACGAAAAAGACCTTAGTAGTACTATGCGATTAAAATTATAATAGGACTGGACTTGTGACGTTTTTCAGTCAGATCATTTTTTTTTACTTATAACTATCTTATACCAGAGCTGTCCTTCAATGTTTCGCAATGTTTTATGAGCGCAAGAGATCCTTGCCTCATACTTACTAGAACACTTTTTTTACGGAGCGATATCAATATAAATTAGGACATAATTATGCTCGTAAAGTGTAATACCAATATTGTATTTGACTATTCCTAACCATATTTTATGAATAAATTAAAAAATATAAGTAGATTAGTAGCAGACGATTCGCGAAGAAAAAAAACAGAAAAAATATCTTAGTGTTCGATTGCAGAAACACATTCGCTGACAAGAAAAAAGTTTGGATTTAATAAATAAAAAAAAGTAGTCAAATACCCTAGGTATGCCAAGCTAGAGATCACAGTTTTTTTTATTAATAGCCCTTTAAAAGCAACTTGATCAACCGCGACTTTTGGAAATATAACGGATTAACGAATTAGAATCAGTTTGTTTGTACGTTATTCGACTTTAAATAAATAAATAACTAAATATGTGAGAACATCTTCACACACGGCCATCTGATCCCAAACTAAGCAGAGCTTGTAGTATGGGTACCAGACAGCTAATATACATTACATAAATATATAAATACATACTTATATAGATAAACAACGACCAAACACAAGTGCTCATCACACGAATGTCTGCCCTGGGCTCCCGCCCGCGAACCCGCGACCCTGTGCGTCAGAGGCGCAGATAAACTACCACCTACGCTACGGAGCCGACTTTGTAGCACTAGTTCACAGTAAAGCCCCGTTCGATTCCCAGTTGATAGGCACACAATGGATGCCTCGCTGATGCACAAAAGGCACTTTGAAACAATTTATCAGTGTTTGCAAAACTGACTACTGTTCAGTAACTGACCCACCATTTGCAAACTAGCATATTCGATTACCGCGTTGGTACGTTCGAATTTGGTTTGGTAATTTGTAGCTCGGCATTTGAATTCTATAAATTCTAAAAAACATGTACTACATGTAGTGCCACCACATTTTTATTAGTAGCCTGTAGCTTATCATAAACAAAATAATAAATAACGAAGCAAAAAATAAATCTATAATCCATGCTTTGATAAATTAAATAATATAAAATGACATACAACGGACGAAAAATAGTCAAATAGTCGAAAAGAATTACAAGAGTTCAGTTAACGGGTGGTTTCAATAGAAAATACCAAATGAAGACGTAAACAATCAAATACTACAGCAACATGATCCCCACGTGTCTCCACCACAACATGATCGCCGCTTGAATAAATTTCTGGATTCCAACAGCCTGGTTGTATTGCATACTGGCTAATTAGGCTGAACAGTCGGTCGGTTGTGGTCAGCTGGTTGCAGCTAGCTGGTCGTCCTCTCCCATCCCTGAGCGTGTCCCTCTTTACCAACATGGCGCCCCCTGGTGTACCCGTTTGATGGGCACAGGCTTGACCTGGCTGGGATGGTACCTATCAATCATCAATCAATCAATCCAATAGCCTGGTCGTATTGCATGTTTCTTTTAGCATCAACAACATTTTCGAGGGTAAAATTCTTCTCTTTACTTAAAAAAATACTCGTTCATAAAATATCTCTTCATCGTCATCATCGTGTGGGTTGTAAGGTCGACAACCGACCTCACAAAGCCTGGCGTCAGTGTTATAGAGCCGCCAAAGGCCACTGACTTGGCTCATGTAACGACTAGATAGTAGCCGGGACAAACGCCTTTACGTGCCTTCCGAAGCACGGAATCATCTTTCATTTCAAACAATCAGGTGATTCAGCCCGCAATGTCCTAACCAAACTGGGGAAGTCTCACAAAGAGATTTTTCCTTGACAGTGTCCCCACCGGGAATCAAACCAAGAACCTCCGTCGAAATCTCGGTTGTTATCTCTCTTGATCAGTACAGTCGAAGAGCTACTATCTATCTGTGGTCGCATTAAAAAAAAAGCAAATTTTCTTTGTTTGAATAATTTAATTTCTTTAGCCTGTGTTTGATTTAGTAACTAATAATAACTACCTGTTATATCTCACAAAGGCCACGGTGATTCATAGTTCTAAGCTATTATCTACCGTGTACCACTTCAGCTGCAAAATACAATTATTTTCAAAGTTCACACAGATTCAGGAAGTATAACGGCACGATTTATTAAATTAGTTTGTGAGTCGTGTCGTGTAAGTACCTTTTTTTACGCTAATGCAAGGAATGTACAATTCAATAACATTAAATTTAAATGGCAATTGCGAACTTCACTTGAATCTTGTATGGCCACACAAGAGAAGAACACAATGTCAAATCATTATTGGGTGAAATTAGAACAAGCCCATAGAATTATTGTTATTTAAATTAATTGCATTATCATTTTCTCTATTTTTGTGGAGCAACAAAGATTTGGACAAAAATGATGTGGTTCCCGGATTTAGAATTGGATCCACCCGCACTGGGCCAGCGTGGTCGACTAAGGCCATGGTGGGATCTCAGGATAGCTTCGACCCTCTCGGTGGGGACTTTGCTGTTTGCTTGGTGAAGCCATGTTTTCCCGTGAGTGCCCGGTAAGGCGAACCAGTTTTGACAACACACCTATCATCATTATCGTGTGGGTTGTAAGGTCGAGAACCGACCTCACAAACCCTGGTGTCAGTGTTTAGAACCGCCAAAGGCCACTGACGTGCCTCATGTAACGACTAGATAGTAGCCGGGACCAACGGCTTAACGTGCCTTCCGAAGCACGGAATCATCATTATTTTCGGACAATCAGACGATTCAGCTTGCAATGTCCTAACCAAACTGGGGAAAGTCTCACAAAGAGATTTTTGCTTGACAGTGTCCCCACCGGGAATCGAACCCGGAACCTCCGTAATGGGCGTCGAAATCTCCACCTGAGTGGTGCAGCCATGCAGGCTGTTACGCACCTGTAATGAAGTTACACCAATGCTATGAGTTAGATAAGGTACAATGCTAATGTGTTCTTAGAAAAATCTTAATATTAGGTAGATCAAAATAAACAATACACTTCAACAACTTTAAAATAAAAATGTTCATGTCAAAGGAACGCCTACACGGTTAAGACTCTTAAGGATCGGAAAATTCTCTTTGTCTTGCCCAGAGCACAAAGCCCGTGATGTCATTTCCGGTTTTCGATACCAATTTGCAGCAGCATCCTGTTCTACATCTACCATCACAACTTTTATACAAAACTGTGATTTCATTCCATCTCTTGTATTTGCTTTCATTGCTGTTTCACTTTAGATGTAACCAAGATCAGTCCATCTTAAACCAGTATTGTAAGTTGTAGTAGGCGATCGAGTGGATTGTAATTTTCTATGTTCCTTTGTTCTACTGGTTTCATTAGTGGGAACGTAGGAATCGTAGTTGGTACGTTGTAGTGCGATGTTTTATGGAGTTCGCCTACAGGCAAATTGGGTCTATGAGGCGTTGCGTTGCGATGATTAGAACAATGTCAATTATCATCAACGGCCCGTTACAGTCCACTGCTGGACTATGAGCCTCCTCCATTAAGTGGAGGGTTTTGCCATAATCTCCACGCTTGGAAGGCGGGTTGGAGATCGCAGATTAAAAGGTTACTGTATCAGAGAGCGCTGCTGCCCGTTCCCTGTTCAATGTGTAGTCAGTCGCCTCTTACGACACCCACGGGAAAAGCAGGGGTTGGTGACAAATGTATTCTACTCTGCCGTCACCACACGGCTGACAGTTATGTTACTAACCTATTATCAATATTCTATAGGATGTATTTAAGAACAATCAAATAAATAAAAAATGTGCCGAATTTTCGTATCTTCAAAAATTTTAATGGAAAACTTGAAATTTATCTGTATCCTTGATAGGACTACCCAATAATATTTAAAAATATTTTTTTACCGATCAATCAATGGGGGTTTTTGCTTTTAATTCTACAAAGGTTTGTTATTATCATTATTTGTGTTAACTTTTTTATTGTGTTATGAATAAATTATTTTATTTTTTTCCTTCTTTTTCTTTTTGTGGATTCTACATTATGCTTGTACTATGTTAATAGTGGTATATTTGGCAATAAATTACTTTTCTTTCTTTCTTTCTTTATGTGGCGCTGTTGGGTTCCACTTTTGTCAAACCTGAATAACAGCCTTCTACTCAAATACACATCTATGTAATTACACATTTTATGTAATTAATAAAGTTTAGTAGTAAATGCATGAGAATACCAACAGGGTTTACTTTTAAGGGACTTTAAAGTGTCGCAGCAACATTGCCATCATGCTTACTTAAATAGTTTGTACCCAGAGCCGTAAACCTGAATAATAAAGAAACTTGCTACGATACTCCGTACCCAGAGCCATAAAATTGTATTATAAAAAAAAAAAAAAAATTACAACTAAATTAAAACGCACTATAGCCATTTAAAACAGACATCTATTGGAAAAGTGAGAACTAAAATTTTAAAAATAATAATAGAAAAGCGCCTATTGTGATTGATTTGTGCGTCGATGCTTTTATTTGGATGGTCTGTTAGATAATCATCATCATCAATACGTCCCCACCGAGGGGCTCGAGCCTACTCTGAGATTGAGCGATCTTCTTCTTCTTCTTTCGTGTCGGCAAGAACACGGGCTAAATCTTACTTGCCCAGAAAGCGGCTACCGTGGTAGCCCTCTGGTTACTGACAAGTAAGTCCTCACGTGAGCAGGTGGTCGAGCACGCGGGACAGTTAGTGAGGTGTACCATGGTTTGCAAGGGTTCTCCACATTCACAGCTGGCGTCTGCGCTACTTGAGTACCCCCACCGACACAGGTATCTTTGCTTCGGCCAACCTGGGTCCTCAGCCTATTTAGACTTCTCCAGGTTGGCCTAGGTTCCTTATAGCCTGGAGGCAGATTTTCGTTGGGGGGGTACAGTGAATGTGGATACTCGCTTGCCCAAAGCCTGCACCTCACGTCAGTAGGGTTTTGGTCGGTAGGCTGCGTAGATCGCAGGAAGCTTTTGCGGCTTCGCAACCGACCTGCGGCGGGGGAGAGCCCGTAGAGTGGGTGTCTCGGATCACTTTCCTGTTTTTGTTTTTCAAGCGAACATGTCACCTCTCTACGGACTCTGGGTGGAGCTATTCCCGCAAGAGGAAACAGCATACCGACCGGGGTTGGCTTAAGACAGCCAGTCACTATGCGGCATTGAGCGATAAATATATAGTTAGATCGTTTGTTAGATAATAGGGAGGATCGGACTGTTCACTATATTCTATGAATTTACCATATTTTATGAATTATTTTTAAAATATATATAATCATAGTAGCAGACGATTCTCGAAAAAAAAAACAGAATCGGTTGAAAAACGAATTTTCAGTGATTTTTTAAAGTTTCAATATTGAGACAGACATATGACTGTCTCTTTCAAAAACGATTTTTTGTACGGAGATTATATTATATGGCGTTACTAAGAAATGACGTTACAAGTGGGTATGTGCCTCTCTGTCTAATCTTGAATTTCAAACCTTTATAACTCGGTCAATTTTAAAGATAGAGCAAAAATTTTTTTAGTGTTCAATAGCAGAAACTAAGAAGTTTGGATTTATAAAATAAATAAAAAAGTAGTCCGATCCCCTATTGGATACAAAGATCGAAACACAGAGATGAATGGAGAAAGTTGAATCCCCTATTTTAATTATATTTGACGTACTTCTGTGATTTCTAATTTTATTTAGAACTTATTAACTTTTTTATTTCATAAAGGTGCCAAATAAAACTTATCTACTCTGCGCTAAGTATGTACATTATTTCACATCAAAATGAGATCCCACAAAATCCTTTTCATCGAACGCAACAAAAGCCAACTTACGAGTTAATCGCGTTACAAAATGCTATAAAAAACTCAATCAATTTGGTTTATCTGAACCAAAATGTTTTGTAGATAAAAAGTTACAGATTTTTTTACCACTTGGGATTTGCACAAATCTATTGAAGCCGATTCAATCATATAGGGCTTTGGTACTGAATTGCATCACAACTGTACAACGCAACATAATCTCACTTGTAGCGATAAAATAAGAGATTTCTTGTAATAGCTGTTTTGTGGGATGATCCTGGTTTTATCTAGTAATTGACTGAGGTTTTAGAGTTAAAATAATAATGTTTATCTTATAGTCGACCAACCTGCACTTGGCCAGCGGGCACATGTTTATGTGATTCATTTGCCGTGTGGTGACGGCAGAGTAGAATACATTTGTCACCAACCCCTACTCTTCCCGCGGGTGTCGTAAGAGGCGACTTAGGGACTACATATTGAACAGGGAACGGGCAGCAGCGCTCTCTGATACAGTAACCTTTTAATCTGCGATCTCCAACCCGCCAGCCAAGCGTGGAGATTTTGGCTAAACCCTCCACTTAAGTGGAGGAGGCTCATAGCATAGCAGTGGACTGTAACGAGCCGTTGATTTGATTTGATGTGATTCAGGGAAGGCTCAAAAAAAGTCAAAGTCAAAAAGTCAAAAATTATTTATTTCCATGAGATGTTATTACATCACTTAGATCCGTCATTACATTCTCGAACCCCTCGGTGGGGACGTATTTGACCTGTAGATGATATGATCATGATGGTGATGATACTATTTATCAAGGCGGATACATTGATTAAAGAAAGAAGAAAACCGCAAACTTTCTTGAAAAAATAAATAAATTCAAAGACGCCTTGGATAAAAAAGTTGTAAATTTGTGAAAATCTCAGTTACTTTCTAATACAAATCTTAAAAAAATAACTGATAATGATAAACTCAGGTTTATTTTGACCTTCACCAATCATGATAACACCGATGAATCTGTAAGTACAGCTGCTCACTGACGTCATATATTAGTGCATAAAAATATCAACAGATGGCGCTGGAGGGTTTTTAGAACTCGGTATCGACTGGTTTTCGACAAACTACTTAAGCCCAAATTTTTTTGTTGCTCGTTGCCATCAGAAGGGTCTTAACTGACTCGACTGAACAGCGAATGATGATTTAGGGATATGATCATTCGTGATTAAAACCCGCTCGCGCGCATCTCAACTATCGCGAGGTGCGTGTTGAAGAACTGACGCTGTTTTTGGCCATTCTTTATATAAAATATCTTACCCGGGTGTAGTCCGTGTGGGCTACTATTTTTATTAAAATTTCTTCTGTTGTGTGGTGTATTTTTAACCGACTTCATTTACGTTTTGACTGTATTTCATTTTTGTAGACTACTGAATCGGTTTTGAAGATTTTATCTGTTTTACCTACTTTAAACACACACACACTAATATTATTAAATGTCACTAATATTATTATTATTGTGTGTGTGTGATAATAATCATCACACTATAATTGGGTTACTATAGGATGAGTTCTGACAGCTTCAATATACTTCATACGACGTTAACAATTTTTTTTATAATATTCAGTTTAAAAACCATAATATCTAACAATTAAAAATAAAGTGACTTCACCTCTTATTTTATCATTAAACAGTATGTAATTTTACTTAATAAATAAATAAACGAAATAATATTAAAAAGCTTGTAAAATTTTAATCTGTCAGAGCTCATTCTACAGTAACCCAACTATAATATTATTAAATGTGAAAGTATATTTGGAAGATCGTACCCTTTCACGCCTAAACTACTGAACGGTTTTGGATAAAACTTGGAATAGAGATAGTTTATACCCTGGATTAACACATAGGATACTTTCTACGGGAAGCAATCTGATATAACGCGGGCGGATAGAGCTAGAATGAAATGAAAGCGTCATATCAATTCAATAATTTTTAAGTACTTACCTAGTTCTTCAATTTTTGTTTATGTCCAGGCTAAATTGTGCAATTCTTGCGTTCTTTTTTTAAAACACAATGCAGAGTAATTAATTACGTGCCCTGAAATTCCGCTAAATTGTCCCAAACCTAACTTTGTAACTATTAAATTTGGTATGCAAAATCTACGTTATTATCAAAATTCCTTACACATAGGAATCCGGTTCGCGGCAAGTTCTCAAACAATATCTGAGTGAAATTTTCAAGGAAACAACTACATGTAGATGCCTACCTGTATAAAATGTAATGTTATCTCTATATAGGCTGTAACAAATAGGGAATATAAAATATTGTTCTTTTTTTTCATATTTCGTCTGAAAGTATACAAAAATAGAATACTCCCAGTCAAAACAGAATCGAAAACAAACTAGATACAATATTATTGAACAAATATATCTGTCCTTCTTACAAAAAACTGAATTTTCTATGGCGGACATAAATGACGTCACATGACACATCGGTCCTCTCTGTCTAACCATCAACTTTGAAGCCCGAGCAAGATATTTGTAAAAATATGTTTTAAGTGTTTATTAGGAACTTGTAATATTTCGATTAGTTTATTGAAAAAAAAATGTGCATATTCCCTAATTGCTGAAGTAATTCAAATACGCAGAGAGTATGTACCTGAAGATGTAATTAGTTCAAAGATTTATTGTAAGTAATTTGTTAGCGATGCAATCCAATTACGATATAAATGTTAATTTAAATCAAATAATTTTATAATAAATTACCACCTTATGCCAATTTAAATATTTATTTATTTTATTATGGGAACATTATTTTAAAATCTGCAAGTAGTGGACTATTTTTTATCATTAGTGCTTTCTTTTTTAAATCTGTGCATATCCAATTATTATTTCATAAAATAATTACACCCTGTATTATTATTTTGTACTAATTAAGATATTTTGGCTAACAAGGTAATTACGAAAATTTTGTGTAGGTACATTGTCTTGCAAAATGTGAGATACATTTGAAATATAATAGGGCGTATATACTTACCTACATAATGATGTACATGACATGAGACGAAATTCAAAATATTCTGTACAGGGGCTCGAGCATTCCCTAAATAAAAGTAAAATAAAATATATATAATATATAAGGTACTTTATCTTCTCTTCTTCTTCTTCCTAGCGTTTGTCCCGTCTTGCGACGGGGTCCGCTTTCCTGCTCTTTCTTCTCCACTTCGCCCTATCCAGGACATCTTGCTCAGTGAGGTCGCAACTCTGCATGTCGTTCTTAACAACACTCAACCCTCGCAGCTTCGGTCCTCCTCTTCGCCGCTGACCAGGGGTGTTGAGGTTAATATTATGAATATAAAAGTATGTTTAAATATTAACACGCCTAGACGTTTAAATCTTTTTTCCGCTTTCACGCCCAAAACTGAACAGATTTGGAATAGAGATTGTTTTTACCCTGAGTAAACACAAATGATACTTGTTACGGATTTACGGAAGTCTTGCTCCCACGGGAAAAATCATACACAACGTTAGCATAGTCACGGACGGACAGCTAGTCAATCATAAAACGGTGTCCTAAAGAATGAGAATTCGATATTTTTTAAGGAAATAGAGAAAACGTACATATCGACCTTAAAAAAATCATGCAAATAGCAATTTTTTGTTAGGTATAAATGATGTGATGAAATATGGTGCGTCGATTTGTTTTATTTAATTATCCTAATGATCGGTAATGCCTGACTTACCTGTATATTAAACATGCTCAAATCAGTACGACAGTGTTTTACATTGAATGTTGTTTTATGAGTGTTTTAGTGTTGATATTTAATGATAAATGTGAATAGTAAGGATACTCAAACTGGGCGCGATATAATAAAGGTTAGTTTTTACAACTTCTACATGATCCATTTTAGCTGTAGTATCATAACTTTTGTAGGGTCAAAACTATGTATGTACCTTTCTTAACCATTTCAATTTAATTATTTACTATCAGTTTTCTTGTACAAGTGTATTGAAAAACGTCGTACAACACACGGATCTTAGGTTTTATAACAAACTCATGACATTATAAACCCTCGCCTGCGGCTCGGGCTTACAAAAGTCACCTCGTTTGTAATATTCCACCTACGATCCTTGTATCGTAATGTACTATTAGAGTGATATCACTTTTGTAATATACGTATTACGTACACATAGATATTATACGCATTACATTCTGCGGTACAATCTTGTCGTGTCTGTACGCGAGGTAAATATCTCCCAGCACCATATTTTTCAAGCTTTTTTGTTGCAGTCCTCTAAATACTCGTCATTGGCCCCAATTCGGGAAGTCATGCTCTAATTTCAATTTTAAAATCCAGCTGTACTTTTAGTTTTTATGACTAATGAATGAGGTGAGAATTCAAATAAGTGAATGTTATATTATTTAGAATGAATGATAATCTACACTGATGATGATCTATCCGACCGATTTCGGATACGGATACGCGACCACTTCTACTCCTAGAAGGGCATAGCTGTCAGATTAAGATCTTTAACTCTAAAATTGTACAAACGACGCGTCCATAAGGTTCAAATTTGATGTTTGACAGCTCAAATATTGAGATGGTCATCTCTTGTCCCTTTTTAATCATTAAAAGGTGAACTGACGAACTTAAATCAAGGATTAGAGCGTGACTGTGTGAATCGCTACCATTGGCATAAACATTAGTTTTATTTGTTTAAAATTCCATCGCACCGTTTGTAACCGAGCGGTCAGTAGACCATGAATCAGAGCGGCGGCGCGCGCGCAGTCAAGTTCACGATTTTTTTTTGTTACAAGTATTATGCAAGTTACAACACAGATAGAGGCAATGATAAATTTAGGCGTGTAGACCTCTAGTCCCATACAAATGCTGTTTGTAGTTTTATCATATTTAAACCATTAGCTGGCAAACGGGGGACTACTTATATTTTACTTATATTTAAAAACTAAGATTTAAAAAGTTTATTGTTTTGAAATCATCATCATCTGTTGATGTACGTATACGTCCCCACTGAGGGGCTCCAGCCTACCCTGAATAAGAGCGATTAGGCCTTTTTCGACCACGCTGGCTGGTTGGTCGACTTCACACACAACATTTGATTTCTTCGCAGGAGTGTGCAGGTTTCATCACGATATTTTCCTTCACCGTAAGAACGTCGAATAAACGTATACGAATTCGAAATTCAAAAACACATTGGTACGTGGTGGTCTTAACCACTAGACCACCGACGACGCTCTGTTTACTACAAAATAAATGGAATTGATTACTGTCATAAATTATTTTCGAAATCAATGGTAGGTACTGGGCAGTGGACATCTTGCTTAGAGTATAAACTTTAATCTTTTTATCCTAAACTGATCTAATTACTATTATACCAAAGTAATAAGCAGATGCAGATTTGCGGGGAGCAGAAGACTAATTAGGTACCCCTAAAGTTTAAAGATGCATTTATTTAATTACCGATTTGTTTTATGTCTACGTTCGCGAAATATTATATGGTGTAACATGGTCTACACAAATCCAGTTAAAGGATTTTTATTAGCTTATCTATTTGTTACGAAATACAGCAGGTATAACTCTGTGACCAAATTGCACTTATTACAATACAATACAAACTCTTTATTGCACATAAAAATAAATAAATAAAAAATAAAATATCTTTTATTTCAGGCACAGTACCTAATCAGTTACATACAGTCCCATAGCCTTAATCTAGCCACCAATAAAGTTTCGTCTAAAATTAAAATTATAAATTCAAAATGCAACCACAGTCAAACAAATACAGGTACAGCGCTTACACCTAGACACTTGTTACAGTAGGTCTTTTGTTATAAATATAGAGGGTCTGAAACACTGCAATCACAATGCTATTCGTACATTTTTGAAGTCTTTTATGAAAGGATATTCTTACATTATGCATATACTCATGAAAACCCTTTACTTTGTGTTCATAAAACATACCTGACGCACTACACCGCCACGGCAGCCCCAGCATGGCGCGGAAGGCGTTATTGTATTGAACCCGCAAGTTGTTGTAATTAGCTTTATTATAGCTATACCAGAGGGCAGCAGTGTAGAAGGCCTGGCAATATGCTTTAAATAACGTTATTTTAACTTGATTAGAGCTTCTTGAGAAGCGTCTTGCCAGCATGTTACTTTTTGTGGCCAGAGATCTTCTTTGTCTCTCAATATCATCATGGTCGTTTAACGTTTCAGTTAGTAAGTGGCCTAAATATTTAAATTTACTTACAATATTTATATGTTCACAATATATATGATATTTGCAATATTTATAAAAATAATGTTTACAACATGTTTACAATATTTATAAAAATAATTACAACATAAATAGTACATTGAAAACGGCGCTAGGCAATAGTTGGCTTTATTGCTTTGAGCAATTTCTTCCAGGCAACCCATCAATGTGGGAATTTTTATATTAGTCGCGGGAAATTATAAAAATAAATAAATATTTCTTATTCAATATATTCCTATATATATATATATAACATACATAAATACATACATACTGTACCTAATATATCTCTGCTTTTGTCTGTACGCAAAAAGGACAATTCCATATTAAGTCAAAAGATATGTTAGTACAGGCTTGGGGTGGGGGTAGGGTTACCTTACTTTATCCGTTTTTTTTTGTCCGGATTTTTAGCCAAGTTGAAATTTTGTACGAGCAATAAAGCATTCGCAGAACCGACGAGCGTTGGAGCAGACGGGTTCTCAAATGGAGACCACGTTTCGGGAAACGTAGTGTGGGACGCCCCCCTGCCAGGTGGACTGATGACCTGAGGAAGGTCGCTGGTGGTGGCTGGATGAGGAAAGCGGGTGATCGTGCGCTTTGGCGTGCCCTTGGGGAGGCCTACGTCCAGCAGTGGACTGCCATAGGCTGATTGATTGATTGATGATTGATTAAATAAAGCATTATGCCAAATTAGTCCTTGTGAGGCAATACTAATACTTTTTGAATTATACGCGATAGTATTTATATCAATACTTTATATCGTTTTCATGATTTTACATTATAACAAGAGAATCAACAATTGAATGGCTCATAGCGCGTCCGAAACAGTTTTGTTTTTAAATAATTCATATATACAAATAACATCAAAGATTCTTATATATTATCCGCCAGTACTTACAAATAAGGTTTAGGAGTATATGTATGTACTCATACCTAACATTTCCTGGGTTTACAAGAGTATAGTTTAGCTCGTTTAGTAGGGAAAAGTGGACGGAAAAATTTCAGACATTCCATTTTTTCCCACCAGTGGGCGCTTAGTGGGACAGAGACGAATGATTTTTTATCTTCGCGGTTGTAAGATTTTAGTAGCAAAACCCAATTTGCAAAACTATGTGCACGCAGTTTGCGTTTTATGACCAAAACTTCCGGACTTTTTTGAAAAATTCCGGCTTTTTGTCACAACTTTTTAACTCAATGGTAACCCTATTTGCGGGTACATTTTACATTTTACCTGTATTGTAACGTGATCGCAATAAATACTGTGGAGGAATCTCATGGGAAATAATCCCCCCTTTGACAAGAACGATTTAGCGCCGCCATGCCACCCACACCGACACTCCGCGTGCATAGGCGATGCTTATCACATGCTTGCTTATAGGAACTTTAAAAATGATTTATGTTTAAAACAAATTCAAATTCAAATATTTTATTTTGGACATAGGTACATCCATATTTTGTTAGTAGATAATAAAAATATGAAAACTTATCCTAGTGTTAGTATGGGCTTAAACTTATACAAAAGTGGTGTGGAGCTGTAACCATCTCCTCAGGAGGGGAGAGTCCCACCGATCAGCAAATTTTCTTTTAATTTTGATTGGTGTCAATAAAAAATATTTGTGTTGTATTGCATTGTAGGTCGCTGTATGCCCGCCGAGTAAAAGAGACCCACAGGTTTAAAAATTGTCTAGTCTTTTAACAAAATGTTACGTTCATATTGTGTACTTGACTGGATTGTAACTTACCGCCCGTCTAAAACCGATATCATCAAAGTTTCTGGTGCTTTCCTTCATGAAATTTGGAAAAAACACGCGCTCTCGTGATCTTATAAAGCTGAAAAAAAATATTTATTATTTTCGGAATTTTCTTGTAATTTTTTTTTTATAAAAATTTATTTCATTCCCTACTCAATACAGTTAGTAAATCAATAGGACATTAAATTTGTAAGTTATTTTATTTTTAAATTTGGAATTCGATATCTGACTTCGTTTTGGCGGCAAACTTTACCTGCCGTAAAAAAAAGAAATTGGTACTAAAGATCACCGTAGCTAATAGAAACAAAAAAATAATAATAAAAAAAATAGTTATAAAATTGAGAACGTATGAAGGAGTGTTTCATCACGATGTTTTCCTTCACCGTAAGAGCGTGGAATAAACGCACATGAATTCGAAATTCGAAAACACATTGCTACGTGGTGGGGATCGAACCCGCGTCTCCCGGATGGATGACAACGGTCCGAACCACTAGACCACCGACGCTCCACTATATTCTATGTTCTTGAACATTTAAATTAAGTGTTTTTATTATTCGTTAAAATCAAGGTATCGACAAGGCAACAGTAAGACTATTAAGTAAATTATATCTGTGATTCAGTACAAAATTACAATTGAGTGTAATTAATGTATTTTTCTGTGCAAATTAGCATGAAAATTTGATTAATATTAGACTTATCTAGAAATCTTAATTCAAATGTTTTTAAAAACACCGTAAAATGAGTACAAGTTTTTTACTGAATTCTATTTTTTTTTCTCCTTCCTGTTTTTGAAACGTTTTGTTTTTATGATTTCGTGTCTGTTTTATACAACACATCAATGGTAAAACCGTGGAACTAACTGTACAGTCAGCTACAAAATTGGTTTACCAGCCTCAGGTTGCAAAAGATAGAAAAACAAAGATTATTTTCGTTTACAGGTCAACCTGACGGTTTTATTAAAAAAATAATAATTAGAAAACTAAATAAAAAATGATAAACCACTTTTGTGGCCGACTGTACCACGTACTAGGTCAAAAACATTGCATTTTGCATACGATTACAAACTAACAGGGCCCCGTTTCACGAAGCAACAAGTTACTAGTAACAAATTACAATTTGATATACATTGCGCAGCCAATTCGCCTAAAAAGTAATCCCTTATCGTTTTATCTAATCGTCTACGCAATGTACGTCGAATTGTAATTTTAATTTGTGACTTGTAGCTTCGTGAAACGGCCCCCAGATAGTGTTTACAAGTCTCACGCCTTGTCCGCGCCAATGTCATATTCTTGTGATATAAGCCGAGTAATAAGCGTGAAACTTGTTCATACACTGCAAGCTTCGTAACTGATTTGTCATATTTATCATTGGTGCACTACTTCGAAGGTGATGTGTCATCTGTTGCATGTACTAAGATAAATACATACATAAGGTCACGCTCCTATCCGGTACATAATGATTCAAAAATCAAATCAACGGCCCGTTACAGTCCACTGCTGGACTATGAGCCTCCTCCACTTAAGTATTTGGTTTTTCCATAATCTCCACGCTTGGCAGGCGGGTTGGAGATCTCAGATTAAAAGGTTACTGTATCAGAGAGCGCTGCTGCCCGTTCCCTGTTTAATGTGTAGTTCCTAAGTTGCCTCTTACGACACCCACGGGAAGAGTAGGTGTTGGTGACAAATGTATTCTACTCTGCCGTCGTCACCACACGGCCCATAATGATTATCGGGAGCAAAATAGGTAACACAAAAGCTCTCGGAGGTCTCTTGTACTTGCACCCCCAAATAGGCCCTAACTCAGCATAATGCTGCGATGCTAGTCGCGTCACAGCGCACTTAGACCTTCATAAGAAACAAATGCTTAAACATTTTTAAAACCTAACGTTTATAAGCGAGCCCAAACAGTGTAAGGTAATGTTGTATTACAATTTGTTTTAGACATCTTTAAGATACTTTCTCGTCATCTCATTGGCACCTCTTCTCTTCTCTCTCCTCTTCTGTTCTAGCCCACTCTGAGGTCGAGTCGAGTGAGACGACATAATATGCTGTCGCGACCTTTTTCACTGTTGTGCCCTACTGTATACTATGGTGTGGAAGCACAAGGTTTATTTATGAGTTTTGACAGCTAACAGTAATTCGGAACGCGATTACGGGTGCTCGTCTCGGAACGCAGGGCTTGTTTGCTCGCTACTGAGAATTCCTCCGAGACTGAGAACGAAGACGGTGTGAGGAGGTGTTACTTTTTTTAGACAGACCCTTTGATTCTTTTTCAATCTGTGGAATGTTATCGGTTGTAGTTGTGTCGGTAAGAATCGATTTCTTTCGAATCAGGCGATCCGTCATTTCATCACATTTGGCGAGTCTGTGGAGAAGAGCGGAAACTACAGTCGTCGTCAAATTGCTGCATCTTAAGAAAAACTGGTGTGTGCAGAAAATAACTCTTTAATTTTTCTACTCTATACGTAAACACGTAGTATGTGCCGCAGTATTACATTCTTGTAAGCGCAGCCATCAGTAGTGGTAGAAACAATGATTCACTGCTTCGAACTAGGGCGGTAGTTTAATAAACAACACTGTGGTGTCCGTACGATCAGCAAAAAAGTCGTTATTCTCCAATTAAAACTAAAAAAAAAAATTTGCTAGCCAAAGACTTTGTTGTTTTTTTGTGGGCTGGCTACGTCTGGCGTAGAACCGACGAGCGCTGGAGCAGACGGGCTCTCGAATGGAGACCACGTCTCGGGAAACGTAGTGTGGGACGCCCCCCCGGCAAGGTGGACTGATGACCTGAGGAAGGTCGCTGGTGGTGGCTGGATGAGGAAAGCGGGTGATCGTGCGCTTTGGCGTGCCCTTGGGAAGGCCTACGTCCAGCAGTGGACTGCCATAGGCTGATTGATTGATTGATGATTGATTGAATAAAGCATTATGTCAAATTAGTCCTTCTCCAGTATCATTCTAAAACGGGGTGGATACTAATACTTTTTGAATTATACGCGATAGTATTTATATCAATACTTTATATCGTTTTCATTATTTTTCATTATAACAAGAGAATCAACAATTGAATGGCTCATAGCGCGTCCGAAACAGTTTTGTTTTTAAATAATTCAAATATACAAATAACATCAAAGATTCTTAAATATTATCCGCCAGTACTTACAAATAAGGTTTAGGAGTATATGTATGTACTCATACCTAACATTTCCCCCGTAAAGCTCGCTCGTGGTGTTGATAGTTTTCCTTTTAACATAAAAATAATAAAGAAAAACCGGCCAAGTGTGAGTCTGACTCGCACCATAAATTACGTAAGTTAGAAGTCAATACGACGAGCGGCGATGCTTTTTTCTTGTGTTGACAAATGTTGTCTTGTTTTTGCTTTTTTTTTAAATATAGATTTATATTATAAGTCATTCTGTATTTAGCTTTTTATTCTGTAATTTGTGTTGTTGTGAGGGAGAACAAATAACTTTTTATTTTATTTTAATTTTTTATTTACCCATGTCAAGTAAGTTAGTACTATAAAACAGTAAATTGCAGCCATTTTAAATTTTCCCTAGGTTCACTTTATGACTCTGCATCACGGCTAATTAAAATTATATCAAAGACATCTTCAAGTTTTACGACTTGCACATTTAGCAAGCGGTTTGAGCGATATTTCCCTTTGTTCGTGTAGCCTCCGAGTCATGTACTCATGAAAAGTGCAGGATATATAAAAGATTATTGCACTTCGTTGATTAATATTCATTAAAATTGAAAGATTTAATTTTTCCAGATCAAAATATCAAGACATCGTTAATTTTTATTATAGGAGTGCAAAATAAAGGGTCGTTTCGTGAGATTGGCGAAAAGTTAATTTTAAATTAATGAAACTCACAACATTTACGAACAGATTAACTCAAAATGTCGGGTTACTACCTATTTTTTTTAGTTACTATGAAAAACTCTACATACTTTTACATATAAAATTATTCTTAGAATCTAAACAATAACAAAAAAAACGGCCAAGTGCGAGTCAGACTCGCCCATGAAGGGTTCCGTAGCAGCAAGTAACATTTACGATTTATGACGTATTAAAAAAAAACTACTTACTGGATCTCGTTCAAACCAATTTTCGTTGGAAGTTTCCATGGCAATGTACATCATATATTTTTTTTAGTTTTATCATTCTCTTATTTTAGAAGTTACAGGGGGGGGGGGCACACATTTTACCACTTTGGAAGTGTCTCTGGCGCAAACTATTCAGTTTAGAAAAGAATAGTATTAGAAACCTCAATATCATTTTTGAAGACCTATCCATAGACACCCCACACGTATGGGTTTGAGGAAAAAAAAAATTTGAGTTTCAGTTATGGGGAATGGGGAACCCCCAAAATTTATTGTTTTTTTTTTCTATTTTTGTATGAAAATCTTAATGCGGTTTACAGAATACATCTACTTGCCAAGTTTCAACAGTATAGTTCTTATAGTTTCCGAAAAAAGTGGCTGAGACATACGGACGGACAGACAGACAGACATGACGAATCCATAAGGGTTCCGTTTTTTGCTATTTGGCTACGGAACCCTAAAAAGCTACAAAATGGTACATGTCGAAAAAGTAAAATAAGTAGTGAACAACTCAAAAAGAAAAGTACTTATACAGAAAAAATAAAACATGCGTCATTACTAAAATGGTCAAGTTCAAAATTTATAGCGCAGTGCACTGATTTATTATGCAGACCGTACTCACGAAGCAACGTTGTAACATGTTTGTTAGAAGCACAAGCATAGGTGCGAATAGGGCCTTTTGCGTTTCGCAAACTTCGATATTATTCCTGACAAGTTTTAAACCATTTCTTCAGTATGCAAACATTTTTCGTGGCCGAGGAAACTATTGGCGTTCTCGTTATGGAGGTTCCGGGTTCGAATCCCAGTGGGGACACTTATTTTTCGTGGCCGAGCAGACTTTTAGTGTTCTCGTTATGGAGGTTCCGGGTTCGAATCCCAGTAGGGACACTTATTTTTCGTGGCCGAGGAAACTATTGGCGTTCTCGTTATGGAGGTTCCGGGCTCGAATCCCAGTGGGGACACTTATTTTTCGTGGCCGAGCAGACTTTTAGTGTTCTCGTTATGGAGGTTCCGGGTTCGAATCCCAGTGGGGACACTTATTTTTCGTGGCCGAGCAGACTTTTAGTGTTCTCGTTATGGAGGTTCCGGGTTCGAATCCCAGTGGGGACACTTATTTTTCGTGGCCGAGGAAACTATTGGCGTTCTCGTTATGGAGGTTTCGGGTTCGATCCCAGTGGGGACACTTATTTCTCGTGGTCGAGCAAACTATAAGCGTTCTCATTATGGAGGTGCCAAGTTCGAATCCCAGTGGGGACACTTATTTTTCATGGCCGAGGAAACTATTGGCGTTCTCGTTATGGAGGTTCCGGGTTCGAATCCCAGTGGGGACACTTATTTCTCGTGGTCGAGCAGACTATAAGCGTTCTAGTTATGGAGGTTCCGAGTTCGAATCCCAGTGGGAACACTTATTTTCCGTGGCCGAGCAGACTTTTAGTGTTCTCGTTATGAAGGTTCCGGGTTTGAATCCCAGTGGGGACACTTATTTCTTGTGGTCGAGCAAACTATAAGCGTTCTCGTTATGGAGGTTCCGGGTTCGAATCCCAGTGGGGACACTTATTTCTTGTGGTCGAGCAAACTATAAGCGTTCTCGTTATGGAGGTTCCGGGTTCGAATCCCAGTGGGGACACTTATTTTCTTCTTTACTTTTTTCTTTGTGAGACTTTCCCAAAATTGGTAAGGACATTGCAGACCAAACTTTGTCTGAATGAAAGATGATTTTCAGAAGGCTACTGCATATCTGACATTGTTTATTTTTTATTTTTTCATTTATATGAAAATGATTGACACAAGTGTCTTATAACATAATTAGTGTGTTATATACTTAAGACTAAAATAACGCCATGCAGTTTGTTGGCGTAAAGAACGCTCTAATTAACTTATAATGAATTTTGTTATTATATTCCCACCACCTTCCAATTTTTAACAAATTACATTTCCTCGTGTCTGTTGTTATGTACAGTAGAAAGCAAGCCGAGCCATGCAATAACGGCTAGTTTGCAACGGATATGCATAGCTCGACGTGACGCCCACTGCACATATCTACGTAACTAACTGTGAGATCAGTTGTCGACACAGAGTTTATATGTGTTACCGTTTTACTTTTTAGTTAAAACAATCCACACAATGAAGAAGCAGTCAACATCAATCAGTCAACGGCCCGTTACAGTCCACTGCTGGACTAAGAGTTGCCATAATCTCCACGCTTGGCAGGCGGGTTGGAGATCGCAGATTAAAAGGTTACTGTATCAGAGAGCGCTGCTGCCCGTTCCCTGTTCAATGTGTAGTCCCTAAGTCGCCTCTTACGACACCCACGGGAAGAGTGTAAGTAGGTATGCAAAAATGCAAACCACTTACAATTTTCACATAAAAAAGCTTCTTCCATAACAGTAATCTGAATTAATGTAAAGGCAATGAAAAACATAAAAATATGAAAATTAGAGCGTCGGTGGTGTAATAACTAGGGCCGCTGCCTTCCGTCCGGGAGAGATGGGTTCGATCCCCACCACGTACCAATGTGTTTTCGAATTTCGAATTCAATATCACGTTTATTCGACGCTCTTACGATGAAGAAAACCTGCATACTGCATACTGTGAAGTCGACCAACCCGCACTGGGCCAGCGTGGTCGACCTGATTTAATGTAGGCTCGGTGGGTATATGATCTGTCGATGATGAAAATGGCACATTATTCAAACTACGAACTCATAATATCAGAGGCAGCCACACAAACATCTTTCTAAAAAAGATCTATCAGAAATAATTACTAGTGACGTCTGAACATGGATATGTAAATACCATTTCCATCTGTACCAACCAAAGATTGAATCTTGTACAACCGCCGGTAAATCTCCGCCTATCTGCAATTTATATCTTTGGGATCCTTGTAGACAAAGAGCTTGAGGTAATGTTAGGTTCAAAGTTATCTGTATGGTTCTCACAGATGTGTGGTCTCCAAATAGACTCTATCATCTTCTCGTAGGTGTCAAAAACACTAAGCAACTATTTACTTCATAATGCATAAAAAAACTATTAATTCATGACATAATATACTTAAACGAATAATACGGAATCATATCTTACCTATTGTATTTTTCTATTGGTGATTTGTAGGGTAAATGCTATTCGCAAGGCGGCTTATGCCCTATTTGCCCTGTTTCCAACTCGACCCATTAGGAAGGCCTTGCTTCTTTTTCAACTGCACTAAATAAAAAGAATTCAAATCAAAATGTATTATTATTGAAGAATAGAGTTTAAATGCGTCCACTTTTAGTAAAGGAAGTTTCGTGACACGTTGTTTCATAGTAGCTAGTTTAGAATTAAAATATTCCATTACTTAAAAATCTTCATAATGCAAATGACTTTACTTTTTAACTTTACAGACAGTTCGGAAATTTTGTAAGGTTTCTTTAGTGACAGGTTATTCCACGGGCTGATTCCAATATGAGTAAAATAAGACCAATTTGTGTAATGGCTCTAGGTCTATGAGGTACCGATGTCTTTGTAAGCCCTGATTAAACGATACCAATCCTACATTCGTTCCATTTGTTGCTAGAACTTATATTGATTACGTTGGTAGAAGGTGTTTCTGAAAGGATATTTTCAGTCATAATTTCTTTTAGTCCACCCATATCAAAATCAATTAAGATTATACACAGATTTAATGGAAAATTATACACAGATATAAGTAGGAGTTTATTTAACAAAGTCTAAATTCTAGACGGCCTTTTCTTTCATCAGAGAGAAATTTTAATATCTTTAACTTTTTAATTTTACATTTTTCTTTTTTTTCTCAAAAATAAATGACTGTTTGCCGTGTGGTGACGGCAGAGTAGAATACATTTGTCATCATCCCCTACTCTTCCCGTGGGTGTCGTAAGAGGCGACTTAGGGACTACACAATGAACAGGGACGGGCAGCAGCGCTCTCTGATACAGTAACCTTTTAATCTGCGATCTCCAACCCGCCTGCCAAGTGTGGAGATTATGGCAAAACCCTCCACTTAAGCGGAGGAGGCTCATAGTCCAGCAGTGGACTGTAACGGGCCGTTGATGTTGATGTTGAAATGGCTGTCAACAACTCTGCTGTTTGTAGGAAAATATAAAAAATAAGCTTTTGAAAAGTTCTGAAATAAATTATTCAGTTTCATGGATTTCCGTGAGGTTTTCCGTTATTAATTTGACTAACGCCTTTGTATAAAGACTACGATGTTTATACCGTAAATCTCCGTGGACGAGTGGATATGGAGCTTCCGGGTTCGATTCCCGGTGGGGACACTGTCAAGCAAAAATCTCTTTGAGACTTGCCTTAGTTTGGTTAGGATATTGCAGGCTGAATCACCAGTTTTTCCGAAAATAAAGATGATTCCGTGCTTCGGAATGTAACGACTAGATAGCTGGGAGCAATCTAGCTGCGCTATGTCAGTGGCCTTTGGCCGCTCTATAACACTGACAACCAGGGTTTGTGAGGTCGGTTGTCGACCCACACAATGATGATGATGATGATGATGATGACCGTGTTCAATTCAATAACCTTTATGAAACAACATAATAGGGAATATGCACATTTTTTTTTTTTTTTTTTGCAGTTTACGCTTTGCACATCCTTCTTCCTGCAAATATCTTGCTCAGAAACAAAGTTATAAGGCTTCAAAGTTGGTGGTTAGACAGAGAGGTCCGACGTTACATGTGACGTCATGTCACGCAGGCCATACATCCAAAGATTTCTGACGCGCGTCGCCTCGCTGCGTTTTTCCTGTACCCGAAGGTTGCCTGGAAGAAATTGCTATTTTAGCAATAAGGCCGCCTATCTGTACACTATTATTTGACTGCTTATTTTTTAAGCGATCGTCTTTTATTTCTTCTGACCATACATCCGCCATAGAAAATTTTGTTTTCGTAAGAGGGACAGATATATTTGTTTATGTTGTATCTAGTTTGTTTTTCGATCAATTTCGATTCTGTTTTGACTGTTTATTTTTGTATATTTTCAGATGAACTATATTTTTTGATGCGTTAACATCCTATCCTTTAAAAACCCTATTATAATCGCGGTAACGGAAATTAAAAAAAAACATCAAGTGATAGATAAGATAGGATTATAAAACATTATTACACTCAACGAGCAAGGTCTTCATTATGCTCTATTTCAAAGCGTTTTGCCCAGTTTTTTTTGTAAATTATACGCTTGATAGCTTGTTCGGAGCCATTCATATTGTTCTTTGTGGTTTGACCGGGTCACGGTCAAAATATAGTGGTATTATTTACATTGGACCATGGTCAATTAGTGTGTTTTGCCCCTATAAACATAGGTAACAGACATAAACACGTCTGCATACAGTCATTGTATTTAGTAGTATTTTTGTTCATAAGTAGACTAGAATCTTTATAAACCTTAGCTTTTCTTATCGTTTAGGTTGTTAGGTCGACAACCGACCTCACAAACCCTGATATCAGTGTTATTTCCGCCAAAGGTCTTTGACATTCATGTAACGGCAAATTTCCTAAGATGATACTTATAAGCAAATTACGGCTTAGCGTGTTTTTCGAAGCACGGAAACATTTGGTTTTACTTATCTGAATCAAATTGCATAATAGTTGCACTATGCAGACATAATCTAGGTACAATACAATACAAATATTATTTTATGAATTGTTGTTTGATATTTATTATTTATTGTTTGATTGCTATTCATTTGACCTTGCAATAACTCTATAATAGAGAATCTGAGCTGCACTGCATACATAATAATCTGTCGTCGTCGTTCGAACGTCACGCTTACTGCAAGTGGACTGCATAGTTGTAAAACTGTATTAAAACTGCGTTTTTCTGCAAGAAAATCGTACCGTTCTAGCCTGTCTTCTCCATAGAGAACGCACACCTTCTAGTTCACTACCAACCACAAGCAAACTCCCGTTTCCGGTGTTAATAGCAACACAGAATATCAGCTGTGATTAGCGAGGGGATGTGAAGTCTTATAACCACAGCTTTGACATGAAAAATAAGAACCTCACTTCGAATTGAGACTTTTCCTTTGTTCCTTTCTTTGAATGTAAATAAGTATACATTAATTGCCGTGTGGTGACGGCAGAGTAGAATACATTTGTCACCAACCCCTACTCTTCCCGTGGGTGTCGTAAGAGGCGACTTAGGGACTACACATTGAACAGGGAACGGGCAGCAGCGCTCTCTGATACAGTAACCTTTTAATCTGCGATCTCCAACCCGCCTGCCAAGCGTGGAGATTATGGCAAAACCAAACACAAGTGGAGGAGGCTCATAGTCCAGCAGTGGACTGTAACGGGCTGTTGATGACTTCATCAATACTTATACATTAATATTTCAGTGAGCGACTATAGTAAAGTAAATAGCGTTTCTGTGATCGAAGTAAATAGCACAGTAGGTATATATAGTAGTGTAATAGAATAGCTTGTGCCGAGTAAGCACGTATTTTTATTCATTTTCTTACAGCATTCAAATTTGGCATTCCTTTCAAGGTTTGGAATGTACTTAGTTAACTTTTTGCAACAACGCTTGTAATTTGCTTGTTAAAATTAACTAATTACGCGGCTTAACTAATAAAGAATTAACTTTGGCGGTAAAAGTATGTAAATAGATGCTAAGTACAGTTAATTGAATAAAAAATTAAGCATTTTGTTGACGAAACTTGAATAAAGAATTTCTGACTGTTTTTAAAGTAGATTTAGAATAGAATAAAATATTTACTTTGTTTTTTACTAATTTTTCTTGTTGTATGTAAGGTAGATTTTACTTTATTTTTACTCTATACAAGATGCTATTCCAATCCGCACTGGGCCAGCGTGATCGATTTAGGCCTAATCGCCCTATTTCAGGGTAGGCGCGAGCCCCTCGGTGGGGACGTATATGAGCTGTTGATGACAAGATGCTATTTAATTTTATTTAAAATGGAGGGGATGTATCTATGTTATCGTTTTGTGAAAATGTGAAAGAATATCAAAACACCTGACATTTATATTATGTGAAAAGGTGAAAAAAAATTCGCTCTTTGTTTTTTATTTTTATTTAGGTGCCATAGAATATTTTGTACATATTTTTTTTACTTACAGTGATATGCTTTTAAATTAATATAAATAAGTTTTTAAGTAGTGATCGAGATATATTTTAGTTTTACCAGAGATTTAGTGCAGTTAAAAAAAGGTTTTCAAAAATAGCTCTCAATAATAGTAGGTAAAAAAAAAATATCTCTAAAATATTACCTATAATCACTATTCGCAAATAACTGTACTCAAGCATTATACAAAGTGCATTACTGACCCTACGCAAGTTTTAATATTAAGGAAACGTAAAAGTTGCAAGATAATTTATTTAGCGTGAAACATTAACAAAAAAATGGGGTTTTTAATTAAATCATTAAAATAAATGAAACGTGGGACCTAATTTATATTATTTCAAGTAGATATACTCGTACTTACGAATAAAAGAAAAAAATATTTTATAACCGGCTATGAAACAGCATAGTTTTAAAAATTTAAAAAATCGAAAATAGATTTTGAAACCCATAATTATTATTCGAGATTTGACAAAAGACATTGCAGTCAATCTATCCCAACTTAATCTCTTCTCCATATTAAGAAAAATAAGTATTTTTTTTAAGATATAATAGCATGAACGCGTGGCAGGTGGACTGATGACCTGAGGAAGGTCGCTGGTGGTGGCTGGATGAGGAAAGCGGGTGATCGTGCGCTTTGGCGTGCCCGAGGGGAGGCAGCAGTCCAGCAGTGGACTGCAATAAGCTGATTGATTGATGCGTTAATGTATACGGTCAGATCCAAAAACACGGACTGATTTTGTCTAAAGAAAAGCTGTGTACCACAGATATTTCATTTGGCTGACGTAGGCCATTTTCTTTTTCAGACATTTTCTGAGTAGGTCGTAAAGCTATAAACCAAAATTAGTCCATACAGCATGATTTTGCAATTCCTAGCAAAATTTAAATATAATTTTCAGACCACTTACATAAGCAACCACTTTTCCCAAGGAATATGGGTTGAAAACCCCCAAAAAAAATTTCGACCTCCCATAAAAATTTGTAAGTTGATTTTGTATAAAAATTCGATTTTTTTAGGGGGGGGGGGGGGGTTTCAACCCATGTTCTTTGGGAAAAGTTGTTGCTTATGATGGTCTGTACATTTTATTTAAATTTTGCTAGGAATTGCAAAATCATGGTGTATTTTTTACTTCACGCACACTATCCCACCATGAGGGCTCTAAAGGTTTTAAAATGTCGTCGACCAACCCGACCTAGACAAAATGAGGAGTAGGCGATCAAAACGTCACTTTGACCATTTTCTATATATTTTATTTTTATTTTTTCCACGCTTTGCAACACTAAATAACGAACGTCGCCAGAACCGTAAAAACCTAATATATTAAAAAAAAAACAATAGAAGCCGTTTAACCGCATCAAAACGCAATATATCTATATAAAAACAAATATTAAAAACTGTTTTTTTCTTCAAAACATCACTTATCCAGTGTTATGTGTTTATAAGATATAGTTTTTCTACCCGGCTACGCCCAGGACTGAAATTAATGAAAAATAAATTAAATTGGATCCAAATATATTATGATCAAACTAAAATAATATTTTCTTTATTTCCCAAATAACGTAGCCTAAAACCTGGTCAGTAATCTCTTCTATCGATTAGTACAAACCTCATCGAAATCGGTGCAGCCGTTCTCTAGTTATAAAAGGACGAACATTTAATTTTATATAGAAAAATTACGTTTATGTTAGTTTCTGAAAAAATTGTTCGAACGGAAAAGATAGATCGCTCGCTCGATCGATCGCTTACTCCTCCAAATGCAGTCAACCAAAGCCTGAACTTATCCAGTCCCCTATATACAGACGAATATCATGAGCTGGGCCCCGTTTTCACGAAGCAACAATTTACAAGTTACAAGTAACAGTTTGAAATTCATTGCGTAGCCAATTCGCCTAAACTGTATACCCTTATCGTTTTATCTTTTCGTCTACGCAATGAAACATCGAATTGTACTTGTAATTTGTAACTTGTAGCTTCGTGAAACGGCCCCCCTGGTTATAAAATAAGGATAACAACATTTTAAACTCCCTCGAACATCTGCGAGTAAGTATTGCAATAAGAACATTAACTACGAGTACACCTACTTATAGCCAGTTGAGATCAAATCGCTGTGCGTTCTAGTTATTAAGCATCGTTGATACGATCACGTTCCACCTCTTCTAGAAACAAAGATCTGCTTTTATTCGTGGTGATTTTCACAGCGCCTTCGTTAA